>JAGDYQ010000005.1:2555914-2820668 GCA_021962125.1 Bulinus truncatus | reverse complement strand
AAGTTTGTTATGTAGCTAAATATATATTCTTTTTTTTTTGTGCGGGAATCACATGTCTGGCCAAACTGTGTGCGTTATCGCATTAGCTCCCCCCCCCCCCCACCTACATTTTAAAAAAATGTCATAAAGTTGTTATTGGCCCCCCTCCCCCCCATGGAAAATTTTTACCCCCCCCCTGGAAAAATTTCTAGCGACGCCCATGCACTCATGTCCTGTCTTTAGTGTCCGTTGAGTGTAATGATCAGAAATATTGATAAAATAATTAGCCACTCCCCCCCCCCTCCTCCAGCCCCAGCCTGTGAACAGCTGCCGTGTAATTCTCATATTGAAAGTAGATTTCACCAGTAGAAACCCCAGATTAGCACTAACCTAAATATAAAATGTAAAAAGCCGTAATTGCAAGTTGTCCGAAAGGAATTATTTTGTCATTTGTAAATCACACTCAAGCGTGTTCTGATCGTCGACACAGAGTGTATCTTGTTACCACACGTTTTGTTGTTTTCAGTGATGTCAGGAAACGATGCGTTTATTATCGTTGATAGTTGGGTTTGTAATAAATACGGTGAACAAATTTTTACTGGGGGATAACCTAAGCAGTGGCGTAGCGAGGGCGGTGCTGGGGGGGGGAGGAAAAGGGGGGTATAATGCCCCGTGCGCCACTCCCAAAGTGGGACGCTAAACGGTATATTTTACATATAATATTATATGCTTTTTCGAATGGGAGGGAGCTAAAAAGGTATTGTATGCGAGTTAAACTCGCTACGCCACTTAACCTGAGACAGAAACGGGTGTAAGGGAGGTTGGATATACTTGGGGGGTGGGAGAGGGTGATGGTGGGAGAGTAACCTGGGACGTAGGAGTGGATGGACGGTGTCCAAGGTCAACTTAGGTCAACAAATTGGATACAAATGTAAAGTACACATTATATATATACACATTTATTTAGTTATTTCTTTTCCTCACCCAATCTTAAAAGAAACTTATCTCTTTAATCAGTCATTAATTGTATATTGAGATTCTTCAAATCACATTCAGGCCTAAACATAATACATTTCCTTTTAAAATAAAACAACAGTTGTCAAATTCACTGACGTTAGTGACTCCGTAACGGATTATGACATTGCGCCCCCGCCCCACACTTTCCCCTTATTGCTAATAATGACCAATCAAAATGTCAGCTTAACAAAATATGTAGGACCTGTAATTTATAATGAACTTTGCCGAGGGCCCACAATATATGTAGGACCTGTAATTTATAATGAACTTTGCCGAGGGCCCACAATATATGTAGGACCTGTAATTTATAACGGACTTTGCCGAGGCCCACAAAATATGTAGGACCTGTAATTTATAACGGACTTTGCCGAGGGCCCACAAAAACTCGAAGACAGATCTAAAAATAGCCATGCACACC
The DNA here is from genome assembly GCA_021962125.1 of Bulinus truncatus. Classification (NCBI taxonomy): domain Eukaryota; kingdom Metazoa; phylum Mollusca; class Gastropoda; family Planorbidae; genus Bulinus; species Bulinus truncatus. Next base: position 2,819,254 of record JAGDYQ010000005.1, on the reverse strand, counting down.
AAAATCTCTCCCCCCCTCCCCCCAACCTGAAAGAAAAGAAAGAAATCAATTTTGAAATGTCAGTTTGGCTACAATGTAAAAGAAGATTTATTAATATGATATTGACTAGAAGGTGTAGAGCAGGGGGTTCCCAAATTTGTGTATGTGTGTCTTGCTTTATTAATCTTTTCTAAACTTCATATGTAAATATGAATTATTTTCAATAAGACTTTAAAAATAATTAATTCTAAATGATATAATAGATTTTAGAAAAAAAATTAAATATATCTTAGGGATGAATTGGTTGTAAGGAAAATAATGACCCAGGAAATTTTCAGAGGAAGCAGAAAGTACATTTCCAAATACGTGCAATATAATAGATACATTCAAATTTTGAAATTAACTCTTGCAAATTGCAAAGTACTGAAAAATGAGTGTGGTAAGACAGGTATTAAATAATACTGAAAAAAAAACTATAATTAATTATTCCTAATCACTTGATTAAATGAAATGAAGTCAATATTTTGCGAGCGTATAACATAAATAATCATTGAAACCAATGGATTTAGTCAAATAAGCAATTATACATTAAAAAAGAAAACCGCGATTAACATCTACCTATTGGTTTTTTACAGTGGCGTAAGGAGCTTAATTCGCTCCCGAGGCAAAATACCTTTTTAGCGCCCCCCCATTCGAAAACCATATAATATTATATGTAAAATATACCATTTGGCGCCCCCTTTGTGATGCCACACCTTGCCCCCGCCCCACTACGCCACTGGTTGTATAAGTGCCACGTGACCCGAGTTTGCACTTCATTCTGTTTAATCTCTCTGCGGTTAAAAAACACTGCATCTGTATTTGTGTGTATGTGTTTGTATGTATGTGTTTATATGTGTGTATGTTTGTGTGTATGTTTGTGTGTATATGTGTGCATGTTTGTGTGTATATGTTTGTATGTTTGTGTGTATATGTGTGTATGTTTGCGTGTATATGTGTGTATGTTTGTGTGTATATGTGTGTATGTTTGTGTGTATATGTGTGTATGTTTGTGTGTATCTGTGTGTGTATCTTTGTGTATATGTGTGCATGTTTGTGTGTATATGTGTGTATGTTCGTGTGTATATGTTTGTATGTTTGTGTGTATATGTGTGTATGTTTGCGTGTATATGTTTGTATGTATGTGTTTATATGTGTGTATGTTTGTGTGTATATGTGTGTATGTTTGTGTGTATCTGTGTGTGTATCTTTGTGTATATGTGTGCATGTTTGTGTGTATATGTGTGTATGTTCGTGTGTATATGTGTGTATCTTTGTGTATATGTGTGCATGTTTGTGTGTATATGTGTGTATGTTCGTGTGTATATGTTTGTATGTTTGTGTGTATATGTGTGTATGTTTGCGTGTATATGTGGGTATGTTTGTGTGTATATGTGTGTATGTTTGTGTGTATATGTGTGTATGTTTGTGTGTATCTGTGTGTATGTTCGTGTCGTTACCATGAAATCGTACCAAAGCAAGATTTTTTTTGCTAATCTGTCCTACATTATTAGTACATTTTCACAAATCATTATAACATTTTTGCTTCAGGTTATTAATTAGGTAAAAATAGAATTTGAATTTTAAATAAACTTCATTGAACATTTAGCACAGACTGTTTGTTGGTTCATTGACTGAGCTGTTACCTTAAAACATATTGATATGACATCGTTTGATACATTGATTAGTTCTTATTTCTTCTGTTATTTATTTTAATGCCTAGTTATGGTTGTCGACGCCCCTAAGACGCTGCCTACGAAGTACAAAATGTTCTCACGGAGGACATTGTGGTCAACAAGCAGAGATATGAGAACCTTTGATCTGCATCATATCCACTGACCTATATAAACTATGAACATAGACAACTTTGTTAATCCTGACCACTGTGGAAGTTGTCCTATCCACAATGTTCCTCCACACAGCTGTGTTGTTGGCCACCGGTCTAATGGCCGCCGTGACAGCTCAAGGTGAACAGTTTCTGGATTGTCCAGGAAACATTGGTAATTTCTATCTTTATTTTGTTCCTTAAATGATATTAAATCTAATGTTACTCTAATGTACATAATTAAAGAAAAAATATTTGATTAGAACTAAAAGATCTAATAAACTAAAAAGTTTTTAAAAGAAATTAATAAATTTAATCAATGAAGAAGATTGATCATAAAATAATAAAAAACAACTTGGTCGAAATGTTAACTCACGATGATATAATACTTTCAAGATAAAATTACAGTCATATTTCATTATAAATCCAGGCAAATATTTCATTTACGAAGGCTAGAAATGCAATAAAAATACTGAAGTTTTTCTCTTATAAAAAATTAAATATTATCCAGAGTACATTTATTGCTCGAAAACAAAAAGATGCTAAATGTCGTTACAACATACATTCCAAATAGTACAATTATTCCAGGATTCCATTATATGTATATATATATACACACTAGCTGTACCCTGCAAAACCTTTGCATAGAGTTATTCCCCCCTTAGGCTTGATCGGTAGGCTAGGTTATTTTTTGATTTTTGGGCAGATCCGAATTTTTCATGATTGTATGTTAAACTTGAATACTATTGCATTAATTCTTTCGATTTAACTCAGAACCCAAATCACTTTTATTTATATTATATATAAACTTATTAAAAATAGGCTTTAATCAAAGTGCACCATATTGTTAGGAAAGATTATTCCTTAGATCATACAAATATTTATACAAATAATCATTACTAAAATTCAAACTGTTGTTGACTGCGAATTGCAATAAATTGAGGCAAAGATGTCTTCACATGAGTTGAAAAGTAGCAATAAATAAATAAATATATACATCTAGTGGGCACGCAAACTTTTATAATTAATTATGTAAATTTTGAGAACCACAATTAAATCTCTGTGTGTTTCGTTTATTGGTGGTTATTGTTGGAGAAGCTCTAGGGTCTGTATAATATACTTACCTCTAGTTGTGGAGTTAACATCTTTTTGAAGGTAACCAAGGATTGTATAGACGGTGCTGTACCAGTGACCAGCTTCCTAAAGGCTGTGAGTGTTACGACATCACGTCCAGTTCATACTACACTAATACACTGTTATGCAAGCCCCGGTGTCCAGCAGATATCAACGTGTTGTTTGACCTGTACACAAGGGCAAATAGGAATACGGCTCAGAAGATACGAGTATGTGTTGAGTTTAATAATTAATCACACCTAATTAATAATTTTATCAAATTACCTACTTATCTAATTACCTTCTTAATTACTTATCTAATTACACACTTACCTTTATTACCCAACAACCAACCTATCTACCTACACACCCACCTACTACCTAACTAAATACTGAATTACTGACATACTTAACTAAGTACCAACTTATCACATTACCAATGTAATAACCAAACAATCTACCTATCTACTCACCTTTCTCCTTAACAACGTAATGCCTACTTACTACATGAATAACTACTTACTTAATTACTTACCAACACAACTGCTTAGCCATAAACCAACTCACCATAATATATATCTATTTACCCAACTACATAGATAGTTACATACCTACCAACCAACCAGCCCACCAACTAACATTCCTACCAACCAACCAACCCACCAACTAACATTCCTACCAACCAACCAACCCACCAACTATCATTCCTACCAAACCAACCAACCCACCAACTAACATTCCTACCAACCAACCAACCCACCAACTAACATACCTACCAAAATACCTACCTAAAAACTTACCTTACTTCCTACACATCCCCTCATAGGCCTACCTCTCAATTTAGCTACCTACCTAACTACATACATACATACATACATATCTACCTAACCTACAACCCACATAATTACCTACCTATCTAACTTCCTACCTATTTATAACTTAATTATTTATAACCTAATTATAACTTCCTTCCATCGGAACAGTTATTAATAAAATTAAACATACCTTTTAAAAGTTTCGAAATATCGTTTGTTCATCTTTGCTGAGTCGGTTTAATTTTTTTAGATTGATATTATGTCGTCCTAGTCTCTTATTTGTATGCCTTTACTTTATGTTTTACATAGGCTGGAAACGCCAATATAAAAAGCACCAGTTACAACGGAGCCAAGAAGACTGTGTTCATTGCTCACGGCTTCACAGACTCTGGTGTCAGACCTTGGTGTATGGCAATGAAGAACGTTCTTTTAGATAACGTGAGTACAGTTCTAGCTACAACCACGTGTCAAACATTTTGCGTTCACTGCATGCATTTATTATTCTAAAGGTCAAATGTAGAATGCTGCACCGAATAGAAACCATACAGAATTATTACCATCAGTTTAGTGTTTTTTATCGCAAAGTTGCATATATTTATGTGTATCAACATTTAGGTGTTACACAAGTAAAAAGACAATAACACAAATCCGGTATTTTTTAGCCATTTTTAAATAGCGAAGCGCTGTCTATATGATCTAAACTCTGTGGTATGCTGTGTTCGTTAAAATGAAATTTAAAAATAGCTACGTCAGTTAATTACATAAATCTGTGACAAATCAAAAGAAAATATCCTTAAATTCAACGCATACACAGCACGATATGAAACTACCTTCGCTTGGGGAGTTCCAAAACTTTTCGCATCAATTACAGTATAAGGAGACGGATTAATCACTGTATTAGTTAACTCTTCGGGGAATTCCAAAACTGGAAATTTTCGCATCCGTTATTCTAAACACAGCTAGGATTTTTTTTATTATATGTCTTTGTTATTTCTGTTGGTATCGTATTTTGTTCATGGCAATAAAAGCCACATGTTTTTGTCTATTGCAGTTTTTCGTATATTTCTTTGTTATCCATTCTGTCGGATTTCGTTCAACCAGCTTCAGCATTCTTTTCTAACAGTTTTTTTATAATTAGTCTTCTGTCTATACGATGTTCTGTGCGTTCTGGCTGCTCTCGAGTTTTTTTTTCATTGTCTTTAAAGTATCGTACGTCTGCTGTCTATTCGATGGGACATCTGTCTGTTCTAAGAGTAGTTTAAAGTGTACCATTTTTCTAACATACTATGAACTAGGGAGCGACCGATAATCGGATCGGTATCGGTATCGGACCGATAATGGCACTATCGGTTAATATCGGATCGGCCGATTGTTGTAGGGAGCGACCGATAGTCGAACCGATATTGGCACTATGGGTTAACTATCGGACCGGACGTTTTTTGGCTGCCGATACATTGTTTTTTTTTCACAACAGAGTTGCAGAAAAAAAAAAATCAGTAAATAACCCAATTCTATAACCAGATCAGACAAGATTTTACAAAAAGGAAAAAAAAAAAAACCCGTACACAGAAATTGTCACGTCTACATCAGAGATATGACCTTGAAACAATAGGATTGGCATTTCTTAATGCTAATGTATGACCTTGAATGATACAATTAGTGAACATCTGTGTGTATTTTTTTTGGGATGGGAAGTTGGGAGGGGGGGGTAAACAAGACACGCGTGGGCGAAGTGTTACAAAATATGTGAACATGGGTTGACATATGTTATACAGCACGAGAAAAACACGTGTTTGGCACTGTTGTTGCTTAAGGGGCTGTCCATTAATTACGTCAGCAAAATAGGGGGAGGGGGGGGTCCGAAAATTTTTGACAATTGTTGACAACGGGGAGGGGGGAAGGTCAAGAAATGTTACATTTTTAAATTTAATATAATTACTTAATAAATAGGAAAATTAAGCAACGTTTGTAGTTCTGTTTTACACACTCGCTTAACATTCAGTATTTTAATTAAACTATATTCCTACTAATTTTGCCACATAAACATTTTGGAAGCCACCTTTTTTATGGGGGTGGGGTTAATCAAATGTTGACGTAATTTTATAGGGGGGTCTCTGGAAGTTTGACAAGTTGTCGACAAGGGGCAGGGGGGGGGTAAAAATCACCAAAAATTTGTTGACATAAATAATGGACAGCCCCTAAAAAGAAAATATCGGTATCGGTATCGGTAAAAATGCTGGGGGGACATATCGGTATCGGACTATCGGTAAAAAGGCATATCGGTCGCTCCCTACTATAAACATGCTGATGGTTGATGTTACATATCTACAGGTTCGCATTGTTTGAACATATCAAATTTAACATCAATTTTCATTTTGTATCATCAGGAAGACATGAATGTTGTGGTCGTAGACTGGCGAGAAGGAGCCAAGGCCCCTTTCTACATGCAGGCCGCGGCCAACACTCGGACAGTGGGCTCAATGGTTGGAAGACTTATACAGGACATGAATTCATTTACAAATTCTGACCTTGGAGTGAGTTGAAGATGTAAAATACACACACAAACACGCATACACATACACACATTCAGAGCCGAACTTATCGATCAGAAAACCAGGCTGCATCTACAAAAATGGGCCTCTATCTACAACTAAGTTTGATTTAATTTGACGCTAAGAAAGTTTATTTAGCCTAGGGCCCCATAATATTTCTGGTAGTCTCTTCCTAAGGGCCCAAAGGACCTAAGAATGACACTGCACACGCACACACACTCACAGCCATTGTTTTACATTGAAAATTTTATAAAAGTCTGCATTAAGTAATTTTCAAACGTAATATGTGACACAAATTTATACAAGTTTATGTATTGTATTATTTTTTGGCCAAATAACATCAGCGTTTCCACTTGATTGGACACAGTCTTGGTGCGCATATCATGGGGTTTGCTGGGAAGGAAATTTTCCGTTTGACCAATCAAAAAGTTGAACGTATATCGGGTAATCTAATTTAAATTCACTTGCTTCATTAATTGATTTAATTAGTTTCTATCTATCTATCTATCTATCTATCTATCTATCTATCTATCTATCTATCTATCTATCTATCTATCTATCTATCTATCTATCTATCTATCTATCTATCTATCTATCTATCTATCTATCTATCTATCTATCTATCTATCTATCTATCTATCTATCTATCTATCTATCTATCTATCTATCTATCTATCTATCTATCTATCTATCTATCTATCTTTCTATCTTTCTATCTATCTATCTATCTATCTATCTATCTATCTATCTATCTATCTATCTATCTATCTATCTATCTATCTATCTATCTATCTATCTATCTATCTATCTGTCTGTCTGTCAGTATATCTGTCTGTTACTCAGAAGTTATTTAGTTGACTTGAATTACTGTGGACAAATGTGCACATTATATCGGTCATACATTGCTAATAGGCGCACCAGAAAGAAGTGCAAGATGCCCCCAAATTAAATTACAAAATTTTGCCCCCAAACTGAATTTTTCCTTGGGCCCCAAAATAAATCTTTGATTTGGGCTCCTAAAAACATAAGAACGGCCCGGCTAACAACAATAGCTCATTGACAACAATAGCGTCATTGACAACAATAGCGTCATTGACAACAATAGCGTCATTGACAACAATAGCGTCATTGACAAAAATAGCGTCATTGACAAAAATAGCGTCATTGACAACATTAGCATCTGCTTATCCACTTATAACCTCGGTTTTCAATTTTCAAAACGGCCATAAAAAAGGTCTGTTTGTATTCAATTATTAAGTTGTTTTATCATTTATCTATTTTGAATGTGTTTAAAAATAACTTAATTTGATAATACTTCAAATATTACTTTCCTTTTTAAAACTTAAAATTCCTATTAAAAATTAGTAAATTATAAAACAAATTCTGAATCTTATGTAAATAATTCAACAGGGCTGGACCCAGCGGGACCAGCATACTCGAACAAAAGTCGATTTGTTAGACTGGACTCCACAGATGGTCGCTTTATGGACATCATACACACAGATTCTGAGAAACTGCTTAAATTGGGTGATTTGTTAACATTTCTTATAAAATATACTCTCTAAGAATTCTAATACACTCCACTTTGTTAACGGCACTCCGATAACGGCACTCTAACAGACAGCACTCTATCACAGGGCACTCTAACACACGGCACTCTATCACGTGACACTCTAACACACGACACTCTATCACACGACACTCTATCCCACGTCACTCTATCACAGGCACTCTATCACTCGGAAATCTATCACAAAGTCACTCTATCACACGGCACCCTAAAACCAGTCTTTGTTACACCCGGCACTCTAAAACACGGCTCTCTCACTCGCTTCAATCCGACACGTCAACTCTTGAAAATAATTTTTTATTGTTTTGAAATACCTTACATTTATTTCTGTTAGGTTTCGGCATAACTCATTCCATCGGCCATGTTGACTTCTACCCCAACGGAGGGGAGCACCAGCCAGGCTGTCCGAAAGAGACTTTGGGTCTATTCTTTCCGTTCAACTTTGAATGTAAATACCAGCATTATTAGAAAATGAAAAAAATCTTTTTTTTTTCAAACGAAATGCGGGAGATTAAAACTTGGATCAAATTTGTTTTGTCCGAAACAAATAAAAAAACCAAAACAAGCAAAAAACATTTAAGTCATTACACTTAAGTCAAATAAGTCACCGAGTGGTTTAGAGAAGTAGACAATATATTCCAAATTGAAATGCGCTTAGATAAGCTAATGATAAGCCAGATAAGCAAGTTATGACACAGATCAAATGCCAACTGTGGTTCTTCTAGGACCAAATTCAAAAGGTTTGCTCTTCGTTAAGTGTTATGCTGCTATAATTGAATGAATGAATTGTCACTAAGTCTTAATCTAGTTTGAGTTACTACTAAATTGTGGGTGTGGCTTATTGCACGGTTCAATACAATTTCAAGTATAGCCAGATCGAGGCTTTTACACACCGAATGTGTGTTCACCCTTCCAGAATTCTTTGGTTTAGAAGGCTTACTATATTCAATCATTCATTAATTCATTTATTTAGAAACATGTAGTACTAACACTTTCAATATTTTAAGATTTGTTAAAATTGTAAACAAAGTCTGTGCGCTGATGTAAAACTCCCCTTACCAACCACCCCACCTCGCTTTAATTATAATCTTTTTTTGCATGTTTAAATTAAAAATAACGATTCATTCTATCTGTTTTAGAAACAAATATCTAGATAAAATATCTCATGAAGTCTTATTTCCTAGTTTTATAGTGCTGCTACAGGGAGATTAATGTAAAATATTTTTAGTCTTAATTTAGATCTGATTCTTTTAATCGAAGGGAAATTAATAATCAATAATCTGTTTTCATCTCAATTTGTAGATTTATCTAAAAAAGCTTCATGTAGTCACAGTAGAGTCGTGGACTATTTCACCAACTCCATCTCCAGATGTCGCTACAACCCACCAGACGGAAACGCCGCATGCACCATGGGATACCACGTCAGCACCAGCTGTCGAGGCAACCACTACCCAGTGACAACAAACGTGGCGCCATTTTGTTAAAATCCCCAATTGCCGTTAGTCACTTATGACTAATTTAGATTTCGAAGAAAATATTTTTTTTTCTATAAAATCCTCCAATTCACATAAGATTTTGTTAATGAAGTACACTGCTTTTCTCAAAAAAAAAAACAACAAAAAACAAATTACTTTTTTTAAAATTTTTATTGAAATAATTCAGCCCAGAAATTTTTAAAGAAAGGGTTTATCATTAATAATTATACAGGCCCGTAGCCAGATGGGGGGGGGGCTGAGCCCTCCCGTTCATGACCTGAGCTTCCCCGTGCATGATTTGAGCTTTTGGATAAAATTTTAATAACAACGGCTATAAAACATCAATCATTTTGTTCAATAAATTAATAATAATAACAACTTAAAAGTTTATATTTTGGCAATCATTCAGGCTATTTTACTTACACATATAGCTTATCTAATTTTTGGGCATAAAAGATTGAATCTTATTGAAGTTCACTTCGGGGTAATTTGGGCAGCATTGGCATTTGGGGGCTTCAACAGACGTGTGTGAGAACAGTTTCTCAACCATCACACGAATGCTCACCCCATATCTCAGATCAATGTAACAAAAGCGTCTAAGCAATCTTTTCCTGCTTGCATTTGAAAAATATTTAACAGACAATCTGAATGGTGAAGCATTTTTAGGTAAATTCAGTGCTAAACCACGACGTTTGAAAAGTTGAAACGTATAATAATATAAGTTCGCAACCAGTGCCGACGAGTGAGGGGCAGGGGCAAATGCCCAGGGGCCCGGCGAGTTTTAGGGGCCCGGACTGAGCTGGCCAATGAACTTTTTAAAATATTAATATCAGCACGGGGGCCCGTGTCACCACTGCCCAGGGGCCCGAAATGTATGTCGATGGGCCTGTTCGCAGTCTTGTAATAGTTTTATATATTGATATCTTCTGAGGACAACTAGCAACTTAAATAAGTTAATAAAATAACATTGACTTCTGACTTCATTTTTATACATATCTCTATACTTATAAGACGCATTTGTTGTCTGTCTGTCTGTCTGTCTGTTCCCGTATAACTCAAGATCCAGATAACCAAAAAACGTGAAATTAGTTACACATACACATAATTACATGGGGAAGGTTATAGGACAGGTTTCGTTTCATCTGGATGGGTAGTTTAATTGTAATTATTTTTTTTTATTTTAGTATTTTACTATATTAAAGTAATCTCGACGGCGCCATAAATAAAATTCCTCTGTGACGTCATTTCCCAATAATCGAATAGAACTTGCGCGCTGGTGCTGTATTGTGTCTTTGTGCTGCAAATAATTGTTAATGTTTTTTCATGCTTCCCTATTTGTACAGCTTGAGGAAGTTAAAGGAATGAAGAAGGATTTTAGAAGTGTGAAGCCATAATAATAAGTATATATATATATATATATATATATATATAGAGAGAGAGAGAGAGAGAGAGAGAGAGAGAGAGATAGAGTGATAGAGAGAGGGAGGGAGAGATAAAGAGGGAGAGAGAAGGGGCAGGGGGGAGAGAGAGGAAAGGAGGGTAGGAGGGAGGGGAGAGAGGGAGGGAGGGGATGGACAGGGGGAGAGAATGAGGGGGAGAGAGGGAGATGGGAGAGGGAGGGAGAGAGAGGGAGATGGGAGAGGGAAGGAGAGAGGGAGAGAGAAAGGGAGGGAAGGAAAGAGAAAGGAAGGGAGAGAGAGAGGGGGTAGGGAGAGAGGGTGGGAGAGAGGGAGAGAGAGGGTGGGAGAGAGGGAGGGAGAGAGATAAAGTGAGGGGGCAGGGAGGGAGAGAGGGAATGAGGGAGAGAGGAAGAGGGAGAGAGGTGGAGAGGGGAGGGAGGGAGAAAGAAGAGAGGGGTTAGGGAGGGAGAGAGAGGGGAGGGAAGGAGAGAGGGAGAGAGAGGATGGGAGAAATGGGAGGAAGAGATAAAGAGGGAGAGGGGGCAGGGAGGGAGAGAGGGAATGAGGAAGGGTGAGAGATGGAGGGAGGGGGATGGACAGGGGGGAGAGAAGGAGGGGGAGAGGGGAGATGGGAGAGGGAGGGTGGGTGGGAGGGAGAGAAATGGGAGAGAGGGAGGGAGAGGGAGGGAGAAGGAGGGAGGGAAAGGGAGGGAGAGGGAGAGAGGGAGAGAGAGAGGAAGGGAGAGAGGGGGTAGGGAGAAAACAGAAGGTAAACAGAAAACCTTATTTTAAACCCGGGCAAAGCCGGGTACTTGCAACTAGTGTATAATAAAATAATAAAGTACAAACTCCGTAATTTCTGAGTGATGTTATTTAATTTGCAAATTTACTTTTTAGCAGAATTAATTTAATTTTAAATTGAATAATTGCGACTGGTCAATTTGTTGTTGATAGATCTGTTCTTTGTTTTCAATATTTTATAAGAAATATCACACAAATAGATAAGCTATATTCGTGCAACTTTGTCGTTCTTCTCGGGTTGTACGTTAAACCTACAGTATAATAATATAAATCAGGTATCTATTATGTAACAATTGTGTAGCAGAACAAATGGTCAATATATTTATAACAGGAATCAGAAATTGCTCAGCCTCAATAAATTTTTATCATTAAAACTCTTTACTATTTAAATTATTTTTAACAAAACTGCAACATGCCATGCATTATTGAAACGTAGTTAAAATTATATATTTCTAATTAATAGCTAAACAATCGGTACTAAAAAGCACCATTCCAGATATGGAACTGCAAAAAATATCTTGGGGAGGGGACTCACTGAGATCCTCTCCCCAAACCCTTCTTGTCCATTGGCAAGCTTTCGGCGCTTCGCGCCTCCATCTTCGCCCCTCCATCTTCGCCCCCCCCCGAATATTTCTTCTACCCCCACCAGGAGCGGATTTAGGGGAAGGGGCAGGGGGGGGCATGTCCCCCCCCCCCGTTAACGCAAGTTTAGGTAATACATCATTAAATTATCAAAATATTTTTTTGTCTAAGACCAATTTTCAACAATGAAACAGTTTTAACCCCCCCCCCGGGATCAAAGTTTTGCCCCCCCCCCCTCGTCAAAGTTGTCTAGATCCGTCCTTGTGCCCCAGGATCATTTCTTCGCTCCCCCCCCCCTAGAATTTCTTCGCCCCCACCCCCCGAATCCAATCATCCTGGCTACGGGCCTGTAATTATATATTACTTAATTTCGGCCAACGTGTGTCACAAGGCAGTGATTGTCTGATTAAAACCCAATTCTCAAATATTCCATTCTAATGCATTCTTTCTTATCCGTTAGCGTTTATTTTTTTTAAACAATTTTGGTGTACCTAGATTATTTTCTACGCCATACATGCTGAACACCTTTGCAAATTTTAAGGCATTTCGATTGGGCGACATTAGGAAAGGGGAGGGGGAGGGTGTGAGGATAAGAAAATAAACAAACAAACAAACAGACAAACAAACAACATAATTACGCTAAAGTCTAATAAGTCACAGAGTTTTTAGAGAAATAGACAAAATATTTATTCCAAGTTGAAATTCGCCTTGGTAAGCCAGTGATGACCCATGTCAAGTAAAAACAATACATAAAGAATATGACAGAATGTAACAGTAAAATAACTGTGTAGATTTGATGAATAAGATATTAAGAAAAACATAAAAAAAACAAAACATCAGTTTTTAAATAATCATAATTTACTTTGAAAAAATTGATAGGAAATTGACTGATTAAAAGGATCAGTGAATTTTTTTAAATGAGTTTTTTTTCAATTTCTTCGTTTTCACATAACCACAACCCCCCCCCCCTCCCTCCTCCAACACACCGCTGCGTTTTCTGCATTGCTACGCGTCATGCAGCCGTCGTTTGAAAACCGTGTGACTACACGAACCTATCTTTAAATGCGATAACATAGACCGGAACGATGTCTGTTGTGTATGTCTGCGTTTTTTCTTAAAAACGCTTCTAGACCTGTTTTTGACGCAAACTTTTGAAAAAAAAAACGCGCTGTAAACAATATAGATTGGATGCCTGACGAAACCCATTCAATTACTAAAACAATGAAACTTTATAAAATATTTGTTTTACTGTGAAAAAAATATACAATTTAAAAAGAAAGGTGAACTATATCGTGCTGAAAAAAATGTATTAAACACTTGATAAAAATAATGTATTAAACACTTTATAACAATAATGTATTAAACACTTTATAAAAATAATGTATTAAGCACTTGATAAAATAATGTATTAAACACTTTATAAAAATAATGTATTAAACACTTTATAAAAATAATGTGTTAACCACTTTACAAAAATAATGTATTAAACACTTTATAAAAATATTGTATTAAACACTTTATAAAAATAATGTATTAAACACTTTATAAAAATAATGTATCAAACACTTTATAAAAATAATGTATCAAACACTTTATAAAAATAATGTATTAAACACTTTATAAAAATAAAGCTCATTGCGGTGGCCGACAGCTTGCATTTTCATTGGCAATTTTTTATATTTGATGCATAAAAAAAGAATACATAATTAGAATTTTCTGAAAACTATTTTTAGAGCATTTTCGAAAAAAAATGCTCTATTGTCCCCGTTTTGTCTGTCTGTCTGTCTGTCTGTCTGTCATCACCCTAGATCTCAACAACCATAAGTCCTAGACCCATGATGTATTTATCATTTTGTAGGTCTTGGCCTGCCATATGTGCAGCAAAAGTTCATTTCGCGATCTGACCTATGAGGGCCGTAAAAGGGGGCTTACAAAGTACCGTTTTTTATTATATAAGCTATATTAACAATGGAGCGCTCTAGATCTCAGCAACCATAAGTCCTAGACCCATGATGTATATATCATTTTGTAGGTCTTGGCCTGCCAAGTGTACTTCAAAAGTCCATTTCGCAATCTGATCTCTCAGAGCCAAAATATAAGAGTTTCTTATGTACCGTTTTTGCTTATATTTTAAATATAAAAAATAAAAGCTAATCAAAGGGGCGTAATCATTATTTATCTTTGTAATAGTTATTCAACATGATTACTTCCTTCTCTAAATTTATCTTAATCTATATGCGTGGAGCAATATTTATGGCTGTAACCCGGAAAAAAAATACGGATTCCGTCCGAAAATGCTCTAAAATGTCTTTTGTCCGAAACGGAAAAAGACTTAAATTGCTTGTTTTTAAACATTTTCATGTTTCACTTAAAGTTCCCATTTGTCAACTAAGTAGTTTCCTGACATCTGTATCTGCATGAATATTATTAGTCTAATACCAACACCCTCTCTTAGACACTGTACTATAGACTATATACTATAACAGTGATGCTAAACCCTTTTTTTCTGTGGGCCATTATTGTCTGCCAAAAACATTTGGAGGGCCAAAAAATATAATTTTTATAAATGTATGTACATAATGAGATGTTATTTTTTTTAAACTTGTGGGGGGAAGGGGGGGGCAAAAAATTATCATAAAGGGCCCAATTTGGCCCGCGGGTCAGTATTTTAGCAGTACTGTACTATAGTGTATTTTCCAAGTAGACTACATTTAAATGTACATACTGTTTTGTTGAATAATCATGATATATTTAAATAGAAATAATAATATTATTCTTAAGCCTTCATAATAGTGCTAACAGACTAAACACATTTTTTTTTCTTGATAACATGTTTTTATTTTTATGTATATACCTTACCTACTTTGCAATCTTTATTATAGACTTAAAATTTTATTGCAGTCACAGGTGGCAGACCAATTCTGTGTTTGGGGAAATTTATAATCAATTATCACCTTCGCGAAGACCAATCGATTCGAAATTTCTAAAACTTGTGAATTCTCTATGACAATACACTATTTTAGAATGTTTGTGTCAATTTATTAAATTCTTAGGGAGCCCGAACATTCAGGCTCAACAACTAGACAATCTACATCAATTCGTATTCAGAGTGTAAGTTTCCGTGTAAAATTTAATAAAAAAATATTCAACTGACGCTTGTATTGTTGTTACTTCACTGTTTGAAAACACCATATTTAGTAAAAATTCAAAACTTAAAACTATACGAAATATCATAATGTCTAAAAGTAGTAAGGTTGGTGGATATAACACTATGTAGATTATAAAAATATTTTAATAAACTCATTACAAAGAAAATTATGTTGGATTAAAAAAAAATGTCCTTAAGTTTAATTTGACTAAGTAGGACGGATGGCCGAGTGGTGTAGATACTCAACTGTCGACCTGAGAATCTTGGGTTCGATCCTCGGTGAGAAGTAGGAGAAAATGGAGAGTATCCAAGAAAACTGTCGTCTATATAATTAGGTCAACTTAGGTCAACACATTTGATACAAATGTTAAGTACACATTATTTGATTACGTCAAAAACTTCTTTCAAAAATAGTATTCTGAAAAAAAGAGAGGCCCCTATATGTATTTCGTCACTCAGTCTTCAAAGAAACATATCTCTTAAATCGGTAATTAATTATATATTGAGATTCTTCAAATCACATTCAGGCCTAAACATAATACAATTCCTTTTTAAAAAAAACAACAGTTGTCAAATTCACTGACGTTAGTGACGCCGTAACGGATTATGACATTGCGCCCCCACCCCACACTTTCCCCTTATTGCTAATAATGACAAATGAAAATGTCAGCTTAACAAAATATGTAGGACCTGTAATTTATAATGGACTTTGCCGAGGGCCAACAAAAACTCGAAGACAGATCTAAAAATAGCCATCGACACCACCATCTCTTCCCTCCCCCCCCCCCCCCCCAACCTGAAAGAAAATGAAACAAATCAATTTTGAAATGTCAGTTTGGCTACAATTTAAAAAGAAGATTTATTAATATGATATTGACTAGAAGGTATAGAGCAGGGGGTTCCCAAATTTGTGTATGTGTGTCTTGCTGCAGTGGCCCCGGGCGGCGTATCCAAAGGGGCGGGGGCAACCACCATTTTTTTTAAGAATAACTAAATAGAGGGGCGGCAAATTTCCGGTCGGCCCCAGGCGACGAAAGCCCACGCTACGCCACTGTCTTGCTGTATTAATCTTTTATAAACTTCATGTGTAAATATGAATTATTTTCAATAAGACTTTAATACAATTAATTCCTAATGATATAATAGATTTTAGAAAAAAATTAAATATATCTTAGGGATGAATTGGTTGTAAGGAAAATAATGACCCATGAAATTTTTAGTGGAAGCAGAAAGTACATTTCCAAATACGTGCAATATAATAGATACATTCAAATTTTGAAATTAACGCTTTAAAGCAAATGGGCCTCCTCCCTTCCCCCCCCCAAGCCCATTTTAGAAAGTTCTGAAAAATGAGTTTTGTATGAGAGGTACTAAATAATACTGAAACAACTATAATTAATTATCCCTAATCATTTGATTAAATGAAATGTAGTCAACACTTTGCGAGTGTATAACGTAAATAAGCATTGAAACCAACGGATTTAGCCAAACTAAGGCTATAATACATATAACAATGAAACCCAAGATTAACATCTACCGATTGGTTGTACAAGTGCCACGTGACTATTGTTTGCAATTCAGTTAGTTTCATCTCTCTGCACAGTGCCTTAGGAAGCTTAACTCGCGACCGGGGCACAATACCTTTTTAATACCTTTTAAATACCTTTTTAAAACCTTTTAAATACCTTTTTAATACCTTTTTAATACTTTTTTCATACCTTTTTAGCGCCACCACCAATTCGAGAACCATATAATACCATATGTAAAATATACCATTTAGCGCCCCTTTGTGAATAGCTCCCGTGCACGATGTCCAACCCCCCCCCTTGCCCACCCCTCACTACGCCTCTACTACTGAATTTGTGTGTACATGTGTATGTCTGTGTGTACATGTGTATGTCTGTGTGTACATGTGTATGTTTGTGTGTACATGTGTATGTTTGTGTGTACATGTGTATGTCTGTGTGTACATGTGTATGTTTGTGTGTACATGTGTATGTCTGTGTGTACATGTGTATGTCTGTGTGTACATGTGTATGTTTGTGTGTACATGTGTATGTTTGTGTGTACATGTGTATGTCTGTGTGTACATGTGTATGTCTGTGTGTACATGTGTATGTCTGTGTGTACATGTGTATGTTTGTGTGTACATGTGTATGTCTGTGTGTACATGTGTATGTCTGCGTGTACATGTGTATGTCTGTGTGTACATGTGTATGTCTGTGTGTACATGTGTATGTTTGTGTGTACATGTGTATGTTTGTGTGTACATGTGTATGTCTGTGTGTACATGTGTATGTCTGTGTGTACATGTGTATGTTTGTGTGTACATGTGTATGTTTGTGTGTACATGTGTATGTTTGTGTGTACATGTGTATGTTTGTGTGTACATGTGTATGTCTGTGTGTACATGTGTATGTTTGTGTGTACATGTGTATGTTTGTGTGTACATGTGTATGTTTGTGTTAGAAGTACAAAATGTTCTCAACATGTCTACATACCTAAATAAACTATCAACATAGACAACTCTGTTAATTCTCACCACTGTGGAAGTTGTTCTATCCACAATGTTCCTCCACATAGCTGTGTTGTTGACCACCGGTGTAATGGCCGCAGTGACAGCTAAAGGTGCCCAGTTTCTGGATTGTCCAGGAAACATCGGTAATTTCTATCTATTTTTTTGTTCCTCAAATGATATTTAATCTAATATAAATAATAATAATAATAAAAAATGATGTGATTAAAATTAACAGATCTAACAAACTAAAAGGTTTTAAATGAAATAAATTGATTCGATTAAGAAGATTGATCATAAAATATAAAACTTGGTCGACATGTTAACCCGTGATGCTGGTTCAAGATGAAATTACGATCGTATTTCGTTACAACATACAGACCAAATTGTAAGACTATTCCAGGAAATATATACAAACTTATTAAAAAACGGTCTTTAATCGAAGTGCACTAAATTGTGAGGAAAAATAATTCCTTAGATCATACAAATATTTATACAAATTATCATTACCCAAATAAATAGATAGATACCTAGCAACCAACCCACCAACCAACATGCCCATTCAAATACCTACCTCACAACTTACCTTACTTTCTACACATTCACACATAGACCTACCGCCCAACTTACCTGCAAACTTAATTGCACACATACTTATCTACCCTACAGCCTACATCATTATACCTATCTAACTTCCTACCTATTTAACTACATACATAATTATAACTTCCTTCCATTGGAACGGTTATTAATAAAATTACTAAAACTTTTGAAAAGATTCGAAACATCTCTTTGTTCATCTTTGCCGAGTCGGTTAAATTTTTTTTTGTTTGATATAGTATATTATTTGTGTGTCATTACATAGACTGGAAGCGCCAATATAAAGAGCACCAGCTACAACGGAGCCAAGAAGACTGTGTTTGTTGCTCACGGCTTCACAGACTCAGGTGGGGCTCCCTGGGTGAGCGCAATGAAGAACGCTCTCTTGGAAAAGGTGAGTACATTTCTAGCTCCAACCACGTGACACAAACATTTAATCTTTCACTGCATGCATTTACTATTCTAAAGGTAAAATGTAGAATGCTGCACCGAATATAAACTATGGAGAATGAACACCGTCAGTTTAGAGTGTTTTATCGCAAAGCTGTAATATTTATGTGTATCAACATTTATCAACATAAATAACATTAAGTTGATACACAAGTAAAATAAAACAACAATACACAAATCCGGTATTTTTTAGTCATTGGAAAAGGAATTTTTAAAAATAGCTAAGCCTGTCTGTATGATCTAAACTCTGTTGTGGAATGCTGTGTTCATTTAAAATGAAATTTCAAAAATAGCTACGTCAATTAATTACTTAAATCTGTGGCAAATCAAAAGAAAATATTGTTGTATAATGAGTCTTCTGTGTATACTATGTTCCGTGCTTTCTGGCTGCTCTGGAGTTTTTTTTTCCATTGTCTCTGAAGTAGTCTGAAGTATTTTCTGTCTGCCTGTCTATCCGATGGGACGTCTGTCTGTCCTAAAAGTAGTTTAATGTTGACCATTTTTCTAACATACTATAAACATGCTGATGGTTGATGTTACATATCTACAGGTTCGCATTGTTTGAACATATCAAATTTAACATCAATTTTCATTTTGTATCATCAGGAAGACATGAATGTTGTGGTCGTAGACTGGCGAGAAGGAGCCAAGGGCCCTTTCTACTTGCAGGCCGCGGCCAACACTCGGACAGTGGGCTCAATGGTTGGAAGACTTATACAGGACATGAACTCATTGACAAAGTCTGACTTTGGAGTGAGTTGAAGATGTAAAATACACACACAAACACACACAAACACATTTAAGCACACACACACTCACAGACCTAGTTTTACATTGAAAATTGTATAAAAAGTCTGCATGAAATAATTTTCAAACATAATATGTGACACAAATTTATACTATTCTATGTATTGTATTATTTTTTGCCAAATAACATCAGGGTTTCCACTTGATTGGACACAGTCTTGGTGCACATATCATGGGGTTTGCTGGGAAGGAAGTTTTTCGTTTGACCAATCAAAAAGTTGGACGAATCACAGGTAACCAGCCCAATCTATCTATCTATCTATCTATCTATCTATCTATCTATCTATCTATCTATCTATCTATCTATCTATCTATCTATCTATCTATCTATCTATCTATCTATCTATCTATCTATCTATCTATCTATCTATCTATCTATCTATCTATCTATCTATCTATCTATCTATCTATCTATCTATCTATCTATCTATCTATCTATCTATCTATCTATCTATCTATCTATCTATCTATCTATCTATCTATCTATCTATCTATCTATCTATCTATCTATCTATCTATCTGAATCTTATGTAAAACATTCAACAGGTCTGGACCCAGCGGGACCCGCTTACTCGGACACAAGTTCATTTGATAGACTGGACTCCACGGATGGTCTCTTTGTGGACATCATACACACAGATTCTGAGAAACTGTATAAATTGGGTAACATTTCGAGTATAAATATACTCTCTAAGAATTCTAATATACGCCACTCAGTTAACGGCACTCTATCACACGGCACTCTGGCACATCGTAATCTATCACAAAGGCACTCTAACACTCGGTACTCTATAAATAAAGCACTCTATCACACGGCACTTTAATACCAGTCTTTGTTACATCCGGCACTCTAATTCACAGCATTCTTTCACACGGCACTCTATCACAAAGGCACTCTATCACACGGAACTGTATCACACGGCACTCTATCACACGGCACTCTATCACACGGCACTCTATCACACGGCACTCTATCACACGGCACTCTATCACAAAGGCACTCTATCACAAAGGCACTCTATCACACGGCACTCTATCACACGGCACTGTATCACATGGCACTCTATCACACGGCACTCTATCACACGGCACTCTATCACACGGCACCCTAAAACCAGTCTTTGTTACACCCGGCACTCTAAAACACGGCTCTCTCACTCGCTTCAATCCGACACGTCAACTCTTGAAAATAATTTTTTATTGTTTTGAAATACCTTACATTTATTTCTATTAGGTTTCGGCATAACTCATTCCATAGGTCATGTTGACTTCTACCCCAACGGAGGTGAGCACCAACCAGGCTGCCCGAAAGAGAATTTGGGTTTATTCTTTACACTCAGCCTTGAAGGTAAATACCAGCAGTACATGTATTAGAAAATTAAAACAAATCTTATTTTTTTAAAACGAAATGCGTAGGGATTTAAACTTGGATCAACTTTCTTTTGTCCGAAACAAATAAAAAACCAAAAGAAGCAAAAAACATTTAAGTCATTCATTACACTTAAGTCAAATAAGTCACCGAGTGGTTTAGAGAAATAGACAACATATTCCAAATTGAAATGCGCTTAGATAAGCAAATGATAAGCCAGATAAGCAAGTTATGACACAGATCAAATGCCAACTGTGGTTATCATGACTAGAACCAAGTTCAAAAGGTTTGCTCTTCGTTAAGTGTTATGCTGCTATAATTGAATGAATGAATTGTAACTAAGTCTTAATCTAGTTTGAGTTACTACTAAAGTGTGGGTGTGGCTTATTACACGGTTTAATACAATTTTACGCTCAACCAGAACGAGGCTTTTACAGACTGAATGTGTTTTCCAGAATTATGAGGTTTAGAAGGCTTATTGTATTCAATTATTCAGTAACTAATTATTTTACTGTACAATAGATTAATAACTCAAATAGTTTCCTTTTTAAAAAATGTGGTTTTAAAAATGTTGGAATGTATACATAGAAACAAATATTAGAAATGCCCGGCAATTCTTTACCCTGTATAGTTGACAAGGGAGACTATTCCTTTATAATACACCTACTTTTTAATTTAGAATAGCTTATCTCTCTTTAAATAGGCAAATATTCAAAGAATGTAGACCAGGGGTGGGCTCAATTTTTTTACCCGCGGGCCACAATAGATTCCTAAATTGCATTCAAGTGCCGCCCATGAGCATTGGGATGGATGGAGTGTGTACAACAACTAGAATACATTAAATATGAACGTCGTCAATGTAAATGAGCAGACGGCTGACTGGATCAAACAGCCAGACAGGCTGCAGTTAGCCCATGCCCGATGTACATAAACTAATGTAGCCCAAAACTGTGTGGTTGTTAGAAGTGATTCGACCTAATTGTTAGTTGTATTCGTGTAACCTACACTAAAATAATATAAATAAATAAATATATATATATATATATATATATATATATATATATATATATATATATATATATATATATAAATCGGAAATAAAGTATTAATACAACAGTATTCCAGTTTAAAATACAATCATGAAAAAATTGGATCTGCCCGAAACTAAAAATAACCTAGCCTACCGATCAATCCTAAGGGGATATAACTCTATGCAAATGTTTTGCAGGGTGCAGCTAGTAGTAATTAATTCATTGATTCAGAAACATGCAGAAACATGCAGATAAATGTAAGATTTTTTAGTCTTAATTTAGATCGGATTCTTTTCATCCAATGGAAATTAATTGTCAATAATCTGTTTTCATCTCAATTTGTAGATTTCGCTAAAAAAGTTTCATGTAATCACACTAGAGTCGTGGACTATTTCACCAACTCCATCTTCATATGTCGCTCTATCCCACCAGACGGAAACGTTGCCTGCACCATGGGATACCACGTCAGTACCAGCTGTCGAGGCAACAACTACCTATGGACAAATAATACAGCGCCATTTTGTTAAATCACCCATTTCGTTAGGTCGTACATGACACATTTATACCATGAAGAAAATAGTTTTTCTCTATAACAGTTTCCAATTCACATATGATTAATTTATATCATGATGGACAATGATCTTTTCCAAAATTAAATTTATTTCAAAAGTTGATTGAATTAAATATTTTTTTCCAGCAACATCCTTCAAAACTGTTACGCTGTACAATAAAAAGGGGAGTGCAATCTGCAGTAATATATTTAGCTCCAGTAATTTCCCTTGATGGTTGTGACCCATTCGCCATACATATTTAATTTTATTTATTAAGAAACTCATCAAATCATAATGAAATAGTAAGAATCAAATCCTGAGTTTTATTGAAAGTATCAGAGCTATAGCTCATCGGAAAGTGGTATACAACTGGATTGCAAAATTCCGCGGACAGACGAACAAATAAACAGACAAGAAGTGAAGTTAAGAAAAACGTTGTAATAAAAAAAAAAAAGTCCCTTGTTTGCCTTTTTTTTTCTCCTGCTCTTGATGAATTACATTTAATCGCAAATTCGCTTAAAGTGATTAAACCATTTAAAACAATGGTCATATTATATTCTTGCAAATGTATCTTGATTAGTGGCGTTTCTTTTTTTTTTTTGTCATTTAAATGGAAAAAAAAATATATATCCTAACATCTCACGCCATGACCAATTATATGTTGTAACAAATACTCTGCATTGACCGAATGATTTCGTTTTGAATTGTTACAGACTTCGCCAATAGCGGGGGGGGGGGGATTTAAAAACAAAACTCACAACCTTTAAATCAATCAGCTGTTTTTGTGATGATTCTCATTGAACAAACTTACAACATTTAACCAATCAGCTGTTTTTGTGATGATTCTCATTGAACAAACTTACAACATTTAACCAATCAGCTGTTTTTGTGATGATTCTCATTGAACAAACTTACAACATTTAACCAATCAGCTGTTTTTGTGATGATTCTCATTGAACAAACTTACATAACAACATTTTTTGATATCAGGAAGTAAAAATTATCTTTGCACACCTGATAAATTATATGCTGTCACCTGGTGTTATCTTTGAGACATATTTATGTGTATCCTGTATCTAGTAAATATTAAAGTTTATGAGCTGCCTGTTATTTTCCCTGTATAGATTGCTTAATATTTATTGAAGAATATTTAGTTCGTCCTATATATACACACACACACACACACACATATATATATATATATATATATCTCCACTCATCCTTTCCAAATATATATATATAAAAGAAAATACAACAGCCATTTATCCGTTGTCCTGTTTTATTGATATCATTGTTTGATTCATTTACAACTGTAATGGTATGTGTAATCATGTGTGCACATCTGTCGTGTTTTAGTTTATTTAGATATATCATTTGGAAATAATTATGAATATTTAGCTAGCAGAAAGTAAAGTGCAATAAACATTAATTAAAAAAAAATTAAATAACCCTTAACCAAATCTCTATTGTAATATGACCACAACTTGATATGTATTTTATTATCATTGCTATATTGCAATACTACTAGTTTTGTTCAGGTTTTTCAAACAATTCGTCATCAAAAACAAACAAAATACATTATCTAACCGCGACGAAATCAAAAACCTTGGATTATAAAATTTTTAGTAGCATGTATATAATGTACAATGTTTCCTTAAGTACAGCATTTCTCTGTGAAACTCAAATATTATTTTAATGAATTGTTATTTTCCATATATCTGACAAACCTAGAGTAAATTACTCTCGAGCGGGGGACCTCTGAGGCGTGGGCCACCTTAGGCCCGACTGAAAGCAATCGCTCTAAAGTCGGCCCTGCAGAAGTGGATAAACGTTGGGTAAATTAGGGCCTTTAACTGTGTGTGGTGGGGGGGGGAGAAGACAAGCTTTATACACGTAAAGCCTACTTGTACACTGTTTGTAATGTCTGAATTAATGCTAAGGGTCTATTATTAACTTCTGTGTCCAATATGATCTTGGTCCTCCTCTGCATGAGTTGGCCTGGATGAAGATATATTGCTTTTGGAGAGAGGGTGGCAGCATGTTTTTTTGCACCGGGCGGAAGATAAACTAGGCGTGGAGTATTGAAGATGAACTGGCGTAGAGTATTGAAGATAAACTGGCGTAGAGTATTGAAGATAAACTAGGCGTAGAGTATTGAAGATAAACTAGACGTAGAGTATTGAAGATAAACTGGCGTTGAGTATTGAAGATAAACTAGGCGTAGAGTATTGAAGATAAACTAGGCGTAGAGTATTGAAGATAAACTAGGCGTAGAGTATTGAAGATAAACTGGCGTAGAGTATTGAAGATAAACTAGGCATAAAGTATTGAAGATAAACTGGCGTACAGTATTGAAGATAAATTAGGCGTAGAGTATTGAAGATAAACTGGCGTAGAGTATTGAAGATAAACTAGGCGTAGAGTATTGAAGATAAACTGGCGTAGAGTATTGAAGATAAACTGGCGTAGAGTATTGAAGATAAACTAGGCGTAGAGTATTGAAGATAAACTGGCGTACAGTATTGAAGATAAATTAGGCGTAGAGTATTGAAGATAAACTAGGCGTAGAGTATTGAAGATAAACTGGCGTACAGTATTGAAGATAAACTAGGCGTAAAGTATTGAAGATAAACTAGGCGTAGAGTATTGAAGATAAACTGGCGTACAGTATTGAAGATAAACTAGGCATAAAGTATTGAAGATAAACTGGCGTACAGTATTGAAGATAAATTAGGCGTAGAATACTGTAAATGTCAACAAAAGCAGAATGGCAATGCTCTACTACATTAAATATGGTTGCCATGCTCTATCACCTGACAACAGACTCAAATTAACACATTAGAATATGTGTCAGTGTAAGCTAATTTTGGCTTAAAACTTTCCCTTTTTCATAAAAGAAATTGACAAAGATTTTGTCTAGGGTCACCAATTACCGTACCTAACTATGCACTGGCCTAGGGTTAAAAAAAACAACAACTGGACAATGATTTTTGCCGGGGATGCCTTAATACCTATCACTAACTTTTCCTAGAACCCATGAAAAAACCCGAGAAACAGCCATGCAAATGATTATTAAATTTGAAATATAACTTTGGTTACCGCAATGCCCAGTCAACCATTCCTATAATGGCCTACCTGTCGTTCTCAAAGAAAAAATATTTTTTTTTCCTGGATGGGCTGTATAACACACCTGTTACGACTATCTGAAACCATACAAAAAAAGTTTTATTACTAATAAATTGACAGGAAAATAAAGGGCAATGATTCTCAATCCTTGTGTGTGTGCCATGCTCCAACAGTCCAACTAAACCTTTCTAAACTTCTCCCTGCGTAAAATATACGTAACTTTTAAAATATAAAAAGCTTATCTGCCCTCTGAATATAAAAAGCTTATCTGCCCTCTGAATATATAAAGTTCAGCTGCCCTCTGAATATATAAAGTTCAGCTGCCCTCTGAATATATAAAGTTTAGCTGCCCTCTGAATATATAAAGTTTAGCTGCCCTCTGAATGAAGCCAAAACTATAGATATAGTTTAGAGTCAATAGGTTTGAGGAAGAAACCCTAGAGAAAGTGTTATGTGATGAAAAAGAAAACAATAATTAAAAAAAAAAAACTTGTTTAATGGAGATCTGATATTTTCTACCTCTCTCTCTCCCCCCCCCCCCACTATAGCAATCAAACAGCTCCGCTTCTCCGCCCCGGGGAAACGGAGCGTGTTGTCTTACGTGGGGGGAAATACCAATAAAGTGTTTGTTCATTTTCACTTCAATTTTCGGAAGTTTTTGAACCTGAAAAAATGGGATTGCTGTGTCGTCTAGAGTAAGACAGCCTTACCGAGGTAACTAGGAGGTAGGTGTAGGAAGACATGAAGGGGGCAAGAGATGGACATTTCACACTTACAGGGCGGACCCAACGATCAACTCCTTTATATCTGCGCCCTTCGCTCCGAAGAGATTTATTGTGATATTACCGTACAGGAGTCGGACTAGTTATTTACCAAACATTTGTTTCAAGTAAATTAAGCAAATATTTTGTGATCTTTAAAAAATTATCAGAAAAAAATTCTCTAACAGTCAAACAGTTGGACATAGCTAATAAGGATCGTACTTAAAAAAAACAAAAGATAAACAACAACGAACTTGAATAACGTTTGATTATACATGTATCGATCCAGGACACGGACATTGACAAACCTCATTAATTTTGACGTCGTCAAATATATATATATATATACACAAATCTAGATTTTTTTTAGGTGTTAGCTAAGAATTAATGGTGCAGTAATGACAAATCAACAAATCAAACCACCCCCCCCTCAACACACATTATTTGTTGGTTTCGGGCATATCCAATTTTTTTTTTCATGATTGTATTTTAAACTGGAATACTGTTGTATTAATTTTTTACTTTCGATTTAATGCAGCGCCCAAATTGCTATTATTATATTATGATATTCATTTTGTCTGGCACCACAGATTATATCAAAATAGGCCACTGAGTCAGCACGATGTACATTTGAGGACCCATGGCTCTAGGTGTATATATACATCTTTATAAAAACTCAGACAACTTTGTTTCACTCTGACTTACGTATTAATTAAAAAAAAAATGTTTCTCCACATAGCTGTGTTGCTGACCGCTGGTCTAGTGGTCGTAGTGTCAGCTCAAGGTGCCCAGTTTTTGGATTGTCCAGGTAACATTAGTAATCTTTATTTTAAACAGAAAAATCCCACTGATATTTTAACAAATTTAAATCGCTTTTTTTTAAAAACAAAACGGAGTAGAAATAAAATTGTCAGATTAAATCAACAATAAAGTTTTAAAAGAAAGATTTAAACCATTAGACTTGTTAAGCTATAATACTTCAAAGTGTATTTTAGGGATTATCAGTGTTATAGCTATCAACTTAAATTTTTTGTAATATTTCATTGATTTGGCTGCGAAAAAAAGGATAAATTCTACAATATTCATATTATTAATAATACATTTAAAACAACACTAAAATAGATTTGAAAGCAACATACTTATCATTGTGGGACGGATGGCCGAGTGGTGTAGATACTCGACTATCGACCTGAGAGTCATGGTTTTGATCCTCGGTGAGAACCATGTGAATTTTTCCAGGTGAAATTTGTTTCAAAGTCGTCCCACAAGTCCACCCAGCTTTAAATGGGGAAGTAAATGCGGCTGGGCGTTGTGCTAACCACACAATCCCATCATATGCCAAGGTTATAGAAACAGATGAATTCTACACTTCATCTGCCCCGATGACCAAGTAGGGCTAAAGGAACGTTATTTTTTATATTTATCATTAACTTACAGAAAATGTATCATGGCAATAAAACACGAATGAAAAAAGCATGAATGAATTTTGGCTTCATTCATTTTATTGAAGACTGACCCCAGTGTGCGTGAAGTCCCTTTAAGGGTGAAATGAAATCTCTTAGATCCTATAAACCACTATTGGGACAGTTTTAATGGTGCCCTACTTTCTTCC
Organism: Bulinus truncatus; assembly: GCA_021962125.1. NCBI lineage: Eukaryota > Metazoa > Mollusca > Gastropoda > Planorbidae > Bulinus > Bulinus truncatus. Next base: position 2,791,133 of record JAGDYQ010000005.1, on the reverse strand, counting down.
CCACAATAGCCGATACTTTGATGGCCATGGTGGCCCCACGGGAAATACAGCGAGGACTTTAACCATGACCTGTGATATCCACATCGATCCTCAACGGGAGATCGAACCTGGAAACCTCAGGTCGACAGTCGAGCGCTTAACCAAACGACCATTCGTCCCCTAGACTAGCACCAGTAGCGTAACTAGAATTAATGGCGCCAGTGTGGGGATCGAAGACTCTAATAGCGCCATCCCATTCCCGCGCCGAAAAAATAACTATAGAAGCAATAAATAAGTGTCACCCAGGTAAGAACACCCTTCGCCCATCCCTAATTACACCCCTGACTGATCCTCATGTGAATAAGTTACGCTTACATTTCTCCGGGTAAATGGGCTTATTTGTTGAATAGTGTCAGAGTACTATGAATGACTATAGTATTTGTCTATGTTGCTTTAAACTTTAAAGGTAACCAAGTAAACAACAGAAGGTGCTGTACAAGTGACCAGCTTCCCAAAGGCTGTGAATGTTACGAAACATCGTCCAGTTCAGCCTACACCAACACGCCACGTCAGCCCCAATGTCCAGCAGATATCAATGTGTCATTTAACCTGTACACAAGGGCTAATAGAAATACGGCTCAGAAGATACGTGTATGTTATTAATTTACTAGATATTAAGCCCGGCGTTGCCCGGGAAATCTATGTGTAATGTGAAACCCATTCCTAATCAATTTAACTACTAAATTTTTAAATACGATTAATTAGGTTAATTAAGTTCTGATTTATCCCACCTTCATAATGTGCAGAAATGACCTACATTTCATAAGTCACAAATTACGTTTTACCCGTTTTACCAACCAAACCAAACAACCAACCAAACAAGCCAACCGAACCAACAAATCAAACCAAACAACCAACCAAACCAACTAACCAAATCTGCTAACCAATCAACCAAACAAACCAACCGAGCCAACAAACCAAACCAACCAAGCCACACTTGTCACTGCCACATCGTTCTCAAATTACGTTTTACCCATCAACGCTAACCAACCAAACCAACCGATCAACCAACCAAACCAACCGATCAACCAACCCAACCAACCATTCAAAGCAAACAAACACCATTAGGTAAAGATATGGGTGCTAATTTATGTCACCTGTTACGTTTTACCCTTAATTCTATCAATATTAAAATCAAAACGAAGCATTAAAATAAAGCTTTTATAGAAATGAAATGAAAAGTACAAAATAACTACTTTATTACGCCATTTTGTAGGCGAGTTGGTATGGTACGATACAGCAACCGCGTGCAAGTTCAATTCGGCTTTATTAGTTGGAAAATAAAAAAAAAAATTACCATCTGGTAAATGACGTCATAGATTATTTATAGCGATGGCTTTCCTATACTGCACGGACGACAAGTTAGCTACTTTATTAGTAGGATTCTTTTTCCCTACCTATCTACCTGCATACACAAATTCCCTTAGCCCTAAAGGGTCATCGGGGCAGATGGAAGTGTAGAATTCGTTTGTTTCTGTAACTTCGGCATATGAAGGGATTGTGTGGTTAGCACAACGACCAGCCGCCTTTACTTCCCCAGGTGACTTTGTAACTAACTTTCCCTAGGTTCTCTCCCATGGTCGAACCCGGTACTCTCCGATCGACTGTTGAGCGCTCTACTCCACTCGGCCACCTTTTATAACTCTTGCTACCTGGATGGATACATATCTTTTATTCTTTTAATAATATAATTCAATATTTATGAAATGTTTTTGTTATCTCAGTTAAATGGTTGGATTGAGGTTGGAGGGGTTGGGGAGTCAGTTCTTCCCGGCGCCCATAATTCTAGTCAAGGCTTTAGATGTGATTTTGCATTGTACTTTACTTTCTGATTTAAATAGTCTGGAAGTGCCAACATAAAGAGCACCAGATTCAACGGAGCCAAGAAGACTGTGTTTATTGCTCACGGCTTCACAGATAATGGTCTGAACGCGTGGTGCATTGCAATGAAGAATGCTCTGCTAGATTCCGTAAGTAAAAAAAATAAAAAAAATTCTCAACCACTCATCTGAAAACAATTCTTTTTTTTTTATTGGCGTGTTGTTGTTTTTACTTTGCTTCAGAGCAAAGACCGTATGAAGCATTTTCCACAGAATGCAGCGAATAAATGGGAGACCATTATTTTTTTTCTAAAAAACTCATTTTAAAAATAAAAAAAAATATTTTTATAACTCTTTCCCTGTTATGGTATTGCGCTACGAATAGGGTATTCCCGTAGATCAGCGCACCGTAAATATTACGTATTGGAAGCAGTGACTTTGTGACGTAAGAGCAGCAGAGTAGTGATGATGAAAACCGGCAGGGTATAACGGTGACCATTGTAGTTGTTAATTGCTAATAAATTATTAAATGCTGTTTTTTTTCAAACCTACGCCTGTGCTTTAGTGAATTTCTTGTACATCCCTAGTCATTTTTTGAGGCAAAATCTATTTCTGTATTTTCGTTAGTTTTTAAATTAAATATTACTGAAATAAGTAATTAGCTTTGAAAATGTGTTACAAAGTATACAATTGACTATATGAGAGTAGCGTACAGTCAATGTTATACATAATTCGTTTATATTTTGGGCGAATTGAGATAAAAACCTGAATGAGTAACAAACATTGTTAACATACAATTTTACAGCACACATCCACAGAAAGTGAAAATAAAATAGTGATCGAAAGAGAAACAAAATTTAAACACATTTCAACCACACAAAAATATTTGATATTTTAGAATCAAGTCATAAATGACACGACCGTACAGGAAGGTATTTCAGAATGTTAGCTTATTTTGTATTTTTTATTAAAATGACTGTATCATTATTAAACATAGAAAACAGAGAAAATTATGTCTAATTCAAATGAATATGAAACAAAACCATTGAGAAAAAGTTATACCATTTACTTAAGATATAGACAATAACATCTGTAGCATTGTTACACATTTTCATTGAAAACTGAATTTTAAAACTCATCTTTTAAGGCGATCCTCTTTGGTTAATAGAACATATTACCACAATTTGATAATAGAAATGATCGTGCAAGTGATTGTATTGCCGATATTACACATATTAACCAGTAAGCAATGTTCGGACTTCAAATTCATCTAATTTAACTTAACGTAAATTGAACTTTTTTAAACAGGAAGACTTGAATGTTGTCCTCGTAGACTGGAGAGAAGGGGCCAAAGGTCCACCCACACCCACACGGTACAACCAGGCGATAGCCAACACTCGGACAGTGGGGTCAATGATTGGAAGACTCATACAGGACATGAACTCATTTACGAATGCTCGTATCGAGGTCAGATGGTCATTTAATGCACATACACAAACCCTGACACACGCACAATCATCCACAATCACACGCACAATCACACGCACAAGCACACGCACAAGCACAAACACACAAACACATACCTGCGGATGACGTCCAGTTTTCTCTAAAGAAAATTTTAACACTTATAAAAAATACATCACACTACTCCAAATAAGTAGTTTTTTTGAAAATATGTTTATCCTTAAAGAAGATTTTTCTTAAAATAAAACAACATCAATGCAAAACATTCAGCTTTTCCACTTGGTCGGACACAGTCTTGGGGCTCATGTCATGGGGTTTGCTGGGCAGGAGGTATTTCGTTTGACCAGTCGCAAAGTTGGACGTATCACAGGTAAGTAGATCCAAAGTCTTTGATATCTATCTATCTATCTATCTATCTATCTATCTATCTATCTATCTATCTATCTATCTATCTATCTATCTATCTATCTATCTATCTATCTATCTATCTATCTATCTATCTATCTATCTATCTATCTATCTATCTATCCATCATCTATCTATCTATCTATCTATCTATCTATCTATCTATCTATCTATCTATCTATCTATCTATCTATCTATCTATCTATCTACTCTGACGCTCTATTTGCTTAGTTGTTTGTAGTTTAGTTCGTGCAGCCCGTCACGGGCAGAAATGCGTCTCAAGAGCATAAAAAGTGAGTTAAGGATGGCATGATTGGAATCCCAAATTAACAAAGAATATCGCTTAAATATCCTGAGTTCCTTGGTTGGCTACTACTATTTTAAGACAACCCAACATAGGTAACGACGTTCTGGAAATTTTTTTGAGCACTTCACCTTTAAGGAAACTGATATTAATGACGTCACTGTTTGCAACTTTTTAAATTTCAGCTGTTTGTCTTTAAAGTCCTATAAACTACTAATGGGACGGGTTTTACGGTACCCCATCTCCCAGGGGGGGGGGCACCACTAGAGACATAAGTAGGTGACTAACACAACGTCCATGTGTGTCCATATAGTGCCAGATGGCCTTGGGAACTTGAACCAGGAATTTAAAAAAAAATCCGGTCTTTTATTTGTTAAGTTTGCCCGTATTTATTAATTTGTTGAGTTCGCTATTTTATGTCGTTGAAGTTTGGCTGTTTTTTTTCCTTTAATATAAATTTAGCTTGATTTAATGTCAGATATATTTAAACTTTAAAGTTTATTTTATCTGGTTTCAATTGAAAGTTTATATATATATATATATATATATATATATATATATATATATATATATATATATCAGGGCTCGATATACTGCGATGCTGGGGATATCCCCGGAACTGAGAAGTATCATCCCCGGCTTTGCTTCATCACAGGATCTGTTTTTTTTTCTTAAATCGAGCACTGATATATATATATATATATATATATATATATATATATATATATATATTAATATATATATATATATATATATATTAATATATATATTAATATATATAAATATATATTAGGGTGGCCCAAAATAACTTTTTGTCAATTTTTTTCTGGAGCATTTTGTTTTTTTTGTGTTTTCTTTGACTTCAAAACAGCAAAGAAAAAAATTCATGAATATATGACTTTATTTAGTACTGCCTCATGAACACTGAAATTTTAAATCATTTTTAATGAATTTTGAATGTGAGAATGTATATATATAAAGCACACAGAAAATGCTAGAAGGTTCTCGAAAGTACTAGAAAAACGTAGAAAACTTGAGTAGGTTCCGGAAAATTCTAAAAATCTCTAGAAGTTTTGATTTTCATTCAAATAGCCAGCTTCATCAGTGCATTTAAATTTAGTTATAAAAATCAAGTGTTATAAGATCAAATGTTGCGGCTATATAAATATCATTCATTTAGTTTTGACTACTAGGTCGAAAAGTGTTGTTCATTTAACTGGCTTAGAAGTTGACACAACTCCTGTTTATTCAGCTAGGTACTTCCCCTAATTGAGCCTACTGGCCAATGGTATGTTTACAAACACAGCCGTCTGGCAGTTGGTACAATTTTTTCATGGCCTATTTCTTTGCTTGTATACTGTTTAGTGGACATGCCAATATTTATTGAGCTAGGTACTTCCTCTAATAGAGCCTACTGGCCAATGGTATGTTTACAAACACAGCCGTCTTGTAAAAGACATTTGAGGGTAGTACAGCTGGACCGGATGTGCTGCTATTCAAACGCTTTAAGACCTTTTGGCCAACAATAAGGCATAATTTAGTATATACAACGATGTTCGACTGGAGCAAAATCAAAAGCCATTAAAAGAAGATGTCATCATATTTTGTTCAAATATCCTCCAAATGAAAGACAATGCAAAATATTTGCCACGTGAAGATTACAAAGAACTTCTTACAAAGAATCTTTATCTTCCTGGGAGGAATCCCCCTTCCCCCCTTTGAGGTGCGTTTTCGTGTTCCAGGAGCTTATCACCATGCAAGGTGGATGTCTAAAATAATCTTTATCATAAAGGCTTATCTCTTCCGTCATCAATTCATGCTGACTAAGCATGAAGACAGATCAATTGCAGAATTTGGTATCTTTGCATCCTTGGTTTACATGTCCAGCTTGGATTCAGTGTCCCATTCTATCAGACGCACCTCTGAATGATCTGGATTTCATCAAGCTTCTTATTGATTATAAGAATATTTCTCCCTTCATTTCTCAGACTACATTGGAAACAATTAACCGACATCTCTGGTACACTGAGTGCAGAACTCATTCCTCTGGTTCTCTTTTCGCAACGTGTCTCAGTGGATGAGCAAACCAGCCTTGCCGCTTGATTGGGGCAATTCATGGAGAATCTTCTGATGATCAGAAAGAAGAAAGGTGCATCCGCAGCACAAATGATCCTTCAGCACTTCATAAAGTGACATTAAAGGATTTTGTGACCTCTTAATCGGTGCTTTTCTTTAATACTCTTCTGCTTCCCACAAATTTTCTCATGACTGATGCTTCCACCTGGCAACTAACTCCATCCTTTCATAAGGCAACACCAGTGGTCTCTACCTTGAAAGTTATCAATGACTGTGTCGAGCGAGGAATTGCACTGGCGTCATCATTCAACTCATCTCTCACCGAATCAGAGGAGGAAAAGCAGCAATTCCTCCAAATTGTTGAACAGCATCGCAAAGAGTTTCCAGATGCAAAAAAAATAACTGTGCTGAAGAGATCGCAACTGGACGACCTTCAGGACCCAGAAAGCACAGACTAAATCGCTTTTAAAGTGTATTTTTATATGGCGTACTTAGAACTTCTCTGCTATACAGTCAGGTTAATGTGTCATGTAACTAGTATTATTTTACTGTTTGTAATATAATTGTTCTTTGTATCTAAAACAGCATTTTAAACCTTGCAAAATTATTTTCATTTAATGCAACTACCGAATACCATAAAACAAGAGATAACAAGTGCACCGAGGCAGTATTTTTAGGAGCCCAAATGGTGTGTTATTTGGTATATACATGTTTTAAATCACTGTGAGCAAGAAAACTAAAATGCTCATGATATAAAATCAACTTTATTTTTTTCCATGAAAATATAATATATATTCAAGTAAATTAGAATCAAATTTCCATCTTGTTTGTCTAACTATCCACAGGTTTGGATCCAGCGGGACCAGCCCATAATAACCAACATCAATTTGTTAGACTGGACTCCACCGATGGTCTCTTTGTAGATGTTATACACACTGACGCTGGGTTCATGGGTAGCTACACTTCTATATAATTTTTTTTGAATTTTTATAAAAATCTTAAAAAACACAAACACGACTTTTGGAAGAGCAATGAAACAAAGAATGTATACTGCATTAGCAACGTATACAAAACAAATTCGGATTAATTCTACGAATCAGGTAGAAGATGGCCAGTTTTATACAACATATAATCATAGCTTCAACATATCACATGTAACATACCAGTTTGTTTTAATATTGTATTGCACACTTTGGTACATACAACAAAACATCAAAGCGCGACCTTTGGGGAAAACGAGAAACATCAATATATACGTAGTACGGATTGCAGAGTAGGGTAGATGTTCGAGTTTTGAGTGTCCTGGGTTCGATTCTGGGTGAGAACCATGCACATGTTCACAAGTTCTTGATGAAAGTTATAATAGTCCACCCAGCTTGAAATGAGCATCTCCTGACTTACGTTGGGAAAGAAGATATGGCTGGATGTTGTGCTAAGCACAAAATCCCTTTTAAACGCCGAGGTTATAGAAACATATGAATTCTACACTTCATCTGCTCCTAGGGCCCTTCATGGCTACGGGAACTGTTTAATATGGGTTTTTTAGTTCCCTTATTTCTTTGTTAAACAATAATGAGTTGAGGGTGGGGGGAATGGAGAAATTAAACTAATATACCCTATTTTATAATTTTAAGCCAGAAAAAAAAAACACAACAACAAACAAACACTAAAACAAACAAACACTAAAACAAACAAACACTAAAACAAACAAACACTAAAACAAACAAACACTAAAACAAACAAACAAACACTAAAACAAACAAACAAACACTAAAACAAACAAAACATTTTGAAATATTTCTAGTTAAAAATGTGCTAGAGAAGAAAAGTATATATTCCAGATTAGGTCAGCTTCTCGCATCACTCACACACACACACACACAACTGTCCACATTTGTGAATAAAATGAATTGAAAACGTCTCAGAAAATAATACAAAAGGTTTTGTTAGAACTTGTTGAGAAAGAACATACCATTCTAACTATATAAATATACTTATATATCACACATTCCTGAAAGTCATACATTTTTAAAGATCGTACTATTCGGAAGATCATATAGCACTTAAGATCGTATGGTTTCAACGATCATAAACTTCTAAAGATCATACTGTTAAATTTAAGAAGTAATGCCAACTATCTATACCGTTTTATCCACAAAATAAATCTTATGCCGCCTCTACGACCTGTCGAGTTGGTTAGCTCTCCACGGTAAAACATAATGCCATATAAATATAAATATATAAATATATATATATATATATATATGGGCATCGCTAGGAATTTTTACAGGGGGGGGCAAAAATTTTTCAGGGGGGGGGGGGGCAAATAACAACTTTCTGACATTTTTTTTAAATGTAAGGGGGGGGGGAGCAAATGCCCCCCTCTTATATGACATTTTTTCAAAATGTAGGGGGGGGGGCAAATGCCCCCCCTTGCCCCCCCCCATGAATACGCCCATGTATATATATACATATATATATATATATATATATATATATATATATATCATATTTTTTTCCCCTCTATGATTAGGTATAACTAATTCTATCGGCCATGTTGACTTCTATCCCAACGGAGGTAAACATCAACCAAGATGTCCAAGTAAGACTTTGATTTCATTTTTTAAATTTAAACCTTGAAATTTAACAAATAAATAATAAATTATGATATTTATAATTTTTGGAACTGAGAAATTATTATATATACTCTTTTTTAAAATATTTTAGCAAAAAAAAAGTGGAAAAAAAAGGTCTGAGTACTAAATATTTCTTGTTAAAATGTGCTAGACAAGAAAGTAATATCCCAGATAAATGAACGACGGTCGTATGACTGGTAAATGTCTGATTCTTGGGCCTAGAGGGTTCAATAATTATCGAATAATGTTCATTAGTATAATAGAAGTAAATAAAACTAACAACTAACTTTTGTTAAATTTTGGGTGACAAGGTTTAATATATTAAAAAGAAAACAACATAAAAGTCTGATTAATGTTACATCACTCTTTTTAATCTAAGGGGAGCAATTCACTTTATAAGTCTATCGATGCTAATCTTTAGCTATATTACCTTTCTTGACCAAGGTCAAATACACGGTTAAAAGAACGAATGTTAATAAGGCTGTCGTCGATTGACTCCTGATGAGCTAAGAGACTCAGCAAAACTGTTTTAACATCTGTAAACCTCACAGTAAAATACAATGGGATGTTCTAATTTTTACACCGGTCAAGTAGTCCGATTAACTCGCAAAAAGAAAAAAAGTAATAAAAACAAACTCGTTGACCTGAACATTTATGTCCCTTTCATTTGTTCTTTCTTTACATCGCATCCAATGTCTTCACCATCCAACTCCCCCCCCCTCCACACCGGCCGCCCATCTCTCGATATCAATGAACTCACCCAAATACCTGTGTACCATTTACATTGACCCCCCCCCCCCGAGACTAAGGTCGGTTGAGGCCGAAGGGTGCAGAAGAAAGACCCTTTAATAGAGACTAGCACCAAAAAGGATACAATTTCAAAATAACATTCGGGCGCTAAGTGTTCCCACCGTTAAATTATCCCTAAAGTTTAAAGTCGTTTTCCCCCTGTCCCTCACATAATTTCACATGCACTTCAAAATTGCCTCAATTTCACCCTCGCTGTGACGTCCCAACCCATCGGTTATTGCCCCACACCTCTTTCAGGTCTATGATGACCACTACATACAATCGTCCACGTGCCCGGGTGAGCGAGTGCAGTTGCAGAAACAATGATGTTTCATAGGTGACGTTACTTTAAGTCTTAAAGCTATTTATCTCAAGTTAACAAGAGTGCTTGCTAGAACTGATTTCACCATTTTAGATCAAATGAGTGTGTCTAAGAGAATCAATTTGTTATATAACTATAAACATTTAGGACATTCGTGAACTGGAATAACCTACTACCCCCACCTGGCAAAATTTTCGTTCTTAATCATTGAGCAAATAGGAAAACAAATGTTACAATTAATTTTATATACAGTGGTTTGTGTGTGTGTGTGATTCCCCATGTAAGGATGAGATGAAATCTCTAAGATCCTATAAACCACAAATGGGACGGTTTTTGTATGATGCCCTTCTTTCAACCCCACCATAGCCGATAGTGCAATGGCCATGGAGGCACCACGGGAGATATTACGGGGACTTTTAACCTTGATCTGGAATACCCATTGATCCTCACTGGAGATCAGTGGGTAAAATCAATTATCATGCTTATTTCCCTGTTAGCAACAAGTTTGTTAGTATGTTAGTGGATAATGAATTCTTCGACGTCTGCCCATGTGCTATTGATTTCGTAAATTCTGGCGATGGATATGTCACTGCCAGTCACTGGCTTCTTATCTTGGATGAATGCCCCTCCTTTAATGTCTCTAGCTGTATTGCGTGGACTTCGTTTGCATTGTATGTAACCAATAGTTTGTTTCAAACATTGAGCCCTGCTCTCTCTCTCTCTCTCTCTCTCTCTCTCTCTCTCTCTTTCTCTCTCTCTCTCTCTCTCTCTCTCTGTGTGTCTCTCTCTGTGTCTCTCTCTCACTCTGGCCTTAGTTCGTAGCCCCAAGGAACTGTTTGTTACCCGAGACAGAAAAATGCGAAAAGTGTAATTTGTAACCAGAATATATTGTGACCTGGGGTACACATAACGCGATGTTCCACTGTATCCTAAGGTTCACGGGGTTTTTATAAAAACAACAACTGGATATAGACCGAGACCGTTAGTCATTTCAGTGAGAACAAGATTGTTTTATCATAAAAGATAGTTTTTTCCCCCCTTCGGTTTATAAGGATACGACATTGTACAATTACGTTAAATTGTTTTCCTGTGTGAATTTTAAATTTTGACTTTCTGAATTTCTGCTTCAACTCGCGAGTTTACCCCATTGATCTTATGTTTTCAGATGGTGTGTTTTTGATTTTTCAACTTAACTGCAGCCACGTTAGAGTTCTGGACTATTTCACCAACTCCATCTCCAGATGTCGCTACAACCCACCAAACGGAAACGCCGCCTGCACCATGGGATACCGCGTCAGCACCAGCTGTCGAGGCAACCAATATCCAGTGACGAAAAATAGAGCGCCATTCTGTTAAATTGATTTCAACGTCTTATAATGACATATTTGACTGCATTGCTAAATAATTAATGACATTTTTTTTTTCAAAATGGACACATCATAAGTTTATTTAATAGGAGCACCTTAATTTTTTATATATATAAAAAGTTATACTATTTTATTTGTGTTATTCTTCACATTCTAAAATTTGTACTCATTTTTTTTTTTTTTGCTTTTCAAAATTCCTAAAATCCGCCTCTGAAGATAACTTAATCAGTGTCACTATAACCTAATCAGTGTCACTGTAACCTAATCAGTGTCTACTATAACCTAATCAGTGTCACTATAACCTAATCAGTGTGTTTTATTTTATTTATTATTATTTATTTATTTTTTGATTAGTAGTTTATACGAGTAATTATTTGTAAAAATATTTGTAAAAATATCTAAGCGTAAATGGAAACCACAGAATATAAATAATACAGAATGCGCATCGTTAATTTAGATTGACGAAAGCATGCATATCTATGTTATTGTACTGTTGCGCAGGCCCGTAGCCAGGAATATTGGTGGGGGCGAAGACATTTTCGGGGGGGCGAAGAAATTTTTTTGGGGTTGCAGAAATATATGGCGGATCTAGACAATTTTGACGAAAAACATTACCCCGGGGGGCAAAACTGTTTTCATTGTTGAAAATTGGTCTTTGAACAAAAAATATTTCGATAATTTAATGATGTATTTCCTAAACTTGCGATAACGGGGCACTTCCCCTAAATCTGCCCCTGGTGGGGTAGAAGAAATGCTGGGCTAAAATAGGTGCGAAGCGCCGAAAGCTTGCGAACGGAGAGGAGGGTTTGGGGAGGGATCTTGAGCCTCTCCCAAGAAATTTTTTTTTGCATGTACTCAATTGTTTAGCTATTAATTAGAAATATATAATTTTAACTACGTTTCAATAATGCATGGCATGTTGCAGTTTTGTTAAAAATAATTTAAATAGTAAAGAGTTTTAATGATAAAAATTTATTGAGGCTGAGCAATTTCTGATTTCTGTTATAAAAATATTCTGCTACACAATTGTTACATAATAGATACCTGATTTATATTATTATACTGTTTGTTTAATGTACAACCCGAAGAACGACAAAGATGCATGAATAAAGCTTAGCTATTGGTGTGATATTTCTTATAAAATATTAAAAACAAAGAACAGATCTATCAACAACAACAGTCGCAATTATTCAATTTAAAATAAAATTAATTCTGCTAAAAAGTAAATTTGCAAATTAAATAACATCGCTCAGAAATCATGGAGTTTGTACTTTATTATTTTATTATACATATGTATAATGAAGTCAGAAGCCAATGTTATTTTATTAACTTATTTAAGTTGCTAGTTGTCCTCATAAGATATATAAAAAACTATTACAAGGTTGCAAACAGGCCCATCGACAGAAATTTCGGGCCCCTGATATTATTAATTTTAAAAAGTTGATTGGCCAGCTCAGTCCAGGTCCCTAAATTCCCCTCCCTGGGCATTATGCCCCAACTGGCCGGACTGGTTGCGAACTTTACTACTATACGTTTCAATTTGCAAATTTAGCCAGCCCCGTAGCCCCGTAAAGGTGGGCACCGGGGGTGCCCCCCCACTCGTCGCCGCGAACTTATATTACTATACGTTTCAATTTGCAAACTTCATGGTTTAGCCAGCCCCGTAGCCAAGGGGCACTGGGGGCCGTCCACTTAAAAAAGAAGAAAAAGAGGAAAATAAAGAAAAAGTAAAGGTGCCCTGCTGGGTTTTGGTGCCTCCCTATTTTTGACCTGGCTACAGGCCTGGGTTAGACTGAATTTACCTAAAAATGCTTTAACATTCAGATTGTCTGTTAAATCTTTTTCAAATGCAAGGGGAAAGACGCTTATTGATCTGTTATGGGGTGAGATTCGTGTGAGGGTTGAGAGAACTGCTCACACACAGCTGTTGGAGCACCAAATGCCAATGCTACCCAAAATACCCAGAAGTGAACTTCAATAAGATTCAATCTTTATGCCCAAAAATTAGATAAGCTATATATGTAAGTATATATAAATAGCCTGAATGATTGCCAAAATATAAACTTTTAAGTTTTTATTATTATTGATTTATTAAAAAAATGATTGATATTTTATAGCCGTTATTATTCTTTGTCAAAACAAATCATGCACGGGGGGGCTCAGGTCATGCACGGGGGCTCCCTCCCCACTCTGTCTACGGGCCTGTTGCATATCAATATTAAGCTGTTACACATCACAACATGGCGGCATTTTTTTAAAGTCATCGTCAGATGATTTCAAATACAATATGCGCTCACTGTGCGATGCGAATGTTAGATTTTTTGTGCATTCTGCAGCTTGTATAAAAGATATGTGTATGAGACATTTTAGCTAGCAAAAATTAAATGGAGAATTTGGCTGATGTAAACACTTAGAGTTTAAAACGTAATCACAAGTATGTATTAAATCTCTTCTGTTGAAAATAATTAATTTCATTCATTAAAATCTTCGAGTTATTCCTTTTTTTAAACCGTAAATTTGTTTGTGATATGTATTTAAAAGTTATGACATTTTATGTATCAAGGTAATCACACAATAATAATAATAAAACACATTAAAAAAGATTAAACATTTTAAACCATGGTTAGTATTTCAAGTTATATCGCGAAAGTAAAATAATAAGGTGAAAACATAATTCAAAACGGAAAATAAAAAGAATAACAAAGTAGCTAACTCTGAAAATGGCCGCCTAGTTCTGTGGGGAAAAAATGTGTGCTCCATCCCTAACAGTGGGAAAGTAAATTTCACCCGTTGTGAAAGGCGCCCATACCCACCCCCAGTTTCATAGTCACGCCAATGCATTCAAAATCAAATAAGAACATATACACACATACACATGGGCGTCGCTAGGAATTTTTCCAGGGGGGGCAATAATTTTCCAGAGGGGGATAACAATCTTTATGACATTTTTTTTTAAATGGGGGGGGCAAATGCCCCCTCTTATATGACATTTTTTCAAAATGAAGGCAAATGCCCCCCCCCCCCCATACGCCCATGAATACATATACACACACAGATGCATACATACATATATATATATAGTCTTCTCAGGCAACTTTTGTTTATTGGATGACACACACACCCCTCCCCTGAGGGACATTATTTACGGTAACCAAAAACAATAGAAATGTTTAATCAGTTTTTTTACATTTTCTTGCAGCTGTAACATTGTTATCGCATTGTAGCTAAATAAAAAAGTACCATTTAGGGCCTTAAAATTACCCACACCTGTAAGCACGCCGAGTATAGGCAGTAGTCCTATGTCTGTGTAAGGGGTCTGCCGTCTGTTTTTTCACGACTTATTGTTTATTAAGGGGCCCCCACTCCTGCCCTGGGGCTGTGTTGTTTTAGGCACACTGCCTGGGACCTCTTCTCCTCAAATGGCGTAGAAACAATTCCATGGAAAGTGACCTAAATTCATCAAAAGTTGAACTCAGTCTTTTTCATACAAGTTTGCATATCATTGTCACCCAAATAGATACACTTGTCATCAAGACTGTAGGGTGGTACGAGGGTGGCGGGGGTAGGGGCTTATGAAGAATATTCTGTGATATAAGGCGCAAAAGTGTTGTTCATATTTTTGACTTAAATCAGACAAAAAAAGGGTAATCATTACGTTTGAAACCCCATTTTATAAAAGCAATGGATGACCTCCTTATCAGAAAACAACTATAAATAGCTGTGATGTTAGGGTAAATGTACTAATGCGATCTGAAATATGTATAATTTAAAAGAAAATGTTATCAAATTTAAGTAAACTGATTGAATGTATCACAAGAACAAGTCACGGTTATATGATAATTAGTTGCAGAGATTTGAAAAAGATAGGGGTAAGAGTTGATGAATTTATTATTATTATTATTTTTTAATGCATGTCATGCGGTAGGGTTTAAAAAAATGTCATTTCGACCATGAAACTTGTTGTGAGCTTGATAGCTATAGCAGGATGGTAGTTTACATTTGAATACATGATACATCATAATAATAACAATAACAATAACTCTAAAAGTGACAAATTGTAAACTGTATTTTTGACACGCTGGACACGATTGGCTCTAACGAGCCGAAGGTAGATATGATGCACACCCCCCTCCTCCCAGGATCCACCAATGATGAACTTTGGTCGCGTTGTGGTTGGCCTGGCAAGTCCCTGGTTGATACCACTAGAAACCCCCCCGCCCCTCTCTTCCCTCGTTCCTGCGACACCAGTATACATACATAAATATATAATATGAAATGAGATATAAATATATGATCTGGAACACACGAAGTTAGGTCTGTTAATGCTAAAAACGAATTCCAGATACATTTGAGTTCAAGATGAAGTGCCTGCCATAAGCGCCTCACGTTGAGTAATTAGCAGAACATTTTCACTTTAATTAATCACAATTATATAAATACATGTTGGATTTGCATGTGTGGTAGATTCGCTGGGTTGATCCTCAGTGTGTTCCAAGGGAATAGTCCAGGTCCTGATGAAAAGTCGTTAAGTCCCATTTATATATATATATATATATATATATATATATATACGACCTGCTAGCATTGGGACACACGGGACCGAGTGCTTTGTCCCAATTAAGCGGCTGTCCCAATTAAACAAACAAGTTTACTATTAGCTTCTTGGTTTGGTTCCTTTGAGATTTGTCCCAAATAAGCGGCTGTCCCAATTAAACGGTGTCCCAATTCTAGCGGAATCCACTGTATATATATATACATATATATATATATATATATATATATATATATATATGTGTGTGTGTGTGTGTGTGTGCGTGTGCCGTTGCACCAGTGGAGAGAGAGAGAGAGAGATAGATTGGCACCAAACTCACGTATAACCCGACACTAATAATGTAGAGTTCATACTGTATTGCTTCATTTCTCACGTCGTGCCTGTCTCAAAACCAACGTCATAGTGTTCAATAAATAAAGTGGAGTTCGCTGTATGTTTTCACTCTGCTCACCGCCTGTCAGTCGTCATATAAATATCTATATTTTTATGGGGCTTGTTCTGGTTAGTTTGAAACTCATATTTTTAAACATCCACAGTTTTTTTAAAGACCTATTTTTAAAAAATAGTAACCAAAGTAATGACTGGCGCGCGTGTGAGACTGTGCTGTGACGTCAAGGCAAAATTTGTTTTGTTGCTGCATAACCTCGACTCATGTTAAACTACGGAATGGGCGGAGTACTATGTGAAGTCAAATTCACGGATCAAAAAACACATGATAAAACCCGGATCAATATTGTTAATAATAAAAAAATATGGAGTAGCTAATTATAAAGGTTTGTATTCCCGCCAATTTTTTTACAACTAATTTTTAAAACATGTCATATTTTTCGTCCAACTATTTTAGACGGAAATGAAAAAATTTCCCACGTCTAAACAGTCTGGAGTTGACTTGAGATCATGGATCATGACCCAGATTAAAACATTAATTATGTATCTAGATTTTTGCCAAAAAAACTTCCAAAAACCGACACAATGTGTGATATTCAGTTTTACAGACCGGACTTGAAAATGATTTGATTGAGTTAGCCTCAAACGGGGTCGGCGTTCGGCGGGGCGGGGCCCCCCGCACATTTCTTTATATTAATATAATGCCGATTAAAAATAAAAATAAATATAGTCCCGGGCACCCATGGGCCGGGGCCCCGCCGACGCTCATTATGGGATTAAAGCCGGGAGGGGATTATATAAATGCCATGACCATGCCGTGACACGGCGCCAATAAACAGTTAGATAGGGGAAATGCACCATCATCTTGTTTTCTCTTTTTTAAAAAAGCTACAGTACTATGTATTGTATAAGTAGAATGGTGGTAAAAAACGGTTTTTGTTTACTCAATATAATCTTGTTAAATATATTGGTAAACTAAAGCTGCAATTCTGCAAAAACCTTTTGAGAACAGAGAGTTATATTTCAGTTTTTGACGGCTTAGGGGTTAGGTTTTTTTGTTTCGTGAAGATCCGATTTTTTTTGTTTTTTATCGTATAGCTGAACATTGTTGTATTAATTATTTACTTCGATTTGTCGCAGAATCCCAGCCTCCACATATATATATATATATATATATATATATATATATATATATATATATATATATATATATAATCACGCTAGGAATCGCAAAAATGACAACGGCAGTTAGTTTACCAGGGTGAGAAGAATTGCGGAAATCCCAAAAGGGGCAGAATGACTGCCCAGCAGATATATTAATGAATCCTGTAAAAGTCCCCACCCCCACCACTCCCAACTTCCCAATCCCACGAGAAGGTCTTTCTCGCGTCCTATAACGGAATGAGTAGAAAGCCTCGACAAGGTGGCGTGTTTGTATGTAAAAATGTTTTTGAGCCGCCAAAGGTCACTGCTGCGCCGGAACGCAAAAAGATTTTTTGTCAGGGGTAGTTTTTTGTTAACAAGTAGAGTTTTTGACAGTCGCTTGATGAAGAGTCATCTATTTGTGGACAGTCAAAAGAAGCAGTTTGTGACAGTCGTCGCTAGTCTTCGTCCATGGCTCCCAGATTGCCTCCGAATCGGGTCTCCACGCCTGGCAAGTGGGCCCCGCAACATATTTAGCATTAATAGTAATAGTTGTTATTGCGTATATCCGTTGATAAATTCAATATTCGTACGGCAGGCTTAATTTGGCTAAACCGCACATTGCGTTCTCCAGTACCGATCTCCAAGCCCTTGGCGTTTCAACATCGTAACTTGTTTGGGTACCTGCAGACTCAAAATATTACGCTTCTTTTTTGACATCACCAATCTTACCAGTACGATATTGTCGTGATGAACCAGTTTATTAGTCAGGAACAGAATGTCACGGTTAGTCCAGCACCGCCGATATGATGAAATACCATGCATAGTCATTTGTTTCATCATTCATGTACAACTAAGGGTCAGGAATCTCTTCCTTTTTTGTTATCTTATTTCAATTTTTTTTTTTAAAAAAGGGGGGAGTGTGTATCGGAAATTTCCATTTTGTAAAACCACGTTGTTTGCCACAAAGAAATTTCTGGAATTTCCGAAAGGCGAAAGCGCGATGCGGGGGAATTCCAGAAATTTGGCTCATGAGTAAACAACGTGGTTTACAAAATGGAAATTTCCGATTGTCTCCCCTCCCTTTTTTTGAAAAATTTGAAATAAAAGATAGCAAAAAAAGGGAGAGGATTCTGACATAGTTATTTTTATGAATGATGAAACAAGTATTTGTATGCATGAAATATTTCATCACTGAGTTAAGCCGCAAACACGAGAGACAAATAAACAACCGTGACATTCTGTCTATGATCTGAGACCTTGACCTAATTATTGGTTCATGCGATGATATCGTGCAATGTTATGGGTTAGTAGAATGTCAAAAAAAAAAAGCAGCGGGGGTGGGGGGTCACACAGTCTGCACAGGTACCCAAACAAGTTACGTGTCTAGTCAGGGTGGGAAACCAAGGGGCGGGGGAGATCAGTCCACTGGGAACACTGTGTGCAGCTGGGTGGCTGCAATGTCAGGCCCGTTTCTGAGGGTAGGGCCTGCCGCACGAATATTGGGCCCACTTATACTGATGCTTGCGAAGGCCCCCTCTTCTCATTTTTCTTTACAATAACAACTATTACTATTAATGCTAAATGTAAATTGTGGGCCCCTTGCCAGGCGTGGGCCCGATTCGGAGTAAATCGGCCTAAGGGCCGGCCCTGACGGGGCGGGCCATGGACAAGAAAGACCTACTTGACTGTCACAAACCTACTTTTGACTGTCACAAACCTTCTTGACTGTCACAAACCCTAGCTGACTCACAAACCCTACTGGACTGTCAAAAACCCCACTGACTGTCAAAAACTCTCATTTGATTGTCAAAACCCTACTTGACCGTCAAAAACCCCAGTTGACGCAACGAAGAGACTCGAGGCGGCACGCCAGGCACACGTAACTGGTTTCGCCTGGCTCGAACCCGCACCCTTCACCTTGTCGAAGGCGCCACCTAGTCTCTCATTCCGTTGTAAGGACCATAAGCGACTGCCTAGGTCTCACATTGGAATTGGGGAAAGTTGGGGAGTGGGGTGGGGGTGGGGACTTTACAGGATTCATTAACATATCTAAGGCTGAGAAAACCCAGACGAATAATTTTTGCCGGACCCCCACACCCATTGCCCTAGAGGTCTCTTGGACGTCTACACGTATAATTAACGTACTGAAAGTAATGACCCTGTGACGTAGCAGTTGTTTGCGATGAGGCCTGCAGTGAAGTAAAATGGCTGATGGAGTTGTGGTTGTAAATAAATTGCTCCTCATTGTTTTGATTGAACCACTTCTTTGCCGTTGTCGTTTTTTTTTTGCGATTCCCTTAAAGCATTGAATTATATATATATATATATATATATATATATATATATATATATATATATATATATATATATATTAGCGATTTGGGTTCTGCGTTAAATCGAAAGTAAATAATTAATACACAGTAATTCTGAAGCTTTTAAATACACCACAAAAATCGGGATCACTGAAACCAAAAACCTTAGGCCTAATGATCAGTTATAATATAACTCTATGCAAAGGTTTTAGGTACAGCTAGTTTACCAATATATTTAACAAGATATATTGAATAAACAAAAACCGTTTTTACCACCATTCTGCTTATACAATACATAGTACTGTAGCTTTTTTTTAAAAAATAAGATGTTGTTATTTTTCCTATCTAGCCTGTTTAAGTTCGCCATGTCACGTGATCTATGGCGACACAAAATCGTCTATTCTTGGCTTTGAATTACATGTATGTAGATCAGACCAGCCTTACGAATGGCGGGGCCCAATTAAACGGATGCTTGCGAGGCCCTCTTCTAATTTTTTGTACAATCAAAACTATTACTATTAATATAAAAGTAAATTGCGGGGGCCCCCCAGGCGCGGGGCCCAGTTTGGAGCTATCAATCAAATCGGCCTAAGTCCGGTCCTGGTGTAGATTTGTAAACTAGTTATCGTACATTGTTGTCGGTTTTGGAAGTTTTTTGGCAAAATCTAAATACATAATTAATGTTTTAATCTGGGTCATGATCCATGATGAATAATCTCAAAGTCTCAACTCCAGACTTGTTTAGATAACGGGAAAACCGCCATTTTCCGTCTAAAAAATAGTTGACCGAAAAAATATGACATGTTTTTAAAATTAGTTGTGTAGGATTGGCCAGGCGCCAAACATTTCATTGACTGCTCTATTATTTTTTTTATTATTTAATATTGATCGAGACATCGTATGTTTTGATCCGTGGAAAGTAGATCCTTGACCTCACATATTACTCCGCCCATTCCGTAAACATTAGTTTTAACATGAATCGATGATTCATAGGTTATGCAGCCAACAAAATGGGTTCGGTTAGGAATTTTGCCTTGACATTCACAGCGCAGTCTCACACGTAAGGCCACGCCCACACCAGTCATTACTTTTGGTTACTATTTTTTTTTTAAAATAGGTCTTTAAAAAAACTGTGGATGTTTACAAATATGAGTTTCAAACTAGCTAGGTACAAACCCCCATAAATAGATGTGCCGTAAATTTGACACTGGGACGGTGACAGGCGGTGAGCATGAGTGAAGCATACAGCGAACTCACTTTTGTTTATTGGACACTATGACGTTGGTTGACAGGCGGTGAGCATGAGTGAAGCATACAGTGAACTCACATTGTTAATTATTGGACACTATGACGTTGAGGCAGTGAGTCTATCTCTCTCTCTCTCTCTCTCCCACTAGTCCACCCAGCTTTAAATGAGTATCTGACACACGCACACACACACATACACACACACACACATATATATATATATATATATATATATATATATATATATATATATACAGTGGATTCCGCTAAATTGGGACACCGTTTAATTGGGACAGCTATTATTTGGGACAAATCTCAAAGGAACCAAACCAAGAAGCTAATAGTAAATTTACTTGTTTAATTGGGACAGCCGCTTAATTGGGACAAAAAGCCTCGGTCCCGATGTGTCCCAATTAAGCGGAATCGACTATATATATATATATATATATATATATATATATAAATGGGACTTAACGAACTTTCATCAGGACCTGGACTATTCCCTTGGAACACACTGAGGATCGAACCCAGGACTCCAGATCTACACCACACTGCCACCCGTCCAACATGTATTTATATAATTGTGATTAATTGCTAGGGTGAAAATGTTCTGCTAATTACTTACTCAACGTGAGGCGCTTATGGCAGGCACTTCATCTTGAACTCAAATGTATCTTGGAATTCGTTTTTTTTTTTGCATTAACAGACCTAACTTCGTGTGTTCCAATTTTTAACTTATTGCATCATATATTTATATCTCATTTCATATTATATATTTATGTATGTATACTGGTGTCGCAGGAGGCAACGGGGGAGAGGGGGGCGGGGGGGTTTCTAGTGGTATCAACCAGGGACTTGCCAGGCCAACCACAACGCGACCAAAAGTTCATCATTGGTGGATCCTGGGAGGAGGGGGGTGTGCATCATATCACCTCGGCTCGTTAGAGCCTTTAATGTGCCAGCGTGTCCATGGTGTCAAAAATACAGTTTACAATTTGTCACTTTTTAGAGTTATTGTTATTGTTATTATTATGATGTATCATGTATTCAAGAATGTAAACTACCATCCTGCTATAGCTATCAAGCTCACAACAAGTTTCATGGTCGAAATGACATTTTTTTTTTTTAAACCCTACCGCATGACGCAAAAAAAATCATTAAAAATAATAATAATAATAAATTCATCAACTCTTACCCCCATATCTTTTTCAAATCTCTGCAACCCTAACATTATCAATATCTAACCCGTGACTTGTTCTTGTGATACATTCAATCAGTTTACTTAAATTTGATAACATTTTTCTTTTTAAAATTATACATATTTCAGATCACATTAGTACATTTACCCTAACATCACAGCTATTTATAGTTGTTTTTTTCTGAGGAGTAAGGGAGGTCATCCATTGCTTTTATAAAAGAGCGAGTTTCAAACGTAATGATTACCCTTTTTTGTCCTGACCTGGCAGATATGAGTCAAAAATGAGGCAATGAACAACAACTTTTGCGCCTTAAGTATCAACAAGAATATTCTTCATAAGCTTCCTACCCTCCCCCACCCTCGTACCCACCCCTACAGTCTTGATGACAAGTGTATCTATTTGGGTGACAATGATATGCAAACTTGTATAAGAAAAGACTGAGTTCAACTTTTGATAATTTAAGGTCACTTTCCATGGAATTGTTTCTACGCCATTTGAGGGGAGGGGTCCCCAGGCAGTGGCGCCGAGAGACAACACGGGCCCCAGGGCAGGACATCATTGTAAGCCCTTAATAAACAATAAGTCGTGAAAAATTGACATGGTCGGGTGCCGGGCCCCCCACAGATGCGGGTCCCTGGCAATGACCCCCCCTGCTACCCTCCTCTCGGCGTGCCTGATCCCAGGTGTGGGTAAATTTAGGCCCTAAGAAATGGTACTTTTTTATTTAGCTACAATGCGATAACAATGTTACAGCTGCAAGAAAATGTAAAAAACTGATTAAACATTTCTATTGTTTTTGGTTACCGTAAAAATGCCCTCCGGGGGGGGGCTCTTAACAGTGTGTGTGTCATCCAATAAACAAAAGTTGCCTGAGAAGACTATATATATATATGTATGTATGCATCTGTGTGTGTATGTGTATACGTATTCATGTAAAAAGGGGGCATTTGCCCCCCCTTCATTTTGAAAAAATGTCATATAAGAGGGGGCATTTGTTCCCTACATTTAAAAAAAAAATGTCATAAAGTTGTTATTTCCCCCTGGAAATTATTGCCTGAAAAATTCCATGGCGACGCCCATGTATGTGTGTATATGTTCTTATTTGATTTTGAATGCATTGGCGTGACTATGAAACTGGGGTGTAGGGCGCCTTTCACAACTGGGTGAAATTTACTTTCCCACTGTTAGGGGTGGGGATTGTACACATTTTTCCCCACGAGAACTAGGCGGCCATTTTTCAGGAGTTAGCTACTTTGTTATTCTTTTTATTTTCCAGTCTTTGAATTATGTTTTCACCTTATTATTTTACTTTCGCGATATAACTTGAAATACTAACCATGGTTTAAAATGTTTAATCTTTTAATGTGTTTTTATTATTATTATTGTGTGATTACTCTTGATACATAAAATGTCATAACTTTTAAATACATATCACAAACAAATTTACGGTTTAAAAAAAAGGAATAACTCGAAGATTTTTAATGAATGAAATTAATTATTTTCAACAGAAGAGATTTAATACATACTTGTGATTACGTTTTAAACTCTAAGTGTTTACATCAGCCAAATTCTCCATTTAATTTTTGCTAGCTAAAATGTCTCATACACATATCTTTTATACAAGCTGCAGAATGCACAAAAAATCTAACATTCTATACATCGCACAGTGAGCGCATGTCTGTTTGAAATCATCTTGACGATGACTTTAAAAAATGCCGCCATGTTGTGATATTTTCCTTTAATAGTGTAGCAGCAGCTAATATACGCAACAGCAGGCCCGTAGACAGAGGGTGCTAGGGGGCTGAGCCCCCGTGCATGACCTGAGCCCCTGCATGATTTGTTTTTTACGTTTTAATAATAACGGCTATAAAATATCAATCATTTTTTTTAATAAATCAATAATAATAAAAACTTAAAAGTTTATATTTTGGCAATCATTCAGGCTATTTATATACTTACATATATAGCTTATCTAATTTTTGGGCATAAAAGATTGAATCTTATTGAAGTTCACTTCTGGGTATTTTGGGCAGCATTGGCATTTGGTGCTTCAACAGCTGTGTGTGAGAGCAGTTTCTCAACCCTCACACGAATGCTCACCCCATATCGCAGATCAATGTTACAAAAGCGTCTAGCAATCTTTTCCTGCTTGCATTTGAAAAAGATTTAACAGACAATCTGAATGCTAAAGCATTTTTAGGTAAATTCAGTGCTAAACCCAGGCCTGTAGCCAGGTCAAAGTAAGCAGGGAGGCACCAATACCCAGCAAGGGGCACCTTTACTTTTTCTTTATTTTTTCCTCTTTTTCTTCTTTGGCATTTGGGGCTGGCTAAACCATGGGCAAATTGAAACGTATGTAATATAAGTTCGCAACCAGCCGGCGAGTGGGGGCACGGCCCCCAGTGCCCCCTTGGCTACGGGGCTGGCTAAACCACGAAGTTTGCAAATTTGAAACGTATAATAATATAAGTTCGCAACCAGTGCCGACGAGTGGGGGGCAGGAGGGGCAATGCCCAGGGGCCCGGCGAGTTTTAGGGACCGGACTGAGCTGGCCAATCAACTTTTAAAATATTAATATCAGCCCAGGGGCCCGAAATTTCTGTCGATGGGCCTGTTCGCAACCTTGTAATAGTTTTATATATTGATATCTTCTGAGGACAACTAGCAACTTAAATAAGTTAATAAAATAACATTGGCTTCTGACTTCATTTTTATACATATGTATAATAAAATAATAAAGTACAAACTCCGTGATTTCTGAGTGATGTTATTTAATTTGCAAATTTACTTTTTAGCAGAATTAATTTTATTTTAAATTGAATAATTGCGACTGTTGTTGTTGATAGATCTGTTCTTTGTTTTCAATATTTTATAAGAAATATCACACAAATAGCTAAGCTTTATTCATGCATCTTTGTCGTTCTTCCCGGGTTGTACGTTAAACAAACAGTATAATAATATAAATCAGGTATCTATTATGTAACAATTGTGTAGCAGAATATATATTTATAACAGGAATCAGAAATTGCTCAGCCTCAATAAATTTTTATCATTAAAACTCTTTACTATTTAAATTATTTTTAACAAAACTGCAACATGCCATGCATTATTGAAACGTAGTTAAAATTATATATTTCTAATTAATAGCTAAACAATCGGTACTAAAATGCACCATTCCAGATATGGAACTGCAAAAATTTCTTGGGAGGGGGCTCACCGAGATCCCCTCCCAAACCCCTCCTCTCCGTTCGCAAGCTTTCGCTTCGCACCTACATTTTAGCCCCCCGAGCATTTCTTCTACCCCACCAGGGGTAGATTTAGGGGGAAAGGCCATGGGCCCCCCTGTTATCGCAAGTTTAGGTAATACATCATTAAATTATCGAAATATTTTTTGTTCAAAGACCAATTTTCAACAATGAAAACAGTTTTGCTCACCCCGGGGGCCACCATGTTTGCCCCCTTCGTCAAAATTGTCTAGATCCGCCCCGATGATTTCTTCGGCACCCCCCACCCCGGAAAAAATTCTTCGCTCCCCCTGAAAATGTCTTCGCCCCCCCCCACCAATATTCCTGGCTACGGGCCTGCGCAACAGTACAATAACATAGATATATGCCGTCAATCTAAATTAACGATGCGCATTCTGTATTATTTATATTCTGTGGTTTCCATTTACGCTTAGATATTTTTTACAAATATTTTTACAAATAATTACTCGTATAAACTTTTAATCAAAAAATAAATAAATAATAATAAATAAAATAAAACGTTCACTTGTTTTATATAATCTTTGGGGTTTTTTTTTTGTTTGGTCTGTTTTTTTTTTTTGACGACACAGTTTTGTAATAAAATTTCCTGAGGAGAAGCGACAAAGCAAGAAAAGGCAATCACTGAAACTTTAACCGCAATTCCAGCATGTGGTGAATATTTCAGCTTAATACTTATTAATATGCCTATCTACGTATTTGTCCAATAAATCCAATGTATAAGCATATTTTCTTTCAATAATTGCACTATCACATGACAGAGCAGGCGATAAAGCCGAATCTACATGTGTGCCACCTGGCATGGCTCATTAGCAACATTAGATATAAATAAACGCACAACGTTGTATAATTTAATGTTGTTTTAAGTTGCCATGCTTACACTGAAGTTTCGCCTGCGTCTGCTAGTGGTGACGTATTAGCATTGTCTCCCTAAGGACGGTGAACAGTTTACAAAACCAAAGGAGCTTGACATTGTCTTGAACTAGCTGATAGGGTTCAAACTCCTATGGCTCAAACTATACATTAGAAACTGGTGACAGACAATATGTTTTCTGGCATGTAAAATTAATCTTAAGTGTAGAACTGATTTTGCCATATCGGAAAATGATTCTAGATTAGTTCGATGTCTTTCTTAGAAATTTTGTTTCGTTTTCAACAATCTTGAAAGAGATATAACCGCAATAGTGATATTAGTAGCACATTATCAATGGATAACATTTCTTGTTTGATTTTGCATCCACGCCCCTTCTACCCCTGTCCGAAGTGAAGAAGTAGTTATGAGTGCTTAGTCATTATTTTTATTAAATCAAACAGTGAACTTTTTATGTTGCCGATGATGGGCTCTGTATTTTTTCAGTCTTACAGTGGTCAACATTCCTGGAAATAAGGAGCTCCTGGATACCAGAATACATACTGTAAAACTCTTCTCTGTGTGATTCACACTCGTAATTCGTTTATTCTTTACGAAGTCACATGGGGTGGCCTTGGGGCTGGACCAGTAGGAGAAACCCGGATGATTGACGTGAGTCAGTCCGGCCTTCTTGGCCAGCATGCCCGTTATGTGACGTCTTCCAGGTGTATCCAGTCAAACGTTCTCGCCCTCGTGTCCACCAGCAGAGACGCTGCGGACAGAGACATGACGTAGCCACCGCCGTAGGCGTACGTCGGGTAAAACGGGAAAGGGTAGTCCAGGTGGCTGACCGCCCACTTGTCTCCGGCGCCCCGCACGACCGCGGCGTTGCTGCAGATGGCGCCGAGGATCTGGGTGGAGTTGATGCGCGCCCGCCTGAGCTCGCGGAGCAGCTGAAACAGGCCGATGAAGGTGTCGTCGTCGGTCTTCATGACGTACCTGGGCCGGCGGGCCTGGCGCAGCACCCACGTGATGCCGTCGAAGACTTTGTTGGGCAGGTACTCGTACGTGTCCTCCTCGTCCACCACGACCACGTCCCCGTGGATCTTCTGCTCGCGGTCCACGATCTCGTTCCAGGTCTCCTCTCGGCCCACGACGAACCGGACGCACACCCCGACGTCCCGGGACTCCAGCCCCCACGTCTTCCGTATGGCCTGCCTCATCAGACGTTGCTGGGCCGAGATATCACCAGGACGGTCAGATAAATGTCCGGGGCCTCCCCGGCGTGACGATGGCGCGATGACCGGACGCCACGGTCAGGTTCAGCGCCCTGGCCTGTTCCGGTGACAGCCGACTCGGCTCCCTCTTCGAGTCCCGCCCGTTAAACTCGCCGCCTACCCCATCTTCGGACGACGAAATATTCTGATTCACATGAAACAACTGAATGTTAGCTAAAACTCCCGGTGTCCGCTCCACCATCCTCCACCTGGATAGGGTTGATTAAATTCACTCCCAGCCTGCAAAGCGAATCCTGGCTTTTCGTCCTCTTCCCGGTCCTCCGACGGAGCGGGACCAGAGGAGACGACTTCCGTCAGAGTCCAGTGGAAGTTGAGCTTGACCTGATGCCGTGCGCGTCGCTCATGTCGCTGATGAGGTGCTGCTGACTGAAGATGAACACCACGGTGAACAGGGCGGCCAGCAGGGACAGGAGCGCCTCAGGTAACGCCGGCGCAGGTAATGAGATGCCGCAGGCCGGGCACAGGAAGACGTGTGAGCAGTCAATGGTGCCGGGTTTACTCATGATACGAGATCAGCTTATTGATCGAAAATGGTGTTCATAATCAGGGGATATGTCTTCGCTGATGAGTTTGAATGATTGGAATGAAGAAACTTTGGTATGAGCTGTATTTGAGACAAAGAAGGGAACAAGAAATTAGTCAATAAATAGATTGTATGTATCTAGCTTTATATATTATTAGATAGAGGCAGATAGATAGACAGTCAGACAGACAGGCCGACAGACAGATAGATAGATAGATAGATTAGATTAGATTAGATAGATAGATAGATAGATAGATAGATAGATAGATAGATAGATAGATAGATAGATAGATAGATAGATAGATCGATGGATGGATGGATGGATGGATAGATAGATAGATAGATAGTTAGATAGATGGATGGATGGATGGATGGATGGATGTATGGATGGATGGATGGATGGATGGATGGATGGATGGATGGATGGATGGATGATATGGATGGATGGGTAGATGGATAGATAGATAGTGGGGCTACCTTTTTCATCGTTTACTAGGGCCCTATAATTCTGGCTGACTCACATCGTTTAGGCAAAATTAAAACGCATTCATAATGCTTCAGGCAACTGTAGTGGGCACCAAGAAGCGTATTAGAATGTATGACTTATATCCAAGATTGCAGTGGTTCAAAGCGTGGGTCGCGAGATGAAGTGAATTGGGTCGCGAATTTTTTGTTTAATAATTGTTAATCGAGCTTAGGATAATGTATAATTAATTTCTTTCTTATCTTTTAAAAGTTGGTCGCGAAAAACCGATCATGGTTTTGTAGGTCGCGGAAAACCGAGCATGATGCTTTGTGGGTCGCAAAAACTGATAGTTCTTTGTGGGTCGCGAAAACCGGGCATGGTTCTTTGTGAGTCGCGAAAACCGAGCATGGTTCTTTGTGGGTCGCGAAAACCGGGCATGGTCTTTGTGGGTCGCAAAAACCGAGCATGGTTCTTTGTGGGTCGCGAAACCAAACAAGTAAATCCTAGTGGGTTGCTAATCGCAATGTTTTGAAAACCGCTGCCATTGAGACAATCGTGCCCCAGTTACTGAGGTACGAAGTAATCGAAACAACTACTAACTACATTTATTTTAAAATACATCATTAAAGAAAGGATCCAATCTTTACATTACACACATTTCCTCAAGTATTCGAGTATTTGACACCACGCGTCACGAGAATACGGCGGAACGCGCCAAAGATTAATGTCCCATCGCGGTTGAGATAAGTCTATGCAGGCGTCTGTCTGTAGAATGCTAATCAACCCCCCCCCCACCAACAACATCCCACCCCGACTACCATCTCGAAGTTTGGGCGCCACCAGTGCTTCCCCGCATGAATCTTCGACGGCCTCATGTGGTTTGGAAATCGATAGTGCTCACACCATACAGCCTGAAGGTGGGGAGGGGAATCAACAGGTCACAGTGAGCGATGTAATGACGATTAATGTCCGCTCCATTGACAGGTCTAGGCTTTTGCTATGCAGATGGAAGACAGTTTCTGTTTAAAGGGAGAGAACGGTCTTTCTTTTTTTTCCCCACCCGATTTTTACCTTTTTCCTGGATTATGGATAGATTTTTGATGTTTTATATCAAGATGGTATGATGATGTAAATAGTTGATGTTTTACATCAGGCTGGTATGGTGAATGTAAATTTAATGTTTAACCTCAGGCTAGTATGATGATAAATAGTCTAGTTGATATTTTACCTCAAGCTGGTATGAGGATAAATAGCGATGTTTTACATTAGGCTAGAGATGATAAATAATTGATGTTTTACATCAGGCTGGTATGGTGAATGTACATTTGATGTTTGACATTAGAGGTGAACGAAATATAAATTAATGTGTGTGTACGTGTATTTACATTAGATGGACGTTAAACCTAAAACAGAGATGAACATAAAATGTTGTTTCCATTTAGTTAGACCAGACTACCAAAGTTAATGTTATTAATTTGATGTTAAAGTTGATGAATAGGGAGCGACCGATAATCGGATCGGTATCGGTATCGGACCGATATTGGCACTATCGGTTAATATCGGATCGACCGATTTTTGTAGGGAGCGACCGATAGTCGAACCAGATATTGGCACTATGGGTTAACTATCGGACCGGCCGTTTTTTTGACTGCCGATACATTGTTTTTTTTTTCTTTCACAACAGAGTTGCAGAAAAAATCCGTAAATAACCCAATTCTATAACCAGATCAGACAAGATTTTTAAAAAAGAAAAAAAACCCATACACAGAAACTGTCACGTCCACAAAAAATTGCATCTGCGATATGACCTTGAAACAATAGGATTGGCATTTTTTAATTCTAATGTAATATGACCTCGAATGATACAATTAGTGAACATCTGTGTGTATTTTTTTTTTGGGATGGCAAGTTGGGGGGGAACAAGACTTACGTGTGGGCGAAGTGTTACGATATATGACAGGGAAGGTGAGCATGGGTTGACATACGTCATTAGCTGTAGCACGAGAAAAACACGTGTTTGGCATTGTTGTTGATTAAAAAAATATCGGTATCGGTATCTGTATCGGTGAAAATGCTGGGGAAAAAATATCGGTATCGGACTATCGGTACATTTCGGTCGTGCTCCCCACTGATGAATGATCAACGTAAGATTTTTATTTTGGCCTACTTGTACACCTGATTATAAAATGGGGACGTAAATTTGATGCCACCGTTACACTGACATGATAAAAATATCAGACAAGACCTGATATATATATATATATATATATATATATATATATATATATATATATATATATATAGGTCTATACATTAGGTGGCTCACTTTAAAATGGAAAAAATAAAGTTGATTTTTATCATGAGCATTTTTGTTTTCTGGTTCACTGTGATTTAAAACATGTATATACCAAATTTCACACCATTTGGGCTCCTATAAATACTTCCTCAGTGCACTTGTGTTATCTCGTGTTTTATGGCATTTGGCAGTTGCATTAAATGAACATTTTGCAAAGTTTAAAAATGCTCTTTTTTAAATACAAAGAACAATTACACAGTAGGAATTAAAAAATAAAGTAATACAAGTTGCAAACCACATTAACCTGACTGTATTGCAGAGTACGCCATTCAAAAATACACTTTAAAAGTTTTTAGTCTGTGCTTTCTGAGTCCTGAAGGTCTTCAAGTTGCGATCTCTTCAGCACAGTTGATTTTTGCATCTGGAAACTCTTTGCGATACTGTTCAACAATTTGGAGCAAGTACTGCTTTTCCTCCTCTGATTCGGTGAGAGATGAGTTGAATGATGACGCCAGTGCAATTTCCCGCTCGACACAGTCATGGACAACTTTCAAGGTAGAGACCACCGCTGTTGCCTTCTGAATGGATGGAGTTAGTTGCCAGATGGAAGCATCAGTCATGAGAACATTTGTGGGAAGCAGAAGAGCATTAAAGAAGAGTAGAGATGACGATGTCACAAAATCCTTTAATGTCACTTTATGAAGTGCTGAAAGATCATTTGTGCTGCGGATGCACCTTTCTTATTTCTGATCATCAGAAGATTCTCCATGAATTGCCTCAAGCAAGCGGCAAGGCTGTTTTTCTCATCCACTGAGACACGTTGCGAAAAAAGAACCAGAGGAATGAGTTCTGAACTAAGGTACCAGAGATGTCGGTTAATCGTTTCCAATGTAGTCTGAGAAATGAAGGGAGAAATATTCTTATAATCAATAAGAAGCTTGATGAAATCCAGATCATTCAGAGGTGCGTCTGCTAGAATGGGTCACTGAATCCAAGCTTTAATGTAAACCAAGGATGCAAAGATACCAAATTATGCAATTGATCTGTCTTCATGCTTAGTCAGCATGAATTGATGACGGAAGAGATAAGTCTTTATGATGTAGATTATTTTAGACATCCACCTTACATGGTGAAAAGCTGAAACACGAAAACGCACCCCAAAATGGGGGGGGGGGTGAATTCCTCCCAGAAAGATAAGATTCAGTGTCAGAAGTTCTTTGTAATCTTAACGTGGCAAATATTTTGCGTTGTCTTTCATTTGGAGCAGTGGTTCTTAAACTGTGGTTCGCGGACCCCTGGGGGTCCACGAAGCCTTTACTGAGGGTCCGCAAAGCCATTTGAAAAAAAAATCATCGTAAAATATATACATATATAAAGTACCTAAAGTTGGGATGGGGGTCCGTCAAAAAAAAATTTTTCATGTGGGGTTCGCGGAGTACATAAGTTTAAGAACCTCTGATTTGGAGGATATTTGAACAAAATGTGATGACTTCTTCTTTTAATGGCTTTTGATTTTGCACCAGTCGAACATCGTGGTATATACTAAATTCTGCCTGTCTTATTGTTGGCCAAAAGGTCTTAAAGGGCTTGAATAGCAGCACATCCGGTCCGGCTGTGTTTGTAATAAACATACCATTGGCCAGTAGGCTCTATTAGGGGAAGTACCTAGCTCAATAAATATTGGCATGCCCACTAGTGACTAGACAGTATACAAGCAAAAAAATAGGTCATGAAAAAATTGTACCTACTGCCAGATGGCTGTGTT
This sequence comes from Bulinus truncatus, assembly GCA_021962125.1. Taxonomy (NCBI): domain Eukaryota; kingdom Metazoa; phylum Mollusca; class Gastropoda; family Planorbidae; genus Bulinus; species Bulinus truncatus. Next base: position 2,758,606 of record JAGDYQ010000005.1, on the reverse strand, counting down.
CCATTGGCCAGTATGCTCAATTAGGGGAAGTACCTAGCTCAATGGACATTAGTATGTCCTCATGAAAAAATTCAACCGAATGTCAACAAGACGGCTGTGTTTGTAAACATACCATTGACCAGTAGTCTAAATTAGGGGAAGTACCTAGCTCAATAAACATTGGCATGTCAGCTGGACAGTATACAGACAAAGAAATAGTTCATGAAAAAATAGTTCCAAGTTACTGCCTGACGGCTGTGTTTGTAAACCATCCATTGGCCAGTAGGCTCAATTATGGGAAGTACCTAGCTGAATAAACAGGAGTTGTGTCAACTTCTAAGCCAGTTAAATGAACAACACTTTTCGACATAGTAGTCATAACTGAATGAATGATATTTATATAGCTGCAACATTTGGTCTTATAACTCTTGATTTTTATAACTAAATTGAAATGCACCGGTGAAGCTGGCTATTTCTTTGAAAATCAAAACTTCTAGAGATTTTTAGAATTTTCCGGAACCTACTCAAGTTTTCTACGTTTTTCTAGTACTTTCCAGAACCTTCTAGCATTTTCTGTGTGCTTTATATATATTAGGGCTGTACCGGATTCTAACTTTTAGATCTTGCAGGATCGGAACCGGAATCGGATTTAATATTTGAATCCTGCCGGAATCGGAACAGGAACCGGATTTTACCGAATTAAATAGTAACTCTTCCGAACAAAGCAGTAAATTCTCGCCTAACATAAAAAAGATATAAGAATAAAAAATAGAATGAAAATTTAGTTTTTAAGTACTAGATAGCAAAAAACAGTATTAACCATTTAGATCTTGACGACTGTGACTAAAACCCCTTTCCCAATCTTGAGTTAAGAAAGATAAGTCTGTCAAAATAACAGGTTCTTCGTTTTAAAAAAAATATTTTAATAAAGCTGTACCTGATTTTTATTACAATCAAACAAAGAAATGGGTAAGATATCTTAGAAAGTGTAACAAACATATTTTTCCAATATATATATATATATATATATATATATATATATATATATATATATATATATATACTGTGGCACCACCACCCGATAGCTTATTTTTCTTTAGTTTTCCATAGTGACGTCACCGAACCGTGTTATTTCATTCATACTTTCATTCAAACCATTATCTGACTATTTCCCATTAAAACGCAAATTAAAATGCATTTAAAATCTAAATCAATATCACTTTAATGTTCAATTAAAAATGTAACTTCAAGTTATTTATCTAAATTTGCGAGGAATTTTATCCAAATCGTGACAAAATCCACTAAATTAAAAAATGTGCAGAAAAATAAATTATTGAACTATTTTTAAACTGTAAACACCCAAAAATATATCGTTGTCTGCTCTTTAAAAAAAGTTAAACTTTGATAGCTAAATATAGTTTATAGAAAACACGGAATCAAAAGTAACGGAAGATAAAGTGTCGTATTACTAGACCAGGGTCGGCAACCTTTTGAGACAGAAGAGCCTAAACTTATAATTTACAATTTTCAATTTTTAAAGAGCCACTAAATTTGTTTTTTCAATATTACGGTATTTGATCAGGCCGCAATTTGACATCGAAAGAGACACAACTTGACATCGAAAGAACCGCGTGCGGCTCGCGAGTCGCAGGTTGCCGACCCCTGTACTAGACTAAATACGATTCAAATCTTCCTTTTTAATATAATTGTACTTATATATAGAACTAAAAGCGATCGATGTTATTGTAGTTTTAAAATAAAAGGAAATTATTGTTTTAATTTAATTGTATAGCGCTGAATATTTCAAAATTATGTTGCGCTAAAAAAATTTCTTACAAATTTCAAACAACAAAGAAATCCGGCTTAAATCCGGCACATTTTAACCGGAACCGGAATCGGATCCGGATTTGTTAAAACTGCCGGAATCCGGCTTAACAGGAACCGGAATCGGATTCCGGTACAGCCCTAATATATATACATTCTCACATTCAAAATTCATTAAAAATGATTTAAAATTTCAGTGTCCATGAGTCAGTACTAAATAAAGTAATATATTCATGAAGAATTTTTTTCTTTGCTGTCAAAGGAAACACAAAAAAACAAAATGCTCCAAAAAAAATTGACAAAACGTTATTTTGGGCCACCCTAATATATATTTATATATATTAATTTATATATATATATATATATATATATATATATATATATATATATATATATATATATATCAATGCTCGATTTAAGTAAAAAAACAGATCCTGTGATGAAGCAAAGCCGGGGATGATATTTCTCAGTTCCGGGGATATCCCCAGCATCACCGGCAGTAAATCGAGCCCTAATATATACATATAAATATAAACTTTAAATTGAAACCAGATAAAATAAATTTTGAAGTTTAAATATTTCTGACATTAAATCAAACTAAATTTATATTAAAGGAATAAAACAGCCATACTTCAACGACAGAAAAAAGCGAACTCGACAAATTAATAAATACGGGGAATCTTAAGAAATAAAAAACCGAATTTTAATTAATTCCTGGTTCAAGTTCTCAAGGCCATCTGGCACTATATGGACACACTTGGACGTTGTGTTAGTCATCTACTTATGTCTCTAGTGGCGCCCCCCTCCCCGGGCGATGGGTACCATAAAACCCGTCCCATTAGTAGTTTATAGGACTTTAAAGACAAATAGCTTAAATTAAAAAAAAAAAAATTGCAGTGAGTGACGCCATTAATATCAGTTTCCTTAAAGTTGGAGTGCTCAAAAAATTTCCAGGACGTCAATTACCAATGTAGGGTTGTCTTAAAATAGTAGTAGCCAACCTAGGAACTCGGGATATTTAAGCGATATTCTTTATTAATTTGGGATTCCAATCAAGCCAACTCACTTTTTATGCTCTTGAGACGCATTTGTGCCCGTGAAGGGCAGCACGAACTAAACTACAAACAACTAAGCAAATAGAGCGTCAGAGTAAATAGATAGATAGATAGATAGATAGATAGACAGACAGACAGACAGACGGACGGACGGACGGACGGACGGACGGACGGACAGACAGACAGACAGACAGACAGACAGACAGACAGATAGATAGATAGATAGATAGATAGATAGATAGATAGATAGATAGATAGATAGATAGATAGATAGATAGATAGATAGATAGATAGATAGATAGATAGATAGATAGATAGATAGATAGATAGATAGATAGATAGATAGATAGATAGATAGATAGATCAAAGACTTTGGATCTACTTACCTGTGATACGTCCAACTTTGCGACTGGTCAAACGAAATACCTCCTGCCCAGCATACCCCATGACATGAGCCCCAAGACTGTGTCCGACCAAGTGGAAAAGCTGAATGTTTTGCATTGATGTTGTTTTATTTTAAGAAAAATCTTCTTTAAGGATAAACATATTTTCAAAAAAACTACTTATTTGGAGTTTTGTGATGTATTATTTATAAGTGTTAAAATTTTCTTTAGAGAAAACTGGACGTCATCTGCGGGTATGTATTTGTGCGTGTGATTGTGGATGATTGTGCGTGTGATTGTGGATGATTGTGCGTGTGTCAGGGTTTGTGTATGTGCATTAAATGACCGTCTGACCTCGATACGGGCATTCGTAAATGAGTTCATGTCCTGTATGAGTCTCCCAATCATTGACCCCACTGTCCGAGTGTTGGCTGTCGCCTGGTTGTACCTTGTGAGTGTGGGTGGACCCTTGGCCCCTTCTCTCCAGTCTACAAAGACAACATTCACGTCTTCCTGTTTAAAAAAAAAAGTTCAATTTACGTTAAGTTAAATTAGATGAATTTGAAGTCCAAACATTGCTTACTGGTTAATATATGTAATATCGGCAATACAATCACTTGCACAATCATTTCTATTATAAAATGGTGGTAATGTGTTCTATTAACCAAAAGAGGATCGCTTTATAAGATGAGTTTTAAAATTCAGTTTTCAATGAAAATGTGTAACAATGCTACAGATGTTATTGTCTATATCTTAAGTAAATGTTATAAGGACTCATAACATTTACTAGTAGTTTTGTTTCATATTCATAGGAATTAGACATAATTTTCTCTGTTTTCTATGTTTAATAATGATACAGTCATTTTAATAAAAAATACAAAATAAGCTAATATTCTGAAATACCTTCCTGTACAGTCTTGTCATTTATGACTTATTCTAAAATATCAAATATGTTTGTGTGGTTGAAATGTGTTTAATTTTTTTGTTTCTTTTTCAATTTTAGTTTCACTTTCTGTGTATGTGTGCTGTAAAAATGTATGTTAAAAATGTTTGTTACTCATTAATCAAATCATTCAGGTTTTTAATCTCAAATCGCTCAAAATATAAACGAAGTGTGTATTCACGTTGACTGTAGGCCTAGGCTATTCTCATATTTAATAGTCCATTGTATACTTTGTAACACATTTTCAAAGCTAATTACATTTTTCAGTAATATTTAATTAAAAAACTAACGGAAATACAAAAATAGATTTTGCCTTAAAAATGACTAGGGATGTACATGGAATTTACTATAGCACAGGCGTAGGTTTGAAAAAACAGCATTTAATAATTTATTTGCAATTAACAACTACAATGGCCGGTTTTCATCATCACTACTCTGCTGCTCTTACGTCAAAAAGTCACTGCTTCCAATATTGACGTGATATTTACGGTGCGCTAATCAACGGGAATACCCTATTCGTAGCGCATTACCAAAACAGGGAAAGAGTTATAACAATATTTTTTTTTTATTTTTATGAGTTTTTTTTAGAAAAAAAAATAATGGTCTCCCATTTATTTGCTGCATTCTGTGGAAAATGCTTCATACGGTCTTTGCTCTGAAGGAAAGTAAAAAAAATACAACACGCCAATAAAAAAAAAAAAGAATTGTTTTGTGATGAGTGGCTGAGAATTTTATTTTTAACTTACGGAATCTAGCAGAGCATTCTTCATTGCAATGCACCACGCGTTCAAACCATTATCTGTGAAGCCGTGAGCAATAAACACAGTCTTCTTGGCTCCGTTGAATCTGGTGCTCTTTATGTTGCCACTTCCAGACTATTTAAATCAGAAAGTAAAGTATAATGCAAAATCTTATCTAAAGCCTTGACTAGAATTATGGGAGCCGGGAAGAACTGACTCCCCAACACCTACCCCCCCCAACCCCTCCAACCTCAATCCAACCATTTCACTGAGATAACAAAAACATTTCATAAATATGAATTATATTATTAAAAGAATAAAAGATAGGTATCCATCTAGGTAGCTAGAGTGAGAAAAGGTGGCCGAGTGGTGTAGAGTGCTCAACAGTCGATCGGAGAGTACCGGGTTCGACCATGGGAGAGAACGTAGGGAAAGTTAGTTACAAAGGCACCTGGGGAAGTAAAGGCGGCTGGTCGTTGTGCTAACCACACAATCCCTTAACATGCCTAAGTTACAGAAACAAACGAATTCTACACTTCATCTGACCCGATAACATTTTAGGGCTAAGGGAAGTTTTTTATGCAAGTAGATAGGTAGGGAAGAAGAATCCTACTAATAAAGCAGCTATCTTGTCGTCCGTGTAGTATAGGAAAGCCATCGCTATAAATAATCTATGACGTCATTTCCCGATGGTACACTTTTTTTTTGCAGAATGGGAACGCCGTCGCTATAAATAAAAATCCTCTATGACGTCATTTCCCAGATGGTAATTTTTTTTTCCAACTAATAAAGCCGAATTGAACTTGCGCGCGGGTGCTGTATCGTACCACACCAACTTGCCTTTGAGCTACAAAATGGCATAATAAAGTAGTTATTTTTTACTTATCATTTCATTTTTATAAAAGCTTTTTTTTAATGCTTCGTTTTGATTTTAATTTCCCGGGCAACGCCGGGCTTAATATCTAGTACATTAATAACATACACGTATCTTCTGAGCCATATTCCTATTCGCCCTTGTGTACAGGTTAAATGACACATTGATATCTGCTGGACATTGGGGTAGACGTGGCGTGTTGGTGTAGGCTGAACTGGACGAAGTTTCGTAACACTCACAGCCTTTGGGAAGCTGGTCACTTGAACAGCACCTTCTGTTGTTTACTTGGTTACCTTTAAAGTTTGAAGCAACATAGACAAATACTATAGTCATTCATAGTACTCTGACACTAGTCAACAAATGAGCCCATTTACCCGGAGAAATGTAAGCATAACTTATTCACATGCGGATCAGTCAGGGGTGTAATTAGGGAAGGGCGAAGGGTGTTCTTACCTGAGTAACACTTATTTATTGCTTCCATAGTTATTTTTTCGGCACTGGAATAGGGGGGGGGCGCTATTAGAGTCTTAGATCCCGCAACTGGCGCCATTAATTCTAGTTACGCTACTGGGGCTAGTCTAGGGGACGAATGGTCGTTTGGTCAAGCGCTCGACTGTCGACCTGAGGTTCCCAGGTTCGATCTCCGGTGAGGATCGATGTGGATATCTCAGGTCATGGTTAAAGTCCTCGCTGTATTTCCCGTGGGGCCACAATGGCCATCACAGTATCGGCTATGGTGGGGATGAAAGTAGAGCACCATTAAAACTGTCCCAATAGTGGTTTATAGGATCTAAGAGATTTCATTTCACCCTTAAAGGGACTTCACACACACTGGGGTCAGACTTCAATAAAATTAATGAAGCCAAAATTCATTCATACTTTTTTCATTCGTGTTTTATTGCCATGATACATTTTCTGTAAGTTAGTGATAAGTATAAAAAATAAAGTTCCTTTAGCCCTACTTGGTCATCGGGACGGATGAAGTGTAGAATTCATCTGTTTCTATAACCTTGGCATATGATGGGATTGTGTGGTTAGCACAACGCCCAGCCGCCTTTACTTCCCCAACTAAAGTCAGGTACCCATTTAAACCTGGGTGGACTTGTGGGACGACTTTGAAACAAATTTCACCTGGAAAAATTCACATGGTTCTCACCGAGGATCAAAACCATGACTCTCAGGTCGATAGTCGAGAATCTACACCACTCGGCCATCCGTCCCACAGTGATAAGTATGTTGCTTTCAAATCTATTTTATGTGTTGTTTTAAATGCATTATTAATTATATGAATATTTTAGAATTTATCTTTTTTTTCCGCAGCCAAATCAATGAAATATTACAAAAAATATAAGTTGATAGCTATAACACTGATAATCCCTAAAATACACTTTGAAGTATTATAGCTTAACGAGTCTAATGGTTTAGATCTTTATTTAAAACTTTATTGTTGATTTAATCTGTCAATTTTATTTCTACTCCGTTTCGTTTTAAAAAGTGGTTTAAATTTGTTAAAATATCAGTGGGATTTTTCTGTTTAAAATAAAGATTGCTAATGTTACCTGGACAATCCAAAAACTGGGCACCTCGAGCTGGCACTACGACCACTAGACCAGTGGTCAGCAACACAGCTATGTGGAGAAACATTTTTTTTAATTAATACGTAAGTCAGGGTGAAACAAAGTTGTCTGTGGTCAGAGTTTTTATAAAGATGTATATATACATCTGTTGTCTGTGGTCAGAGTTTTTACTAAGATGTATATATACACCTGTTGTCTGTGGTCAGAGTTTGTATTAATATGTACAATAATGTACACACATATACACCTAGAGCCACGGGTCCTCAAATGTACATCTTGCTGACTCAGTGGCCTATTTTGATATAATCTGTGATGCCAGACAAAATGAACGCTGTGTGTGTGTGGAAAGACGGGGGGGGGGGGGAATGGAGCTAACGCTCTCTTTAAAATTTATATATTTCATGGCTTTTAAAATTATTCAATCTTTTTTGCATTGTAATTTTAGCGTTTTATTAGAAAATAACTTCAACAATAAGTATTCACACGGTATTCAGTGATGACAGTTAGTAAAAAAAAAACTTTGAAAACACAAGGGAAGAAAATAAAATAACGGATATCATTATAAACAAACATAAGACGCAAAAATAAATAGAATGTGTCACTTTTTTCATGGAAACTATAAAAGCAATGTTTGATTTGTTGATTTGTCATTGCTGCACCATTAATTCTTAGCTAACACCTAAAAATATCTCTAGATTTATATATATATATATATATATATATATATATATATATATATATATATATATATATATATATATCAGACGAAGTCAAAATTAATGAGGTATGTCAATAATTGTGTCCTGGATCGATACATGTATAATCAAATGTTATTTAAGTTCGATGTTGTGTTTATTTTTTTTTTGTTTTTCAAGTACGATCCTTATTAGCTCAGTCTAACTGTTTGACTGTTAGAGAAGTTTTCTTGATCATTTTGTAAAGATCACAAAATATTTACTTAATTTACTTGAAAGAAATGTTTGGGAAATAACTAGTCCGACTCCTGTACGGTAATATCACATTGAATCTCTTTGGAGCGAAGGGCGCCGACATAAAGGAGTTGATCGTTGTGTCCGCCCTGTAAGTGTGAAATGTCCATCTCTTGCCCCCTTCATGTCTTCCTACACCTACCTCTAGTTACCTCGGTAAGGCTGTCTTACTCCAGACGACACAGCAATACTATTTTTTAGGTTCAAACACTTCCGAAAATTGAAGTGAAAATGAACAAACACTTTATTGGTATTTCCCCCCACGTAAGACAACACGCTCCGTTTCCCCGGGGCGGAGAAGCGGAGCTGTTTGATTGCTATAGTAGGGGGGGGGGAGGGGTAGAAAATATCAGATCTCCATTAAACAAGTTTTTTTTTTAATTATTGTTTTTTTTTCACATAACAATTTCTCTAGGGTTTCTTCTTCAAACCTATTGACTCTTTAAACTATATCTATAGTTTTGGCTTCATTCAGATGACAGCTAAACTTTATATATTCAGATGACAGCTAAACTTTATATATTCATAGGGCAGCTAAACTTTATATATTCAGATGACAGCTAAACTTTATATATTCAGACGACAGCTAAACTTTATATATTCAGACGACAGCTAAACTTTATATATTCAGACGACAGCTAAACTTTATATATTAAGACGACAGCTAAACTTTATATATTCAGACGACAGCTAAACTTTATATATTCAGATGACAGCTAAACTTTATATATTCAGACGACAGCTAAACTTTATATATTCAGATGACAGCTAAACTTTATATATTCAGACGACAGCTAAACTTTATATATTCAGATGACAGCTAAACTTTATATATTCAGACGACAGCTAAACTTTATATATTCAGATGACAGCTAAACTTTATATATTCAGACGACAGCTAAACTTTATATATTCAGATGACAGCTAAACTTTATATATTCAGACGACAGTTAAACTTTATATATTTTAAAAGTTACGTATATTTTACGCAGGGAGAAGTTTAGAAAGGTTTAGTTGGACTGTCGGAGCATAGCACACACACAGACACAAGGATTGAGAATCAATGCCCTTTACTTTTCTGTCAATGTATTAGTTATAAAACTTTTTTTTTATGGTTTCAGATAGTCGTAACAGGTGGGTTATACAGCCCAACAAGGAAAAATAAAACTTTTCTTTGAGAACGACATTAGAGGAATGGTTGACTGGGCATAGCGGTAACCAAATGTATATTTCAAATTTAATAACCATGTGCATGGCTGTGTCTCGGGTTTTTTCATGGGTTCTAGGAAAAGTTAGTGATAGGTATTAAGGCATCCCAGGCAAAAATTACTGTCCAGTTTTTTTTGTGAACCCTAGGCCAGTGCATAGTTAGGTACGGTAATTAGTGACCCTAAACAAAATCTTTTTGTCAATTTCTTTTATGAACAAGGGAAAACATCACAGTCGATTTTTTTTTCGGAGTTAGGAAAAAATGACGGTTAAGTTTTAAGCCAAAATTAGCTTAAACTGACACATATTCTAATGTGTTAATTTGAGTCTGCTGTCAGTTGATAGAGCACGGCAACCATATTAAATGTAGTTGAGCATTGCCATTCTGCTTTTGTTGACATTTACAGTACTCTACGCCTAGTTTATCTTCAATACTCTACGCCTAGTTTATTTTCAATACTTTACGCCTAGTCTATCTTCAATACTTTACGCCTAGTCTATCTTCAATACTCTACGCCTAGTTTATCTTCAATACTCTACGTCTAGTCTATCTTCAATACTCTACGTCTAATCTATCTTCAATACTCTACGCCAGTTTATCTTCAATACTCTACGCCAGTTTATCTTCAATACTCTACGTCTAGTCTATCTTCAATACTCTACGTCTAGTTTATCTTCAATACTCTACGCCAGTTTATCTTCAATACTCTACGCCAATTTATCTTCCGCCCGGTGCAAAAAACATCCTGCCACCCTCTCTCCAAAAGCAATATATCTTCATCCTGGCCAACTCATGCAGAGGAGGACCAAGATCATATTGGACACAGGTCGCAGAAGCTAATAATAGTCCCTTAGCATTAATTCAGACATTACAAACAGTATACAAGTAGGCTTTACGTGTATAAAGCTTGTCTACCCCCCCCCACTCTCAGTTAAAGGCCCTAATTTTGAGTATTTTTTTGCCCAACGTTTATCTACTTCTGCAGGGCCGACATTAGAGCGATTGCTTTCAGTCGAGGCTAAAGGTGGCCCACGCCTTCAGGTCGACAGTCGATCGCTTTACAACACGACCATCCGTCCCGCTAGATAACCACACGACCATCCGTCCCGCTAGATAACCACACGACCATCCGTCCGGCTAGATAACCACACGACCATCCGTCCCGCTCGAGAGTAATTTACTCTAGGTTTGTCAGATATATGGAAAATAATAATTCATTAAAATAATATTTGAGTTTCACAGAGAAATGTTGTACTTAAGGAAACATTGTACATTATATACATGCTACTAAAAATTTTATAATCCAAGGTTTTTTATTTCGTCGCGGTTAGATAATGTATTTTATTTGTTTTTGATGACGAATTGTTTGAAAAACCTGAAAAAACTAGTAGTATTGCAATATAGCAATGATTATAAAATACATATTAAGTTGTGGTCATATTACAAAAGAGATTTGGTTAAGAGTTATTTCATTTTTTTTAATTAATTTTTATTGCACTTTACTTTCTGCTAGCTAAATATTCATAACACTGGTAAACAGTGAATTCGTTGCCAGTGATATTTGAATCATTTTATACAAAGTCAACGATGCTGATTTAGAATATGTAAGTGCTTTTGCTAGATTGGCTCTATTTTACGAGATAATTAAAATTAATTTAAAAATGTATGCACCGTATTTGGAATTTGTCAAGAATTGCATGAAGTATAATACTATACTAGCAAATAGTAGTGAAAATGTTAATAGTCACTCAGATATTTGTTCAAAAATATGTGTAATAATGTTATAGAAGAAAACATTTTCATTTGAAAAACTAATTATGTCTAATTAATTAATTAATTAATTTGTTAATTGTCTATGGTAATGCATTAGCAAATCGCTGTTTGCTCGACTTCCTTTTGTATGTGTCGTTGGTGCAATTGCGTTGGAGGCTCCAACAGTAGTCAGCCATCATATGTATGTCCCATCTTCCTTGATATCTCTCCTCCATCACCCTCATATCCTGATGGAACCTCTCGCCTTGTTCCTCATTGAAGTCCCCAAGGTTACCTGGAAATTTGTCTGAATGACTGTGCAAGTAATGTACCTTGATGCTCATATTTGTTCCAATGTTTCTGAAGTTAGCGAGCATATCTTGCACCAGTTCTTCGTAATTCTCTGTTCTGTTATTACCTAAGAAGTTCCTGACAACTGAAACAAAATTGTTCCATGAAGAAGCTTCAATGTGATCCATGAAATTAGTAAAATTTTGATCATTGATGAGTTTTCGAATCTGAGGACCGTCAAAAATCCCAGGTTTCAGCTTCTCCATGCTCAGTCCGGGGAATGATCTGCAAATATACCTGAAGCAATTGCCAGATTTGTCCAAAACCTTAACAAATTGTTTCATTAAAACTCATTTGATATGAAGCGGTGGGAGAATGATCTTATTTTCTTTACCTACATTCATGGTTTTTCTTGCAGGCCATGTCACTCTTGTCCAAAGATCTTGCCTTGCCCTGCTATCCCAAAGGCACATGAAGCATGGGTATTTTGTGTATCCTGACTGCTGTCCAAGCAAGAAGTTTACTACTTTTAGATCAACAAAAATTGACCACTGATGCTCATAATAACGGACTTTCTGCAATACTGTTTTGATATTCTCATACTCTTCTTTAAGTGTTGTTGAGTGAGCAATGGGAAGGGAGGAATAACGGTTACCATTGTGTAACAGAACACATTTCAAGCTTCTGATGGAACTGTCCCATTTGGAGCAGAAGTCCAGGGATGTCATTACAGTTAACAAGATCTTCCTCTTGGCTGAAATATGGAAGAAGAAAGTCTTCTCTTTTCCGATAAAATGTTATTTTAACTTCTGGTTTGAGAAAATTTCTTTCATTGAGCCTGGACGCTAAAAACTCAGATGCTTGCTTGGACAGATTTAGGTCTCGTATTAGGTCATTGTGTTCTTCTTGGCTGAATGGTTGAGGTGTTGAAGAACTTCCTTCATAATCGCTTCCACTGTTTTCACCTGCCTAAAACTCCAGATCTTGCCGTTCGTCGGAGTCTGATGGTAAAAGCTCTGGTATAGGAACTTCACTGCTATGTGGAATTGGTCTCCTTGCAGATTCAAGATCAGGATAATCCCACTTAGATTTCTTGTGGCGATTGAAGCCTTAACATTCTCAATACAAAAATAAAAATCACCAAAATGGTCTTTCGGCTCTCGCCATACCATTGGTACACCCAAACTTAGACTTTTCTTCTCACCATTTGTCCACTGCTGTAGGCTCTCCACACCGTTTTTTCAGACCTTATGGGGAGCCCAAGACTTGTCTTGGTTTCCCAGCTTCACACCGAAATAAGCCAAATATGCCTGCTGCACAAAGTCGGTTATATTTCTTCTTTGCTTTTCAATCAAGTATTCTCCACAGATGTCACAGAATACAGTCGGATTATTTTTGCAGCATCTTCGTGATGAACTCGTGATGTCTTTAGAAAGCTGCAATAAAAGAGAAAAAAATAAACCAAGTTATAATTTGGTATATTTAAATTAAACAAGACACCAAACTTATTGCATTTGTTTTACACAATAGGTACAATCATATTTTTGAGGGTGTCCAATATCTCAGAAACTAGAGCCAATTCAGCAAAAGCAATGGCAGTTTTGAAATCAGCACCCATGAATTGCTATAAATTCATTCAAATATTCTTGGCAACTCGCAAAAAAATTTTTTTTTGTTGGGCTGTGTAATTATTTCCAAATGACATATCTAAATAAACTAAAACACGACAGATGTGCACACATGATTACAGTTGTAAATGAATCAAACATTGATATCAATAAAACAGGACAACGGATAAATGGCTGTTGTATTTTCTTTTTATATATATATATTTGGAAAGGATGAGTGGAGATATATATATATATATATATATATATATATATATATATATATATATATATGTGTGTGTGTGTGTGTGTATAGGACGAACTAAATATTCTTCAATAAATATTAAGCAATCTATACAGGGAAAATAACAGGCAGCTCATAAACTTTAATATTTACTAGATACAGGATACACATAAATATGTCTCAAAGATAACACCAGGTAACAGCATATAATTTATCAGGTGTGCAAAGATAATTTTTACTTCCTGATATCAAAAAATGTTGTTATGTAAGTTTGTTCAATGAGAATCATCACAAAAACAGCTGATTGATTTAAAGGTTGTTATGTAAGTTTGTTCAATGAGAATCATCACAAAAACAGCTGATTGATTTAAAGGTTGTTATGTAAGTTTGTTCAATGAGAATCATCACAAAAACAGCTGATTGATTGAAAGGTTGTTATGTAAGTTTGTTCAATGAGAATCATCACAAAAACAGCTGATTGATTTAAAGGTTGTTATGTAAGTTTGTTCAATGAGAATCATCACAAAAACAGCTGATTGATTTAAAGGTTGTTATGTAAGTTTGTTCAATGAGAATCATCACAAAAACAGCTGATTGATCTAAAGGTTGTTATGTAAGTTTGTTCAATGAGAATCATCACAAAAACAGCTGATTGATTTAAAGGTTGTTATGTAAGTTTGTTCAATGAGAATAATCACAAAAACAGCTGATTGATTTAAAGGTTGTTATGTAAGTTTGTTCAATGAGAATCATCACAAAAACAGCTGATTGATCTAAAGGTTGTTATGTAAGTTTGTTCAATGAGAATCATCACAAAAACAGCTGATTGATTTAAAGGTTGTTATGTAAGTTTGTTCAATGAGAATCATCACAAAAACAGCTGATTGATTTAAAGGTTGTTATGTAAGTTTGTTCAATGAGAATCATCACAAAAACAGCTGATTGATTTAAAGGTTGTTATGTAAGTTTGTTCAATGAGAATCATCACAAAAACAGCTGATTGATTTAAAAGGTTGTTATGTAAGTTTGTTCAATGAGAATCATCACAAAAACAGCTGATTGATCTAAAGGTTGTTATGTAAGTTTGTTCAATGAGAATCATCACAAAAACAGCTGATTGATTTAAAGGTTGTTATGTAAGTTTGTTCAATGAGAATCATCACAAAAACAGCTGATTGATTTAAAGGTTGTTATGTAGGTTTGTTCAATGAGAATCATCACAAAAACAGCTGATTGATTTAAAGGTTGTTATGTAAGTTTGTTCAATGAGAATCATCACAAAAACAGCTGATTGATTTAAAAGTTGTTATGTAAGTTTGTTCAATGAGAATCATCACAAAAAACAACTGATTGATTTAAAGGGTTGTTATGTAAGTTTGTTCAATGAGAATCATCACAAAAACAACTGATTGATTTAAAGGTTGTTATGTAAGTTTGTTCAATGAGAATCATCACAAAAACAGCTGATTGATTTAAAGGTTGTTATGTAAGTTTGTTCAATGAGAATCATCACAAAAACAGCTGATTGATTTAAAGGTTGTTATGTAAGTTTGTTCAATGAGAATCATCACAAAAACAGCTGATTGATTTAAAGGTTGTTATGTAAGTTTGTTCAATGAGAATCATCACAAAAACAGCTGATTGATCTAAAGGTTGTTATGTAAGTTTGTTCAATGAGAATCATCACAAAAACAGCTGATTGATTTAAAGGTTGTTATGTAAGTTTGTTCAATGAGAATCATCACAAAAACAGCTGATTGATCTAAAGGTTGTTATGTAAGTTTGTTCAATGAGAATCATCACAAAAACAGCTGATTGATCTAAAGGTTGTTATGTAAGTTTGTTCAATGAGAATCATCACAAAAACAGCTGATTGATTTAAAGGTTGTTATGTAAGTTTGTTCAATGAGAATCATCACAAAAACAGCTGATTGATTTAAAGGTTGTTATGTAAGTTTGTTCAATGAGAATCATCACAAAAACAGCTGATTGATTTAAAGGTTGTTATGTAAGTTTGTTCAATGAGAATCATCACAAAAACAGCTGATTGATTTAAAGGTTGTTATGTAAGTTTGTTCAATGAGAATCATCACAAAAACAGCTGATTGATTTAAAGGTTGTTATGTAAGTTTGTTCAATGAGAATCATCACAAAAACAGCTGATTGATTTAAAGGTTGTTATGTAAGTTTGTTCAATGAGAATCATCACAAAAACAGCTGATTGATTTAAAGGTTGTTATGTAAGTTTGTTCAATGAGAATCATCACAAAAACAGCTGATTGATTTAAAGGTTGTTATGTAAGTTTGTTCAATGAGAATCATCACAAAAACAGCTGATTGATTTAAAGGTTGTTATGTAAGTTTGTTCAATGAGAATCATCACAAAAACAGCTGATTGATTTAAAGGTTGTTATGTAAGTTTGTACAATGGAGAATCATCGCTAAAAACAGCTGATTGATTTAAAGGTTGTTAAGTGTTCAATGAGAATCATCACAAACAGCTGATTGATCTAAAGGTTGTTATGTAAGTTTGTTCATGAGAATCAAAAACAGCTGATTGATTTAAAAGGTTGTTATGTAAGTTTGTTCAATGAGAATCATCACAAAAACAGCTGATTGATTTAAAGGTTGTTATGTAAGTTTGTTCAATGAGAATCATCACAAAAACAGCTGATTGATTTAAAGGTTGTTATGTAAGTTTGTTTCAATGAGAATCATCACAAAAACAGCTGATTGATTTAAAGGTTGTTATGTAAGTTTGTTCAACAGAGAATCATCACAAAAACAGCTGGATTGATTTGTAAAGGTTGCGCCATGTAAGTTTGTTCAATGAGAATCATCACAAAAACAGCCTGATTGATTTAATGGGTTGTTATGTGTAAGTTTGTTCAATGAGAATCATCACAAAAACAGCTGACGATTGATTTAAAGGTTGTTATGTAAGTTTGTTCAATGGAGAATCATCACAAAAACAGAAGACGATCTAAAGGTTGTTGGTGTAAGTTTGTTCAATGAGAATAATCACAAAAACAGCTGATTGATTTAAAGGTTGTTATGCAAGTTTGTTCAATGAGAATCATCACAAAAACAGCTGATTGATTTAAAGGTTGTTATGTAAGTTTGTTCAATGAGAATCATCATAAAAACAGTTGATTGATTTAAAGGTTGTTATGTAAGTTTGTTCAATGAGAATCATCAAAAACAGCTGATTGATTTAAAGGTTGTTATGTAAGTTTGTTCAATGAGAATCATCACAAAAACAGCTGATTGATTTAAAGGTTGTTATGTGTAAGTTTGTCCAATGAGAATCACCACAAAAACAGCTGATTGATTTAAAGGTTGTTATGTAAGTTTGTTCAATGAGAATCATCACAAAAACAGCTGATTGATTTGAAGGTTGTTATGTAATTTGTTCAATGAGAATCATCACAAAAACAGCTGATTGATTTAAAGGTTGTTATGTAAGCTTGTTCAATGAGAATCATCACAAAAACAGCTGATTGATTTAAAGGTTGCGCTATGTAAGTTTGTTCAATGAGAATCATCACAAAAATGAGCTGGATTGATTTAAAGGTTGTTATGGCGTAAGTTTGTTCAATGAGAATCATCACAAAAACAGCTGATTGATTTAAAGGTTGTTATGTAAGTTTGTTGTCAATGAGAATCATCACAAAAACAGCTGATTGATTTAAAGGTTGTTATGTAAGTTTGTTCAATGAGAATCATCACAAAAACAGCTGATTGATTTAAAGGTTGTTATGTAAGCTTTGTTCAATGAGAATCATCACAAAAACAGTTGATTGATTTAAAGGTTGTTATGTAAGTTTGTTCAATGAGAATCATCACAAAAACAGCTGATTGATTCGTAAAGGTTGTTATGTAAGTTTGTTCAATGTGAGTCATCACAAAAACAGCTGATTGATTTAAAGGTTGTTATGTAAGTTTGTTCAATGAGAATCATCAACAAAAACAGCTGATTGATCTAAAGGTTGAGTTATGTAAGTTTGTTCAATGAGAATCATCACAAAAACAGCTGATTGATTTAAAGGTTGTTATGTAAGTTTGTTCAATGAGAATCATCACAAAAACAGCTGATTGATTTAAAGGTTGTTATGTAAGTTTGTTCAATGAGAATCATCACAAAAACAGCTGATTGATTTAAAGGTTGTTATGTAAGTTTGTTCAATGAGAATCATCACAAAAACAGCTGATTGATTTAAAAGGTTGTTATGTAAGTTTGTTCAATGAGAATCATCTCAAAAACAGCTGATTGATTTAAAGGTTGTTATGTAAGTTTGTTCAATGAGAATCATCACAAAAACAGCTGATTGATTTAAAGGTTGTTATGTAAGTTTGTTCAATGAGAATCATCACAAAAACAGCTGATTGATTTAAAGGTTGTTATGTAAGTTTGTTCAATGAGAATCATCACAAAAACAGCTGATTGATTTCAGTGTTGTTATGTAAGTTTGTTCAATGAGAATCATCACAAAAACAGCTGATTGATTTAAAGGTTGTTATGTAAGTTTGTTCAATGAGAATCATCACAAAAACAGCTGATTGATTTAAAGGTTGTTATGTAAGTTTGTTCAATGAGAATCATCACAAAAACAGCTGATTGATCTAAAGGTTGTTATGTAAGTTTGTTCAATGAGAATCATCACAAAAACAGCTGATTGATCTAAAGGTTGTTATGTAAGTTTGTTCAATGAGAATCATCACAAAAACAGCTGATTGATTTAAAGGTTGTTATGTAAGTTTGTTCAATGAGAATCATCACAAAAACAGCTGATTGATCTAAAGGTTGTTATGTAAGTTTGTTCAATGAGAATCATCACAAAAACAGCTGATTGATTTAAAGGTTGTTATGTAAGTTTGTTCAATGAGTATCATCACAAAAACAGCTGATTGATTTAAAGGTTGTTATGTAAGTTTGTTCAATGAGAATCATCACAAAAACAGCTGATTGATTTAAAGGTTGTTATGTAAGTTTGTTCAATGAGAATCATCACAAAAACAGCTGATTGATTTAAAGGTTGTTAGTTTTGTTTTTAAATCCCCCCCCCCGCTGCAACATTTCAAAACGAAATCATTCACTCAATGCAGAGTATTTGTTTCAACATATAATTGGTCATGGAGGGAGATGTTAGGATATATATTTTTTTTTCCATTTAAATGACAAAAAAAAAAAAAAGAAACGCCACTAATCAAGATACATATGCAAGAATATAATATGACCATTGTTTTAATTGGTTTAATCACTTTAAGCGAATTTGCGATTAAATGTAATTCATCAAGAGCAGGAGAACAAAAAAGGCTAACAGGGACCGTGTTTTTTATTATAACGTATTTCTTAAGTTCACTTCTTGTCTGTTTATTTGTTCGTCTGTCCGCGGAATTTTGCAATCCAGTTTTATACCACTTTCCGATAAGCTATTACTCTGATACTTTCAATAAAACTCAGGATTCGATGACAATGCAATATTCTTACTATTTCATTATGATTTGATGAGTTTCTTAATAAATAAAATTAAATATGTATGGCGAATAGGTCACAAACATTACGAGAAATTACTGGCGCTAAATATAGTACTGCAGATGGCACTCCCCTTTTTATTGTACAGGGTAACCTTTCAGTGATGCTTTAGTAACGGAATTTGGCAACCCAATTTTAGACGATAAACTCTGATAATTTCAATATAACTCAGGACCCGATGATAATGCAATATTCTTACTCATTCATTATGATTTGATGAGTTTCTTAAGTATTTTTCGAAAATAAAATTATTTTGTTGTGAAATCGTTGCACATGCGCAGAGCTATATCTAACTATCGCGGTATCCTGTGCGAGTTACGTTGTTGTTTTTTTTTTATTTCCGCCCTCCTACCTACCAAGCTAAAAGAGTCCAAATACATTTAACAGCCACTCTTTCGGCGCCTTTTATTTTTTGGTTTACCACACAACAGCAGTGTCCTTCCTGCAATATTCCACTTACACGTTATTCTTAATTTACGCTAACCCTAACCCTAATTTGAATATTTTAGATCTTGAAATTTGCATTAAAAAAAGAATCCTGTCCATCATTATGCCAGATTATTAAAATTTTTATTAAGCGATTTCGGTCACATTGTATTGTGCAGTCTGAGTTAGTGTTGTTTTAGTCCCAGGTCATATTTTAGTTTCAGTTTTTATTTCGTTTTTTCTGTAATAATTTCAGTTTTCGTCTAGTTTTAGTCTTGCTGCTAATTTTAGTTTTAGTTTTAGTTCTCGTTGACGAAAAGTCAACATTTTCGTCAACGAAGGTTTCAGTTTTAGTTTTCGTCAACGAAAACAACACTAGTCTGAGTAAACATTGTGGAATGAGTCATATCTGGATATTTCCCCACAAAAAAAATTTCATTTGTTAATTTCATGTAGCCTAATGAATTGTTTTAAATTTTGATAAATTGACAACAAAAATTATACGACAATAAACAAAAACATTATAGCTAATCAGACTAATTTTGCAAAGAACCGTTCAGGATATTGTACCCATAGTCTACGCAGTAAAATATACAAATGTTATGCTTTAGTCTCATGTTGTTTGATGCAAAAAATAAAAAAAAGCTGCTACCGGAGATGTTCTTAAGGGTGAGGGGAAAACTTGATTTTCGCCATGTCCTTCCCCCCCCCCCCCAGGGGTCGAAGAAGTAATCGAAAAAAAAATTATGCTAAAAAGGCTCTGAACGTACGGTAGGGCCGCAAACATTTTTTGGAATTCTGTGTCTAGAAGCCCCTAATATTTTAAGAACGGTCCTGAGATCTCCTATAAAATTTTTCTGAATACATACCCCCCCCCCCGATATTAACGTCATTTTTTTTTACTTTTATCTATTGATCGATTTGCGATGTAAATATTGTTCTTGTTTATGGGATATGGTGAATGGGAAAAAAACAAATGGACATTTTTCAAACAATGGCGTAATTGAAATATATGGCGCCCAGAGGGGACTACCCTGAAAACAGTCGCCCCACTCATGAGCAAAAAAGTACTTAAATAATTATATAAAGATGATAAAAGCGAGTGCCTTAATGGAGAATTCCCCCCCCCCCTCGCTAGTTACGTCACTGCTTCTAATTAAAGTGTAACCTACAATGCAGTAAGAAGCAATCGATCAGTGTGTGCTGCACTACGGCTAGCAAAAAAAAAAAAATCAAATTTTTTTTTAAATAATTGTATATTTCCAATTTTTGAAAAAAAACTTAACAAGGCATTTGATGACTAAGTATACTAACGTGGTATATTCAATTACTCTTCATATTAAATAAAATTACAAGAAGTCAGTCCCTTAATTTCGTTACAGAATCCCAATTTAAATGAATATTATTAATAATTACAGTAAAACACTCCACTTAAAAGGAAATCAGTCCCATTAAATCATAGATTGGCTATAACTAGGGTTGCCATATTTTTTCACGGACCAACCGGGACAGTTCTGTTTTTTTTTTACTTTAGGTTTAGGGATGTCGGCCGAGTGGTGTAGATACTCGACTGTCAACCTGAGAGTCCTGGGTTCGATCCACGGTGAGGCCCATGGAATTTTTCCAGGTAAAATTTGGTGCAAAGTCGTCCCACAAGTCCACCCAGCTTTAAATGGGTACCTGACTTAAGTTGGGGAAGTAAAGGCGGCTGGGCGTTGTGCTAACCACACAACCCCTTCATATGCCGAGGTTATAGAAACAGTTGAATTCTACACTTCATCTGCCCCGATGGCCCGTTAGGGCTAAGAAGAGAACTTTTATGTCGGTTTCGGGGGTGGGGGGGTGAAAAGAGAATTGTAAAAAAAAAAACTTAAAATATAGAATAGATAATCTTTGTTATTTTATTTATAATGGTATAAAAACTAATATTTTTACAAAACAAAACAGTTTTCTACTTGTTGTACCACTCGTATTTTTCATTTGAGTGAACCTTTCTCAAAAAATCATTCTTCTCTTTCTTCTTCTCTGCTGCCGACTTCTTTAAATTTGTATTACTGTGTTACTTACCAAAATGTTACTTATCACATAAGAGCAGATTAATCATTCTCTGATCTAATAATTTTGCTCAATTATTTCCAAGAAACTGTGCCCTGAATCTAAACCGGGACAATTTCAACAAATGGGCGGGACACCGGGACAACCCAGTATATCCGGGACAGTCCCGGCGAAACCGGGACGTATGGCAGGTCTAGCAATAATTCCATTAACCCTAACATATTCATAACCCCTCCCCACCCACCACACACACACACACACGCATGAAGTGACAAAACTGCCTGTTAAAAGACTAAAAAAAAACATAATAAACGAACAAAAAAAATAAACCATGATAACCCACAATATTTAAAAATTATCTGGCCTAAATTATTACACAAAAAGCCATTAGCTAAAACTGTGTAAAAAGTAAGTAAAGTTCCCTTAGCCCTAACGGGCCATCGGGGCAGATGAAGTGTAGAATTCATCTGTTTCTATAACCTCGGCATATGAAGGGATTGTGTGGTTAGCACAACGCCCAGCCGCCTTTACTTCCCCAACTTAAGTCAGGTACCCATTTAAACCTGGGTGGACATGTGGGACGATTTTGTACCGAATTTCTCCTGGAAAAATTCCATGTGCCTCACCGAGGATCGAACCCAGTATCTACACCACTCGGCCACCCGTCCCGCAAAACTGTGTAAAACCAAGAAATGTAACTGTTGTTGGTGTTTTGTTTTGTTTTTTTTTTTTCGCTTTTGATGATCGATACGTTGCGAATAATGTTTATTTTGATAATATTCAACTAAAAATTCAAAGTTTGTGTGCTTTTTTTCTTTCTGTTAGTCAGTGTAAAAATAAGCAGCAAAATATAAATCGACTTTTTCAGCACATTCAGTTTTCTCACCCTAATGTAAGAAAGTAGAATGACAAAATGTCATTTTGTCAAATAGAATTTAATAAAGAATATAGAAAAATTTAGAATAAAAAGACGAATATATAATAAAGAGTATACAGCTTTGAAGGATATTGCTGGAAAAAAATATTTAATTCAATCAACTTTTGAAATAAATTTAGTTTTGGAGAAGATCAATGTCCATCATGATATAAATAAATCATATGTGAATTGGAAACTTTTATAGAGAAAACTATTTTCTTCATGGTATAAATAAATCATGTACGACCTAACAAAACGGGTGATTTAACAAAATGGCGCTATATTATTTGTCCATAGGTAGTTGTTGCCTCGACAGCTGTTACTGACGTGGTATCCAATGGTGCAGGCAACGTCTCCGTCTAGTGGGTTGTAGAGACATCTGGAGATGGAGTTGGTGAAATAGTCCACGACTCTAGTGTGACTACATGAAACTTTTTTAGCGAAATCTAAGAATTGAAGTGAAAACAGACTATTGACAATTAATTTCCATTGGATAAAAAGAATCCGACCTAAATTAAGACTAAAAAATCTTACATTTATCTCCCTATATCAACACTATAAGACCAGGAAATAAGACTTCATGAGATATTTCATCTAGATATTTGTTTCCAAAGCAGAAATATAAATCCATATTTTTAATTTAAACATGCAAAAAGAAAAAAAAATTAGAATGCGTAAAAAAAATGTTAATTGTTTTATTTATTAACCGAATAAAAGATTATAATTAAAGCGAGGTGCGGTTAGTCAGGTGAGTTTTACATCAGCGTACAAAACTTTACCATTTTAACAAATCCTAAAATATTGAAAGTGTAAGTACTGCATGTTTCTAAATAAATGAATTAATTACTACTAGCTGCACCTTGCAAAACATTTGCATAGAGTTATATCCCCTTAGGCTTAATCGGTAGGCTAGGTTATTTTTAGTTTCGGGCAGATCCGATTTTTTCATGATTGTATTTTAAACTGGAATACTGTTGTATTAATTCTTTACTTCCGATTTAACGCAGATACCAAATTGCTTATATATATATATATATATATATATATATATATATATATATATATATATTATTTGTGTGTAGGTCATACGAATACAACTAACAATGTGGTGAAATCACTTCTAACAACCGCATATTTTTAGGCCACACTAGTGTATGTACATTGGACATGGGCTAACTGCAGCCCGTTTGGCTGTTTAACCCAACCAGCCGTCTGCTCTCGTCTGCTCATTTATATTGACGACGTTCATATCTAATGTATTCTAGTTTTTGTATACACTCTATCCATCCCAATGTTCATGGACGGCACTTGAATCAAATTTAGGAGTCCATTGCGGCCCGCGGGTAAAAAAGTTGAGCCTACCACTGATCTACATTCTTTGAATATTTGCCTTGTTAAAGAGAGATAAGCTATTCTAAATTAAAAAGTGGGTGTATTATAGCAACCGATCAATCTGCTTGCAGCTCGACGTCGACTATAGACGGTAGAAAATTGCCGGGCATTTCTAAATATTTGTTTCTACATCATCTGAATTCCAACATGTGTAAAACGACATGTTGTAAAAAAGGAAACTATTTGAGTCTATTAATCTATCGTACGAGCAAAATGTATTAGTTACTGAATAATTGAATATAGTAAGCCTCTAAGCCTCATAATCGGAACACACGATTTGCAGTTTTGTCAGTCGCAAAGCCTATCGTTCTGCGTTAAGCGTGGAAATTGTATTAAACACTGCAATGAAGCTACACCCACACCTGATTAAGATCTAGTAACAATTCATTTCATTCAATTATAGTAGCATAACACTTAACGAAGAGCATAACCGCTTTGAATTTGGTCCTAGAAGAAGATCACAGTTGACGACTGAGATCTGTGACAATAACAACTGGCTTATCATTTGCCTAATCTTAAGCGTATTTTCAATTTGGAGATATATTGTCTACTTCTCCAAACTATCGTTGGTGCCATATTTGACTTTTAAGTGCAATTTAGGAATACAAATGTTTTTTGCTGGCTTTAGTTTTTTTATCTGTTTCGGTCAAACATTTGAATCCTAGTTTTAATCTTTCGCGATTCGTTTGAAAAAAAAAATAAGATTAGTTTTTATTTTCTAATAATAATTTTCAAGAGTTGACGTGTCGGATTGAAGCGAGTGAGAGTGCTTTGTTTTTATAGTGCTGGGTGTAACAAAGACTGCCAAGTGATAGAGTGCCGTGTGATAGAGTGCAGTGTGAAAGAATGTCGTGAATTAGAGTGCCGAATGTAACAAAGACTGGTATTACAGTGTCGTGTGATATAGTGCTTTTTTGATAGAGTACCGAGTGTTAGAGTGCCTTTGTGATAGATTACCAAGTGCCAGAGTGCCTATGTGCCAGAGTGCCGTTAACTGAGTGGCGTGTATTAGAATTTTTAAAAAGTATATTTATACTAGAAATGTTAACAAATCACCCAATTTATACAGTTTCTCAGAATCTGTGTGTATGATGTCTACAAAGAGACCATCCGAGGAGTCCAGTCTATCAAATGGACTTGTGTCTGAGTAAGAGGGGCCCGCTGGGTCCAGACCTGTTGAATTATTTACATAAGATTCAGATAGATAGATAGATAGATAGATAGATAGATAGATAGATAGATAGATAGATAGATAGATAGATAGATAGATAGATAGATATAGATAGATAGATAGATAGATAGATAGATAGATAGATAGATAGATAGATAGATAGATAGATAGATAGATAGATAGATAGATAGATAGATAGACAGACAGACAGACAGAGTAGATAGATAGATAGATAGATAGATAGATAGATAGATAGATAGATAGATAGATAGATAGATAGATAGATAGATAGATAGATAGATAGATAGATAGATAGATAGATAGATAGATAGATAGATAGATAGATAGATAGATAGATAGATAGATAGAAACTAATTAAATAAATTAATTAAGCAAGTGAATTTAAATTAGATTACCCGTGATACGTCCAACTTTTTGATTGGTCAAACGGAAAATTTCCTTCCCAGCAAACCCCATGATATGTGCACCAAGACTGTGTCCAATAACTTGCGTAAATTTGCGTCACATATTATGTTTGAAAATTACTTAATGCAGACTTTTTAAAAAGGATAATAATTTCTATGTAAAAATAGTTCTGTGTGTATGTGTGTTTGTGCGTGTGCAGTGTCATTCTTATGTCATTTGGGACCCTTAGGAAGAGACTACCAGAAATATTATGGGCCCCAAGCTAAATAAACTTTCTTTGCGTCAAATTAAATCAAACTTAGTTGTAGATAGGGGGCGCATTTTGTAGATGCAGACTGGTTTTCTGATCGATAAGTTCGGCTCTGAATGTGTGTATGTGTTTGCGTGTTTGTGTGTGTGTGTGTATTTTACATCTTCAACTCACTCCAAAGTCAGAATTTGTAAATGAATTCATGTCCTGTATAAGTCTTCCAACCATTGAGCCCACTGTCCGAGTGTTGGCCGCGGCCTGCAAGTAGAAAGGGCCCTTGGCTCCTTCTGGCCAGTCTACGACCACAACATTCAT
This sequence comes from Bulinus truncatus, assembly GCA_021962125.1. NCBI lineage: Eukaryota > Metazoa > Mollusca > Gastropoda > Planorbidae > Bulinus > Bulinus truncatus. Next base: position 2,732,651 of record JAGDYQ010000005.1, on the reverse strand, counting down.
GTCTTCCTGATGATACAAAATGAAAATTGATGTTAAATTTGATATGTTCAAGCAATGCGAACCTGTGGATATGTAACATCAACCATCAGCATGTTTATATTATAGTATGTTAGAAAATGGCCCACTTTAAACTACTTTTAGGACAGACAGCAGACAGAAAATACTTCAGAGACAATGGAAAAAAAAACTCCAGAGCAGCCAGAACGCACGGAACATCGTATAGACAGAAGACTTATTATACAACAATATTTTCTTTTGATTTGTCACAGATTTAAGTATAATTAATTGACGTAGCTATTTTTAAATTTCATTTTAAATAAACTCAGCATTCCTCAACAGAGTTTAGATCATACAGACAGGCTTAGCTATTTTTAAAAATTCCTTTACCAATGACTAAAAAATACCGGATTTGTGTATTGTTGTTTTATTTTACTTATGTATCAACTTAATGTTATTTATGTTGATAAATGTTGATACACATAAATATTACAGCTTTGCGATAACACACTTTAAACTGACGGTGTTCATTCTCCATAGTTTATATTCGGTGCAGCATTCTACATTTTACCTTTAGAATAGTAAATGCATGCAGTGAAAGATTAAATGTTTGTGTCACGTGGTTGGCGCTAGAAATGTACTCACCTTTTCCAAGAGAGCGTTCTTCATTGCGCTCACCCAGGGAGCCGCACCTAAGTCTGTGAAGCCGTGAGCAACAAATACAGTCTTCTTGGCTCCGTTGTATCTGGTGCTCTTTATATTTGCGCTTCCAGTCTATGTAAAGACACACAAATAATATACTATATCAAACAAACAAAAATTTAACCGACTCGGGAAAGATGAACAAAGAGATGTTTCGAATCTTTTCAAAAGTTTTAGTAATTTTATTAATAACCGTTCCGATGAAAGGAAGTTATAATTAGGTATGTAGTTAAATAGGTAGGAAGTTAGAATGGTAGGTAATGATGTAGGCTGTAGGGTAAGTAGATAAGTATGTGTGTAATTAAGTTTGCAGGTAAGTTGGGCGGTATGTCTAAGAGTGAATGTGTAGAAAGTAAGGAAAGTTGTTGGGTAGGTATTTGAATGGGCATGTTGGTTGGTGAGTTGGTTGGTAGGTATCTAACTATCTATGTAGTTGGGTAAATAGGCAGATGTTATGGGGAGTAGGTTGCTGGCTAAGAAGTTTTATTGGTAAGTAAGTAAGTAATGAACTTGTTAAAAATATTGTCAGTAGGTATAACGTTGCTAACTAGATAGGTGGGTAGATAGGTTGATTGTTTGGATATTAGATGTGTAATTAGATAAGTGTGTAATTAGATAAGTGTGTAATTAGATAAGTGTGTAATTAGATAAGTGTGTAATTAGATAAGTGTGTAATTAGATAAGTGTGTAACTAGATAAGTGTGTAATTAGATAAGTGTGTAATTAGGCAAGTATGTAAGTAAGAAAGTATTTAGTCAATTAGCAGGTGGTCGGGTAGGTAGATAGATTGGTTGTTTGGGTTAACAGGTAAGATTAATTATTAAAGTCAACACCTACGCGTATCTTCTGAGCCGTAATCCTATTTGCCCTTGTGTACAGATTAAACGACACGTTGATGTCTGCTGGACACCGGGTTTGTTTGACAGTGTTTTGGTGAAGAAGGAACGGTGTGAAAAGTCGTAACACTCACAGCCTTTAGGAAGCTGGTCACTGGTACAGCATTGACTATAATTACCCTGCTTACCTTCAAAAGTATGTCAAGTTTTTTTTTCTCTTTTTTTTTTAACGCCGTCATTGCTAGCATGGTAGGGTGTAGTGTGCCTACCACACCAGCATTGTTGGCGGCGCTGATGCACGTCTGCCATCCCTACAGAGCGGCGGGGTGAGTGTGCCCGCTATCATCTGCAGGGATGGCAGAAAGATGGGTTTTAATCCTTGCCCAAACTGGCCAGACCAGCAGGGTGTGTGTACTGCCGATCGGTCAGAATGGCAAGGAAAGGGGTTTTTCCTGCCACTCGGACAGATGGGAGGATGTAGTGTGCCTATACCCTATGCCCGAAATGACAGGCTGCGCAGGTGTACTTGAGTGGGACGGAGTGGAAGGGTGTTGTGTGCCGACCACATCCGTCACCACCGCCACCGATATTAGTATTCAAGTCCACAACTAGTATATATAGACCCTAGAGCTTCTCCAACAATAGCCACCAATAAACGAAACACACAGAGATTTATAGTGGTTCTCGAAATTAACATAATTAATTATAAAAGTTTGCGTGCCCACCTAGATGTATGTGTGTAAGGATGAGATGAAATCACTAAACCACTAATGGGACGGTTTTTATGATGCTCTTCTTTCGTCCCCATCATAGCCGATAGTGTAATGGCCATGGAGGCACCACGGGAGATATATCGGGAACTTTAGCCATGACCTGAAAAATTTGCTTGGTCCTCACCGGAGATCGAACCAGGTACCGCTAGATACCTAGATGTATATATTTATTTATTTATTGCTACTTTTCAACTAATGTAAAGCCATCGTTACATTAATATAATGCAATTTACAGTCAACAACAGTTTGAATTTTAGTCATGATAATTTGTTTAAATATTTGTATGATCTAAGGAATTATTTTTCTTCACAATTTAGTGCACTTCGATTAAAGCCCGCTTTTAATAAGTTTTTATACATTTTCTGGAATATTCTTACTATTTGGTTTCTATGTTGTAACGAAATTTAGCATAATTTTTGTATTTGAGCAATAAATTTATTCTGGATAATCACTGAAATACGATCGTAAATTCGTCTTGAAAGTATTGTAGCATCGCGGGTTAACATGTCGACCAAGTTTTATATTTTATGATCAATCTTCTTCATTGATTCAATTTATTTCATTTAAAACCTTTTAGTTTATTAGATCTGTTAATTTTAATCACATCATTTTTTTTAATTATTTACATTAGAGTTACATTAGATTTAATATCATTTAAGGAACAAAATAAAGATAAAAAATTACCAATGTTACCTGGACAATCCAGAAACTGTTCACCTTGAGCTGTCACTGCGGCCTATAGACCGGTGGTCAACAACACAGCTGTGTGGAGGAACATAATGGATAGAACAGCTTCCACAGTGGTCAGGATTAACAGAGTTGTCTATGTTCATAGTTTATATAGGTAAGTGAACATGATGTAGATCAAAGACTCTCAAATATCTGCTTGTTGACCACAATGTCCTGCGTGAGATAATTTGTATTTCGTAGGCAGAGTCTTAGGGGCGTCAAGTGCCATAACTAGGCAAGCCAATAATTAACAGAAGAAATAAAAACTAATCAATGTATCAAACGGGGACGGGTGGTCGTGCGGTGTAGAGCGCTCGACTGTCGACCGGAGGGTCCCGGGTTCGAATCTCAGTTAGAACCTTGGGATTTTTTCAGGTCCTGGTGATAGTCCCCAAGTCCACCCAGCTTTAAATGGGTACCTGACATTAAGTTGGGGGAGTAAAGGCGGCTGGGCGTTGTGCTAACCACACAACCCCTTCATATGCCGAGGTTATAGAAACAGATGAATTCTACACTTCATCTGCCCCGATGACCCGTTAGGGTTAAGGGAACTTTACTTTTTTAATGTATCAAACGATGTCAAATCAATATGTCTTGAAGGCAAAGGCTCAGTCGAAGAATCAACAAACAGTCTGTGCCAAATTTTCAATGAAGTTTATTTAAAATTCAAATTCTATTTTTACCTAATTAATAATCTGCAGCAAAAAAAATAGTTATATAGGTTTGTGAAAATATTTTTAATAATGTAGGGCAGATAGTATCATGGTGACGACACATGTACACACAAACATACACACGTACACACAAATGCAGTCGTAGAGGCGTAGCGAGGGGTGGGCAATGAGGGGTGGGGGGGTTGGACATCGTGCACGGGAGCTATTCACAAAGGGGCGCTAAATGGTATATTGTACATATGGTATTATATGTTTCTCGAATGGGTGGTGGCGCTAAAAAGGTATTAAAAATGTATTATAAAGGTAAATTCAGTGACGTTAGTGACGCCGTAACGGATTATGACATTGCGCCCCCAACCACACTTTCCCCTTTATTGCTAATAATGACCAATCAAAATGTCAGCTTAACAAAATATGTAGGACCTGTAATTTATAATGGACTTTTCTTGGATACTCTCCATCCTCTCCTACGTCCCAGGTTTACCCCCGCACCCCACCCACCCACCAACACCCACGCTCCCTTGCCCCCCCCCATGAATACGCCCATGAACACAATACACTCTTTGTTGGCGATTTGTTCACGCTTGTATGTGGTTTGCAAATGATGAAAAAATAATTAATTTCGGACAACTTGCAATTACGTCTTTTTTCATTTACACGCGTATAAGTTAGTGCAACTCTTGAGTTCCGACTGGTGAAATCTACTTTCACTATGAGAATTACACACACACAGCTCTTCACAGGCTGGGGCTGGAGGGGGGAAAGGGAGTGGCTAATTATTTTATCAATCGGGCCTCGGGCCCCCAAAGTCCAGCTCAGCTTAAATCTTTATTGATGACCTCTTACATGAAAGCTAAGTTATTATTAGGGCTGCTGATTAAACTGCGTTAATTTACGATTAACGCGTCAAAAAACTTTTGCGATTAAAATTTTTAACGCAACACCTAAATGCGTTAATTTGACCAAAATACTGAATGTTCAAGAAATCGATAACAGTATTTCACTAAACAAATTTGAAGTTTATAGGTTTGTTCACTTATTAAGTAGATCTACCACCCCACCCTGTCGCCATCCGCACACACACACTCACCCCCAGGTATGTCGACAAAATCCCCACTTGTAATATAAATGAAGATGTATTTCTTTTATAGCCCTACGACAAGTAAACTTCCTGCTCTATTCCCGGTCGATGTAAAAAGAGAAAAATTTCATTCACTAGTTTACATTATATACTGTAGTGTATTGTTGAAGTCAACTTGAAGGTAAAAAAAATAATAAGTGTATCATGAGCCAGATTATAATTAGATCAAAATAACGAGATTCTAGAAATTTTGTATCATCATTTTTTGCGCAAATTTTTTTTATCGCTTTAATAGTTTCATATACATGACACCTGTCAATCAAGGCCTAGACTGTACACGAGACAGTGGTTGTATTTTTCAGAATTATTGTGACACTGAGCTAAATTTAATATTTTATATAGGGCTGTTTTTTAACTACAATTAAAGCGTAATTAATGCGTTAAAAATATGCGACTACATTTTTAACGCAAACATCAAAATGCGTTAAATTTTAGCCAAATGTTGTCATTTCAGAAATCAGTAATTAACCCAATTCTATAACCATAACCAGATCAGACATGATTAAAAAAAAAAGCGAACAAAAAATACCCCGAACACAGAAATTGTCACGTTGTCATAAAATCATAGCAGCCACATGGCCTTGAAACAATAGGAGTGTCATTTCTTAATTCTAATTATGACCCTCAATGATACCATTAGTCAACATCTGCAGTAGCGTGCTCCTAGTTTGATTGACAGGTGCCATGATTTGGAAAAATGGGACAGAGGGGGTACGGTGGTTGGGTAAGCTATAAGTAACGTCATCTTTGTGGGGAGAGAAGCTGCTAAGTGTGTCAAAAATCTAACAGGATGGGAAAGGTGGGAATAAAAAAAACGCGTTAATAATGAGTGAGCAAGTACTTTCTGGCTATACTATTATTTTATGAAGGAAAAGGCACATATGAGATAGAAATGACGTGTGTATTTTGTTTTGGGATGGGAAGTGAAGGGGTAGGTACGGTAGTGGAGGGTTGGGTAAATAAGACATACGTGGGGGGGGGAGCAAAGTGTAGCAAAATACGACATTATCTCGGAACCTATGGTACGAGAAAAACACTTGTTTGGCATGGTTGTTGATTTAAAAAAAACTCTCATACTTGACGTGATGGATACATGTATACCTCTTTCGTAAATTAATCTGACTTGTTTATTATACCAATTTTATGCTATGATATTATGACTTACTAGTCTGAATACAAACAAAATGTATTATATTGTGTCGATTAAAAAGTGCGTTAATTTGCGATTAAAATTTTTAATCATGCGTTAATTTCGATCAATTTTTTTAATCGATCAACAGCTCTAGTTATTATAAATTATAATTGGATATCCATTTATGCAGTATATTTCTTATCATTACAATCAATGGACGCTAAAGGCGAGATATGAGTGGCTGATTGACGATGATATAGCAAGCCGGATAGTTTGGATGTGGGTTATAGCGAGTCCGATTTACCTCCATAATGTCTTCCGTGGTGCCTTCATGGTCATTGCACCACGGGCTTTGGTGGAGATGAAAGGGTCAGGGTAATGAAACCATTAGTGATTTACAGGATCCAGGGATGTAGACTTTAGTTTGAAACAACATAATTATTTGCATGGACGATATTTATTTTTTCGCATTGATTAGACGTAATATTTGTTTAGACATAAAGTAGGTTCATGGAGGTCAAAAGACCTGCGAACTTAGGCGTCTTACAATAACGCACGCACTTCGGCCAGCGATGTGATCCCGCACAAAAAATAATCTATATTTAGCTACATAACAAGCAATACATAAAATTATCCATTACACATGTTTATAGACTCTATACAAGGTTTCAAACTTTTCGGTCCAAGAGTTTTATCATTGTATTTATTCAGTAGACTCGCAGTAAATTTTGATGTAAGTATGTTCTTACATACGGTGTCTAATGCTCACATAGCCCCCTACATTAGTGGTCATAAGAAGACATGAAGACTCTGGCGGGCCATAGGGGCAGATGAAGTGTAGAATTCATCTGTTTTTATAACCTCGGCATATGAAGGGATAGTGTGGTTAGCACAACGCCCAACAGCCTTTACTTCCCCCAACATAAAGTCAGGTACCCATTTAAAGCTTGGTGGACTTGTGGGTCGACTTTGAAACAAATTTCACATAGAAAAATTCCCTAGGTTCTCACCGAGGATCGAACCCAGGATTCTCAGGTCGACAGTTGAGTATCTACACCACTCGGCCATCCGTCCTACTTAGTCAAATTAACCTTAGGGACATTTTTTTTAAACCAACTTAATTTTCTTTGTCATTGAGTTTATTCAAATATTTTTATAATCTACATAGTGTTATATCCTCCAACCTCACTACTTTTAGACATTATGATATTTCGTATAGGTTTAAGTTTTGAATTTTTACTCATCGTGGTGTTTTCAAACAGTGAAGTAACAACAATACAAGCGTCAGTTGAATATTTTTTATTAAATTTTACACGGAAACTTACACTCTGAATACGAACTGATGTAGATTGTCTAGTTGTTGAACCTGAATGTTCGGGCTCCATAAAAATTTAATAAATTGACACAAACATTCTAAAATAGTGTATTGTCATAAAGAATACACAAGTTTTAGAAATTTCGAATCGATTGGTCTTCGCGAAGGTGATAATTGATTATAAATTTCCCCAAACACAGAATTGGTCTCCCACCTGTGACTGCAATAAAATTTTAAGTCTATAATAAAGATTGCAAAGTAGGTAAGTTATATACGTAAAAATAAAAACATGTTGTCAAGAAAAAAATGTATTTAGTCTATTAGCACTATTATGAAGGCTTAAGAATAATATTATTATTTCTATTTAAATATAGGATGATTATTCAACAAAACAGTATGTACATTTAAATTTAGTCTACTTGGAAAATACACTATAGTACAGTAATGCCAAATTGGGCCCTTTATGATAATTTTTTGGCCCCCACAAGTTTAACAAAAATAACATCTCATTATATACATACATATATAAAAATTATATTTTTGGCCCTCCAAATGTTTTTGGCAGACAATAATGGCCCACAGAAAAAAAAAGAGTTTAGCATCACTGCTCTAGTATATAGTCTATAGTACAGTGTCTAAGAGAGGGTGTTGGTATTAGACTAATAATATTCATGCAGATACAGATGTCAGGAAACTACTTAGTTGACAAATTGGAACTTTAAGTGAAACATGAAAATGTTTAAAAAAAATAGTTTTCAGAAAATTCTAATTATGTATTCTTTTCTTATGCATCAAATATAAAAAATTGGCGATGAAAATGCAAGCTGTCGGCCACCGCAATCAGCTTTATTTTTATAAAGTGTTTAATACATTATTTTTATAAAGTGTTTAATACATTTTTTTATAAAGTGTTTAATACATTATTTTTTTTCAGCACGATATAGTTCACTTTTCTCGTTAAATTGTATCATTTTTTTTTCACAATAAAACAAATATTTTATAAAGTTTCATTGTTTTAGAAATTGAATGGGTTTCGTCAGGCATCCAATCTGTATTGTTTACAGCGCGTTTTTTTTTTTTTTAAAGTTTGCGTAAAAAACAGGTCTAGAAGCGTTTTTGAGAAAAAAGCGCAGACATGCACAACAGACATCGTGCCGGTCTATGTTATCGCATTTAAAGATTGGTTCGTGTAGTCACACGGTTTTCAAACGACGGCTGCATGACGCGTAGCAATGCAGAAAACGCAGCGGTGTGTTGTGGGGTGGGGGGGGGGGGGGTAAGGTTGTGTGAAAACGAAGAAATTGAAAAAAAACTCAATTCACTGATATTTTTAATCAGTCAATTTCCTATCAATTTTTTCAAAGTAATTTATGATTATTTAAAAACTGATGCTTTGTTTTTTATGTTTTTCTTAATATCTTTTTTATCAAATCTACACAGATATTTTACTGTTACATTCTGTCATATTCTTTATCTATTGTTTTTACTTGATATGGGTCATCACTGGCTTACCAAGGCGAATTTTAAATTGGAATAAATATTTTGTCTATTTCTCTAAAAACTCTGTGACTTATTAGACTTTAACGTAATTATGTTGTTTGTTTGTCTGTTTGTTTGTTTGTTTATTTTCTGATCTTTACACCCCCCTCCCCTTTCCTAATGTCGCCCAATCGAAATGCCTTAAAATGTGCAAAGATATTCAGCATGTATGGCGGAGAAAACAACAAAACTAGATACACAAACATTGTTTAAAGAAAATATAAGCTAACGGATAAGAAAGACTGCATTAGAATTGAATATTTGAGAATTGGGTTTTAATCAGACAATCACTGCCTTGTGACACACGTTGGCCGAAATTAAGTAATATATAATTACAGGACCGTAGCCAGGATTATTGGATTGGGGGGGGGGGGGGGGGGGCGAAGAAATTATAGGGGGGCGAAGAAATTTTTTTCGGGGAGGGGGGTGGGGCGAAGAAATGATCCTGGGGTATAGGGGCGGATCTAGACAACTTTGACGGGGGGGGGGGGGAACTTTGACCCCCGGGGGGGTCAAAACTGTTTTCATTGTTGAAAATTGGTCTTAGAACAAAAAAATATTTCGATAATTTAATTATGTATTACCTATTATGTATTATGTATGCCCCCCCTGCCCCTTCCCCTAAATCCGCCCCTGAAATGTTCGGGGGGGGGGGGGGCGAAGATGGAGGCGCGAAGCGCCGAAAGCTTGCGAATGGAGAGGAAGGGTTTGGGGAGGGGATCTCAGTGAGTCCTCTCCCCAAGATATTTTTTGCAGTTCCATATCTGGAATGGTGCATTTTAGTACCGATTGTTTAGCTATTAATTAGAAATATATAATTTTAACTACGTTTCAATAATGTATGTCATGTTGCAGTTTTGTTAAAAATAATTTAAATAGTAAAGAGTTTTAATGATAAAAATTTATTGAGGCTGAGCAATTTCTGATTCCTGTTATAAATATATTGACCATTTTTTCTGCTACACAATTGTTACATAATAGATACCTGATTTATATTATTATACTGTAGGTTTAACGTGCAACCCAGGAAGAACGACAAAGATGCACGAATATAGCTTATCTATTTGTGTGATATTTCTTATAAAATATTGAAAACAAAGAACAGATCTAACAACAACAAATTGACCAGTTGAAATTATTCAATTTAAAATAAAATTAATTCTGCTAAAAAGTAAATTTGCAAATTAAATAACATCACTCGGAAATCACGGAGTTTGTACTTTATTATTTTACTAGTTGCAAGTACCCGGCTTTGCCCGGGTTTAAAATAAGGTTTTCTGTTTTCTCCCTACCCCCTCTCTCGCTTCATCTCTCTCTCTCCCCCTCCCTCTCTCCCCTCTCCCTCTCTCCCCTCTCCCCCTCCTTCTCTCCCACCGTCCATCCTCCCTCCCTCCTCCTTCCCTCTCTCTCCCTCCCTGCCCCCTCTTTCTCTTTATCTCTTCCTCCCATTTCTTCCATCCTCTCCCTCTCTCCTTCTCTCCCCTCTCTCCCTCCCTAACCCCTCTCTCCCTCCTTTCTCCCTCCCTCCCCTTTCCATCTCTCTCTCCCTCCCCCTCTCTCCCCCTTCCTCCCTCTCTCATTTCCTCTCTCTCCCTCCCTGCCCCCCTCACTCTTTAACTCTCTCTCTCCCTCCCTCTCTCCCACCCCCTCTCTCCCTCCCTTCCTTTCTCTCTCCCTCTCCCCCTGCTCCCTCTCCCATCTCCCTCTCCCCCTGTTCCCTCTCCCATCTCCCTCCTTTTCTCCCCCTGTCCATCCCCCTCCCTCCTCTCTCCCCCTCTCTCTCCTCCCTCCCTCCTACCCTCCTTTCCTCTCTCTCCCTCCTGCCCCCTCTCTCTCTTTCTCTTTCTTTATCTCTCTCTTCCTCCCCCCCCCCTCTCTCTCTCTCTTATTATTATGGCTTCACACTTCTTCTAAAATCCTTCTTCATTCCTTTATCTTCCTCAAACTGTACAAATCAGAGAGCATGAAAAAACATCAACAATTCTATGCATCAAAAAGGCACAATACAGCACCAGCGCGCAAGTTCTATTCGAACATCGGGAAATGACGTCACAGAGGAATTTTATTTATGGCGCCGTCGAGATTACTTTAATATAGTAAAACTAGTTGCAAGTACCCGACTTTGCCCGTGTTTAAAATAAGGTTTTCTGTTTAACTTCTGTTTTCTCCCTACCCCCTCTCTCCCTTCCTCTCTCTCTCTCCCTCCCTCCCCCCTCCCTCCCTTTCTCCCTACCCCCTCTCCTCAAATCTCTCTCCGTCCCTCTCCCATCTCCCTCTCTCCCCCTCTCCCTCTCTCCCCCCGTCCATCCTCCTCCCTCCTCCTTCCCTCTCTCTCCCTCCCTGCCCCCTCTTTCTCTTTATCTATTCCTCCCATTTCTCCCATCCTCTCCCTCTCTTCTTCCCTCCCCTCTCTCTCCCTCCCTAACCCCTCTCCCCCTCCTTTCTCCCTCCCTCCCCTTTCCACCTCTCTCTCTCCCTCCCCCTCTCTCCCCCTTCCTCCCTCCCTCATTCCCTCTCTCTCCCTCCCTGCCCCCCTCACTTTTTATCTCTCTCCCTCCCTCTCTCCCTCCCTACCCCCTCTCTCCCTCCCTTCCTTTCTCTCTGCCTCTCCCCCTGCTCCCTCTCCCCCATCTCCCTCTCTCCCCCTCCTCTCTCCCCCTCCCGCCCTCCCTCCTACCCTCCTTTCCTCTCTCTCCCCCTGCCCCCTCTCTCTCTCTCTTTATCCCTCTCTCTTTATCTCTCTCTCCTTCCCCCTTCTCTCTCTCTCTCTCTCTCTCTCTCTCTCTCTCTATATATATATATATATATATATATATATATATACTAGTTGCAAGTACCCGGCTTTGCCCGGGTTTAAAATAAGGTTTTCTGTTTACCTTCTGTTTTCTCCCTACGCCCGCTCTCCCTTCCTCTCTCTCTCCCTCCCTCTCCCTCCCTCTCTCCCATCTCACTCCTTCCCTCTCCCATCTCCATCTCTCCCCTCTCCCCCTCCTTCTCTCCCCCGTCCATCCTCCTCCCTCCTCCTTCCCTCTCTCTCCCTCCCTGCCCCTTCTTTCTCTTTATCTCTTCCTCCCATTTCTCCCATCCTCTCCCTCTCTCCTTCCCTCCCCTCTCTCTCCCTCCCTAACCCCTCTCTCCCTCCTTTCTCCTTCCCTCCCCCCCTTTCCACCTCTCTCTCCCTCCCCCTCTCTCCCCCTTCCTCCCTCTCTCCCACCCTCTCTCTCCCTCCCTCCCTCTCTCTCTCCCTCCCTCCCCCCTCCCTCCCTTCATTTCTCCCCCTCTCCCCCTGCTCCCTCTCCCATCTCCCTCTCTCCCCCTCCTTTTCTCCTCCCTGTCCATCCCCCCTCCCTCCTCTCTCCCCCTCCCTCCCTCCCTCCTACCCTCCTTTCTTCTCTCTCCCCCTGCCCCTCCCCCTCTCTCTCTTTATCTATCTCCCTCCCCCCCTCTCTCTCTCTCTCTCTCTCTCTCTCTCTCTCTCTCTCTCTCTCTATATATATATATATATATATATATATATATATATACTTATTATTATGGTTTCACACTTCTTCTACAATTCTTCTTCATTCCATTACCTTCCTCAAACTGTACACATCAGAGAGCATGAAAAAACATCAACAATTCTTTGCATCACAAAGGCACAATACAGCACCAGCGCGCAAGTTCTATTCGATCATAGGGAAATGACGTCACAGAGGAATTTTATTTATGGCGCCGTCGAGTTTAGCACTGAAATTACCTAAAAATGCTTCAGCATTCAGATTGTCTGTTAAATATTTTTCAAATGCAAGCAGGAAAAGATTGCTTAGACGCTTTTGTTACATTGATCTGCGATATGGGGTGAGCATTCGTGTGAGGGTTGAGAAACTGTTCTCACACACGTCTGTTGAAGCCCCAAATGCCAATGCTGCCAAAAATACCCAGAAGTGAACTTCAATAAGATTCAATCTTTTATACCCAAAAATTAGATAAGCTATATATGTGAGTAAAAATAGCCTGAATGATTGCCAAAATATAAACTTTCAAGTTTTTATTATTATTGATTTATTGAACAAAACGATTGATGTTTTATAGCCGTTGTTATTAAAATTTTATCAAAAAGCTCAAATCATGCACGGGGAGGCTCAGCCCCCCCCCCCTAGCCTCCCTCTGGCTACGGGCCTGTATAATTATGAATGATAAACCCTTTCTTTAAAAATTTCTGGGCTGAATTATTTCAATAAAAATTTAAAAAAAAGTAATTTGTTTTTTGTTTTTTTTTTTTTGAGAAAAGCAGTGTACTTCATTAACAAAATCTTATGTGAATTGGAGGATTTTATAGAAAAAAAATTATTTCTTCGAAATCTAAATTAGTCATAAGTGACTAACGGCAATTGGGGATTTTAACAAAATGGCGCCATGTTTGTTGTCACTGGGGAGTGGTCACCTCGACAGCTGGTACTGACGTGGTATCCCATGGTGCAGGCGGCGTTTCCGTCCGGTGTGTTGTAGCGACATCTGGAGATGGAGTTGGTGAAATAGTCCACGACTCTACTGTGACTACATGAAGCTTTTTTAGATAAATCTACAAATTGAGATGAAAACAGATTATTGATTAATTTCCCTTCGATAAAAAGAATCAGATCTAAATTAAGACTAAAAATATCTTACATTTATCTCCCTGTAGCAGCACTATAAAACCAGGTAATAAGACTTCATGAGATATTTTATCTAGATGTTTGTTTCTAAAACAGATAGAGTGAATCGTTATTTTTAATTTAAACATGCAAAAAAAAAATTATAATTAAAGCGAGGTGGGGTTAGTAAGGGGAATTTTACATCAGCATACAGACTTTGTTTTCAATTTTAAGAAATCTTAAAATATTGAAAGGGTTAGTACTACATGTTTCTAAATAAATGAATTAATTACTACTAGCTGTACCCTGAAAAACTTTGCATAGAGTTATATCCCCTTAGGCTTAATCGGTAGGCTTGGTTATTTTTAGTTTCGGGCAGATCCGAATTTTTCATGATTATATTTTAAACTGGAATACTGTTGTATTAATTCTTTACTTTCGATTTAACGCAGAGCCCAAATCGTTTATATATATATATATATATATATATATATATATATATGTATATATATATATATATTGTGTGTATATGTGCGTGTGTGTAGGTCATACGAATACATTTAACAATTTGGTCAAATCACTTCTAACAACCACACAGTTTTAGGCCACATTAGTGTATGTACATCGGACATGAGTAAACTGCAGCCCGTTTGGCTGTTTAACCCAGCCAGCCGTCTGCTCTCGTCTGCTCATTTACATTGACGACGTTCATATCTAATGTATTCTGGTTGTTGTACACACTCCATCCATCTCAATGTTCATGGGCGGCACTTTAATCAAATTGTGGCCCGCGAGTAAAAAAAAAGTTGCGCCCACCCCTTATATACATTCTTTGAATATTTGCCTTGTTAAAGAGAGACAAGCTATTCTAAATTTAAAAGTGAGTGTATTATAAAGGAATCGTCTCCCTTGCATCATTGTCGACCATAGAGGGTAAAAATTGCCGGGCATTTCTAATATTTGTTTCTATGTATAAATTCCAACATGTGTAAAACCACATTTTTAAAAAGGAAACTATTTGAGTTATTAATCTATTTTACAGTAAAACAATTAGTTAATGAATGATTGAATACAGTAAGTCTTCTAAACCAAAGAATGCTGGAAGGGTGAACACGCATTCGGTCTGTAAAAGCCTCGATCTGGCTGTACGTGAAATTGTATTAAACCGTGTAATAAGCCATACCCACACTTTAGTAGTAACTCAAACTAGATTAAGACTTAGTGACAATTCATTCATTCAATTATAGCAGCATAAAACTTAACGAGGAGCAAACCTTTTGAACTTGGTCCTAGAAGAACCACAGTTGGCATTTGATCCGTGTCATAACTTGCTTATCTGACTTATCTAAGCGCATTTCAATTTGGAATATATTGTCTATTTCTCTAAACCACTCGGTGACATATTTGACTTTAGTGTAATGTAGGACTAAAATGTTTTTTGCTTGTTTTAGTTTTTTTTATTTATTTCGGACAAAACAAATTTGATCCAAGTTTTAATCTCCCGCATTTCGTTTGAAAAAAAAAAAAAAAATTAGTTTTTATTTTCTAATATTGCTGGTATTTACCTTCAAGGCTGAGTGTAAAGAATAGACCCAAATTCTCTTTCGGGCAGCCTGGTTGGTGCTCACCTCCGTTGGGGTAGAAGTCAACATGACCTATGGAATGAGTTATGCCGAAACCTAATGGAAAAAAATGTAATGTATTTCAAAACAATAAAAAAATAATTTTCAAGAGTTGACGTGTCGGATTGAAGCGAGTGAGAGTGCTTTGTCTTTAGAGTGCCGGGTTTAACAAAGACTGGTTTTAGGGTGCAGTGTGGTAGAGTGCCTTTGTGATAGATTTCCGAGTGATAGAGTGCCTGTGATAGAGTGACGTGGGATAAAGTGCCGTGTGATAGAGTTTCGTGTGTTAGAGTGCCACGTGATAGAGTGCCATGTGTTAGAGTGCCATGTGATAGAGTGTTGTCTGTTAGAGTGCCGTTAACAGAGTGCCGTTAACAGATTGGAGTGTATTAGAATTCTTAGAGAGTATATTTTATAAGAAATGTTAACAAATCACCCAATTTATACAGTTTCTCAGAATCTGTGTGTATGATGTCCACAAAGCGACCATCTGTGGAGTCCAGTCTATCAAATCGACTATTGTTCGAGTATGCAAGTCCCGCTGGGTCCAGCCCTGTTGAATTATTTACATAAGATTCAGAATTTGTTTTATAATTTACTAATTTTTAATAGGCATTTTAAGTTTTAAAAAGGAAAGTAATAATTGAAGTGTTAACAAATTAAGTTATTTTTAAACACATTCAAAATAGCTTAATGAAAAAACAACTTAATAAATGAATACAATCAGACCATTTTTATGGCCGTTTTGAAAATTGAAAGCCGAGGTTATAAGAGGATAAGCAGATGCAAATGTTATCAATGATGATATTGTTGTCAATGACGCTATTGTTGTTAGCCGGGCCGTTCTTATGTTTTTAGGAGCCCAAATCATTATTTTGGAGCCCAAGGAAAATTCAGTTTGGGGGCAAAATTTTGTAAATTTATTTGGGGGCATCTTGCATTTCTTTGTGGTGCGCATATAAGAAATGTATGACCGACATAATGTGCACATTTGTCCACAGTAATTCAAGTCAACTAAACAACTTCTGAGTAACAGGCAGATATACTGACAGACAGACAGACAGACAGATAGATAGATAGATAGATAGATAGATAGATAGATAGATAGATAGATAGATAGATAGATAGATAGATAGATAGATAGATAGATAGATAGATAGATAGATAGATAGATAGACAGAAAGACAGACAGACAGACAGACAGATAGATAGATAGATAGATAGATAGATAGATAGATAGATAGATAGATAGATAGATAGATAGATAGATAGATAGATAGATAGATAGATAGATAGATAGATAGATAGATAGATAGATAGATAGATAGATAGATAGATAGATAGATAGATAGATAGATAGATAGATAGACAGAAAGACAGACAGACAGACAGACAGACAGACAGACAGACAGATAGATAGATAGATAGATAGATAGATAGATAGATAGATAGATAGATAGATAGATAGATAGATAGATAGATAGATAGATAGATAGATAGATAGATAGATAGATAGATAGATAGATAGATAGATAGATAGATAGATAGATAGATAGATAGATAGATAGATAGATAGATAGATAGATAGATAGATAGATAGATAGATAGATAGATAGATAGATAGTCAAAGACTTTAAATTAGATTACCAGTGATACGTCCAACTTTTTGATTGGTCAAACGGAAAACTTCCTTCCCAGCAAACCCCATGATATGTGCACCAAGACTGTGTCCAATCAGGTGGATACGCTGATGATATTTGGCAAAAAAAAATGCAATACATAGACTTGTGTAAATTTGTGTCACATATTATGTTTGAAAATTACTTAATGCAGATTTTTTATAAAATTTTCAATGTAAAACTAGGTCTGTGAGTGTGTGTGCGTGTGCAGTGTCATTCTCTTGGGTCCTTTGGGCCCTTAGGAAGAGACTACCAGAAATATTATGGGGCCCTAGGCTAAATAAACTTTCTTAGCGTCAAATTAAATCAAACTTAGTTGTAGATAGGGGCCCATTTTGTAGATGCAGCCTGGTTTTCTGATCGATAAGTTCGGCTCTGAATTTGTGTATGTGTATGCGTGTTTGTGTGTGTGTGTATTTTACATCTTCAACTCACTCCAAAGTCAGAATTTGTAAATGAATTCATGTCCTGTATAAGTCTTCCAACCATTGAGCCCACTGTCCGAGTGTTGGCAGCGGCCTGCATGTAGAAAGGGGCCTTGGCTCCTTCTCGCCAGTCTACGACCACAACATTCATGTCTTCCTGATGATACAAAATGAAAATTGATGTTAAATTTGATATGTTCAAACAATGCGAACCTGTGGATATGTAACATCAACCATCAGCATGTTTATATTATAGTATGTTAGAAAATGGTCCACTTTAAACTACTCTTAGGACAGACAGACTTTCCATCGGATAGACAGCAGACGTAAGATACCTTAGAGACAATGAACGCACGGAACATCGTATAAAACAACTATTAGAAAAGCCTGCTGAAGCTGGCTGAACGAAATCCGACAGAAGAGATAACAAAGAAATATACGAAAAACTGCAATAGATAAGAACATGTGGCTTTAATTTCCATGAACAAAGTACGATACGAACAGAAATAACAAAGACATAATAATAAAATCCTTGCTGTGTTTAGAATAACGGATGCGAAAATGTCCAGTTTTGGAATTCCTCGAAGAGTTAACTAATACAGTGATTAGTCGTCTCCTTATACTGTAATTGATGCGAAAAGTGTTGGAATTCCCCAAGCGAAGGTGGTTTTCATATCTTTCGGTGTAGTCGTTGTTTTTAAGGATATTTTCCTTTGAGCTATCACAGATTTATGTATTTAATTGACGTAGCTATTTTTAAATTTCATTTTAATGAACACAGCATTCTACAGACTATTTACAAATTACTTTACTAATGACTAAAAAATACCGGATTTGTGTTATTGTCTTTTTACTTGTGTAACAACCTAAATGTTGATACACATAAATATTTGCAACTTTGCTATAAAACACTCTAAACTGATGGTAATAATTCTGTATGGTTTTTATTCGGCGCAGCATTCTACATTTGACCTTTAGAATAATAAATGCATGCAGTGAAAGCAAAATGTTTGACACGTGGTTGTAGCTAGAACTGTACTCACGTTATCTAAAAGAACGTTCTTCATTGCCATACACCAAGGACTGACACCAGAGTGTGAAGCCGTGAGCAATGAACACAGTCTTCTTGGCTCCGTTGTAACTGGTGCTTTTTATATTGGCGCTTCCGGTCTATGTAAAACATAAAGTAAAGACATACAAATAATAGACTAGGACGACATAATATCAAACTAAAAAAATTAAACCGACTCAGCAAAGATGAACAAACGATATTTCGAAACTTTTAAAAAGTTTGTTTAATTTTATTATTAACTGTTCCGATGGAAGGAAGTCATAATTAGGTATGTAGTTAAATAGGTAGGAAGTTAGATAGGTAGGTAATTATGTGGGTTGTATGTTAGGTAGATATGTATGTATGTATGTAGTTAGGTAGGTAGGTAAATTGAGAGGTAGGCATATGAGGGGATGTGTAGGAAGTAAGGTAAGTTTTTAGGTAGGTATTTTGGTAGGTATGTTAGTTGGTGGGTTGGTTAATTGTTAGGAATCTCAGTTGGTGGGTTGATTGGTTGGTAGGTATGTTAGTTGGTGGGTTGGTTAGTTGGTAGGAATGTTAGTTGATGGGTTGATCGGTTGGTAGGTATGTAACTATCTATGTAGTTGGGTAAATAGATATATATTATGGTGAGTTGGTTTATGGCTAAACAGTTGTGTTGGTAAGTAAGTAAGTAGTTACTCATGTAGTAAGTAGGCATTACGTTGTTAAGGAGATAGGTGGGTAGATAGGTAGATTGTTTGGTTATTACATTGGTAATGTGATAAGTTGGTACTTAGTTAAGTATGTCAGTAATTAAGTATTTAGTTAGGTAGTAGGTGGGTGTGTAGGTAGATAGGTTGGTTGCTGGGTAATAAAGGTAAGTATGTAATTAGATAAGTAATTAAAAAGGTAATTAGATAAGTAGGTAATTCGATAAAATTATTAATTAGGTGTGATTAATTATTAAACTTAACACATACTCGTATCTTCTGAGCCGTATTCCTATTTGCCCTTGTGTACAGGTCAAACGACACGTTGATATCTGCTGGACACCGGGGCTTGCGTAACAGTGTGTTAGTGTAGAATGAACTGGACAAGATGTCGTAACACTCACAGCCTTTAGGAAGCTGGTCACTGGTACAGCACCGTCTATACAATCCATGCTTACCTTCAAAAAAGATGTTAACTCCACAACTATTTTTTTAACGCCGCCATTGCCAGCATGGTAGGGTGTAGTGTGCCTACCACACCAGCATTGTTGTCGGCGCTGATGCACGTCTGCCATGCCTACAGAGCGGCGGGGTGAGTGTGCCCGCTATCATCTGCAGGGATGGCAGAAAGATGGGTTTTAATCCTTGCCCAAACTAGCAATACCAGCAGGGTGTGTGTACTGCCGATCGGCCAGAATGGCAAGGAAAGGGGTTTTTCCTGCCAATCGGACAGAGGGGAGGGTGTAGTGTGCCTGTACCCTCAGCCCGAAATGGCTGGCTGCGCAGGTGTGCTTGAGTGGGACGGAGTGGAAGGGTGTTGTGTGCCGACCACATCCGTCACCACCGCCAGCTGTGAATACTGCGGTCTCGGATAGTCCTCATTGACCACAGTACCACCACCCTCGCAAGTAGTGGGTTTTTTTCCTGACTAGAGAACCCCTATGATCCATCCCCCGTGGATCATGGTATGTCTCTCAAACCAGGAAAGAGAGATCATAAAACATCATGCCAAAATATTTTATGATACTCTCCACAACTAGAGATAGACACATTATACAGACACCAGAGCTTCTCCATCAATAAACGAAACACACAGAGACGTATCATTGGTTCTCAAAATTAACATAATTAATTATAAAAGTTTGGGTGACCACCTAGATGTATAGATTTATTTATTTATTGCTACTTTTTCAACTCATGTAAAGAAATCTTTGCCTCAATATATTGCAATTCGCAGTCAACAACAGTTTGAATTTAAATAATGATTATTTGTATAAATATTTGTATGATCTAAGGAATAATTTTGCCTAACAATTTGGTGCACTTTGATTAAAGCCTATTTTTAATAAGTTTTTTATATACAATATAAATAAAAGTGATTTGGGCTCTGCGTTAAATCGAAAGTAAAGAATTAATACAACAGTATTCCAGTTTAAAATACAATCATGAAAAAATCGGATCTGCCCAAAACCAAAAAATAACCTAGCCTACCGATCAAGCCTAAGGGGATATAACTCTATGCAAAGGTTTGCAGGGTACAGCTAGTTTACATATAAACTATATATAATATATATATATGTATATATATATATATATATATTATATATATATATATATATATTTCCTGGAATAATCTTACTCTTTGGACTGTATGTTGTAACGACATTTAGCATCTTTTTGTTTTCGAGCAATAAATGTACTCTGGATAATATTTAATTTTTTATAAGAGAAAAACTTCAGTATTTTTATCGCATTTCTAGCCTTCGTAAATGAAATATTTGCCTGGATTTATAATGAAATACTACTGTAATTTTATCTTGAAAGTATTATATCATCGTGAGTTAACATTTCGACCAAGTTGTTTTTTATTTTATGATCAGTGTGGAGAAATAATATAGTCTAAGTTTGATGACGCAATTCGCTAGGCTCCGCCCACCGCAGTATCTATGGCGTCATTCCGCCATCTTGAGTGTAAATATTGGGAGCTTTAGTGTATACGTCATTTGGTACAAATGACGTATATTAACCGACAGTTGGGAGCACATGGTTTGTTTATGATCAGTCGAGCTCTGTGCATCATAGGATGCGGATGCATGTTCTAAGAGAGTCTAGCTTTGGGCATCGATGTAGATGGATGCATATTTACAGTTTGCTATTGTACTCCTCCTGGATCTACCTTTATGTCAGTTCATGTTCAAGTATTAAATGATTGTTTGATGTTACTTCACTGGAGTTAACTTCGTGATTTGTGTTGTCTGATTTATTACACCTTCTACAAATATCTTCATTATAAAGTCACACGTAACAATCAGTCTTCTTCATTGATTCAATTTATTAATTTCTTTTAAAAACTTTTTAGTTTATTAGATCTTTTAGTTCTAATCAAATATTTTTTCTTTGATTATGTACATTAGAGTAACATTAGATTTAATATCATTTAAGGAATAAAATAAAGATAGAAATTACCAGTGTTTCCTGGACAATCCAGAAACTGTTCACCTTGGGCTGTCACTGCGGCCACTAGACCGGTGGTCAACAACACAGCTGTGTGGAGGAACATTGTGGATTGGATAGCTTCCACAGTGGTTAATATTAACAGAGATGTCTATGTTCATAGTTTATATAGGTATGTGGATATGTAGGGTAGAGGTTCTCATATCTGTGCTCGTTGGCACAATGTCCTGCGTGAGAAAATTTTGTACTTCGTAGGCAGCGTCTTAGGGGCGTCAAGAGCCATAACTAGGCAAGCCAATAATTAACAGAAGAAATAAAAACTAATCAATGTATCAAACGATATCAAATCAATATGTTTTAAGGTAACAGCTCAGTCGATGAATCAACAAACAGTCTGTGCTAAATGTTCAGTGAAGTTTATTTAAAATTCAAATTCTATTTTTACCTAATTAATAACATGAAGCAAAAATGTTATAATGATTTGTGAAAATGTACTAATAATGTAGGACAGATTAGCAAAAAATTACTTGCTTTGGTACGATTTCATGGTAACGACACGAACATACACACATATACACACATATACACACATATACACACATATACACACAAACATACACACATATACACACAAACATACACACATATACACATAAACATGCACACATATACACACAAACATGCACACATATACACACAAACATACACACATATACACACAAACATGCACACATATACACACAAACATGCACACATATACAGACAAACATACCGACATATACACACAAACATACACACATATACACACAAACATACACACATATACACACGAACATACACACAAACATACACACATATACACACAAACATACACACATATACACACATATACACACAAACATACCCACATATACACACAAACATACACACATATACACACAAACATGCACACATATACACACAAACATGCACACATATACAGACAAACATACCGACATATACACACAAACATACACACACATACACACATATACACACAAACATACACACATATACACACCAACATACACACAAACATACACACATATACACACAAACATACACACATATACCCACAAACATACCCACATATACACACAAACATACACACATATAAACACATACATACACACACATACACACAAATACAGCAGCATTGTTTTTTAACCACAGAGAGATTAAACAAAATGAAGTGCAAACTCCGGTCACGTGGCACTTATACAACCAGTGGCGTAGTGGGGGGGCAAGGTGTGGCATCATGTCCCGGCGCTACTCACAAAGGGGGCGCCAAATGGTATATTTTACATATAATATTATATGGTTTTCGAATGGGAGGGGGGCGCTAAAAAGGTATTGTGCCTCGGGAGCGAATTAATCTCCTTACGCCACTGGATAAAACCAATAGGTGGATGTTAATCGCGGTTTTCATTTTTAATGTATTATTGCCTTATTTGGCTAAATCCATTGGTTTCAATGATTATTTATGTTATACGCTCGCAAAATATTGACTTCATTTCATTTAATCAAATGATTAGGGATAATTAATGATAGTTTTTTTCAGTATTATTCAATACCTGTCTTACCACACTCATTTTTCAGTACTTTCTAAATTGGGGGCAGAGTGGGGGGGGGGCAATTAGCTTGAGTTAAATTCAAAATTTGAATGTATCAATTATATTGCATGTATTTGGAAATTTACTTTCTGCTTCCTATGAAAATTTCCTGGGTCATTATTTTCCTTACAACCAATTAATCCCTAAGATATATTTAATTTTTTTCTAAAATCTATAATATATCCTTTTGGAATTAATTCTATTAAAGTCTTATTGAAAATAATTCATATTTACATATGAAGTTTAGAAAAGATTAATACAGCAAGACACACATACACAAATTTGGGAACCCCCTGCTCTACACCTTCTATTCAATATCATATTAATAAATCTTCGTTTAAATTGTGGCCAAATTGACATTTCAAAATTGATTTGTTTCATTTTCTTTCAGGTTGAGGGGGGGGATAAAGAGATGGTGGTGTCGATGGCTATTTTTAGATCTGTCTTCGAGTTTTTGTGGGCCCTCGGCAAAGTCCATTATAAATTACAGGTCCTACATATTTTGTTAAGCTGACATTTTGATTTGTCATTATTAGCAACAAGGGGAAAGTGTGGTGGGGGGGGTGCATTTTCAAAATCCGTTACGGCGTCACTAACGTCAGCGAATTTGCGAACTGTTGTTTTTTTTTAAAGGAATTGTATTATGTTTAGGCCTGAATGTGATTTGAAGAATCTCAATATATAAATAATGACTGATTTAAGAAATAAGTTTCTTTGAAGATTGAGTGAGGAAAAGAAATAACTAAATAAATAGCACCAATAGCTCCAATAGCACCATATATATATAATGTATACTTTACATTTGTATCAAATGTGTTGACCTAAGTTGACCTAATTACATATACGATGGTTTTCTTGGACACCCTCCATCCCCTCTTACATCCCAGGTTACTTTCCCACCACCCCCCCCCCCCAAGTATATCCAACCTCCCTTACACCCGTTTCTGTCTCAGGTTTAGTGGCGTAGCGAGCTTAACTCGCATACAATACCTTTTTAGCTCCCTCCCATTCGAAAACCATATAATATTATATGTAAAATATACCGTTTGGCGCCCCACTTTGCGAGTAGCGCACGGGGCATTATGCACCCCCCTTTGCCTCCCCCTCCCCACCGCCACTGCTCAGGTTATCCCCAGTATAATCTGTTCACCGTATTTATTACAAACCCAACAATCAACGATAATAACAGCATCGTTTCCTGACATCACTGAAAACAACAAAACATGTGGGTAACAAGATACACTCTGTGGTTTACAAATGACAAAATGATTCATTTCGGACAACTTGCAATTACGGCTGTTCGTTTACACGCGTATAGGTTAGTGCTAATCTGGGTTTCTACTGGTGAAATCTACTTTCAATATGAGAATTACACGGCAGCTCTTCACAGGCTGGGGCTGGAGGGGGTGGGAGTGGCTAATTATTTTATCAATCGGGCCTCGGGCCCCCAAAGTCCGGCTCAGCTTAAATCTTTATTGATGGCCTCTTACATGAAAGCTAAGATAAGTTATTAATCATCCAGGCTTGTTTTAAAAAAAAACAAAGGTTACAATCGACTTCGAAAGAAAAACTTTTAGAAATGGACATCCATTTCTGTAGCATATTTCTTATCATTACACTCAACGGACACTAAAGACAGGACATGAGTGCATGGGCGTCGCTAGGAATTTTTCCAGGGGGGGGGCAAAAATTTTCCCGGGGGGGGGGGCAAATAACAACTTTATGACATTTTTTTTTAATGTAAGGGGGGGAGCAAATGCCCCCCTTGCCCCCCCCCCCCATGAGTACGCCCATGCATGAGTGGCTGATTGACACTGATATAGCCAGTCGGATCAACATGATGTGGGTTACAGCGAGTCAGAGTGACCTACATATGACTTTCGTGGTGCCTTCCTGGCCATTGCACCACGGGCTTTGGTGGAGATGGAAAGGATCAGGGTAATGAAACCATTAAGTGATTTACAGGATCCATGGATGCAGGCTTTAATTTTTAAACAACGTAATTATTTGCATTGATGATTTTTTTTTCGCATTGATTAGACGTAATATTTGTTTAGACATGAAGTAGGTTCATGGAGGTCAAAAGACCAGTGAACTTTCGCGTCTTATGATAACGCACACAGTTTGGCCAGACATGTGATCGCGCACAACAAATATTAAGGATTTGAAAAATGGTGTAAATCATCGCGCAACAAAACCGTCCGGTAATAAATTTACTTAAAGCACAAAACATAGTTTTGGTTCTTGTATAACACGTTATCTTGACGGCATCTTCCATTTTTTATCCATGCTATAATCCATCTATCCATAAACATAAATAGAAGGGAACAGAAGTTCGTATACTTATGTCTATTCGTCTGACGAAATCTCGCCAATCATGGCGGATGAAACAAGTATACATATTTTTTGTATATTTTTCATTTGTGAAATGTAGATATTGCCTTTTATAGAGAAACTTCACCCATGCCGAAAAAGAATGAGTTTACCAGAGGGGCTACAAAACGGAAAAAGCGTGTTACAGAAAGACGAATAGGCTGCAAAATCAAGGAAAATTTAAAGGAAGTTTTTTAAGAAGAAACCTGGATAATAAAGATTGAAAAATAAAGAAGACCATGAACATGGCGAAGAAAAGTATCACTCATTCATATAATTCATGCGAAGATACATAGTTTAGCAGCAACCGTAAAGTACTTAGCAAAACCAACTCAAGCTTACTGGCCACAAAGAAGAACCAGATTCTCCAAGTCCTGGGAACTTCGTAGAATCTTTTGAAATTTCTTGCAGAATTTGATGAAGTTATTTAACATCACTTGAATAATTCAACATGAGTTTATTAGCTTGATGGCCATAAAGATAGGGAATCAATTGTTGGGAAAAGTCGAGCAAATTTGTTACTTTATTCTGATGTTTGATTCCACTCCAGATGTTTCTCACAATAAACAAATATCCCTTAAGGTTCGTAACTTGATGTCGAGAATTTTGAAATAAAAGAGTCATTCCTTGGTTATTTTGAAATTGTGAAGCCAGACGCACAACATAATGAATAACTTGTTCTGAAAACTCTTTAAGACATTGAACTAGACTTTAATCTGTGAACAGATCAAACTATGATAACGCAGCCACAATGAGTGGCCGTCGGTCTGGACGGCAGAAACGTCTCTTAGACATATATCCAAAAGTAAATATCTCTGAACTGTGATAATCATTGCCTCAACGTGGCAGCTCTTCATTCTGCTGAGATAGATCTAGCTATTGTCACCTTTTTCATGAATTGCTCAACCTTTTTTCCAATTCACCCCAGAGATAACTAAACTTAAAGAAACTGGAGCCGGGAATTGGGGTGCGAGAGTAGTAGGCCTACATGGTGGTACTCAAGAGAAGAAGCACGTCGTCACTTGCAGCTTTGCCAACGATGCTGAAGAAAGTAAGACCTTTCATTGTTTCTGCAAAATGATGAGAAACAGACGAAACTGATCACCCCATCCATCGAAAGAGCAAAAGAAGGCATTGAATGCTATGGATGTCCTGTAGGCACAACCAGAAGAAAGAAAAGACTTGATGGGGAGTTAAGTTCTGGTGTAGGACTGTAAAAAGAACTGCAATTCAAACGTGTTGTGACAGAAGTGCTGGTCAGGCTCATATGGAGATGAAGGGATAGATTCCAAAGGTTGAAAAGTTCATGTGGGCACCTTTAAATTTTAAACCCAGACAGCTGTTGAATTCTATGGATGATTACACACTGATGAAAAGTTGTTATTTTTGCCTGTTTGTATGATGACATACAGGCAAATCACTTTTTCAATGGTGTCATTGATGCACGAGCACCTCTATCAACAAACCAGCCCACAATCACCAACTGACTTATTGAGGAAGTCACTTCCATATGATAATGATGTTTGCTCAAATCTTGCAACCTCCATCCGAATACTGCTAACTCAGGCCACTTTCATTGCATCATGTGAGAGATTATTCTCAAAATCAAGTTAATCAAAAACTATATCAGAGCACAATGAGGCAAGAAAGACTTAGCAGCATGGCTTTAATGTCAGTGGAGTCAAAAATACTAGACAGAAAGCATGACGTGAGGCAATATGAATTCGAGATTTGGTCATCACTTGTGCATTATCTCGTCACTAAACAAGGGAATTACTCATTAAAAGAGTTTTAATTATTATTTTTTGTTAATTTTATTGACATACTGTACTAATTTGAATATAGACATATGTTTATTAAGTACGTTATTCCCATGTCATGATATCGTATGTTAAATCTGCAGGGGCCCCCAAAAGGCCAAGACCCTAGACGCCTCTGTTTATTTAGTAAGTATTACATACGAGAAAATGAGAAGTATTTGTTGAAGTTAATCCATAGTCATTATGCTTAAAAAGTGCTGCATATGTTTAGTGGAAATAGGACATTTTTTTGCATTATTAAAAACAACCTATGTTTATTAATTAACATTTCTAAAACACAATTCATAAAATAATAAAACCAAGTGATACAAATAATAAAACCAAGATAAAATATAATAAACCCAAGTGATAATAAATAATAAAACCAAGTGATACAAATAATAAAACAAAGTATAAATAATAAAACCAAGTGATACAAATAATTAAACCAAGTGATACAAATAATAAAACAAATGATACAAATAATAAAACTAAGTAGCAAGACACAAAACCATGTGATACAAATAATAAAACAAGTGATACAAAGAATAAAAACCATGATACAAATAAGAAAAACCAAGTAAAACAAATAATAAAACCAAGGATACAAAATATACAAAAAATCCAAGTAATACAAATAATAAAACCAAGATACGCACAAAAAACAAGTATAGTTAAAATAATAAAAAGAAGAGCAACTGGAAAGAAAAGAAACTTATCAGATAATATATATGGTACAGCAACACGTAGTTATTAATATCGTAATAGCCCAGTAATAAAATTAATGTCACATTTGTAAACTTTCCTCACCCCTGAAAAATAAGAATTAAACTTTCCTTTTTTGATAAAACGCAATCATTTGAATGACAACATTAATCACTTGATATGTCAAAGATATTTGAAACTTCGCCTTCTTTATTAGCGCCATAACCGTGGCTACCATAACAATTGATAACATGCGTTTGTTTGACTTTACCGTAGATATTACATTAGTCTGACATTAGTTAATAAATGATATCACCAATTGTCTCAATACACATCCACTAGTAGTTAAAACATTTATCATATAAAATGAGATATTCAACACGATATATATATAAATGACAGTAGGTGCATGTAACACTACCAAGATAATGTATTAATTTCAACGTAACCAGGTTATTTTTACGCCTCTAAATGATAATTAACTCACTGAAAATATTTCATTGAGTGATAAAGCATTAGCTTAACCATTTAAAGTTATTTTTAACTGTTATGGAGGCGCAAAATGTCCCATACCTGTTGTAAACTGTAAATTCTAGTAATCTGTTTGTTTTTGATATACTTTTAATATGTGGAGTTATAGTAAGATGAGGGACAGACTTTGTAAAATATCACCCAATCTTACATAGTCACCATGATGAAAGTATTTTTTTCTCTCTAGCATTTGATTGATCAGGTTTTATGTTCTTTAATGTACCACTGGTAGTTAATGACTAGTTTTTTATATTCTATGTCACCACCTGGTACAAATTACTCAGTTTTTATATTCTTGCTGTCACCACTCTATTGGCACACTAGTTTTTATATTCTTATGTCACCACTCTGGTATTAACACTGTAATGCCTTTATGGTAATAACGCTGTTTTTTTGTTCTATGATTCTCTTCTGGTAATATTTTTTTTGTATTTAATTATGTCGCTCCTCTGGTATTAAAACTAGTTTATATATTTCTGACACCGACATTGTTAATTAGTGTTTTTTTTTCTTGATTCCTTCCGCTATCAAAACTAGTTTTTGCTATTTTGATGTCCTCTGGTAATAAATACACTATAACGAACTCTGGTATTAGCACTATGACACCAGTATTTTCTACCATAATTAACTCTGCTAACAATACTATAACGAACTCTAGTATTAGTAATATGAAGACCTAAATAGTATTAATAATTTATACGAACTCTGGTATTAGTAATATAAATAACCTAATGTATTAATACTATAACGAACTCTGGTATTAGTAATATGAAGACCTAATGTATTAATGTACCATAACAAACTCTGGCTTAGTGGCAGAGACCTAATGGTATTAACACTATAACAAATTGGTATTAGCACCAAGGACGCCACTCTGGTATTTTCACTATAACGAACTCACATCAACACTATAACGAACTCTAGTATTAGTAATATGAAGACCTAATGGTATTAACACTATAACGAACTCGGTATTAGTAATATGAAGACCTAAAGGGTATAACACTATAACGAACTCTGGTATTAGTAATATGAAGACCTAATGGTATTAACACTTTAATAACTTGGTATTATTAGTAATATAAAGACCTAATGGTATTAACACTATAACAAACTCCGTATTAGCACCAAGGACGCCTTGATCTGGGTATTGTTTGTCCTAAATCCAACACATACGATACATTAAGCATCAGGTACCCCCCCACCTCAGAAACCATTAGGGATCTATGTTTGTTCATCCACTGCCAGTATAAATATAAACGTGTGAAATATTGATTTATTTCCTGATAGTAAATATAAAACATGTATTTAATTATGTATTTCTTTTTTTCAAATCCAACATGTTATATGGTTGTGTTTTATTTTAAAGAATTATTTATCTAAATGGAATATGTCTTTTTGTCCATTGGTATATGTATTGATGAATTTCTCAGCAGTGAAGTGCTCAACAATCCATATTTAGATCCGACTAAATATTTTCAAGGGATTTAAGAAAAGTTTACTAGCTGTATTAAGAATCATTGATTATGATTCTTCTTCCTCTGTAAGAATTTCAGTTTACATCTTAGAATAAATAGAAGATTTATAAATTTTAAATAAAGAGAAAAATTATAACTTTTTATTCGAATATATAACTTAAAGGATTTTTTTCATAAATATATTTACAGTTTTATTAATTGTGCAAAAATGTTTTCTGTAAAAGTTGAACTTTAACTATTTAGTCCACATATAATCAACCATTAGACCATATTACATCGTTTAACTCTTAGAACATTTAGTCTCCGTGATTTTCACTTGCTCTCATGTTTTGCTGCGTTGGTCGACACCCCTATCTGGGTGGTAAACTGTCATGAGGGTCAACTGTCATGAGGGTCAGATGTAGAAAAATATTCGGACAGGGTTTTCATTTCTATATACATTTCAATATTTGTAAGTCATAAAACATTCTCCCACGATACCAAATGCCAGGCTTACGGAGCCGCCATATTTTTTCCGGCTCCCACAAATTTGACGGCTCCGGCTCGGCCTAGCTCCTATTATGATAGTATCACACGAGACGAAAATTGTTGTAATTGCTCCAAGCTGTCATGCCGTTGATAAAAATATAAAATTTTACCGCGTTCACCCCCATAGTCAGGAACTGAAACATATACGCATCATTTTTCCTAATGACAAACATTTCAGGTGCAATCAGAATCATATCATTATTTTCGACTGAGGTTTCACTAGTCGCCATTTTCATAAGTACTAAAACGTTATTTCAATGATCAAATTAGCAAATAGTAAAATGATACATTATTTAAAATATTTTAAAGACTTCAGGGAGAAGAAATCTTTACATAGATTCCTGATTTATATTATTATTATACTGTTGGTTTAACGTACAACCCGGAAAGAACGACAAAGATGAAACATATTACAGCCATTTGTGTGATATTTCGTATAAAATATTGAAAACAAAGAACAGATCTATCAACAACAAATTGACCTGTCGCATTTATTCAATTTAAAATAAATTAATTAAGTAAATTTGCATACCGCTTAGTTGATTGTCACCCATTTCTCAGATTACAACTAATAATTAATTTGTTTTGGAGAATATCACAGAATACTTTGTCATGATATTTTGTGAACTCTCCTTCCTGGTCTGAGAGACATACCATGATCCACAGGGGATGGATCATAGGGGATCTCTAGTCAGGAAAAAAAAAACATTACTTGCGAGGGTGGTGGTACTGTGGTCAGTGAGGACAATCCGAGACCGCAGTATTCACAGCTGGCGGTGGTGATGGATGTGGTCGGCACACAACACCCTTCCACTCTGTCCCACTCAAGCACACCTGCGCAGCCTGCCATTTCGGGCTGAGGGTACAGGCACACTACACCCTCCCCTCTGTCCGAGTGGCAGGAAAAACCCCTTTCCTTGCCATTCTGGTCGATCGGCAGCACACACACCCTGCTCGTCTGGCCAGTTTGGGTAAGGATTAAAACCCATCTTTCTGCCATCCCTGCAGATGATAGCGGGCACACTCACCCCGCCGCTCTGTAGGCATGGCAGACGTGCATCAGCGCCGCCAACAAAGTTGGTGTGGTAGGCACACTACACCCTACCATGCTGGCAATGGCGGCGTTAAAAAAAAAAAATTAACTAATAATTATTTCGGAGGGTATCACAGAATATTTTGGCATGATATTTTGTGGTCTCTCCTTCCTGGTCTGAGAGACATACCATGATCCACGGGGATGGATCATAGGGGTTCTCTAGTCAGGAAAAAAACCCATTACTTGCGAGGGTGGTGGTACTGTGGTCAGTGAGGACTATCCGAGACCGCAGTATTCACAGCTGGCGGTGGTCACGGAAGTGGTCGGCACACAACACCCTTCCACTCTGTCCCACTCAAGCACACCTGCGCAGCCTGCCATTTCGGGCTGAGGGTACAGGCACACTACACCCTCCCTTCTGTCCGAGTGGCAGGAAAAACCCCGTTCCTTGCCATTCTGGCCGATCGGCAGTACACACACCCTGCTGGTCTGGCCAGTTTGGGCAAGGATTAAAACCCATTTTTCTGCCATCCCTGCAGATGATAGCGGGCACATTCACCCCGCCGCTCTGTAGGCATGGCAGACGTGCATCAGCGCCGCCAACAGTGCTGGTGTGGTAGGCACACTACACCCTACCATGCTGGCAATGGCGGCGTTAAAAAAAAAAAAAAAAAATTTCAACTAATCAGTTGTATCTGATACAAAATAAGTAATGTTCAATTGAGGAGAAGAACATTAAACTAAATGTTGTTACCTCGCACGGGGGGCATCGTGATCAATAAGGTGGTCCACCTGTGCCAGAATATAATTGAACTGTATGCATTAAATGTTACTGTTACTATCATCATATTGATTTTTACATGCATGGATTTATCCATCACTGTACTGTATATATAAATGTCATTGGTCTAACTACTACTTTATAGTTCAGAGCTTTTTATACTCACATTTTCATATATTTATGTTGAATATATACGTAACAGTTCTTTTTGTGTGTGTGTGTGTGAATTTTTTTAAAATGACCAATTTTTATAGTTTTTTTTTTTTACCTCACCTCTTTATATACCTTATTATTTTAATCATTAAAAAGCTTAAGATATTATGACTATTTGAATGTACAGAGCTTAGGGTACCCTACAATTTGATGCAATTAGTTTTTATGTTTTTACTTGTCTTAGAGTGCTAAATGATCTCTCGATTGTGCATGTTGCTACTGGAAGGAGACGGATGGTCGAGTGCACTCGACTGTCGACCTGAGGGTCCCTGGTTCGATCTCTGGTGAGGACCAATGGATGTTTCAGGTCATGGCTTAATTCCCTGCTATATCCCCCGTGGTGCCTCTATGACCATTGTACTGTCGGCTATGGTGGGGATGAAACCGTCCCTTTAGTGGTTTAAAGGATCTAAGAGATTTCTTCTCATCCTTACAGGGACTTCACACACCCCTCTAAGTCAAATTGTCTTAGTTATCAAATACAAATGGCATGAGTTGTTTTTTTTTTAATTTATTTAAAACAAGTAATGTTTTAACTTGGTGTTTTTTTTGGCATAATGGTATAGGACATTTTGAAAAAAAAATTTCATTTTTAAGAATTATAAATTATTGTTGAATATAAATATTCAATCACTAACTGAACATATTTAGAAATAATTATAGCTTCGAGTATTAAACAAGAGGCAAAATTGTGTTTCAATTTTACCTTCCTTCCTGCTAAACCCCAAACAATTTTAAATTAAATTTGTTCTATACAATCAAATAAGATCAAAGATGATATTTCTTGTTAGCAGCCACAAAGGAATCCACAAAGGGACCTAACCTTAAACAAAGGGGCCTAACCACAGAGCTGTAAGGGGGCAACACCCTAGAGGTTGTGCACAGGGCTTGCATGAAAGCCGTTGCTTTTCTCTTTGATGACCATGTACATTTTTCTTGTTTTTTTTTTCTTTTGAGTATTCCTCCGTGTATGCGTGAGCTGACTTTCTGGTGGCTTTTTGTAGCATTAACATCCTCAATTTGTTTCGTTCTTTCAATTCTTTTTTGCATTCATCGTCATACCATTCAGCTCTTTTCTTCTTCTTTTGCTTGTACCCTATGACACTTTCCGCTGTGTTTTTTATGGTTTGTTTAACCTTTTCCCAATGGCTATTTAGATTTTCAGTGTTATCTATCGTTAGTATTTCTAGTTAGCATTGAATTTCTGGTGCATACTTTTCTTTTGTTTGTGGCTCTTTTACTACTTTTTCACAATCAAATCGTTTTGTAATCTTTGCTTTTGTGTTGTAAAAAAATACTTATTTTTTGTTTATACTTTATTTTGATTAACATGTGGTCTTTGTCGGCATCTATTCATCTGAAGCTTCTGATATCTTGATTATCTGAACCATGTCGCCTGTCTATTAGCGCATGATCTATTTGATTTCTTGTCACACCATCTAGTGACCTCCATGTTTCTTTTGTGTGGAAAATTATTGCTACTAATGAATGATACAAGGGGGGAGTTGAGAGACTGGAGAAGACACACATCCTCAATCAAATAAGTGGCTTTAAACAAGCCAACGAAAGATTGTGCAGCCTCAGGTAACGTAACAAAATGTTCAATATGACCCTAATAAGTGACCATGCATCCACTGAAGACTCAGAAGGGAATACCAAGGAGGAATTTCATGATGCCATAGACAAGATGTATGAAGAAGCACCTAGACATGACATTAAATTAGTGTGTAAACAACCAGATATCAGGTTAATGTCTGTATAAACAAACATATATCAGGTTAATGTCTGTGTAAACAAACAGATATCAGGTTAATGTCTGTGTAAACAAACAGATATCAGGTTAATGTCTGTAGAAACAAACAAATTTCAGGTTAATGTCTGTGTAAACAAACAGATATCGAGAGACTTCATCGCTAGGATTGGCAAAGAAACAATATACAGACCGACCATTGGAAGCTGCAGCCTACACCAGGAAAGCAACGATAATGGAACACGTCTAATTGATTTCGCATCTGGCAACGGCATGACCATTAGTAGCACCCAATGAGAAAAAGCCTAAATGGGCTGTAGAGCCAAAGGAAGAGAAGGAGAAGAGTATTATAAACAATGATAAACTAAATAAATAACATTGTTAGCTATTGAATTATTGTTTATTCTTTTATTTTTACATTTAATGTATTTTAATAAAGGCTATATTTTGTTAATTATTTTGTATATTTTACTTTTGAAAACAATGACAATTTCATTTTTTTTTATATTACTAAAACAAACATAAAATGTACCTAATTTGCATATTTATGTATAAGGATGCCGTTCTTCCTTACAGTGGCGGAGTGAGCTTAACTCGCTCCCGGGGGCACAATACCTTTTTAATGCCCCTCCCCCATTGGAAAACCATACAATATTATTTGTAAAATATACAATTTGGCGCCCCTTTGTGAGTAGCGCCCGGGGCATGATGCACCCCTGCCCACCCCTCCCGTTACGCCGCTGCTTCCGCAAAAAATGTTTACATCAATATTTTACGTAATATAAACTTTAATTAAAAATTATTTGGAGCTTAATGTATGGACTAGAAAAATTTAAAATACTGTATTACAAAATTGTAGCTTTCTTACTAAATAAGAACAGTTCTAAAATTTGACTTACAAGATTTACAAATACACACATCCACAGACACATCTACAGAAAGTGAAGTACATTAATTTTTTTTAGAATCCCCAATTCTGTCATAAAAATCTTACAATTTGAATGCTATTCCCACCAAAGTACCAATTATTAAGATAGTCGATTCAGTAAATTACAGCTGTTTACTTTATTATTCATATCTTAAATCACACATATCTGTGTATATGTAGACTAACAAGTTGTTGTTTTACTTTATTATTTATATCTTAAATCACATATATCTGTGTATATGTAGGCTAACAAGTTGTTTGTTTTCAATGAATGCTGTCTAGCTTGTGAAATAAAAGCTTGCTACTACAGGAATGGCGCCGCCTTACGTCCACAGCCTTACACCGTGACGCCTGAGGTGCTCAACCCACAACATTGTACCGTGATGATCTACGCCTTTGCAATTATTAAAGACAATAAATTGAAGAACTCTTTGACAGCTGATGAGGACACGCCGTGGTCTAAAGGACTGTAAAGAAAATATTTATTTATTATTTATTTTTCGCCAAACATTTAGTTTTACTCTCTTACCACATGAGTGACTTCCCTTGGCTTTATTGATTGCATATTATGCGCTATGTTATTTATTGCATCTTATGCGCTAGGTTATTAATTGCTCCTTATGCGCTAGGTTATTAATTGCTCCTTATGCGCTAGGTTATTAATTGCTCCTTATGCGCTAGGTTATTAGATGCTCCTTATGCGCTAGGTTATTAATTGCTCCTTATGCGCTAGGTTATTAATTGCTCCTTATGCGCGAGGCAATTTATCGTACCTGCAGCGCGAGGTTATATATTGCACCTGTGCATTAGGGGACAGATGTCATTTGATTGGAGCTTAAGTTGGCTCTTAAGACAAGCATTCTGAATGGTCCTTCGTTTTGTCTGCCTATAATTATAAATAAAAATGTCTAGACGTTCCATGCTGTCGAGATCAGTGGTGTATGGTCGGTCACCTGCTAAGTTTATTTTTCTTCCTTTGACTCTACAGCCCATTTAGGGCCCTGGCCTGTCATACCACACTTCTCTAATTTTCCCGATCCATGGTCTTCTTCCTCCACTCTCTCACTCCAATGGCTTTATGGTCTTTCTCCACTTCCTCTGACCGTCGGCTTCATGGTTTTCCCCTTAGGCCGTTTCTCATTGGGTGTTGCCATATATATTGCTTTTGGACCCGTGTTGTTTGCCAATCATTCAATGTGCCCTACCCACCTCAATCTATTCATTTCGATTTCAGCTGTTATATTTGGTTCTTCGTATAGTTCTTTATTTTACATGCAGCGACAACAATGGTAAATAAAATCCAAAAGTGAATCACAATCATAATCTACCGTTCTCCTCGAGAACCTGAAGTCGACTCCACTTGCTCAACTCTACTCTACTCCAACCTCTCAACTCCGCCTCGTATCAATTCTCTCGAAGTCCGTCCCTCAGCGACGCAAATCCTCTTTATAATTTCTTGACCAGATGGTCTTATTCCCACCCCCCCCCCCAATGGCGTGGGTCAGTCATGCTAAGGTGGTGGATAAATATGGGGGGGGTCAGAGTGCATACCCCTCTCCGTCTCAAATAAGGGTCAGAGTGCATACCCCTCTCCGTCTCAAATAAGGGTCAGAGTGTATACCCCTCTCCGGCTCAAATAAGGGTCAGAGTGCATACCCCTCTCCGGCTCAAATCTTATAAGCCACAATTCCCTTTCCTTCAGTCATCTCCCATGTGGCGCCATTTAGTCTACTTGGCCGACACAGTGCTAACTAAACAAGGTGTTTAACACCTTTGCTAATCGCTGCCCGACCGGAATCATTGTCTACCCCCTCTTTGTTACTGTTGTATATATGTTTACGACGCCACCGCCGCTAGGAGGGACTGGGTGCGGGAATATTTGGGAGATTTTATCAAACCTTCACAGAACCTGGGACACATGCTCTATGGGGGTGGGGTTGGGTGGGGGGGGTCGTCGTTCAGGTGACGAAAAGTCGTGTTTTAAAGCGTTCGAATATTGACCTGAGGTTTCCTGGCTCGATATCCGATGAGAACCAATTGATATTTTATGTTTTGGTTAAAGACCCGTTATATCTCTCGTAGTGCCTCAAAGGCCAGTACACTATGGGCTATCAATGGGGGTGATAGAAGGGCACCATAAAAAAAAACCGTCCGATAATAGGTTTTTGGATTCAAGAGAATCCATCTCATCCTTACAGGGACTTTATACACTAATTTACGCCAGATAATTATTATAATAATATACGACGATTGTTAAGAGTAAACGCTCAACGGTCTCCGTTGTAGCGTTTTTTTCTTATGTGTGAAATGTATTCATTTACTGTATTCATTAAATGTACTGACAGGTATAGAAGATTTACTGTATTCATTAAATGTACTGACAGGTATAGAAGATTTACTGTATTCATTAAATGTATTGACAGGTATAGAAGATTTACTGTATTCATTAAATTTACTGACAGGTATAGAAGATTTACTGTATTTATTAAATTTACTGGCAGGTATAGAAGATTTACTGTATTCATTAAATTTACTGACAGGTATAGAAGATTTACTGTATTCATTAAATTTACTGACATGTATCGAAGATTTACTGTATTCATTAAATTTACTGACAGGTATAGAAGATTTACTGTATTCATTAAATTTACTGACAGGTATAGAAGATTTACTGACCTCAAATCGACCTACAAACATCTGACAATGTTACTGTCTGTTGGAGGATGGAGCTTTGGTACCCAACTGTTTGCCCAGATGAGCTCAACACCAGAAACTCGCAAGATTTTCATTGATCATGCCATACAGTTTTTACGTGGACGTAATTTCGATGGACTTGACTTGCATTGGGAATTCCCTGTACACAGATACGGATCTACGAAAGATAAAATTTTCTTCACTTTATTAGTCCAGGTATGATGGAATTTACGCATCTTGATCTCTGATTGTAATACACGTCTCGACACTGCGGGTTTTAATATATCTTTCATGACGTCTTAATTTATAAAGTGATTCCTGATATCTTAATTAATACATGTATTCTTACTTCTTAATATATGCATGTATTCTAGATGCTTTATCAAATAAATATTTTGATTTGCTATCCACTTACATTTCTACGTCATGACAATTTAATTAATAATCTCTATTACCATCTACTATTTGTTAGTGTATAAATGTAATCTTCTGCAATCATTTGTCTTTTTACGTATAAATAATAAATCAAAATTAGGACCACTTCCGTAAACGAGAGTATAAAGTCCAGATCATCATAGACACAGTTACTGATCAACTGACGAATTCAAATAATTTGAGTAGCCTACCATGTGCCATGATTTATTCAAGGACGTTTTTATTAAATTATGTTATACAGTTAAAGTACGCTCTACATATAATACGTATATATAAATAATAGCGATGAAGCATCTGCGTCAAATCGAAAGTAAAGAACTAATGCAACATTATTATAGTTTAAAATACAATCATGAAAAAATTCGGATTTGCCCGAAACCAAAAAAATAACCTAGCCTACCGATCAAGCCTAAAAGGATATAACTCTATGCACAGGTTTTGCAGGGTACAGCTAGTAGACAGTAAAATGTGATAAACTGAAACGGACAATAACAATCCACGATCCGCAAGCAATGTCCGGCAAGTAAGGAAGTTCATTTCAGCTTCCACTATGTTTTTCTCCGCTTGTTCGCATCAGAAACTTTACAATTGTATTGATATTACTTATAAGAAACTTTCCTTCTAACTATCCTTGGTAAGACTGTTGTTTAAAATTTGATGTGACTCAGTGGTCCGCGGTTCGAAATATTTGCACACCTTCATTGGGCTGGGGATATTAAGCATTCATTTTTTTTTAATTTTGAAGATGATCAAAAATTATTACTGTTACACAAGCTGGGGCCCGGCAGGACTTTCGATTTTTGACCCCCCCTTCCCCACCCTACGTACGCCTATGTGGTCAGCTTTGACACATATTTAAAATTTTTTTTTTTTTTTAAAGTTATGAAATACCTAATTAGTTGTTGTTTCTTTTTCTTATAACATCCTAAAGGATAAATCATTTCAATAAAAAATAATGTCAAAGACAACTTATAAGTTACTTTTCATTAAAACAACCTAAAGGATAAATCCTAAAAAAGAAAAAACATTAAATAGAAAAAAAAATGTCTACGAGAGGTATCGAGCCTGGATAGTCAAAATAAAACGAAAATCCCAAGTTGCTTAGCCATTCAGCCACCACTTCACACAATCATATTGTACCCAGCAAAGCCTTTGCATAGAGATGGACTATTGTTCATCCAGATCCGAACCTAGGGATTGGGGGCCCGGGGGCTTGGCCTCTTTTGGGGCCCCTGCATTTTGATATTTGATACCATGACATGAGTTTATGTACTTAATATTTAATGTCAAAAATAATTTTGGGGGCTCCCCTCAAGCTGGGGCCTGGGGTACCCTGCAAAGCTTTTGCATGAAGATAGACTATAGTAAAGCCAGTGCCAAACCTAGGGATTTGTGGGCCCGGGAGCTTGGCCTGCATTTAGACATTCGATACCAAGACATGATATTATGTACTTAATATTTAATGTAAAAATAATTTTGGGGGCTCCCCTCAAGCTGGACCCGGAGGGACTTTCGATTATGGACCCCACTCCTTCACCCTAGATACGCCTCTGTGTTCAGCTTTGATACATATTTTTTAAATATTTTTAAGTTATGAAATGATTAAAAATCTAATTAGTTGTTATCTCTTTTTCTTACAAAATCCTAAAAGATAAATTATTTAAATAAAAAAAATTTCAAAGAGATCTTATTAGATACTTTTCATTAAAAATACTAAAAGGATACATTCTGAAAAAATAAATCAATAAAACATTTGTCCCTAAGTGGGATCGAACCTGGATAATCAGCATTAAAATAAAGATGATTTCAAACAGCTTAACCATTCAGCCACCACGTCACACGAAGAAGGGAAAATTTCAATGTACTATTTAAAAAAAATTGCTCGATTATTTTTTCACTTCCGTTTATTACTATTGTTTACGTTTGACAATGTTAAAATGCTATCTGTTGTAATAAAAACTGCAATAATTTGAATGATAAAATATGTTAATTATGACCTTTCAATATTCGGGACTTTAACATTTCATAATATAAACCACAGAAACTATTTAAAACTGTAGATTTTTCCAAAAGAAATATCGAATCGAGGACGCGGGCAAGACGCCATTTTGAATTCTCGTTTCCGCTTTTGATTTAACGCAGAGTCGAAAATGAATAATATGTATATAGATTCTGTAAGGAAGAAATGACGATATATTCTTTCTACACACTTTTTGTGACTTGAATTATCACCGATTTGTTTACCATTATAACTCTCTCTCTTTGAACTCTCTCAGTAATCTGCGGGCTGAGACTTAGTCTCTTAGAGCCCGTGTGATCAGACTTGCTGTGTCTCTCAACATCTGGAGACTGCCATAGAACCCAATGGCCAGCAAGCTTCCGGACTGGTCCACCCTGTGGTCCGCCAGTCCGGGGCACTCGAATAGCAGTGTCTGCAAAGGGCGTCGACATTGGGCCTCAACCTCCCAAAGTACGCGCCAATAGGACAGTGCCCAGTTTGGAACTGGGCAATTAGCTCCTGCTCGACACGCCTGAGCTTCCACCACGGGTCAGTTTTGGACGGCCGCTACAGAAACTTCCGGATGTTAACTCCGTTCACCCCATGAGCCCAGCCCGAGAACCACTTCGATTGTCCAAAGAGGCAGATCATGGAACGTGCTGCCTCGAATGAGCTCTTTCTTGCACTCACGGGCAGCACTTGGGAATCTGTCGACTGGACTATTGCCTTGGCAATGCCGTCTGCCCTTTCATTTCCGGGCACGTCCGCATGCCCGGGAACCCATTGAAGGGTCACATGCACGTGATGTTGGGACACAAGACCCTGTATTGCCATCAGCATGGCTTCCAGCAGAAGCGGCCATTCTCCTGTCCCTTTTACAGCTTGGAGAACAGAGAGCGCGTCAGTGAGAATGACAATGTCCTTAGCAGGCAAAGTACCCTCACCAATTAGCTGCCCTATGTGGTCCACTGCCTCAGTAATGGCTGTCATCTCTGCCTCGTAAGCACAGAGCGACCCACATAGGCCAGCATGGTCTTTCACAAAGCCAGTTTGTGGGAGAGTGATGTGGACCCCAAACGAGGCGCTTGTCCGGCCGTCTCTACTGGAT
This sequence comes from Bulinus truncatus, assembly GCA_021962125.1. Lineage (NCBI taxonomy): Eukaryota > Metazoa > Mollusca > Gastropoda > Planorbidae > Bulinus > Bulinus truncatus. Next base: position 2,691,264 of record JAGDYQ010000005.1, on the reverse strand, counting down.
ACAGAGGCATCAGTATAGGCCAGTATAGCGTTCCCTGAATAGGTTCCAATCATCTCCATAGCCACATCCGTGATGGTTCGGCGACCCATTATAACTATCACCATCCATTTAAATGAATTTGGCTAAAAGCAATTGACATTTTCAATTGTCACGTGGCAGTCTGCCTTCCCGTGCAGCGCTTGGTACACTAATGGTCTTTAAACCAATTAAAGAACAAGATCTATATGAAGGGTCATATGCCTCTTTTAAAGCCGCATTCGACACCCCGTTGACTTAAATTTAAAGACGTACTGGTAGATAGACAAGAACTGTACAATTGTATAAAATTCATTGAAACACTACGGTATTAATACGGTGTAAATATCAATGTTTGTTGTAAATTAATATATGTATGTATTGCAGGAGCTGAAAGCTGCATTTGAACAAGAAAGTAACATGACAGGTCGCTCCAGACTTAAACTCACAGCCGCATTGGCTGTTGACGTCAAAACTTATCCCGATTCTTACGAGATAGATAAAATAGCCAAGTAAGTTGAGCTATTCGTAGACAGACAGACAGACAGACAAACAGACAGACAGACAGAAAGAAAGTTAAATAGATTGATAAATGGATAGATGGGGCTAAAGTTTTACACTATTTTGAAATTAAATTGACACCATAACATTCTAAATAACAAATATAACTCTTTCCATAAAATGTCCAAAGAGTATTAAAAATTATAAATAAAAGCGATAAATATTAAACTTCTAAATAATGCTTTTTTTATTTACTCATTAACCGATATTCTGCAAATAAAATGCCAAGTTTCGCGAAAAGCTTTTAAAACATCAAACTTTGGGAAAGGGAAGAAAAATAATGGAACATCCAGATTTATTCATCAAAATTACGAGAGGGGCCGAGAAAATCTAGAAATTGTGCGTCAACTCCTTTGGAGGCACCGTAATAAATATGTATAATTATATGACATCTTTTTAATTTTGCCAGGGAATGGGATTTTGTTGGCATTATGACATACGACTATTCACTTCCATACACCACAATACATCCAAGTCCAATATATGGTGACAGTGCTGATGATACATTAAATATTGCAAGTCTTGAATTTTTATTTTGAGGGTCAAAGCTGTGTTGTTGTTTGTTGTTTTGCATTTTTGTTTCGTTTTTCAATTTCGGAAAAAAAATCTTTATTTTTAACTAACTCAAGAAAAGGTAGAGATAAACATTTACATCAAATGATTATTTGGATATATTTGAAATGGGTAGTAAGAGAATTAATTTTTAAATATGTTAGCTCTTAAAAATGTATTATTAATAAAAATATTTAATTTACCCAATTAAAGTGCAAATAAGGCAAAGTTTAAAAAAAAAAGTTTTGTAGCAAAGTTAACAAACATTTTGTATCGAAGCTAACAAAAGTTTGGTAGCAAATTTAACAAACGTTTCGTAGCAAAGTTAACAAAAGTTTTGATTTAACTAAACAATTGGATGAAAAAAAAATTTCTTCACCGTCTCTGATAGTTTGTCGGTTAGTCTCTGATAGTTCGTTAGTTAGTCTCCGAAGCGTGTGTCTTGTCTATCGTTAAACAAAGCAAGTTTATTAAAAAGCTATAAATATGCTGCCCCCTGCTTGCATTTTAAACATATTTACATAAATTATTATTGATAATTAAAAAGCGTGGGTGAATATTATATATTTGACTAAATACGTCGTTACCTAAAGTGATAAAAAGAAATTACTGAATAAATAATGTATATATTTAGATGGGCAAACAGTCTTATAACTTTATTAAAGATAATTTATATATATATATTTTGTGTGATTTTTAAATGATGTATTTTTATTTTATATTTTTGGTGCACTTTAAAAAAAAAAAGCTTTTTAAATTAAAACTTAATTTAATTTGATATCCACATCTTAACATTATTAGAAATTTCATAATCTCCTTTGCTTTCAAGATGATGCATTTTTTATATCACACACACATCTTTAAAAGGTTTCACAAAGCTCCGTTATTATTTGTATTTATTTTGTTTGTTGAACTTTCTTTAAAATCAGAACTATACTGTTGAATACTATCTTCAAAGAGGTGTTCCAAAAAATAAGATGGTTATAGGTTTGCCTATGTATGGGCGAGGCTATAACGCTGACTCGGAGGAATGGAACTACAGAACTGAAGCGTGGGGTAGAATAGCTTACAGCTTCGCCACTGGGATGGACAGCATTTTTGCCTATTTTGAGGTAAAGGTACTTAACTTACAGACATAAATTTATAACGAAACTTAAATTTATAACGAAATGACTTCAAGAAAATTGTTTATAGTTTACATCATTACCTCTTGTAACTGTAATAAAAATGTAATCATAAATATTATTCTAGAAGTTCGATTGAGTTTCCTGTAAACACGAAACGTGTTGTTGTTTGTTTGTTTGTCTGCCTTGTTGTTTGTTTGCTTGTTGTTTGTTAGTTTGTCTGCCTTGTTGTTTGTTTGTTGTCTGCCTTGTTGTTTGTTTGTTTGTCTGCCTTGTTGTTTGTTTGCTTGTTGTTTGTTAGTTTGTCTGCCTTGATATTGTTTGTTTATCTGCCTTGTTGTTTGTTTGTCTGCCTTGTTGTTTGTTTATTTGTCTGCCTTGTTATTTGTTTGTCTGCCTTATTATTTGTTTGTTTGCCTGCCTTGTTGTTTGTTGTTTGCCTGCCTTGTTGTTTGTTTGTTTGTCTGCCTTGTTGTTTTTTGTTTGTCTGCCTTGTCGTCTGTTTGTTTGTCTGCCTTGTTGTTTGTTTGTTTGTCTGCCTTGTTGTCTGTTTGTTTGTCCACCTTGTTGTTTGTTTGTTTGTCCCCCTTGTTGTTTGTTTGTTTGTCTGCCTTGTTGTTTGTTTGTATATCTGTCTTGTTGTTTGTTTGTTTGTCTGCCTTGTTGTTTGTCTGCCTTGTTGTTTGTTTGTTTGTCTGCCTTGTTGTTTGTTTGTATATCTGTCTTGTTTTTTGTTTGTTTGTCTGCCTTGTTGTTTGGTTTGTTGTTTGTCTGCCTTGTTGTTTGTTTTGTTGTTTGTCTGCCTTGTTGTTTGTTTTGTTGTTTGTCTGCCTTGTTGCTTGTTTTGTTGTTTGTCTGCCTTGTTGTTTGGTTTGTTGTTTGTCTGCCTTGTTGTTTGTTTTGTTGTTTGTCTGCCTTGTTGTTTGTTTTGTTGTTTGTCTGCCTTGTTGCTTGTTTTGTTGTTTGTCTGCCTTGTTGTTTGGTTTGTTGTTTGTCTGCCTTGTTGTTTGTTTTTAAATCGAAATATCCAGAATTCGTTTATTTTTTTTTTGTTAGTTTTATTTTTTTGCATCGCGTTCACGTTGTTTGAGGAGGCAAAGACTTTTTACGGCAAAACAAGAACTATAGCTGGACGGCGTTGTTTGGAGAGAAAAATGGAGTGTATATTGCCAACTGTTAATGAAAGAGATTGAGATTATTAAAACTATGTTTGAGTTTGATTTAAGTCAACAGCATGCGTGGGAATCAGAGGTCTCCATATATATATATTTATATGTGTGTGTGTGTCTGTGTGTGTATGTATGTAACCGGTCAGTGTCAGGCATTGGCCAGCGACACTTAGTGGGTAGGAAGGTAGGTAGGTGGGTTAGTGAGTACGTGGGTGTGAATGTGTGTGTGTGTGTGAAGTCCAAGTAAGGATGAGACGAAATCTCTAAAATCCTATAAAACGCTAGTAGGAAGTTTTTTATTATGGTGCCCTTCTTTCATATCCACCAAAGCCTATAGTGCAATGGCCATAGAGGCACCACGGGAGAAATAGCGGTTACTTTAACCACGAACCTGAAATACCCATCGGTTCTCACCGGAAATCGAACCAGGGACCTTCAGGTCGGTCGACAGTCGAGCGCTTTACCGTGGGTAGGTAAATTTGGTAGGTTACTGGTATAAGTGTATGCGTTCAGGAAAAGTATAAAATACATTTGCGGTTTGTCCGCTGGTACACCCTTCACAAGAAAGTTCGCGAATAAATGCACTTTTTTTTCATGATGAAATGTGTTTACCTTTCTAATCCGTTACTTGCCACGTGGTTTAATAGATCACTCAGCACACTGAAAACTTTTTCTTCAAACTCTTCATTGTTTTAACCCATAAAATTATAAATCGCTGCGTAACCCTCCATACCTTTTCCCGTACCCCTCCATATTTTTCCCCATAACCCTCCATAACTTTTCCCGTAACCCTCCATACCTTTTCCCGGACCCCTCCATACCTTTTCCCGGACCCCTCAATAACTTTTCCCGGACCCCTCCATACCTTTTCCCGTACCCCTCCATAAATTCTTCCCGTGCCAATTTAGGGTACGCATACCTCCAGTTGGTAACCGCTGTTGTAGACGGGATTGAACGATAGTGCGGCCAGCACAACGCCCGACAGCCTTTACTCACATTCCCCACCCCCAACTTGAAGTCTAGTAGGCTTACCCATTTAAAACTGGATGTACTTGGTAACTTTCACCAGGACCTTAAAATATCCAAAGGTTCTCTCTAAGGATCGAACCCTGGACCCCTCCAGTCGACAGTCCAGCGCTCTGCACCGCACGGCCATCTTTTCAAATAAAGAAGGAAGAAAAATAATAAAGTTGATGCTTATAGCTAGAGAAGTACATAGCTACAGACGTACATAGCTACAGATGTGCACAGCTACAGACGTACACAGCTACAGACGTACACAGCTACAGACGTACATAGCTACTACAGACGTAAATAGCTACAGATATAAATAGCTACAGACGTACATAGCTACAGACGTACATAGCTACTACAGACGTAAATAGCTACAGACGTACACAGCAACAGACGTAAATAGCTACAGACGTACACAGCTACAGACGTAAATAGCTACAGACGTACACAGCAACAGACGTAAATAGCTACAGACGTACACAGCAACAGACGTAAATAGCTACAGACGTACACAGCAACAGACGTACACAGCCACAGACGTACACAGCTAGAGAGTACACAGCTATAGACGTACACAGCTACAGAGTACACAGCTACAGACGTACACAGCTAAAGACGTATATTAGGGTGGTGCGAAAAAAATATTTTTTTTTTTAATTTTTCTATTTTAATAGCAACAGATCATTGTATTTGGAGCTAACTAACAGCCTCGCTAAGTTTTAGTAGATTCTATTTATTTTTAGAGGTGCCCCAAGCATGGTAAAGATTTCTGGCTTTTTTTTATGAACAAAACCTGCGTCAATTACAGTTCTTATTTTGTTTTAAAGTGATTTTTACATAATTAAATGTTCATATTTGCAGCTCTGCATGGAGCTGGTTTATGTCGTGCTGTTATGATTTTTTTTACTGCATACCTTCCAATTTCTTCATCATTGTCCTAACTGCAGCCAATAGAATGTTTTCTTGATGTGCAAAGTAGCAGTTATTTTCCAATACAGGCAATTTAATAGATTGATCAGCAGTATCAAGGTTCTGAAGCAGTTGTATCATATAGAAAAAGTTTCTAGCCCCACTTTGACAAGATGGATCGCAAAAATCCTGTTCGCTTTTCTTAACCATCTTTGCTCTCATCAGTATGTTCCTTGGCTGTCCTATCTCTCCAAATTTTTCTATGTCGACGCATCTTTGCTGGATCTAGAGCTGTAGATGGTGTTAACATGTTTAAGTCCTTCAATACAGCTTTAACGATAAGACATGTATCCCTATTGCTTAGTTTACATCGATCCATTGCTTCATATTGATATCTGTTTTGTTATTTGGAACATTCCTCATCGCTGGAGAAGTCTGCATCAAGTAGTTCATCATCTTCAGCATCCTGATCTGGAATAACATTATCTTTCTCATCATTGACGTTATCATTTGTGGTTTCTATCTGATCGCCACCCTGCATCAATGAATGTTTTCTTTTCTGTCGATTTTGTAATATTTTTGTTGTTTACTTATCAACATTGTCTATGAACATATTTCTTGCCATCTTTTTATCCACCCAAAATGCCCACTCAAGCACATAAATTATTACTGATTGTGGACATTTACAGTCTCTTCTATCCCTAACACCTGCATCTTTTTACTCGAACAATTATACTTGTAATGTCATTTGTAGGGATACTAGCCTGGTCACATAATTGTTTAACTTCATGTGCTAATGCGTGCGCTCGTGAATGAAGGCTATGATTGTATTGTTCCATTTTAAGCATCCACCAATAGCCTTGAAAACATCTTCACTGGTTGGAAGTTGTCTTTTAGGCAATTCAGCTGCTGACCCAAACACAGAATGTACAGTTGCACTTCTTGTAGAAGAACTTATATTCATAGAAGAACTTCATAAAATAATTCAAAAATTAATCAAAAATGAAATAAAACAACCATGCGTGATCCGATAATGAATACATGGTACACCACTTATATTGAGAGAAAAATGGATGCAATGCTTATCCCAGTTGTCTGAACTAATTAGTTATTCATAAAAAAGGTTATAAAGATTAAACACAAATTTTATATGTATATCATTTCTTTTTTGAATAACCTAGGTCACAAATTTAACATGTTCAGTCACAAAAAACTCATAGTAAATATAGTAAAAATTTCGAACAAAAGTTGGGAGTAGTAAAACTATGTAGTTTTCAAATATTTGTACATATTCCATGTATTACCATGATGTAACAACTTTTTAATAATGTTTCAATAAAAAAAAATTTTTTGACCCACCCTAATATATATATATTTGTACATATTCCATGTATTACCATGATGTAACAACTTTTTAATAATGTTTCAATAAAAAAAAAATTTTTGACCCACCCTAATATATATATATATATATATATAAAATTCTAGAAGGTACTGAAAAGTTCTTTGAAATCTCTAGGAGGTTCTAGAAGCTTATGGAAAGACGTGGAAAACTTGAGAAGATTCCGGGAAATTCTAGAAAACTCAAAAAATTTTCATTTTCACCAGTGCATTTCAATTTAGTTATAAAAATCAAGTGTTATAAGATCAAATGTAGCGGCTATATAAATATCACCCATTTAGTTATAACGACTAGGTCGAAAAGGGTTGTTCATTTAACTGGCATAGAAGTTGACACAACTCCTGTTTATTGAGCTAGGTACTTCCCCTAATTGTGCCTACTGGCCCATGGTATGTTTACAAACACATAGCCGTCTGGCAGTCAGTTGTTACTATTTTTTTCATGAACTATTTCTTTGCTTGTATACTGTCCAGTTGACATGCCAATGTTTATTGAGCTAGGTACTTCCCCTAATTTATACTACTGGCCAATGGTATGTTTACAAACATAGCTGTCTGGTTGACATTCGGTAGAATTTTTTTCATAAGGACATACTAATGTCCATTGAGCTAGGTACTTTCCCTAATTGAGCCTACTAGCCAATGGTATGTTTACAAACACAGCCGTCTGACAGTTAGTTGGTTCAATTTTTTCATGACCTATTTCTTTGCTAGTATACTGTCCAGTGGACATGCCAATGTTTATTGAGCTAAGTACTTCCCCTAACTGAGCCTTTTGGCCAATGGTATGTTTACAAACACAGCCGTCTTCAATAAGACATTTGGGGGTAGTACAACTGGACCGGATGTATTGCTATTCAAGCGCTTTAAGACGTTTTGACCAAAAATAAGACAGGCAGAATTTAGAATATACCACGATGTTCGACTGGAGCTAAATCTCAAGCCATTAAAAGAAGAAGTCATCACATTTTGTTCAAATATCCTCCAAATGAAAGACAACTAAAGATATTTGCCAAGTAAAGATTACAAAGAACTTCTTAGCTGCCTGGGAGGAATTCCCCCCCCCCCTCATTGGGGTGCGTTTTCTTGCTCTAGGAGCTTATCACCATGCAAGGTGGATGTCTAAAATAATCTTTATCATGAAGATTTATTTCTTCCGTTATCAATTCAAGCTGACTAAGCATGAAAACAGATCAATAGCAGAATTTGATATCTTTGCATCCTTGGTTTACATTAAAGCTTGGATTTAGTGTCCCATTCTAGCAAACGCAACTATGAATTATCTGGATTTCATCAAGCTTCTTATTGATTATAGGAATGTTTCTCCATTTATTTCTCAGACTGCATTGAAAACGTTAGGCGACGTTTCTGGTACCGTAGTGCAGAACACATTCCTCTGTTTCTCTATTCTTAACGTGTCTCAGTGGATGAGAACAACAGCCTTGCTGCTTGCTTGAGGCAATTCATGGAGAAATCTTCTGAAGATCAGAAAGAAGAAAGGTGCATCCACAGCACAAATGATCCTTCAGCACTTCAAAATGTAACATTAAAGGATTTTGTGACCTCATCATCGCTGCTCTTCTTTAATTATCTTCTGCTTCCAACAAATTTTCTCATGACTGATGCTTCCACCTGGCAACAAACTCCATTTTTTCACAAGGCAACATCAGTGGTCTCTTCCTTGACAGTTGGCCATGACTGTGCCGAGCGGGGACTTGCACTGGCATCATCATTCAACTCATCTCTCACCAAATTAGAGGACGAAAAGCAGTACTTGCTCCAAATTGTTAAACAGCATCGCAAAAAGTTTCCAGATGAAAAAAATCAACAGTGCAGAAGTGATCGCAACTTGAAGACCTTCAGGACTCAGAAAGCACCGATGAAAAAAAAATTTAAAGGGTATCTTTGAACGGCGTACTTAGAACTCCTCTGCAATACAGTCATGTTAATGTGCCATGTAACTAGTATTATTTTTTACTTTTTGAAAACGGGAAAACGGGGGAGTTAGCGTAGGTGCGCCTACAAAAGGAACTGTGATTCAGCAATCAAGGACACATCAGAGAAAGGATAACAAGTGTGAAGACGGACACTGTGTAGCAACGAGGTGCTGACCTAAATTCATGTCCGACAACAACACAGAGGAATTTGACACACGGGAAGGAGACTGATGGTCGATTAGTGCAGTGATACGGGCAATAGACTGTTTCCTTTGTTTATTTCGCTTGGATATATCGCCTGTACATTTTGGATTGTAAATAAGCCTTATAGCGCAACTAACGAACCCACGTGACCTTAGTGCCTACCTAGAGGGATTTGCAATTTCGCAAAAATATATATTAGGGTGGCCCAAAATAAAGTGAATCAAAAAAAAATATTTTCTTCGATTTAAACCCCACATTTGATTACCACAAACAAAGTAGTCAGAAATATAAAATTTCATAATTTTTATATGAAATTTAGAGGTTGCACAAGCTCTCTGCAAATTTAGGTATGTTCTCCATTTACCACATTTTATCCCGAACATCGATGAACCTGAATAAAGTCTGTTTTGTTCTTTGATGTTTATAATGCCCTTATTGCACTCAATGTCTATTTGCACTTATTGACATTAATATTAATAATGAACGGAAAGCTTAGAGAAAAGAGAGATCAGAGAGGTTATTGCAAAAAGTGAAAAATGATCAGGAAACACTAAAAGTTCTCAAATGCTCAGCACGTTATAGCAATTTTCTTCTGACAGCAGTTAAATGGAAGGGTCGCTGAGGAAAATGAACATGATGAAGAATTTTTGATTAGTGCATCACGGAAATAAAGAAAATGTGCAGAAAATGTTCCAACAAAATCTGTTCTGTCCAAAGAAGTTGGTGCAGCATTAGATAGATCACAAGTTAGTGATTGTACAGCAGTCCATTTACTACCTGCGACAGCTCATTCTCTTGGTCACGATGTTAGTGACATGACAATAAGTCGAAGTACTGTACAGCGTGTGAGAGCTGAGATTAGGAAAAAAACAGCACATGAAGTTAAAGAATTATTTGATCCACAACTACCATTAACTGTACATTGGGATGGAAAATTGCTTCCAGGTCTCAAAGCCAGGGAGAATGTTGAGAGATTGCCAGTGATTGTAACAGAACTGCAAATAGAGTGCTTGCTATGTGTACCAAAATTGGCTTCAGGGACAGGTGACAGTCAAGCTCAAGCTGTAGTTGAATGTCTGAAGGACTGGGAAATTGGTGAAATAGTAGTAGCATTAAGTTTTGACACAACAGCAAGTAACACTCGGGATTCCAAAGGGGCATGTGTTTTAATTGAAAAGCTGCTTGAAAAAAGTCTTATTCATCCTGCTTGCTGCCACCATATGATGGAAATTGTTCTGGAAAAAGTGTTCACCGCATTGAAGATAAGCGGGCCGTCATCTGGACCTGATATTTCACTTTTCAAACGATTTAAAGAGCAGTGGCATTTTATGGAGAAGGGATCCTATGATACTGCAGATGAGATGACTGAAGTAGACCTTTTCAAAGAGAGCACATTACAGCTTGCAAATGAGTACCTTCAAATTCGTCACTCACGAGATGATTACATAGATTTTGTGGAACTCGCTGTCATATTTCTTGGAGGAATAGCACCACGTGGGATTCATTTCCATGCTCCAGGAGCTGCACACAGAGCACGTTGGATGGCTTGAATAATTTATTGCTACAAGATGTGGATGCTTAAAAAGCAGTTTAAGCTGAAGCCTTCTGAAGAACAAGGACTATTTCAGTTCCTCTGTTTTGTTTCCAGAACTTATATGAAACTGTGGTTTCATGCCCCACAGCCAGCAAAAGCGCCATTAAATGTCCTACAATTTATGAAGGACTTAGAAAAATATAACTCCGTTAATTCAGTTATTGGAAAAGCAGCAAAAAAAGCTTTCAGTCGACATTTATGGTATCTGAGTGAAATTACAGTGTGCCTCGCTTTTTTGATGAAAATATTGATCCCAAGCAAAAGGTTCAGATGCTTAAAAATATGCAAGAAAAACCCGGATCTAAAAATCGAGCTCAGCGTCTTGATTCCAATGGATGATATGCACACCAGCCCATCAGCTTCTTTGTTACAAACAATACAAATGCATTTTTCTCCATTCTTGGTTTGCCACATTCATTCATGGAGATGTCCCCTGAAACATGCAAAAAAGGTTGTAACAAATTTGAAAGTTGTCAATGACACAGCCGAAAGAGGAGTGAAACTGATTCAGGATTTCAATGAAGTTTTATGCAGAAAAGAGACCAGAAGCAATACTTACTTCAGGTGGTGCAAGAACACCGACGATTATATCCGGATGCAAAGACGACCACAGCGGTTACTAGATTAGCAAAAAGCAGTCAGTGAAAATGACGTCTATAAATAGTAAACAATTTGCTTTGATGCATTCTATTATTTTATTTGTTTTGAGGTTGTTATTTCATGTTTAACACTAAACAATCAACATAAACCATTAAATTACTATTTAGTACTAAATCAATGTTTTCATTGCCTTTTTGCAACCCCTAAATATTTCACGATTGTATTGATTTTTTCAGAATACAATTTTTTTCTGGCAGAACACAACGCAGGCCTTAAATCTATAAAAATCGAAAAAAGAATTTTTGGACCACCCTAATATATATATATATATATCATTGATATGCCGTTTTGTTGAGAGTGGCTATGAGGTCGCCCGACACCATGGTGTTCCATATTTTATAACTATTTATCAATTTTGGATTGATTTTGAAGACATTGAGAGCGTGAAACAGAAGGTGAGATTTAATTTAGTCTACTTAGTTTTTTATAAATTTAACGTTGACATAATCTCAGTATTGTTATCCACAGTTTCAGTATTTTAAATAAGCGGATATTTATTAAACGATTACTTTTTATTTGCACATAAAAAAGGTAATGTTGAAATTTTCCACGTTTAATTTTAAGTGCACAAAATTTAACAAGCATTTAATTTTTGTCAACATTTAGAGAATAAAATAATTCCATTTTTTAGAACAATATATTTTTGTAGATATTGTGAAATGTATCATTTAAAAAAATATCAGCGTTTAAAGTATCTATGTTAAATCTCAATGTCATAAAATAATACAGAAAGTAAAAAAAAATATCTTCAGTGCGCATGTGTAGATCTTATGCAGTGGATGTAAATATTTACACACTCAGGTGATGTTTGCCAAGAGACATGGTTTGGCTGGGGTCATGGTGTGGCCATTGGACATGGACGACGTGCAAAAAAAATTCTGTAGGAAACCCACAAAAAACTTGATTGAAACTATTCAAGAAACATATGCTAGCGAGTTGCCCAGGTTAGTTCACCTTGTTCGTTCACATGGTTAGTTCACATGGTTAGTTCACCTGGTTAGTTCACATGGTTAGTTCACATGGTTAGTTCACATGGATGGTTAGTTCACATGGTTAGTTCGCATGGTTAGTTCACATGGTTAGTTCGCATGGTTAGTTCACATGGTTAGTTCACATGTTTAGTTCACATGGTTAGTTCACATGGTTAGTTCACATGGTTAGTTCATATGGTATACCCTCCCGAGCATTTTGAGAAATTTGGTTAATTTCATACCTAAAATTCGGATTTATTCCTTTTAGAATTATTAGAAAAAAAAAACAATTATCCACATGTTCAAAGTTCCTCCTCCCCTTACATTTGTTTCTTTTTCTAAAGTAAATTAATCTTGCCAGTTTGTTTGCTGTTGTTGTATAGGTATTACCCATCGACAAGAGCTATGGGAAGGCAATATGTTGCATGACTTTATGTCCAACGAGCAAGATGATTATAGATGGCAATATGTTGCACGACTTTATGTCCAATGAGCAAGATGATTATAGGGTGGCAGCATGTTGCATGACTTTATGTCCAATGAGCAAGATGATTATAGGGTGGCAGCATGTTGCATGACTTTATGTCCAATGAGCAAGATGATTATAGGGTGGCAGCATGTTGCATGACTTTATGTCCAACGAGCAAGATGATTATAGATGGCAATATGTTGCATGACTTTATGTCCAATGAGCAAGACGATTATAGGGTGGCAGCATGTTGCATGACTTTATGTCCAATGAGCATGATGATTATAGGGTGGCAGCATGTTGCATGACTTTATGTCCAATGAGCAAGATGATTATAGGGTGGCAGCATGTTGCATGACTTTATGTCCAATGAGCAAGATGATTATAGGGTGGCAGCATGTTGCATGACTTTATGTCCAACGAGCAAGATGATTATAGGGTGGCAGCATGTTGCATGACTTAATGTCCAATGAGCAAGATGATTATAGGGTGGCAGCATGTTGCACGACTTTATGTCCAATGAGCAAGACGATTATAGGGTGGCAGCATGTTGCATGACTTTATGTCCAATGAGCAAGATGGTTATAGGGTGGCAGCATGTTGCATGACTTTATGTCCAATGAACAAGATGATTATAGGGTGGCAGCATGTTGCATGACTTAATGTCCAATGAGCAAGATGATTATAGGGTGGCAGCATGTTGCATGACTTTATGTCCAACGAGCAAGATGATTATAGATGGCATTATGTTGCACGACTTTATGTCCAATGAGCAAGATGATTATAGGGTGGCAGCATGTTGCATGACTTTATGTCCAATGAGCAAGATGATTATAGGGTGGCAGCATGTTGCATGACTTTATGTCCAATGAGCAAGATGATTATAGGGTGGCAGCATGTTGCATGACTTTATGTCCAACGAGCAAGATGATTATAGGGTGGCAGCATGTTGCATGACTTTATGTCCAACGAGCAAGATGATTATAGGGTGGCAGCATGTTGCATGACTTTATGTCCAACGAGCAAAATGTGTGGAACAATAAAGTAAAAAAAAAATAAGGAGGGGGGGGGGACAAATTTACAAGATGGAACTTGACTGGGTTGGGTGACTGCATTATCTCATCTGACTCAGGCTTGGGGGCCTCACTGCGTTCATATGCTTTACCTCTACTCACAGCAACCATTGTGTGTGTGTGTGTGTGTTAAGTCCCCTACAAAGATAAGATGGATGGATGGATAGATAGATAGATAGATAGATAGATAGATAGATAGATAGATAAATAGATAGATAGATAGATAGATAGATAGATAGATAGATAGATAGATAGATAGATAGATAGATAGATAGATAGATAGATAGATAGATAGATAGATAGATAGATAGATAGATAGATAGATAGATAGATAGATAGATAGATAGATAGATAGATAGATAGATAGATAGATAGATAGATAATCAGAAATTAAACTGTACAGTGTTGAAGCACCATTACCCAATGAGGATCCAAAACTTCTTTGGCCGTACACCCATCCATATCCATTGTATGAGAAATCACTACATGAGCGTGAAATGACGAATGAAGGTAAATTATTATTTTATCTATATCAAAATATGTCGTCGTTCTTTGTGTTAATGTTTTTTTCAGTCTTTTCTAATTTGTTCGTGCATGGATGTATTGATGAATGAATGTATTGATGAATAAATGCATTGATGAATAAATGTATTGATGAATGGATGTATTGATGAATGAATGCATTGATGAATAAATGTATTGATGAATTTATGTATTGATGAATGAATGTATTGATGAATGAATGCATTGATGAATAAATGTATTGATGAATGAATGTATTGATGAATAAATGTACTGATGGATGAATGTATTGATGAATAAATGTATTGATGAATGGATGTATTGAAGAATGAATGCATTGATGAATGAATGTATTGATGAATGAATGTATTGATGAATGAATGCATTGATGAATGAATGTATTGATAAACTGATGTATTGAAGAACGAATGTATTGATGATTGAATTTATTGATGAATGGATGTATTGGTGAATGAATGCATTGATGAATGAATGTATTGATGAATGAATGTATTGATGAATGGATGCATTGATGAATGAATGCATTGATGAATGAATGTATTGATAAATGAATGTATTGATAAATGAATGCATTGATGAATAAATGTATTGATGAATGAATGTATTGATGAATAAATGCATTGATGAATGAATGTATTGATGAATGAATGCATTGATGAATAAATGTATTGATGAATGAATGTATTGATGAATAAATGTATTGATGAATGAATGTATTGATGAATAAATGTACTGATGGATGAATGTATTGATGAATAAATGTATTGATGAATGAATGTATAGATGAATGAATGTATTGATGAATGAATTTATTGATGAATGGATGTATTGGTGAATGAGTGTATTTATGAATGGATATATTGCGGAGTGTGTTTTTAACATTTTTGCTGTTAAAATTAACTCATTTTTTATCTTTAAACATGAAAAATTATAGGTTTGGTTACCGATGTGCCACTTTTTATGGCTTATGACCCGGAAGTTAATCATTGTAACTGGCAAGTTTTTGTTCCCCAATGTCGAGCTTATATACAATAATAAAACAAGGCTCTTAACTCTCAACTGTTGTTCATTTTCGGCCATTTTTTTAAGCTGATTTCAGGGTGTTTTGTAAAACTAGGCATTTTTCATTATGTTATAAGCTACCTAGTGAAGTTATACGTCGTTAAATTTGAAAATGAATAAGCTATTTAATGATATAAAACTTTTGATATAATAGAAATTTTTAATTTTGTAAAATTATAGTGTAAATGATTTTTTTAATAATTTTTTTTAACTAAAAATACAAATACATCACAAACGGTAAGAATAAAAAAAAAGGTATGAAGAATTTAAACAAAATCTTTATTATTTACATAAACATTACAACACATAAATAAATGTGGACATAAAATTATGATAATTTTTTTTTATTCAACTTTAATTGATACTATAGAAATTGGAAAAAAAAATAAGGACTCATGCCTCTAGAGTGAAAAAAGACATAATTTTCACACAAAATTGATCATTAAAATTTCTATATTATTATTATAAGTGACAGGAAACACATTTAAATGAATAAAAAAATAAAGTTTTCCACCATTTTTTTGTTTTTCTAAGGATATTATACTTATTTAAAAGTTGATCACTTTTGTCCATATTAAAAAAATCACCAAATTTCACTTTTCCCAAGAAATCATGCTTAGTCACCAAACAGCCCGGCCTCAAATACGTGTGAAGCACTCCCTTTTTTAACATTTTGTCAAAAAAGGCAGCCACAGCGACAAAAATTCCTAGTGCATTATGTCTTTTTTTAAAAAAAAACTTGGAATATTTTACCAAGTACCACAATTTTACAAAAATAAAAAATCTATTTTTCTTCGCCACTGTATCCCAGGGTCGGCGTTGCACATATATAATAAAACATTAAAAAAAAAATTGACCAAAAGTAAAAATATAAAGAATTATAACGTCCAAAAAATTGTCGCTCACCGGTGGTCGAAAAGTCAATGCTACGATGGTTGAGGGTTAAGACAGTGAGGAGTGGAAACGTATTTTTTCGCCAAAATATTTCTACGTAACTTATTCAGATACATTGTTAATATGTGTTGCAAAAATGTAGAATCTGAACATTTTAAAGAACTTATTACTGAGTTCATAAACAACTTTTTATTAACACGTCAGACGGAAATTTTGAACTTTTAATAAACTTTGTTCATTTTTATCAGTTAATAGAATTGTTTTCTCAATAAAATTCGCAAATTTTTTAAATAAAATTTGCCTTTGTTATGTTTACGATATGTTAACTATGCCATTTTACAGCCTTTACAAAATAAGGATAGGAAAATCGGTCGGTAAAGCGCTCAACTGTCTACCAGTGGGCTCCGGGTTCGAACTTCCATGGAGACCAATGCATATTTCAGGTCACGGTGAAAGTCCCCGATATTTCTCGAGTGGTGCCTCCATGGCCATTGCACTATAGGCCACGGGGGTAATTAAAGAAAAGCAAAAAAAAAACAGTCAAACTGATTGTCAAAGTGTTTGATTTTCATATATTTCAGCCGTCTGTAATTTGTACTATGTCGAACTTAAGTATAAAATAGAAATATCAGTTCTGGAAATAATTCTAATTCTAATCTAAATCATCAAAGTGGTCGTAAGAGGGATGAAACCATTCGGGGTGGGGGGGGGGGGGAGGGAGCGATCACTTCAACCAATGGGGGAGGGGCGATGAAAGCTTATGGGGGGGGGGAACTGTCTGTTCATTTATTAATTAGGCCTTTATGAAATAATGTTTTAATAAAGTTTATTTTTTTTTTAAAAACGTGTTGCTTAATTATTTGATGACATAGAATGTTTATAAGAAAATTTATTTAAAAATAAAAAACAGAAAAGTTGTCATTGAACATTGTTTAAAATATTTTAAAACAAGTAATGTACGTGTGTTCGTCACGAAACACTGTGAGCTGCTTTACCAGTGACTAAGTGTTGACTTCGGTCGTTGTCTAGAGAAACGGGAGGGTCTTGGGGGAGGGATGATTTAAACTTCAGTACAGTAGCTGAACGCATATTTATATTTAACCAGTATGTGATTCAATCAGACAAGTTTGAACTCTGCCCGTCAGGCTGTTCGGTGGGGCCCGCACTCTGATTGTCCCCGCTCGTTCGCACTAATGACGTTTACGTCTAAGTTATATTTTTTCACTGAAGCCCTCCCCCCCTTCCCCCCCCCCCCACCATTTGCTCTTGATCGGGCCAACGCATCTAATGGTTATGGTAAACTAAAGGCTGCGCATGCGCACATATAAATAATGAAAGCATAAACCTTACTGATTTTTTTTTTTTGTTTAATACAAGATAGAAATATTGATGACAAGTTAATTTGTGTGTTTCCTATTAATTCTTACCCAAAAAGGTGTTGACATTTTGTTGGCTTCGTTCATCTGATTAAAACATATAAAAAAAGACAACTAAGACGCCATAAATTAATTCAACAGAAGACTCGTTCATCAAATGTGATTTAGTAGAAACAGATCCACACTGAGCGAGTGTAAATCCAGGAAGACATGGGGAGACAACCTAATGTAAACAGATAACTCCGAAGGTAACGGTGGGGGAAAAAGGTACAAACGTTCATTTGGGGTTGATATTGTTAGGAAGTTTGGCACTATTAGACTGGTGTGTACTTTAGTAACTTAGGAGAAAGGGGGGGGGGGTGAATAAAGTTTTCTTCTAGGATTTTTTTTTAAATTTCAAAGTCAGAAAGTACTTTTAGATTTAAAATTAACAGAATAACCGATAAACGGCGAGAATGAATATTCGGGTGAATGTTAGACATAAAGATTAGACGCTTTATTTAAGTGAGCAGTGTCTATCTGAAACAGTGTCTTATGTGAGCAGTTACGAACTAGGCAGCGTCTGTCTTAAGTCATCAGGCTTTGCAGCGTCTGTCTTTAATTCATTGGACTATGCAGCGTCTGTCTTAGGTCATCGAGCAGAGCAGAGTCTGTCTTAGGTCATCGAGCAGAGCAGCGTCTGTCTTAAGTCATCGAGCAAAGCAGCGTTTTTCTTAAGTCATCGAGCAGAGCAGAGTCTGTCTTCAGTCATTGGACTAAGCAGCGTCTGTCTTAAGTCATCGAGCAGATCAGCGTCTGTCTTAAGTCATCGAGCAGAGCAGAGTCTGTCTTAAGTCATCGAGCAGAGCAGCGTCCGTCATAAGTCATCAAGCAGAGCAGCGTCTGTTTTAAGTCATCGAGCAGAGCAGAGTCTGTCTTAAGTCATCGAGCAGAGCAGCGCCTGTCTTAAGTCATCGAGCAGAGCAGCGTCTGTCTTAAGTCATCGAGCAGAGCAGAGTCTGTCTTATATCATCGAGCAGAGCAGCGTCTGTCTTAAGTCATCGAGCAGAGCAGCGTCTGTCTTAAGTCATCGAGCAGAGCAGCGTCTGTCTTAAGTCATCGAGCAGAGCAGGGTCTGTCTTAAGTCATCGAGCAGAGCAGCGTCTGTCTTGTGCAGTGTTGATCAACATCTGACTTGAGCAATATCTAATTTTAAAAACTATTTTTCATTGTTGAAAATTGGTCTTAGAACAAAACATATTTCGATAATTTAATGATGTCTTTCGTAAATTTGCGGTAACGCCCCCCCCCCTAAATCCACCCCTGTATGTAAATATTATCTTGTAAGATTCTACGGAATAATGTATGATCGTCTTTTTCAAATGTGTCCTATTAAAGTTCAAAAATCAACGCCTTCATTTTTGAGTGACTTGACTTTTTAGTAGTGACGGAGAAAAGTCTGTAGGTGTGTGTGTCTGTGTGTGTATCAGACTATTTGTGAAGCTGAACTACGAACATGAAAAACATGGAGGATAAGGCTACTTCAGAGTGACAACAAAATGTGAATAATGAATAACCCAAGAACGCCACCCAGGGGAAGCGGGGCGCAAGGTCTGGTGATAGAGGCGGACAAGTGAGCAATGATAAAACGAATTTGATATCCGTCAAGCAGGAAACAATCTGGCTCTTTGATTCCCAAACACATTTATCAATGGGTGTCCACTTCCCTGGCGACATTTGGCTTGAACAATCTTACCAGAAATGATTCTCATCGTCTCTTCCTAGACCCCTCAGCCGCGCCGTAGAACTGATGATGGCTGGCTTAGAATTGTTATGGCTGGCTAGCCGGCTTAAGCCGTGGCTTAGGAAAATACCTAGCACCCCTGTTGAAAGCCGGATCCCAACGATCACACTGGGTATCACCTAGTGTTGTTTTAGTCCCAGGTCATATTTTAGTTTCAGTTTTTATTTCGTTTTTTTTGTAATAATTTTAGTTTTCGTCTAGTTTTAGTCTTGCTTCTAATTTTAGTTTTAGTTTTAGTTCTCGTTGACGAAAGTCAACATTTTCGTTAACGAAGGTTTTAGTTTTAGTTTTCGTCAACAAAAACAACACTAGTATCACCGATATTTTTTTATAAGGGAGGTAACTGTCAAAATTTGTATGTATTATACTTTTACTAGTCATACAAACAACAATTTTGAAATAAAAAAATAATACATTTTAATTTATTGTATATAATAAGTTAATATAAAGATTTATGTTAAAAAAAATAAAAAAATAATAAAAATTATAATTAAATTAAGAACCAATTTTTAAAAAAATGTAAAAATTCAAAAATGAGTTAGATTTCAAGTGTTATTATGCTACTTGCAAAATTTTTTCATAACGATTTAAGCGCTAACGAGGTTCTCATTGATTGGTTTTGAGCAAGGATTAAAACCCATCTTTCTGCCATCCCTGCAGATGATAGCGGGCACACTCACCCCGCCGCTCTGTAGGCATGGCAGACGTGCATCAGCGCCGCCAACAATGTTGGTGTGGTAGGCACACTACACCCTACCATGCTAGCAATGGCGGCGTTAAAAAAAAGAAAAAAATTTTATTAAATAAAAAAAAAAAATTGGTTTCTTTAATCAGTTAAATTCACATGTGCTGGAGAGTTTCATAAAGAATTAATGACATGATATTCATATTAACACTCCATCCTAGCCTGAGAGACATACCATGATCTACGGGGGATAGATCATTGGGGTTCCCTAGTCAGAAAAAAAAAACCTCTTTCTTGCGAAGGTGGTGGTACTGTGGTCAATGAGGACTATCCGACATCGCAGTATTCACAGCTGGCGGTGGTGACGGATGTGGTCGGCACATAACACCTTCCACTCTGTCCCACTCAAGCACACCTGCGCAGCCTGCCATTTCGGGCTGAGGGTACAGGCACACTACACCCTCCCCTCTGTCCGAGTGGCAGGAAATACCCCTCCCTTGCCATTCTGGCCGATCAGCAGTACACGCACCCTGCTGGTTTGGCCAGTTTTGGGCAAGGAATAAAACCCATCTTTCTGCCATCCCGGCAGATGATAGCGGGCACACCCCGCCGCTCTGTAGGGATGGCAGATGTGCATCAGCGCCGCCAACAGTGCTGGTGTGGTAGGCACACTACACCCTACCATTCTGGCAATGGCGGCGTAAAAAAAAGATTAAAATTAATATAAAAAAATGTTTTATATAATTTTTGGATGCGATTTTCGTAATCGCTTTAAAATGACATGAATTAGTAATTCCGAATCTCCCACGGCTTAGAAAAGTTTTTGGTAGCTTGTCTTAACATTTTTTGTGGCGGCTTACAGCTTACAGGCTTCGTAGCGGCTTACTGCGGCTTAAGACGGCGGCTGAGGGGTCTATCTCTTCCGGTCATTCTAAGTATTGACCAGGCCTTGAATTGGTCGTTACCCTGCCAATATTTAAAGCGGAATAAACAAGTTAGACATTGCAACATAATGCCCTGTTTGTTTCATTGTTGCCAAATTGAGTTTTTTTCCCACCAATTAGGGAAGTTTTTTTTTTGGCTTTGGCAGGAGGTTGTACTCATTGGCAGATTTGGTGGTTTTTATTGGAAGTTTCAACATTTTATGTTACGCGTACACAAAAATGACGCGTATATTATAAATGTAAAGAAAATATTGACATTACTTTTCACTTTATAAAATGACTGGTTTTCAGCTGTTTATATTTCAAAGCTTTGGCGCTTTGTAAAAGTACCTGTCGGGGCGCTTATTTGTGTCCGGTTTAATTTTTAAAAATCTACACAGTAAATACCAGATTAAATAAAAATGACTTTAGGTCAGGGGTCGGCAGCCTGCGGCTCGCGAGCCGCATGCGGCTCTTTCTATGTCAAGTTGCGGCTCTTTCGATGTCAAATTGTGGCCTAATCAAATATCATAATATTGAAACAAAAATTTTAGTGGCTCTTTAAAAACTGAGAAAAATGCAAATTTTAACTTTTAGGTCTTCCGCCTCAAAAAGTTGCCGACCCCTGCTTTAGGTCATTGTGGGCCCTATGCGGTAATGAAGTGTGCCTTTCCATAAGAACAATTCAGACAATTTGTTTGGTGTTATAGAAATGTCCGTCACTACGTCTCCCTCTGGGTACTTAAGAGTTTTACTAATTCAACTGACTGGTGACAGGTCTTATTGTTTCCTCTCTGTCAGCGAAGTCAAATTAGAATTTTATGAGTGAAGTAAAACAGGCGTCATAGTATAACTTTGAATTCTTTGACACCCAATCGCCATATTCAGAGTAGTTCTCACGTTATAGGGGTCCGACATAAAGATCTAAGGGCCCTTCAAATTTATAGTAAAATCTGCCGATTTGCAAATATTCGGCCATTAATGATCTTTGAGCCTTTAAGCCCCCCTCCCCTCAACCCCCGTGACTGAATCGTTAAGTCATCTAAAGCCCGGGGCCCGTTACAAATGTTCTGATTGTCCCTCCTTGTCTCAGTGGAACACTACGCAGCAGCCGCCTATATATCATGTGACCATATTTTAAGATAGACGTCCTGTTTATCTTAAACCCCGAGATCAGAGAGGTAAGGTTAATGTGCTCACTAATAGGAAGGATTTAATCACTTGATCTCCCTGCAACAAGGGGTTAAAGGTTGTGAATCAGCCATTACATGGTACACAGGAACATCTTATAAAGTAGACTCTCAGTATGTGTATATGTATGTATGCATGTGTTTTACGTGTGTATGTGTGTAGTATGCGAATTTTTAACAATCGGGTATTCCCATTAATGTTTAATTTCTTTTTTTTAAATAATGCAAGGAAAATAGAAAATGATTATCTGACAGTATCACAACAACTGAATAGCACATGAAGTGTTCAATTTGGGGCTGAAATATCGGAGACTATTTTGATGGCCACTATAATGAAAGGTGTATTTGAGACCTTAAAGGTAGACCTCCACATGTCAGAAATTCCGGCATCTAGATCTCGCGAATTCCGTAAATGTTTCGCTGCTTTTGAAACGTTTTTTTTTTTATTGTACGCAGGTGTAGTTTTTACGAAAGTAAAGAAACGTAAACGTCTGCTAACAAACATAAACGGCTGCTAACAAACATAAACGTCTGCTAACAAACAAATATCAATAATAAGAGAAAATTGTTGACATTAATACATAAGAATTCACTGAAGCGAAATAGATACGGATTTCACAAGGTCCGTAGGAATCAGAATTTCGGTCCGATGTGGCTTCTGATTATTGAACGCTATGATAAACAAACCAAACTACCTGCAAAGAAACATCGACTCAAAATGTCAAAATAAATACACATTCGTAACTGGACAACGAATAAGACATTAATCTTAAAAGGAAAACTTGACCTGCATTAAACAGTGTATTAAATCTAATAGTTTAAATAATTTGTGTAATAGCTTATTTATAACTCTTTATATATCACATTATATCGAAAGTTGATGTATTGTTGTTGTGAAAATTGTAATAACGCGTGAAAGAGACATCCATAATTATGTAACACTGTTAATGAATACTAATTATTAGTCCAATGCAGTGCTCGATTTAACAAAAAACCAGTGCCGGGGCTAAAAAAAAACAATTTCTGCAGAGCCGGGGAAAAATGTCTATGGTTTTATTCCCGGCTGGGATATATTAGCTAAAGCAGAGCCGGGGATGACAGGTCTCAGTGCCGGGGCTATCCCTAGCATCCCCGGCGGTAAATCGAGCCCTGGTCCAAAGTGATTAATGTAAACTCTAGTTATAGGAGAGTTCAATAATCCCAACTTGAAAAAAGAAATGTGTTTCTAATGTAAAGAATAACAGATATTTCTTTTATCATATTAATGAGATTTTAATGTATTAAAATTTTCTTTAATAATATAACAATATGATATTATTAAAAAAAGTTTTAAAAAGGGAAAATATGATATGGCTTAGATAGATAGATAGATAGATAGATAGATAGATAGATAGATAGATAGATAGATAGATAGATAGATAGATAGATAGATAACTCCTACTCCAAAATACATTCACGTATATCTCTACTGTTAAAACAACATGCTTTAACTAAATTGGAATGAACGGGGGGGGGGTGTCTTAACAAACATCCGAGACATGCAGGCAATGAGGGGCAAAAACAGAAACCTTCTAATGAAATAATTAAGATGTGTCAAAGACGATTTGCCAGATTCCATAAGAAGCTAATAACACCTCTCCATTTCTCCTTTATCAAACACTTCCACTTTTACCCTCTCTCCCGCCCCATCCCCCCCGGGCGGCCCATATCATTTTCCGCCACAGAAAAACATTGGGGCCCTATCTGTCCTGAACGCACAGGTCAACGTGACACTTTTTCAACTGTCCACTTTTATTTTTTTTTTTTAATTCTTTCCCTGCCCACTCCCTAACACCCTTTCACGCCCTTCCTCCCCCCTTCCCCCAGCATCTCTATCCTTCCACCGCCCCCCCCCCCATAATTTGTAACCACCTCACTCCTCACATGCGGCACAACAAATCGCGTCCCTCCCCCCCCCCTTCACGCGTTACCCGCGCCCACGGCTCGCGGTCCAAGTGCCAGAAGAGACGAGAATTCAAGAAAGACAACCGTGGCATTTCCCGGTGAAGTTTTCGCGACGGCCGAGTCCTGTCTGTGAGTTCTGGGTTTTTGGTGTCTGCATGTTCTGGGTTTTTGGTGTCTGCATGTTCTGGGTTGTGTCCGTTTTTCAGCCGTTTTGCTTCAAGCGAGACAAGCCGAGGAAAATAATCGATTTGTTCAACCGTGACAGCTTTTTTGGATCCTTTAATTTTTCTCTCTTCCAGTTTTCTTCTTTTACTGAGGGAATTCCCAACGTCTGTCGGATAATTAAACACTTTGATTCGGATGAATGTTTTAAACACAGGACAAAGTTTCGTTGAAGATGTGAGGATTTAAAAATGTCTTGTTGAAAATGAGATGGACATCTTAATAGAAGCCAATAAAAAAAAATTAGCAGTAAGTTTTCGAGGTGCAATAAAACGTGAAGGTATGTGACATGTAAAGAATGTATTTGTATGAAATGGTTTATAATCAGAAACTCAATTCATGTTCCATGGTTCATATAGTTTATTAACTACACAATAAAATATAAACAGTAGAATAAATCCAACATAAACTGAATTATCACAATGACTGATAATCTCCTTAACTCAATGAATAAGCAATTATTAACTTTCCAATAAACTCAACTGATTAACTAAACTCATGTACTCTGATACACTGAATATGCTGATTCGCTAATTGACTGATGATCATCTTACTGAACTCTTTAACTGAACACAACTGAACTCAACTGAACTCCGAACTGAACTCGAATACTCTCTTTCTCTGACTTGAACTGCACTCCCGTATCTTACAAACATCCTCTTTATATAATTTTCTTGCATCATACTCGAACATTCTACGTCCCTCTCTATCCCTTTCTTAGACAATCCTATTTACAATAAACATCATATTTATACTGTCGAATTAACTAGTCTTGACACCGTGACCTCAGGTTGACCTGGTTGGATAAGCTCCAAACATACACACACCTGTGTGCGTAGTACACACAAATATACCATGACATGACATTTGGCCGAGAGGCTAGAATGTGGCTATTATACAATGCATAACCTTATTTAAAATATATATTTTAACTCATGAGAATCAATTTTGTAAATAAGATTTTAAGAGATATGCATGTAGACAAATATTGTTGCTGTAGACATGAAAAGTAAAATTACCTTAATAGACAAATATTGATTATGTCTGCTTGTTAAGTTCCCTAAATAGACAAATAAGGAAGATACCCGACATAGGTCCCTTCTATAATTATGGAGCAGGTCTCTTAAGTCATAGGGTGGGTGGCTGGGTGCCATTTTGGTAGCGAGCCGAATCTTCATGCTGTAGGTTACGGTTTCCGGCTTCTGCCAGTCTTAGTCATCTACTAATGTCTCCCGTGGTGCCTCAATGGCCATTGCACTATAGGCTATGGTAGACATGAAAGGTGGGTACTGCGAAAACCGTTCCATTAGTGGTCTGTAATTTCTAAGAGATAAACAACTCATCCTTTCAGGGACTTGCATGAATGCATGAAAAAGAATCCTGTGGTCCCTGATCCTCTGTAGAGACTCTGTACCAACTATGGTGTGACGCCGCCCGCTTCTTCGTTAAATTTCGGCAAAACCAACTAGGCTTGTGTGCATGCCATCACCCATATCTTTAATTGTGAAGTGGTAATTATATGTTCGGTAGTTCTATGTTTGGTAGTTATATGTTCGGTAGTTATGTGTTCGGTAGTGATATGTTTGGTATTTATATTTTTGGTAGTTATATGTTTGGTAGTGATATGTTTGGTAGTTATATGTTTGATAATTATAAGTTTCGTAGTTATATGTTTGGTAGTTATATGTTTGATAGTTATATGTTTGGTAGTTACATGTTTTGGTAGTTATAAACTTGGTAGTTGTATGTTTGGTAGTTATATGTTTGGTAGTTATATGTTTTGGTAGTTATATGTTTGGTAGTTATATGTTTGGTAGTGATAAGTTTGGTAGTTATATGTTTGGTAGTTATATGTTTGGTAGTGATATGTTTGGTAGTTATATGTTTGGTAGTTATATGTTTGGTAGTGATATGTTCGGTAGTTATATGTCTGGTAGTTATATGCTTGGTAGTTATATGTTTGGTAGCTATATGTTTGGGACTCTAAGAATACATGTGCCTACGGCTGATCTCAAAACATTATAAACACAGAAATAAGCAAACTTACAAAATCGTATCAACCTTGCCCACTCAGAGCACAACCTTTAAATAACTATGTTGTACAAAACGTACAGATATTCCGTCATAGTTGCAATTGATGGGAAAATAATAAAAAAATAATGAACATTGTTGTTTTTTTGTGCTCATTTGCTAAACCTCTTTACTTTTAGACTGTTCAATGTTAATAAGGTCGTAGGCGGTGTCACGATAAATGATAACATGAGCATTGTTGACATTTACCGGACTGCAAATCAATGGCCCACCTTTTATGAAATGAAATAACTATTTACAATTTTTTTCTAGCTTTTAAATATATAAATATATATATACATGGGCGTATTCATGGGGGGGGGGCAAGGGGGCATTTGCCCCCCCCTACATTTTGAAAAAATGTCAGTAAAGAGGGGGACATTTGGTCCCCCCCCCCTTACATTTAAAAAAAAATGTCATAAAATTGTTATTTGCCTCCCCCCCTGGAAAATGTTTGCCCCCCCCTCCCAGGAAAAATTCCTAGCGACACCCATGTATATATATATATATATATATATATATATATATATATATATATATATATAACTATTCTAGAGTAAAATATATATTATTTTAGTAGGTTTCTCTATGCAATCCGCGCCGAGCATATTGGCCGCCCCTGGTGTAAATTGTTGAATTGTTTGTCGCCCCTGGTGTAAATTGTTGAATTGTTTGTCGCCCCTATCATCGCCATGTCCCACGTCTAACTTCCATGGTTGAAATAAACCATCGACTGTTGACTACCTTATTTCATAGATTACCATCATTATCATAGTTTCTCTATCCAGAACAGCGGCTGTCTCCTTGAAATGAGATTTGGCCGCCCCCTCAGAAACCGCCGCCCAATTGTTGTGCGGCCCTATTGCCAAGCACGTCGCGGCCCTGTCTTGCAAATAAAGGTTAACATTTGAATGTATAACATTAAAATAGTTATCTAATTTCTAGATTTTATTTATAACATTGTTTCATCCTTCAGCGTATAAATTAGGTGAAGCTTAAACAACCTAAATATGTTTACTATCTCGGTGAACTAATGTTTAGCATAAATAAACTTTACACTTGTCATATAATGAAAACACAGAATGGCTAGTTAAGCTAATTTCGAGTTGTAAACCGCATTTATTTCCCTTCGATAAACGGGTGGCTTATCTTGAATACATAAAAGTTAGCAACCTTTTAATTAAGTGCACATTAAGTAATCAACAAAAAGAACATTTCGTAAAATTACATGAACGCGCATCTATTTTATGTCCTGAAACTTTCATTGTATCATTCGTATTTATTGCCGGAAGGAAGAATTATAATTATTATTAAAATCGAACGCAAAAAAAAATATCGGCATATCTTTTTCTTAAGTTTATTGTCTTTGGCTTTGAAAACACGTATCGCGGCGTTTTACGATGCATGATTGCTGTTTGTGTCCTCAGAGCTGCTTTTACGTTGTCACAACTGCTCCAGTATATTTATAGTTTCCTTTAAGTTTTCAAAACTGCTCCTGTATATTTATAGTTTCCTTTACGTTGTCACAACTGCTCCTGTATATTTATCGTTTCCTTTACGTTTTCAAAACTGCTCCTGTATATTTATAGTTTCCTTTACGTTGTCACAACTGCTCCTGTATATTTATAGTTTCATTTACGTTGTCACAACTGCTCCTGTATATTTATAGTTTCATTTACGTTGTCACAACTGCTCCAGTTTTCTCAGAGCTGCTTTTATGTTGTCACAACTGCTCCAGTATATTTATAGTTTCTTTTATGTTGTCACAACTGCTCCAGTATATTTATAGTTTCTTTAATGTTGTCACAACTTTTTTTGTATTCTCACTCAGAGTTTCTTTACAATATTTAGCATATGCACTGTAATAGTTTCGAGTTACGACGTGAAAGAAATTGCTTCTTTAATTCACAGCTTTTTATAAGTACTAATGACTCTTTTTTTTCATGAGTCTAATACAGAGTTAGTGTAATCACTGGTGTTTGTATCGTCATGGATGTCCCGGGTTGGATCCTCAGTGAGAACCAAAGGAATATTTTAGAGTGAAATTCGTTGTAAAGTCCCCCGAAGTCCGCACAGTTTTTATTGGGTACCTGACTTTAAGTTGAGGGAGTAAAGGCGGCTAAACCACACAATCCCTTCATATGCCGAGGTTATAGAAACAGATGAATTTTATACTTCAACGGCCCCGATAACCAATTAGGGGAATTTTCTAAATACATATTTATGTCTAGTAGTGATTATAAATTATTTTGTGTAACAAGGAATTATTCATTCATTTATTTATTTTTGCACACTGAATAGAAACAATACAATACGTCATTGTTAAAAATAAATGGGAGATTTCATTGGGAAGGGGTGAGGTGGTTTAGTCGTCATTTATAAGATGCACTCTAAGACTATCAAAGGTTTTTGACACTGCAGCCACTTTATTGTGTAAAACAAATGTTATTTAACTCATGCAGATATGAACAAAGATTATTTTTTTAAAAATCACTACATAGCAACCGCAGAGGCATTCTTATGTATAGAAAAGGGTGACACCGTGTCGATATAATTGTGGGCCGCCCGATATCTATGATGCGGGTCACGTGTTTGTACCCCTGCGTCCAACGCCCACCCCCCCCCCCACCCGCTGTGCCTCCGAAACCGCAGCAATGTCAACAACAGTTTAAAATTCTGAAAATTTCCAGCAACAGCGCCAGGCCCGTAGCTAGGAATATTGGATTTGGGGGGGGGGGGGCCGAAGACATTTTCGGGGGGGTCGAAGAAATTTTTCTCGGCACAAGGGCGGATCTAGATAACTTTGACGGGGGGGGGGCAAAACATTGACCCCCTCCGGGAGGGCAATACTGTTTTCATTGTTGAAAATTGGTCTTAGAACAAAAAATATTTCGATAATTTAATGATGTATGACCTAAACTTGCGATAACGGGGGGAGGCGCATGGCTCCCCAGCCCCTCCCTCTAAATACGCCCCTGGTGGGGTAGAAGAAATGTTCGGGGGGGGGGGGCGAAAATGGAGGCGCGAAGCGCTGAAAGCTTGCGAATGGAGAGGAGGGGTTTGGGGAGGGGATCTCAGTGAGTCCCCTCCCCAAGAAATTTTTTACAGTTCCATATCTGGAATGGTGCATTTTAGTACCGATTGTTTAGCTATTAATTAGAAATATATAATTTTAACTACGTTTCAATAATGCATGACATGTTGCAGTTTTGTTAAAAATAATTTTAATAGTAAAGAGTTTTAATGATAAAAATGTATTGAGGCTGAGCAATTTCTGATTCCAGTTATAAATATACTGACCATTTGTTCTGCTACACAATTGTTACATAATGGATACCTGATTTATATTATTATACTGTTGGTTTAACAATCAATTTATAAAACTATTACAAGGTAGCAAACAAGCCCATCAACAGAAATTTTCAGACTATCAATACATACACAGTGAGGTAGACAGACTATTAATACATACACAGTGAGGTAGACAGACTATCGATACATACACAGTGAGGTAGACAAACTATCGATACATACACAGTGAGGTAGACAGACTATCAATACATAACACAGTGAGGTAGACAGACTATCAATACATACACAGTGAGGTAGACAGACTATCAATACATACACAGTGAGGTAGACAGACTATCAATACATAACACAGTGAGGTAGACAGACTATCAATACATAACACGGTGAGGTCGACAGACTATCAATACATAACACGGTGAGGTCGACAGACTATCAATACATAACACAGTGAGGTAGACAGACTATACAGGAGGCTATGGTGGGCCGTCCAGTAGGGTTATGTCTATAGGATTCCAAATTAAATATAACCCACTGAAGAGGCTCAACGTCCGTGGGGGTGAGAGGTGGGGGAAGGGTTCACATACATAATTAAGTTTAGGGTTCCACCATTGGTTATTCACAAAACTGTTTTTAGACCGCACAACAGTGATTGAACTTGATATACAATAATGGATCCCCTTCAGTAAAGGGGCGAGGAGGCCGGAGGGGGGGGGGTGGGAGAGACGGTGCATTGCACAATCTTCTTGATCTGTCTAGGACACACCCCTTACTGTTTACTGTTTGTTTTGTTTTTAACATTTAGTTTTTTTAGTTACGATATTGCACTGATGACCAGTTGAGGACATGTTGATGACCACAATTGATGACCAGTTATCTCTGATATTGTCATTCGTCTAATAACACACGTCTCTCAACTGTGACAAGGTTTAAAAAATAAAACAAAACAATAATAACAACAACAACATCTTCGCTCAATGACAGTGTCGATACTTCATGAAGCTCAGTTATCACACATTTTTAGAGCATTTTCGAAAAAAATGCTCTATTGTCCCCGTTTTGTCTGTCTGTCTGTCTGTCTGTCTGTCATCACCCTAGATCTCAATAACCATAAGTCCTAGACCCATGATGTATATATCATTTTGTTGGTCTTGGCCTGCCAAGAAATGACTTTTTTCCATTTCGCGATCTGACCTCTCAGGGCCGTAAAAAGGGCCTTATAAATTACCGTATTTTACTATATAAGCTATATTAATAATGGACCGCCCTATATCTCAGCAACCATAAGTCCTAGACCCATGATGTATATATCATTGTGTAGGTCTTGGCTGCCAAGAAATGACTTTTTTCCATTTTGCGATCTGACCTCTCAGAGCCGTAAAAGGGGCCTTATAAAGTACCGTTTTTTACTATATAAGCTATATTAATAATGGACCGCCCTATATCTCAGCAACCATAAGTCCTAGACCCATGATGTATATATCATTGTGTAGGTCTTGGCCTGCCAAGTGTACATCAAAAGTCCATTTTGCGATTAGACCTCTCAGGGCCAAAATATAAGACTTTGTTATGTACCGTTTTGCTTATATTTTTAATATAAATAATAAAAGCTAATCAAAGGGGCGTAATCATTATTTATTTTTGTAACAGTTATTCAACATGACTTACTTGCCCTTTTAATATCTTTTTTTCAGATATATGCATTACACAATTGAATTTATAAACATTTCCAAAATTTACAAATATCTACTGAAAGATAACAAACGTACTGATGAAAATGCGCTAACACGTCCTGTGTCCAGAATGGAACAGGCTTAATGGCTTGTTTTATCAACAATAGCCATGAGTGTGTTTTATCACCTTTGGTCGTTTCGGCCGATATGACATGTCTCTCTACACGTTATCGGGGGGGGGGGGGTGCGGAGTCGGCGTCAGTCGCACATTGCCCCCCCTCCCAAACCCCCCTTCCTCTCCCCCCCCCCAAAATAAAAAAAAACACAATTTCTTTTATCTAGAACAAATGGGTTGTAATTTTAATATGAACTAACATTTTAAAAAAAACAATTCAATGTAGATTAAATAATATAATGTGTGAACCAAACAACCACATGGGACATACGTGGCCCGCGGTACAAAGTCTCTAAGCATTTGTTCCACTGCCGACCGTATTTATACAATTATGAAAGACATGTTGATCAGTATGACCTGATACACAAAAAGATACTTAATCTATATATAGATTACTAAACATACGAAAGACGGATCGTAAAGTAAGTAGGTTAATTGATTGATTAACTGTTAGATCTTTAAATACACACAAACAAACACACACACACATATATATATATATATATATATATATATATATATATATATATATAGCCCGGTAAATAGATAATATGAGTAAAATAAAATAGAACAAATGATTAATTTGACTAACTGATTTGTAAGGTGATTGATTAATCAATGACTAACTTAGCAGCAAAGCATTCACTGATTGAGAATAGATTCATTCAAACTTTTTTTTATTGGCGTAGATTTTGGTCGAAGTAAGATAAACAGATAAATAAATAGAGAGAGAGGGGGGTGGATAGAAAAGGGTTACCTGCTCCTTCATGGAAAAGACCATCGCATTAAACACACACAGACACAGAGAGAGAGAGAGAGAGAGAGAGAGAGAGAGAGAGAGAGAGAGAGAGAGACACACACTCTTATCTGATGTTAGCCCCGTCCGACTGACATTTATTGCTAAACACACAGACACACAAACTTACACACAGCTCCGTTTCCAAACATTAAATCTCTGAGATAATACAAAAGTACAGTATAAAGGAAGAAAGTGTTAAATCATTGATAACTGATTTCGTGGTAGTCTTAGCGTAAAGAACGACCTGGGTCTACCCTCCCCTCCCCTCCCCACACCCCTCCCCTTCCCAGTGCTCCATGAGCAATGTCCTCCGTATTTTTGTCCGTATTTAACAAAGACGTAATGTAATGATTCTCTTCAGTGTGCAAAACAAAAAAAAAATAATAATTGAACAACTTGAAGTATATTCTCTTGTAACACATAGTACTTTTATAATTAAAATGTTAAGGAAAATGTTAAAACGGTACTACAAGTATGTAACAGACAATGAGTCAGTCTGGACTTTAATTATCAATTCACTAAAACGACTAATTGTCAGTGCATTAAGGAATGGAGTCATGGGCGTATTCATGGGGGGGGCAAGGTGGGGGCATTTGCTCCCCCCCCTTACATTTTGAAAAAAATGTCATAAAGTTGTTATTTGCCCCCCCCTGGAAAATTTTGCCCCCCCCCCTGGAAAATTTTGCCCCCCCCCCTGGAAAAATTCCTAGCGACGCCCATGAATGGAGTTATTCTGTTCATCATCGCTGCTCTGGCTGAACAACTCTATTGTTTTCCATTTTCAATTTCTCTATCGGACTATAATTCTTCTTTTTTTTTTTGGCTTCCTTTTCTCCTCCCCCTCCCCCCACTGTTTTGACACCTACCCTATGTCTCTAAAACATTCAATACCTATATAAAAGCGCCGCCTCTTTTTCATTCCTTACCCCCCCCCCCACCCCTTCCGATAAGTTGCTTAAAATAGACTCAATGAATCTGTCCCCTGCCGTCTTCGTTTGATATTAGCCCAGACAGAAAGTAAATCAATGCACAGGGTAGCGACATGAAGTAAGAGTTTTTAAACTGCTGTGGCTTACCACGCAATTTCTGAGCTATAGACCACTTGCCTGTCCCTTAATACAGAGGTTTTCAACATGTGGTCCGCGGACCCCCTGAGGAGCTTCAAAGGGGTCCGTGGGCAAGTCATAGAAAGTAGTGACTTTTGCTTGGTTTGGTCAATTGGTTAGCTTTTAGCTAAACAAAAAATACTAGCTTATGACAACAATGTGCAGAATTGAAAACTACTCTGGTATTTCCTTATATTTTCGCCTGGAGTCGGAACGAGACTGCATACTACATTTTCTTGTGCAGTGAGTTTTTGATTCATGTCATCTTGGCAATATTGCTTACTTACTGAGCTCTGACATCACTGTTAAAACATCCGGAACTGCGCAAGCGTATGTATTGTTGATAAATAGTCTGGTTTATCAGTGGTTGCAATTGTTATAATCCTAGTTTGGCATAGAAATAATCTTAGACAAAAGTTTTTGATTTGATATCAAATTGCTGGTATACACTTCGCATGTTAATTTAAAACGACACCCACAGATGAAACGGTGCGAAATTCTAGCGATTAACCTATTATGCTGTTCTTTTGTCATGTGACTTGCTTATATGACAAATACTTTTTAAAATGTTAGTAAACAATTCAAAATATTTGAAAAGATTTGTGTTTGTTTTATTATAGTAGTATAACGAGACGAGCTATTTTTCTAAACCAGCTTAACGAATAGATGGTACACTTCTTTACAGATAAGACATTCTAGCTTATCTTGCAGACATTTTTAACATTTTGAACATTTAAATCTGTCGTTGCAAAGACCTGAAACTTCCAGAAGAAACTTCGCATATGGAAGGGAATATGTGAAGAAGGCACCTATGGTAAGTTGGCTGACTTTCTTGTAGTGAACAATATTTCGAAAGGCGTCATTGCAGGCACCATTTTGAACCACCCACAGCAGCATTCGTATTACTTTCATCAGTATTTTGGCGACAACGATATCAGCGCATTTGATTGGATTCAAAACCGCTTTGAATTCGACCTAACCAATTTAACTGGTCTCGAACAAGAACAATTGTTCGAATTGTCATCTGACAGGACACTATGCTTGCAGTTCAGCAGACTGCCACTGTTGTCGTCCTGGCTAGCATGTTTCCACGAGTACTGTCTGCTGTCAGACAAAGCCATCAATCTCCTGCTACCATTTTCTACAACGTACTTGTGCGAAACTGCATTCTCTGCTGTTACTGTTACCAAGTACAGGTCCAGACTGGACATTGTACATAAAATACAAACATGTTTATCTCGCATACCACCATGTTTGGACAAACTCTGTCGTGCAAAATATGCAAAGCATTACCACTGAACAGTGAACTGTGTAATAGACATACCAGCAGAATAAATACACGATGATTGTTTAATTTTTTGGATAGATAGCTATTCGATATATGAAATGACTTGTACATGTTTTGCACGTAACTTGGGCTAGGTCTACCGTTTAGCACAATTTAAGTAGATTGCATCTGCAAACTTAATAAGACATATTATGGCCCAACCTGAGGTATGAAAAGTTGAGGCCAGGGTGCTTTGGGCTATGGGGGTCCGCTACCCGGGCTTGGAATGACTGTGGGGTCCGCAGCATAAAAAAAGGTTGAAAACCTCTGTCTTAATACCGCAGAAAATATTCCCAGAAATAAATAAATATAAAACTTCTATAGAACTATATTTCATATAATCTCCACCATGTCTTATTTAAAAAAAAAATATAAGACACGATTTTAATCGTAATAATTTGATTGCGAACTTAAAGTGTGAGAGGTACCCATACTTTCGGAACCTCTAGGATACAGTCGCGTAAAACGTTGAGTACCATTGATATAAACTATTGTGGGGCTGTTTTTGAAGTACCATTCTGCACAACAGCCGATAGTTCAATGACTAAGGAGGCACCACAGGACACATGAAAGGATCTTTATCCGTGACCTGAAAAATTCACCGAAGATCGAACCCCGGAGCCCTCAGGTCAACAGTCGAGCGCTTTATGCACGAACATCCGACCGTAAGAAGAAAAGAGATAAAAGAAAAAGGCAACCACAGAAACACACGACAAAAAAAAACAACAACAACATTATAAATATCAAGTTCGCGAACAAAAAAAAACGCAACGAAATCGTTGAAACGACATTTCGTTATCTCGTGTTACTTTGTTTTCCTGTCGTTGTATTTTGATCAGGAATTTTTCGCTAACTGATTTAGTTTCTCTATTGTCCTAATTTGTTCCGTTAGCCGAAGACTATCAGTGAATACATTTACGGCAACATTTTGTAATAATTTTATACCGCGAAATGTGTAGCGTGCACGAGACAAACAATAACACAAAAACAAGCCCATTTATGAAAAAAAACAAAAAACAAATGCACATATGAAGATGCAATACCATATACTATGCATGATATGCATCCACTGACAGACGAAAAGACAATAACGACAGGCAGTCTAAAAATTGTTAGACAGACAAAAGGGTTAGCAGACGCCATTAACAGTGGCGTAGCAATCTTAACTAGCGCCCGGGGCACAATAGCTTTTTTAGCGCCCTCCACCCATTCGAAAACCATATAATATTATATTTAAAATATACCATTTGGCGCCCCTTTGTGAGTAGCGCCCGGGACATGATGCCTACAACTCTAAAATCGTTCTGTCTTTATTTGAATCAGTTTTTTTTATTGCAAAAATAAACATATATCTAATAAAATAATAGCGGTATTGGTTCTGCGTTAAATCGAAAGTAAATAATGAATACAACAGTATTCCAGTTTAAAATCGTCAAACGTAGACAATAGTAATAAAATCATGAAAAAATCGGATCTGTCCGAAACCAAAAATAGCCTACTGATCATACCAAAAGGGAATATAACTCTATGCAGGGTACATCTAATATAATTATATATATAAATTTATTTAGCATGTTAGTTCACTTTATATTTTTTTTAATTAATTCTTGTTTCAGAAGTAAAACCAAAAAAATACGGGATTGTGATTTATCTACAAACTTCCCACGTCTTCACGTGACGTCTACCAACAATATAAACAATCAACTGATATCTGTACATTTAATTTGATCCTGGAGTTAAATCTGGCACACTGGAAATACGAACATACAACTTGCCTATTGATTGCAGCCAGCATATATCTATATCTTTCTCTTTACTTACACACACAGACACTTATGCAGGTCGGTGATTGTTCTGATCCTCAACAACTGACAGCTGTCACACATCTCTGACCGCCGACGCTGCTATGGAGATCTTCCTTGACCAGCGGATGAACGGTTGATGACCGTTAAGGGTGGACAAAACGAATCAAAAGAAAAAAGGGGAGATAATACGGTCGGAGGTATCCATCTTATGACCAGAAAGACCATGGACATGACAGTCTATGGCGCCGTGGCCAAACAGCTGGTGGTGCTAAGTCCTTCCTCCAACGGCTCGTATTCGATACCGGGTAGCCATGCCACTAGCGGTATCGAGCAGAGCAGCAACGCCACAGAGGAGTACGATTACGGCGATACCGATTTGGATTTCGATCCGTAAGTATGTTTTTCTTGTTATTGTTTTCATAATCATTAATTATTTTGTCTGGCTGGAATATTTAGATTTAAAAAAACTAAATGTTTTTTTTCTTGATAGTTTTACGGAACAAACAAAATTTGCTCTTTAGCAAACGTTCCTCTTGAGTTTTGCGCGTTTGCGCATTGTCACATCTCCTGAAGCGTGCGCATATACTTTACTACATATTGTAGAACTGTTTCGATTAGGATGCTTTGTTTTAAAGTTAAAATTTAATTTAACAGTAGCACATCAAATAGTTTTAGCCGCGGCACAAAATTAGGAAAATTAGCGTGAACTATGACCTCCAAAAACCGGCTAAGCGCGGGAAAACTACCAGTGTGTCAAAATGTACCATGAAAATACCAGGAGCTAAGATGTTACGATTTGCGACGTTGTCGCTTTACTTATATTTTTATGCCGTAAGATATATTAAAACTAGGGCTGTACCGGAATCCGATTTCGGCTCCTGTTAAGCCGGATGCCGGCAGTTTTAACAAATCCGGTTCCGATTCCGGTTCCGATTAAAATGCGTCGGATTTAGTCGGATTTCTTTGTTGTTTGAAATTTTGGTGTAAGAAATTTTTTTGGCGCAACATAATTTTGAAATATTTAGCGCTATACAATTAAATTAAAACAATAACTTCCTTTATTTCTTTCCTGCATTTTCAAAAATAGAATAACGTCGATCGCTTTTAGTTCTATATGAAAGTAAAATCATATTCAAAAGGAAGATTTGAATTAGATTTAGTCTAGTAGCATTACGACACCTTACCTTCCGATACTTTTAATTCCGTGTTTTCTATAAACTATATTTAGCTATAAACTTTAAACTTCATTAAAGAGAAGACAACGATCTATGTTTGGGTGTTTACAGTTTTTAAATAGTTCAATAATTTATTTTTCTGCAATTTTTTTTTTTTAATTTAGTGGATTTTGTCACGATTTGGATAAAATTCCTCGCACATTTGAATAAATAACTTAAAGATACATTTTTAATTGAACATTTAAGTGATATTGATTTAGATTTGAAATGCATTTTAATTTGCGTTTTTAAGGGAAATAAATAGTCAGATAATGATTTAAAGGAAAGTATGAATGAAATAACAGGTATTGGTTACGTCACAATGGAAAACTAAAGAAATAAGCTATCGGGTGGTGCAAAAGTATACATTTTTTTTTGGAATTCATCTATTAATAAAAATGTTTATTATACTTTCTAAGATATGTTACCCATTTCTTTGATTTTAATAGAAATCAAGTTCAGTTATTAAAATAAATTTTAAAACGAAGAACCTGTTATTTTGACAGAGTTATCTTTCTTAACTCATGATTGGGGAAGGGGTTTTAGTCACATTCTTCAAGATCTAAATGATTAATACTGTTTTTTGCTATCTAGAACTTAAAAACTAAATTTTTATTCTATGTTTCATTTTTATATCTTTTTTTATGTTAGGCGAGAAATTACTACTTCGTTCGGAAGCGTTACTATTTAATTCGGTAAAATCTGGTTCTTGTTCCGATTCCGGCAGGATTCAAATATTAAATTCGATTCAGGTTCCGATTCCTGCAGGATCTAAAAATTACAATCAGGTACAGTCCTAATCAAAACACAAACTATTGTCGGTCGACTTTGGCGTCTTTAGCGGGTTGTCGAACGTTAGCGTCTGCGTCGTTGTAATCATACTGACCTCGTCTGCACTTATGTTGGAAGGTCAACTTCAGTCCACTACAGCAGGGCGGTCTTAACTAGCATTATGTCCCTTACTTGTCCCTTCCCTTCGGCCCCATCGAGGCTGACCTGATCGATCACAGGGGCACTGTGGTGAACACCGTCAACAAATGTACCAACAACAATTAAATATGTATGGGAACCAGTGTCGTAACCAGTGAGGGGTGGAGATAGAGGTCCAACCCCCGGGGCGGCACCTATATTGCCATTTTCAAAGAAGTGGCATTTTTACCACTTTAAAAAAAAATGTCACTGGAATGGGTCGGCATTTTTAGAGTACATCTCGGGCCCCGACAACTTTAGCTACGCTACTGTTTTAGGGGCAATTTTTAGTCGAAGGAACCATGGTAAAGTGAAATAGTTGGCACATGCGTTAAAACGGGTCTGACGCAACAAGAAATAAATTGGCCTGAGTAATGCACCAAAAAAAAAATATAGTAAAAACTGAAACACACTTTTGTGTACGTTTTGAAGAAAATTTATTAATGCCAGTATAATTTATGATCTTTGTCTATTAATTGCTATTCACAATTTTACATTAGATAATTTTACTTTGACTTACATTCATATTTTAAAGTGTTCCGTAAAAACTAAGAAATGAATATAAGGTATGAAGTATTTCAAAGGTTGCAGCTCTCAGTGCAGTTCTTGCATTTCTGGGGGGGGGGGGGGGGGTCCTAGGCAAAGTAATAATTAGTGGGCACCTGGTAAAGGTACATTTAATGGCCGGCGGAAATGGTAATAAGTGCCCTAGACTAAAGTACATTTAAGATGTCCTAGGAATTGAATTATTTTGGCGTAGGTCAATGTAATTTGGGTAATTCACTAGAGTTATCCGGTTGTAATTGGGGTAACCTAGACAAAAAGCTGTTAATTCCTACACTAGCAAATAGAGCCTTAATCTTCAAAAAATCGATGAGGGGGGGTGGGGAAGCAACTGCAACTATCAAATGATTTTAGCGCCAAAATTAAAGCAGTCTGCTGTGAATTTGATCTGCAACCTCAGCCTGGCAAATTGTGTTTTTAGCAACATACAATTTTGTTGTTTACTGTTTTATTTTTTTGTTTCATGATATATTCAAAGTTTACTCCTAACGCTAGTGTAATACTATAGATAATTTGAACAATTAGTCATTGGTCTCTCTCTCCCTACCCCCCCCCCAACCCCCAGTGCCCCTAACCCCCATCATCACCTTTGTCGACGACGTCATCCATTTCAGGTTTGTTATTTTTTATTTTTTTTTCCCAATTTATCGGAGTAAGCTAACAGAAGTGTCTATCGGTGTAAACTTACAGAAATGTCTACCGGTGTAGACTCACATAATTACTGCCGGTGTTCGCTTATTGGAAGTATAACGTTACAATTTTCCTGGGTTAAAATGTACGCTTTACACACGAAATCGACATTTAAAAATGAAAAAAAGAAGAACCTTGACAATAAAGACAACCTCGAAGAAACACTGACTACTTAGTCAGATAGAGACATATTGAGACAAAAATTGAATGGGGTGACTTGTCTTGTTAAAGATGTCTGTGTCTGTTTAAAGACAACAGACTAAGTGGGTTTTTTTTTTCTTTTCTTTCACATTTTGTGTTTTTTAAAACAAGAAATTAAAAGGTTGTCAATGTATCAAGAAAGGAAGTTCTAGCCTTGATGCATCTGTCTAGGGTCTTCTAGCCTGGATTCTTCTGTCTAGGGTCTTCTAGCCTTGATGCATCCGTCTAGGGTCTTCTAGCCTGGATTCTTCTGTCTAGGGTCTTCTAGCCTTGATGCATCTGTCTAGGGTCTTCTAGCCTTGATGCATCTGTCTAGGGTCTTCTAGCCTTGATGCATCTGTCTAGGGTCTTCTAGCCTTGATGCATCTGTCTAGGGTCTTCTAGCCTGGATTCTTCTGTCTAGGGTCTTCTAGCCTGGATGCTTCTGTCTAAGGCCTCCTAGCCTGTATGCTTCTATCTAGGGCCTTCTGGCCAGGTTGCTTCGGATAAAATGCATATGAATGGTCTACATTTATGTCTATCAACGGGTATTCATTCCAACATAAATTCCATTGCAAAACATTTAACACATGTTTTATTTTTTTTTAAGATAAAGATAAATTGAATTAATCGTTCTCACTCTATTATTTCTCGTCATGCACAATCGTTCTTGTCGTATCCCACTTGTGCTCTAATTAACTCAGACGACACAACTCCTTGTATTGTAAAAGAATTAACTGAACTTTTAAATGCGTGATATTTACAGATGAGAATATGATAATCCAATATAAACACTTGAGAAGATGAATCAATAAATCACACGTATAATTCTATAATTTAACACACACGATAAATACTAAGATCAATATTCGATGAGAGATGTGGCAATAAATCACATGTAGCTGCTATAACTTATAAACCAGTACACGAATCTATAACTATTATTAATTCCGCTTGCACTGTCCACTTAGTTCACGTGTTACACCTAGTATCCCCTTCCTGGGTCTCTAGTCTCTCTCTTGGGTCCCTTCTCTGTCTGTCTGTGTATCCCCTTTTTTCTTATCTACCAACCGTTATAACTTCCCCTATTTATAGGATATATCGCCCCCGCATATTACATCATTTTCCCGCCAAAACCACAGAGGTTAATGTGTAGGCGATTCGCGCCAAACTCCGTGCGTGGGGTGATTGACATTATTGCATCAAGCATGCTTGACCCTGCAAGCACTTACCATACCATATAAGGAAATAACGCAGTGACTTAACAATGCGTGGTAGCAAGAGTGGAACAATACCAAATAAGGCAATAACATGAAACGTAAACAAAGCTTAATCACAAGGGATAGGACAGTTCTTTTTTTTTTCAAAACAAAACTTATATACACACGCAAACACACACACATACACAGACGCATACACAGAGGCTTTCTAGAACTAATGCTTAGCTTATTATCGAGGAAAGTCCTAACCCCTCTTGAACGTTCGTCATAAAAATGCCCGGGGGTGGGGGAAGCGGGACGTACCGGTGCACGCTGTCTATGCATGGGGAGTGGGGCATAGTATTGGTAAGACTTATTTGATACAAATATATCTAGCAGTATACCATGTCGCATCACTACCACGGTCATATCGGTTGTTTCAAATAGTTATCCCCAAAGTTCACTCTAATTTTCCCGAAAGTTGTGTGCCACAGAAAGTGTTGACTTTGGGGACAACTTAAGAACAAACTGAAATATTTTGCGCAGATAAAATGGTACGAAGTCGGTTATAAAACAAAACACTTTTGTGCACTCTGTGCTAATTTTAATACGCGCGCTCAGCTAAGAATGAACACTTGCTGTCACCTTGTGTTTTATGTGTTTAATGTGTTTATTGTGTTTTATGTGTTTAATGTGTTTACATGTGTATATATGTGTTTGCACGTGTTTATATGTGTTTAATGACTTAATATGTGTTTTATGTGTTTATTGCGTTTATTTTGTGTTATGTGTTTAAATGTGTTTTTATGTGTTTACATGAGTATATATGTGTTTACACGTGTTCATATGTGTTTAATGAGTTTATATGTGTTTTTATGTGTTTTTATGTGTTTATGTGTGTTTAATGTGTTCATATGTGTTTATATGTGTTTAATGAGTTTACATGTGTTTAATGTGTTTATATGTGTTTTATGTGTTTATATGTGTTTATATGTGTTTATGTGTGTTTAATGTGTTCATATGTGTTTATATGTGTTTAATGAGTTTACATGTGTTTAATGTGTTTATATGTCTCCCATTGTTTCAGGGTGCCCACAGATGAGCTGATCCCTGTGGCCATCGTCTACGGACTCACACTTCTGATCGGGGTCGTAGGCAACTCGCTGGTCATCGTTTCGGTGACGCGCTATCAGCGCATGCGCAGCATCACGAACATCTTCCTGTTGAGTCTGGCCTCCGCTGACCTTCTTCTTGTGTGTGTCTGCATCCCAGTGAAGGTAAAAAATGTGAATCTCGCGGGGGCCGCACCATTAGGGCTGTTCGCGCCCTTAAAATGTTTCTACTTATGTTTCATTAGTTTAAGTGGCTGTCAAAGTGGCTTTAACACATTGATCTCGTGCTAGTAGAGATGTTGAAGGGGGTAGTGGTAAGGGCAGAGAGAGTGAGAGAGAGAAAGAGAGAGAGAGAGAGAGAGAGAGAAAGAAAGAGAGAGAGAGAGAGAGAGAGAAAGACACAGAGAGAGAGAGATTTCCCTGTTTAAACTGTGCTTTAGCACTTAGACGTTTTAAAAAGGTGTCAATATACACGGGGTTGGACTTGTGTTTATTGAGGTCCCAGACGCAGAAGAAACAATTGGTGCCCTTTAAATAAAGAGAGACACATCAAATGGCTTAAAATTGGGCTCTATACATAACCAGCAACAATGTGCACACGCCCGCTGCGCCTGGTCTTAGATTTTGTATATATATATATATATATATATATATATATATATATATATAGTCTAAATAAAAGCATGTTTAATTTTGCATCCAGACCGGCAAAATCTACTGAAGCTGTAGTTTTGTGTCAGCAATAACTCAGACATAGATACGAAAAAAATCAAAAAATCGTTGGTTCAGCTTAAAAGCTTATAAATGTTTTATTTTTATTTTTAAACAGTTCCCGATAATATGTAAGTTATCAACCAATTGTCTACCCTGGTGTCTACATTGTACTCTTTAAATGTTCAGAAATCATGTTATAACTCTTTTCCTTGCCCTCGGTAATGCGCTAAAGAATAGGGAATTCCCCGTACCTAGCGCACCTGTATAAATTTTGTATTGAAACCAGGGACTGTGTGACGTCAGAGCACAAAGAGTCGTGATGATGAAGCCGTGAAGGATTGCACTTCAGACAGTAATTTTTGTATTATAGATAAATTATTTTTTACACCCAGAGTTTGTAGTGTGCTTCGTTGAATTTCCCTTTTAAGAGCATTTAACAATAGTTGTTTTGGTTTTTTCCGTTGTCTTCTTATGTCCATTCTTACAATCACATTCACATATTTCCAATAATCCCCAAAGAAACACATTTTATTTTTTTTTTCTTTAAAAATCTTTCGGTGTCTTTTAACAACCTCGAAAATAAATCCCCAATGTCTTCCCACACGTAAGTAAACGACTTCTGTCTCAGGTGATTTCAATGATTTTTTTGAGAGACCACTTCATAATTAATAACGGATCATAATTTAATTAAATGTCTTAATATAGTGACAGCTGTCACCCGTCATTGTTACATTTGTGACAGTGATGATATTATCTCCCCTCACACACACACACACACACACACACCCACACACACCCATCCATCCCTTTCCCTATTTAAACTGGAAACTCCTCCAGACTCTCCACAATTCCCCAGTGAAACATTAAACATTTACCCAATAGACATCATTTGTCACCTGTCGAAAGTGTATGTGTACGCAATAATTGATTTACGGAACAAATTTGCTTTCAAGTGTGAAAGGAATGATGTGAGGCCGGGGGGGGGGGGTGGGGGTGGAAGGGGGGAACAACCTATACGAGGTCAAATTTAAGGCATGAGGAATGACTGGTCACTTAATGGACAGTGCTTCTACGTTGATAACCAGCAGCATGTAAAAAAAAACATCATTTTGAGAGATTTTATTTTTTTGTTAAACTTAATTCAAACCACTGATTGGATATTATGCAGATTGCGCAAGCCTCGTTTTGAAACATCGCCGCCATTAATGATATTTACTCTCATCAGTCCATTCAGTAAATAGAAATGTTTATTATTTATATATAAAGCTCCTAAAAAC
This sequence comes from Bulinus truncatus, assembly GCA_021962125.1. Lineage (NCBI taxonomy): Eukaryota > Metazoa > Mollusca > Gastropoda > Planorbidae > Bulinus > Bulinus truncatus. The sequence continues at coordinate 2,646,806 of JAGDYQ010000005.1, read as the reverse complement.
CCATGAACTCGTGAATTAAATAATATAATATCGCTTTTTTATATTTATTAAAGCAAATTGAAAACTTTTGTATTCATATTTCATGTCTTGAAAAAAAAAAACAACAAAGAGGTGTAAATAGGTAAATGGGTTTTTAGGAATGGAAAGCGTCATTCGGAAACAAAAGCGAATAACAACAACAATGGCGCGAGAGTTTTTAACACAAAACCGAGGAGTATTTATATAGCGATGTGTTATCTGTAATGTATATAATCTGTGATAAAAGGAATGTTTTAAAAGGAGGGGGGGGGGAAGGGGAAGCGGGTTGCTCAATAGCGCTTTATGGTCATGGCGCACGGCCCTGAGCATGGACAGCACCGATATATATGTAACATGATGGATGGAGGGTCAAGTAGTCGTTTTTGTTAATGTTTATAATAGGAGGGTAGGGTTGGGGGAGGGGGGGAGTATTTGGGATATGTTGAACTTCGACTTTAGATGTATGATTTCACTGTTTGTAAAGCCAGTTTAATTAACTAGGGCAGTCGCCAGCTCAATTTGGGGTGGGGGGACCCTTGGTAGTCTTGGCCTTACGGGGCCCCTCTGATCATACATAAATACCGACGGCTAGGTCAATTTTTTCATTTGCAGTTTGTTGTAGTATACGGGGCCCTTTAGGTAGAGGGGCCCCTGGCGTTTGTTCTCGTTGAACTATCCATGCAGTGGCCCTAAGTCAGCTTGTGATTTAACGCAATACTTGGTTATTACTTGGTTATTACTTGGTTATTACTTGGTTATTACTTGGTTATTACTTGGTTATTACTTGGTAAAAAAGTGCAAAAGTTAGCTCAGGTTTTATAGGGATGATAACAATCAATATTTGTAAATTAATATTTGACTTTTAAATTTGATATCATAATAATTTTTTGTGCGTATGATAACTGGAGACCATCTAATCCCAAAGACAAAGTATAAATAAATTTCATTTTGATGCGGAAATCGGAGCAAGATTTCGCAATCCTTTACAACGAGAATTTTTTTTAAAGTTAGCCGTTTCGACATCTTCAAATCTACACAGTAACTTAAAGCGAGTCTAGCTTCTTTGTGTGTGTTTGTGTGTGTGTGTGTGTTTGTATTTGTGTGTGTGTGTTTGTGTGTGTTTGTGTGTATGTTTGTGTGTGTGTGTGTGTGTGTGTGTTTGTGTGTGTGTTTGTGTGTGTGTTTGTGTGTGTTTGTGTGTGTGTTTGTGTGTGTGTGTGTTTTTGTGTGTTTGTGTGTGTGTTTGTGTGCGTGTGTGTGTTTGTGTGTGTGTGTTTGTGTGTGTGTTTGTGTGCGTGTGTGTGTGTTTGTGTGTGTGTGTGTATTGTATTATTAGATAGACGCCATTATCGTGGGATCTATTTTAGCTAAATAGCAAAAGTAACTTTCTCTTTTTTTTATAATACTGGTAGTTGTCTCCTCTTGTTTGGCATTATTATTATTTCACTGGAATCTTCAAAACATCGACACTGACCCGAAAATAGAATATTATTTTTTTTTAAAATGTTAAGTCAGCAGATGTCATTAGATATAAAGTTGAACATGTCTATCTTCATTATTTCATTATTAATTCATTATTAATTCATTATTAATCCATGATTAATTCATTTCCATCTGCAACACTAGTGGCCTTTACTGCATGTTAAAAAAAAATTCCGTATAATATGTTCTTTCGTTAAATAATTATTTTGTTTATATTGTTTTGTTGTTTGTTCATTTGTCTTTTTTTTTTGGCTGAAAATGTCGCGAATAGAGATAAAAAAAATAAGTTATAATTATAAAAAAAAATACGTATAAAATAATATCAGTGGCGTTATTGTTGCCAGGGGCGGTATCTAGAAAAACTGTGCTGGTCTGTGCTGGTCTGTGCTGGTCTGTGCTGGTCTGTGCTGGTCTCTTCGCCCAAGAGTGCCCATCCTACTGAGGTACTGACAGAAGACAGCGGAATAAGTCGCAGAGAAGCAGAGCTCGTGTAATGTAACCACCAGCAGCCCAGCAGTGAAACTGTCGTTATTTTGAGAAACCTCTCCCCTCCCCCGAGATACGCCACTGAAAAACAAAAGTTTAAAAAAAAAAAGACTAATTTGTATCAATATCGGACCGAAAGGTAGAGCAGTAAATTAAAACTAAGAATTTCACTATGTCGCAATGCAGCAATGCACGTCATTCACAAAGTGTGGACAATCTGCCCCCCCCCTTTGTTTTGTAATGAGGTCAGGAACAACTGGTCAACTTTTTGTTCACTCTATTTACGGACATGTAGAATTTAAAAAAACGAAATAAAATCGATAAATGACAAATAAAATAAAAAAAAAATTGGACTTCAGATGTGGCCACCAGAGTCCAGTATTGAATTATTTAGCGCAGACTGAAAGTAAATTTATTTCGAAATTTCGTCGACAATATCAGACAGAAATAGTTGTCTCCTGTGGTTTATGTCTGGTCTTTTTTTGACATTATACCTCCCACCCCACAACACCCTACCTCTCCATATTCAATCTTCCTACACACACACATACAAACAAACACACACTCACACACATACTCACACACACACAAATACACACCAGCTGTCATTAATACAGAACCCCACCCCCTTTATAATAAAATGAGCATTGTCACACATTAGATATCAAAAACGCAGTGGCTACGGTAACATCAAGACGGAGTTCGTATTTTTTTTTCCGGGTTACATCAATAGATATTGCTCCACACCCTAACCATATCCCTAACCTAACCCTAACCCTAACCCATCAAGACGGAGTTCGTATTTTATTTTTTTTTCCGGGTTACATCAATAGATATTGCTCCACACCCTAACCATATCCCTAACCCTACCCCTAACCCTATCCCTAACCCGAACCCTAACCCTATCCCTATCCCTAACCCTATCCCTAATCCTAACCCTTTTCCTAACCCTAATATAATTGCCGGTACCCGAAAAAAAATGAGTACTCCCGCTAAGCCTAATATAATGGCGATTGATGTTACCGTAGCCACTTCGTATCAAAAAATTACATTTATCCTGAAAGTGACAAGTACACATTCAACTGTGTGACACTATACCCCGCAACTATTGTACGCATGAATGCACTAAGACAGTGCATCGATAAATGTTGACATGTTACTTGTCACAGATTCAGAAAAAAAGATTGTGGAAGAATGTTTTTAATGATATTATGTGTAGTTACCCTATGATGGTATAGTTAGAAAGTTGTCATGATAATACGTGTAGTTACTATATGACGGTATAGTTAGAATGTTGTCATGATAATACGTGTAGTTACTGTATGATGGTATAGTTAGAATGTTGTCATGATAATATGTGTAGCTACTGTATGATGGTATAGTTAGAATGTTGTCATGATAATATGTGTAGTTACTGTATGATGGTATAGTTAGAATGTTGTCATGATAATATGTGTAGTTACTGTATGATGGTATAGTTAGAATGTTGTCATGATAATATGTGTAGTTACTGTATGATGATGGTATAGTTAGAATGTTGTCATGATAATATGTGTAGTTACTGCATGATGGTATAGGAAGAATGCTATAATGATAACAGATGAATGTATTTTGTGTCATTGTTTTGTTTAAAAACCATTTGATATTATAATTTTTTTTTATCTTTCCTTGGATAATTTCTACAAGATTAATACTAAGAACAAAATAATTTCTATCCTACTTGTGTTAATTATGTTTTAAAATAAATTGTTTCGTATCATAAAACAAAGTGGTTTGGTGAAGATAGTGAAACATACAAGCTTTTTTTTTTTTATTACTAGCTGTACCCTACAAATCCTTTGCATAGAGTTATATCCCCTTAGGCTTGATCGGCAGGCGAGGTTATTTTTTGGTTTCGGGGAGATCCGATTTTTTTCATGATTGTATTTTAAACTGGAATACTGTTGTATTAATTCTTTACTTTCGATTTAACGCAGACTGGAAATGAGTATTATTATATATGATGATGATTCTAGAGTGTTGTTTATGTTTTATAGGTTGATAGTTTTATTGATTATATTTTAATTTTTTTTTAGCTACATTGTAAAATGGTAAAACATAATTGATTTTTATATATTCTCCTGGCATAAAGTCTTGGTAACCGGTGTTACTGGTTTAGCCGGGGTTACTTGTGTTACCGGGGGTTACTGCTGTAGCAGGTGTTACTGGTTTAGCCGGGGTTACTTGTGTTACCGGGGGTTACTGCTGTAGCAGGTGTTACTGGTTTAGCCGGGGTTACTTGTGTTCCCGGGGGTTACTGCTGTAGCAGGTGTTACTGGTTTAGCCGGGGTTACTTGTGTTCCCGGGGGTTACTGCTGTAGCAGGTGTTACTGGTTTAGCCGGTGTTACTTGTGTTACTAGTCTTTAGTACTATGGTATTATGTCCCCAAAAAAACATGTAATAATGTATGCATGTTAAGTCGAAATAACAAGTAACCGTAGTATCAATACACGCCAAGTCATTATTTAATGAGAGAAGCTTGTCGGATAAGCATAGTGTGACATAAAGTCACATTTATGCGTCACTAAAACAGGATCTTCATACTAATCAATGTTGCCTCCTTCTGGCAAAACGGTTTTGGCTCATGTCATGTCCTGATCACCACCATCACGATACCAATTCATCTCCTGTCAGGTCAAAATCATAATTTCATGTCTCTACTCCATTACATAACCCACCCCCCCCCCCACCCACCCCGTCTTCAGTGTGTCCCCCTGGCTTTAGTTCAGCCATCCGCCATCCCTCCCACCACCCCCAGGGACCGCCCTCTCTCTCCCCCCCCCCAATGCCTGAACTGCAAATTCTCCCACCCACACCACATCCTCTCTACCTCCCTGTGACTAATAGTCCAGTCATCAGTCAATACCTCTGCACCGTCATCCGGGCAGGAAGTCAGTCTTGTGGCAGCACCTGTCTGCTGATCCCCGGCGCAACATCCTGCCGTCAGATGCGACAACAAAAAAAAAACAAAAAAAAAAAAAAATAACCGTCACACCATCATGTGATCATCTACAATCTTCATCTCTCGGTAGAACGTCTTCTGATTATTTCCCGTGACGTCCGACATCTTCTTCTCCTTAGTCAAATGACCCCCCCCCACCCCTACACGCACACCGCCGTTCTCCCCCTTACTCTGAATAGCGTATCGTGGGTGGGCGTAATTAGTGCGGGCTCAGCGAGTCTAGCGAGTCCCTCCGCGATTACTGCAGCGTACTGTGGGGAATAATTAAAGGAGCGGGCCAGATCCAGCGGCCCTGTAGCCCTGGCACACGAAGGGTAGCAGAGTTTAATCATACACTGAATGAAAGATTGTTAGGAATGAAAAATTAATCTTCTTAACTCGGTGATTCAAGGAAGATGTAAAAGGGTCATCCACTGACTATGTCATTATTGAAGAAAGAAAAATAGCAAGAACCATTTTTTTTTTAAATAAAAAAAGTCAATTCATAATTCTGTTAATCAATAAATCAGCTTTTTGGTTATAAATTATATACCGAATAAGATGGTAAACTAAGTGCACGGACTTGGTAAGCAATCCTCAAACTGGCCTAAAAATGACATCAAAAAGGCCTCTAATTGGTATCATACTGGCCTCAAACGGGCCTAAAAATGGCAACAAACTTTCTTTAAACTGGCTTCAAAATGGTAACAAACTGGCCTTAAACTGGCCTCAAAATTGTATCAAACTGGCCTTAAACTGGCCTCAAAATTGTATCAAACTGGCCTTAAACTGGCCTCAAAATGGCAACAAACTAACCTTAAACTGGCCTCAAAATTGTATCAAACTGGCCTTAAACTGGCCTCAAAATGGTATCAAACTGGCCTTAAACTGGCCTCAAAATTGTATCAAACTGGCCTTAAACTGGTCTCAAAATTGTATCAAACTGGCCTTAAACTGGCCTCAAAAATGTATCAAACTGGCCTTAAACTGGCCTCAAAATTGTATCAAACTGGCCTTAAACTGGCCTCAAAATGGCAACAAACTGGCCTTAAACTGGCCTCAAAATTGTATCAAACTGGCCTTAAACTGGCCTCAAAATGGTATCAAACTGGCCTTAAACTGGCCTCAAAATTGTATCAAACTGGCCTTAAACTGGCCTCAAAATTGTATCAAACTGGCCTTAAACTGGCCTCAAAATTGTATCAAACTGGCCTTAAACTGGTCTCAAAATTGTATCAAACTGGCCTTAAACTGGCCTCAAAATGGCAACAAACTAACCTTAAACTGGCCTCAAAATTGTATCAAACTGGCCTTAAACTGGCCTCAAAATGGTATCAAACTGGCCTTAAACTGGCCTCAAAATTGTATCAAACTGGCCTTAAACTGGTCTCAAAATTGTATCAAACTGGCCTTAAACTGGCCTCAAAAATGTATCAAACTGGCCTTAAACTGGCCTCAAAATTGTATCAAACTGGCCTTAAACTGGCCTCAAAATGGCAACAAACTGGCCTTAAACTGGCCTCAAAATTGTATCAAACTGGCCTTAAACTGGCCTCAAAATGGTATCAAACTGGCCTTAAACTGGCCTCAAAATTGTATCAAACTGGCCTTAAACTGGCCTCAAAATTGTATCAAACTGGCCTTAAACTGGTCTCAAAATTGTATCAAACTGGCCTTAAACTGGCCTCAAAATTGTATCAAACTGGCCTTAAACTGGCCTCAAAATTGTATCAAACTGGCCTTAAACTGGCCTCAAAATTGTATCAAACGGTCCTTAAGCTGGAATCAAAATGGTATCAAACTGGCCTTAAACTGGCCTCAAAATTGTATCAAACTGGCCCTTAAACTGGCCTCAAAATTGTATCAAACGGGCCTTAAGCTGGAATCAAAATAGCATCAAACTGGCCTCAAAAGTGTACGTGAATGACCTCTTCAAGATCCTTCAGATTCAACTCTTCGTCACCTGTAGGACCCAGCCTGAGAGACTGATGTAATCATTTCCACTGTGCCTGCCACACTGCCAATGCCTGCCATTTATTACTGGATGAAGTCGTTCTCCTGTCACTGATGGGCCATCTGCCCGGATCCATCTCCCTGCCCTCGCTCCAGCCTCATTATGCCTGATATCGGAAGTGACGGAGACTTTGTTACAGACCAATGACATATTGGCGAGACATTTCACCTGACATTCAATTCATCAACGCTGTTCCAGAGGGCTTGTATTTCCCCCAACCCACACCCCCTCTAAACATCACATCACTAATAACTACACACCACACACATCACACACATCGGCTTAGATACTCAGATAAATAGCCAAAAGACAGTAAATTATTTTAGAGAATATAACAAGTGACTCGAGCTAGCTCTGTTCAACAGATGCAAATATTAAGAAACCATAGCTCTGTTTCTATAAATATCTCTTTAATTAAACAATGCATCTCAATATTGGTCGGTATGCCTATGGATAAGATTTACATAACTAGTGATTTAAAAACTGCTATCATATTTCATGTTTAGTCATGCACAATATTCAGAACTTTCTATATTAACATGTTGAAACAGGCAGCTAGCTGATATGTGACTGTTAGGTTCTACATGAAATGGAAAGTTTTCCAGTTAGTAAAACCATAAAAGTTCGAGTCACTTATTTTAGATTAGAGTCTGTTTTGGTCAGTGTTACAGCATGAACTTCAACCCCTACGGGTACTTGTGTAGTGCGGTGGTTCTCACCCTTTAACATCTTTCACCCCCATAAAAATAAAAAACTTTCACATTTTCTCTACAGCGATACACAATGCATTAATTTGAAAAAACAAGGGCAGTAAATCTGTTTGAAAAAAAAGCGCGCAATTATGGCATACGTATCATACGCAAAAACAAAACAAAAAATAAAACAACAGATGCGGAGATGGAATACCGTTTTTTCCCTCTTAAAAGCTTTTTCTAATAAATATTGTATTTTTGAGCAACTAGGTCTGGCTATAACACTGGGATAGATGGCCGAGTGGTGTAGATACTTGACTGTCGACCTGAGAGTCGTGGGTTCGATCCTTGGTGAGACCCATGGAATCTTTCAAGGTGAAATTTGGTGCAAAGTCGTCCCAAAAGTCCATCCAGCTTTAAATGGGGACCCGACTTTAAGTTGGGGAAGTAAAGGCGGCTGGGCGTTGTGATAACAACACATCTGCCCCGATACCATCTAGGGCTAAGGGAACTTTACTTTTTAACACTTGGTCATTAGATCGTCCAATGTGGATTGTTACCATGGACACTACTCCAGAACAAAGTGACCAAACCTTTTGCCTCGCCACCCACGTAGCACGGCAGCGCGTTCTGATTTCTTGAAATTAATGGCACACCTGCTCATGTCATATGGTCTTCTATCCAGGCTATCATCAGAACGGTTTTTGTTCTTTGTTGGTTCTGATATCATAAAACCGTTTTCGTTCTTTGTTTGCTCTGATATTTAACTTCCAAAACCGCGAGTCAAAAAAAAAACAAAAAAAAAAAACGTTTAAGTATAGTCTACAACTCAGGACCAATGGATGTTTCAGGTCATATCTAGAGTCCCCGCTATATCTCCCGTCAGTGCCGAATCTAGCTATTTTAGGGGCCCGGGGGGAGCTTGGCCTCTTTGGGTGCCCCTGCATTATGACATGAGATAATGTACTTAAAATTTAATTAATGTAAAAAAAAAGATTTCGGGGGCCACCTTCAAGCTGGGGCCCGGGCGGACTTACGAGTTTGGACCCCCCCTCTCCCCCGCCGTAGGTACGCCTTTGTCTCCCGGTGTGCTATAGGTTATTGTGGGGATGAAAGAAGGGCACCATAAAAACATTCCCATTACTGGTTTATATCAGGGGTCGGCAAGCTTTTGAGACGGAAGAGCCAAAAGTTATAATTTACAATTTTCTCAATTTTTAAAGAGCCACTATAATTGTTGTTTCAATATTATGGTATTTGTATAGGCCGCAATTTGTCATCGAAAGAGCCGCAACTTGACATCGAAAGAGCCGCATGCGGCTCGCGAGCCGCAGGTTGCCGACCCCTAGTCTATATAATCTAAGAGATTTCATCTCATGCTTGCAGGGATAAATAATGGAGGCTTAATAAAATACCGAGTCCAACATACTCGTCCTTATGCGTTACATAATAGTTGAAAGGTCGTCAATAGCAGCCCCCCCCCACACACGCCCACACCCCAGCACACAGTGATGCCCACATGGGTTCTGTTATCATTGCTGTAGCCACTAGAAGGGATTCACGTTGAGCGATGCATTGAAATTGCGTTAGGTATCAAAAACTTCGAGTAATGAAAGAAAAACAAACAAACAAACAAACAAACACGCAATACATAGTTGAGCTGAATTACATGAAACAAAAAGTACACACAATCAATTACACACAAACACACACACACACACACACACAGACACAATACACGCAATCAATCACACACACACACATACACACACAACATAATCAATCACACACACACACATTCAGACGCTACAATTGACAGTATCAAGTTCCCTCTGTTGTATTAAATAACTTCCTGTCCAATACAATAATACAACAGCTATTATCCTTAAGGCTTCTGAAATTAATTCCAGCAACTGAATTGTTGAGAATGGCCAAAACAAAATAAACAACTGTTTTATTCATTTTCAATATTCGTTTACCGCATTTGGTGTTTGGAAATAAAATGTCAAATATGTTGAACCGGAAGTAGTTACCATGACCTCTCCATGAACCGATTCACATCTATTTGTCTACGAAAACATATTCCCAGGTCTGTCATAGGTCAAGCCCCACCCTGACAGACAGTGGACAAGTCTCCGAGTGTTCGAAGACCTACAACTGCTAACTCATTTTAGGAATCAGTATTGATTTTGTTTTTATTTTTTATTTTTTTTTTACACTGATGGAAGTGACCGCGTGGACATCATACAAAATACTGACCTGGCATAAGGACACGTGACAGTCAACGGAATACATGTATGGGTGGTACTGAGACACGTGACAGTCAACGGAATACATGTATGGGTGGTACTGAGACACGTGACAGTCAACGGAATACATATATGGGTGGTACTGAGACACGTGACAGTCAACGGAATACATGTATGGGTGGTACTGAGATACGTGACAGCCAACGGAATACATATATGGGTGGTACTGAGACACGTGACAGTCAACGGAATACATGCATGGGTGGTACTGAGATACGTGACAGCCAACGGAATACATGTATGGGTGGTACTGAGATACGTGACAGCCAACGGAATACATGTTTGGGTGGTACTGAGACACGTGAATGCCAACGGAATACATGTATGGGTGGTACTGAGACACGTGACTGCCAACGGAATACATGTATGGGTGGTACTGAGACACGTGACTGCCAACGGAATACATGTATGGGATGGTACTGAGACACATGACAGCCAACGGAATACCTATATGAGTGGTACTGAGACACGTGACAGCCAACGGAATACATGTATGGGATGGTACTGAGACAAATGACTGCCAACGGAATACATTTTTGGGTGGTACTGAGACACGTGACAGCCAACGGAATACATGTATGGGATGGTACTGAGACAAATGACTGCCAACGGAATACATTTTTGGGTGGTACTGAGACACGTGACAGCCAACGGAATACATGTATGGGATGGTACTGAGACAAATGACTGCCAACGGAATACATTTTTGGGTGGTACTGAGACACATGACAGCCAACGGAATACATTATGGGTGGTACTGAGACACGTTACGGTCAACGGAATACATGTTTGGGTGGTACTGAGACACGTGAAAGTATATTACTAGACTGACAGCAAACATAGCACCTATGCGAAAATGGGAACAAGAGAGACCCAGTTTTGGGGCAGTTGTTCAGGGGCCCCTTATTCTCGGGCTGTTTACCTTTAGCTTCACAGTGGCCCCAATTTCTCAGCTAAACTGTTTGACATTAAGATACAGCCATCGCTTTGAGATGTGCATCATTCTACTGTCAGGACATACGGCAGCTAGCAAACTTGCGTCTCAAATTAAAATATATCAATCTTTGTCGGACTGAAAGACAGCGAAAAAGTTAGGCATACACACATACACACACACATACACACACACATACACATACATACAAAGTGAGAAAGACAGAGAGAAAGAAAGAGAGATCTTCTATATCGTAAAAATCGATGTTATTTGCTAGACAAAGATGTATCTGTTTTGTTGCAAGTTCTGGGAGATGTATTTGATTGTACTGATTGTGTGGTCATGGAATATATCATAACCATCAATAACCATAAAACATATTTCTTTTTTTCTTTTTTTTTTCCCCACCTGTCAAAAGGTGATGAGGACAGAAAAAAATTTACTATGTACTTTTCCCATCTGAGATATAAATGCGGACCGTCTACTGACATACATACTGATGGTCGGGTGGTAGAGTGCTCGACTGTCGACCTGAGAGCCCGTGGTTCGATCTCCGGAGAGGATGGCCTATGGCTATTTCAGGTCATGGTTAAAGTTTCCGCTGTATCTCCCGTGGTACTTCCATGGCCATTGCACTATCGACTATGGTGGGGGGATGAAAAATACGCCTCTGCAAAAACCGTGCCATTTGTGGATTATAGGATCTAACAAGACTTCTCACAGACATACATTCACTGTTTTTCACATTGCTACACGTTTATTTCATTTGGCTACACGTTTATGTTCACATTGCTACACGTTTATGTTCACATTGCTACACGTGTATTTCACATTAATACACGTTTATTTCACATTGCTACACGGTTTATTTTCATGTTGCTAAACGTTTATTTCACATTTCTACACGTTTATTTTACATTGCTACACGTTTATTTCACATTGCTACACGTTTATTTCACATTGCTACACATTTATATCACATTGATACACGTTTATTTTCACATTGCTACACGTTTATTTCACATTTCTACACGGTTTATTTTCACATTGCTACACGTTTATTTCACATTTCTACACGTTTATTTTCATGTTGCTACACGTTTACTTCACATTGCTACAGGTTTATTTCACATTGCTACACGTTTATTTCACATTGCTACACGTTTATTTCACATTGCTACACGTTTATTTCACATTGCTACACGTTTATTTCACATTGCTACACGGTTTATTTTCATGTTGATACACGTTTATTTCACATTGCTACACGGTTTATTTTCATGTTGCTAAACGTTTATTTCACATTTCTACACGGTTTATTTTCACATTGCTACACGTTTATTTCACTTGCTACACGTTTATTTCACATTGCTACACGGTTTATTTTCATGTTGCTACACGTTTATTTCACATTTCTACACGATTTATTTTCACATTGCTACACGATTTATTTTCACATTGCTACACGTTTATTTCACATTGCTACACGTTTATTTCACATTGCTACACGGTTTATTTTCATGTTGCTACACGTTTATTTCACATTGCTACACGGTTTATTTTCATGTTGCTAAACGTTTATTTCACATTTCTACACGGTTTATTTTCACATTGCTACACGTTTATTTCACATTTCTACACGGTTTATTTCACATTGCTACACGTTTACTTCACATTGCTACACGTTTATTTCACATTGCTACACGGTTTATTTTCATGTTGCTACACGTTTACTTCACGTCCACCCCCCTGATCTCGGGTACTAACTTAGTCAACTATGACGTGATTCAATTATTTAGGACTAACGCAGTGACCCATTTTCTCTATGGAGTAACATAATTCAGGGCGACCTGATGTAGGTTAACCCATTTTTCATTTGTACCACTAGATGATAATATATGTATATATAGTTCATTCAATGCAATAGTTTGAAGAGGGGAGGATTAGTATGTACTGAGATATTTACGTATACAGTAGTGATATAAATATACAATCGGCAAGCCATCTACACTGCCTCCCTGCATATATTCAGTTAGCCTGACTACATATTAGACAGAAGTATAGCCAGGCAATTAGTCACACACTCAGCCAGGCGTGAGCACTAGTATAACTAAAACAAAACTAAATACGGTTTTGAACGCAGACACAAGGAGACACGTGGTATTCAAACAGCCTTAGTTAGACAAACTTGCACACACACACACACACACACACACAAAAGGACATCCTAACAGCCTTTGACGGACACTCTGGCCAAACAAAAAAAAAAGACAGCATTTATTCTAAACAGCTTTAAACAGACAGGCTGTCACAATAAATGACACATTTAAAACAGCTCTAGACAGAAAGGCTGACAGCAAAGGAGGACATTATTAAGACAACTTAAAACAGACTTAATGCCGAAATGACAGACAATCAAGCTGCCTCTATTTCAAATGAAAATCTTAGTTAACATTCTGTGATTACGTAGAATGGACGTGCATGTGTGTGTACATGTTCCAGCCTATCTCGACGTGTCTTTCTATACATGTTCCAGCCTATCATGACGTGTCTGTCTATATATGTTGCAACCTATCATGACGTGTCTGTCTATACATGTTGCAACCTATCATGACGTGGCTGTCTATACATGTTGCAACCTATCATGACGTGTCTGTCTATACATGTCGTATTGTTGCAGCCTATCATGGCGTGTCCGTATATAGACTCTATAAATATTGCAGCCTATCATGACGTGTCTGTATATAGAAAAAATATAGGAAATATTGCAGCCTATCTTGACTTGTCTGTCTATAGACTATACATATTGCAGCCTATCTTGACTTGTCTGTCTATAGACTATAAATATTGCAGCCTATCTTGACTTGTCTGTCTATAGACTATAAATATTGCAGCCTATCTTGACTTGTCTGTCTATAGACTATAAATATTGCAGCCTATCTTGACTTGTCTGTCTATAGACTATAAATATTGCAGCCTATCTTGACGTGTCTGTCTATAGACTATAAATATTGCAGCCTATCTTGACGTGTCTGTCTATAGACTATACATATTGCAGCCTATCATCACGTACTGTGTAATCCCCAGTTTTTACGTCACACTAAGCAGACGAGGAGATAAAAGGGGTCCAATAAAAGCCCGCCATAAATCCCAGGCTTGTCCACAAGAAGGTCTTATGCTGGACTACAGGAGAATCCATTGACCTCAGCCAAATTAATCGCGTGTCCGATCACCGGGAGTCAAATGATCACGTGATCTTATCATCCGTGACGTAGCGAGCTCAGACTTGGGAAAAGCTAGATGTCCACAGAGCGCGCGGTTGAATCCTGCAATATCTCATTGTGGCTGTAGGTTATACAGAACTTGGAATATCTCATTGTGGCTGTAGGTTACACAGAACTTGGAATATCTCATTCTGGCTGTAGGTTATACAGAACTTACATATTTTCATACAGGTGTAGCGTGATTTACTTCTATAATTTAATGATTAAATCTTTTTAAGTAGTTTTTTTTTAAATCGTATGTCTTTTGTGTTTGTATTTCGTTTGAATTTAATCAGAAGTTTGTGTTTGTATTTCGTTTGAATTTAATCAGAAGTTTGTGTTTGTCTTTCGTTTGAATTTAATCAGAAGTTTGTGTTTGTATTTCGTTTGTATTTAATCAGAAGTTTGTGTTTGTATTTCGTTTGAATTTAATCAGAAGTTTGTGTTTGTATTTCGTTTGTATTTAATCAGAAATTTGTGTTTGTATTTCGTTTGTATTTAATCAGAAGATTGTGTTTGTATTTCGTTTGAATTTAATCAGAAGTTTGTGTTTGTATTTCGTTTGAATTTAATCAGAAGTTTGTGTTTGTATTTCGTTTGAATTTAATCAGTAGTTGTTTTTTTTCGGCTGTTTTGCTTGTATTAGATGCTAGAGTCTATGTGTGTGTGTGTGATTATGGTTGTGCGTGTATATATATATATATATATATATATATATATATATGTGTGTGTGTGTGTGTGTGTGTGTGTGTGTGTGTGACTGTTTTGTAAACGTCAGGGATAAAGTTTGGGTGCACGTCGTGAGTACATTTTTTCTGCCCATCCCTTGTTGTTGTGAGTACCTGTCAAGATGAGAGTACATTACAAATGTGATGGATCCTCCCTTTTTACGAAGTGCCCTATAAGGAGCAGCTGAACAAATCGGCTTAATGCCAGACTTATGCCGATGATAATGATAGCCCTATGTCAATGATAATGATAGCCCTATGTTGATGATAATGATAGCCCTGTGTCGATGATAATGATAGCCCTATGTCGATGATAATGATAGCCCTATGTCGATGATAATGATAGCCCTATGTCGATGATAATGCCAGACCTATGTCGATGATAATGATAGCCCTGTGTCGATGATAATGATAGCCCTGTGTCGATGATAATGATAGCCCTGTGTCAATGATAATGATAGCCCTATGTCGATGATAATGCCAGACCTATGTCGATGATAATGATAGCCCTATGTCGATGATAATGCCAGACCTATGTCGATGATAATGATAGCCCTGTGTCGATGATAATGATAGCCCTATGTCGATGATAATGATAGCCCTATGTCAATGATAATGATAGCCCTATGTCGATGATAATGCCAGACCTATGTCGATGATAATGATAGCCCTATGTCGATGATAATGATAGCCCTATGTCAATGATAATGATAGCCCTGTGTCGATGATAATGATAGCCCTATGTCGATGATAATGCCAGACCTATGTCGATGATAATGATAGCCCTATGTCGATGATAATGCCAGACCTATGTCGATGATAAACACCTATGGATATGTCAGGTCATAGTTTGTCTCCGCTATATCTCCCGTGGCGTCTCCGTGGCTATTGCACTATTAACTGTGATGGGGATGAAAGAAGGGCATCATAAAAAACAGACCCATTAGTGGTTTATAGGATCTAAGAGATTTCATCTCATCTTTACAGTGGACCTCAAACATTGCACACAAGGGGCCCTTACATGACCTCAAACACTGCACACAAGGGGCCCTTACATGACCTCAAACATTGCACACAAGGGGCCCTTACATGACCTCAAACACTGCACACAAGAGCCCTTACATGACCTCAAACATTGCACACAAGGGCCCTTACATGACCTCAAACACTGCACACAAGGGGCCTTTACATGGCCTCAAACACTGCACACAAAGGGCCCTTACATGGCCACGGATTCTTCAGGTCACCATAAAACTAACGCCCTTTATTTATTGCTGTCTTGGTCTAAGAAGCCCCAGTTTTTTCTTCTTCGCCAAAGCCCCCGCCCCCCACACCGACTTAAATTCGCTTCTGCGCATGTGACATTTGCCCCCAGGCCAACTGTAACGCTAAAACCGGCTCAGCGACCTTTTATACTTATAAGAATAAATGACATTTCTCAAAGCCATAATATACAAAGCCAAGGTAACCAAGGCTATTGAATGTCTTAAGTACAAGTATTGTATTGGTAGAAATAAGAAAAAAAATATTTCAGTGTTATAATAATCATAGATTACAGAATAAAATTAAAACCTTACATGAAAAAATTAATACCAACTTTGAAGTGTCAGCTTTCCAATAGCTTGTAAGTCAAGAAATGTCGCTTTGCGAATATCAAACCCGTGATATATAAATTCAGCGTTGGGCTGGGAAATAATATATTCATTTGGAAGATTGTATTTTTACATTTACTATACTTTATATTATATTACATTGTTATATTGATTTTTGTCGTTTGTTTTGTGTATTTGAGTATAAGGGACAGTCATTCCGATCATTACAGTTCATATAAAGTATAACCTTTACACCTTGTATCTCTAACTCTTGTCTCTACGTCCCGTGGAGTGCTCAAGCTTTCTATGCTACAATCTATTGTTCAACAGTTTTAAATAGAATCATCCTACAATTTAATGTGCAACAGTTTTTAATAGATCTATTCTACCATCTTTTGTGCAACAGCTTTAAATAGATTTATGCTACTCTCTATTGTGTAACACCTTTAAATAGATTTATGCTACTCTATTGTTCGACAGTTCTAAATAGATTTATGCTACTCTCTATTATGCAACAGTTTTAAATAGATTTATTCTACAATCTATTGTGCAAATAGTTTTAATAGAATGATTTTTTTTGTTTTGTTTTATTTTACTGCCTTTATATAAGACTTTTACTTTTTTAAAATAATACTCTGACATTTTCCTGGAATTCAACAGTTGTCAACCATTTACCTGGTTTGTCAAGGTTGTTTCTTACGGTGGCAAGGTCACAACGTGGGCACCGTATTTATAAACCACCCACCCTTGTTTCATGCTGTAGTGTGTGTTGTTTAAAGTTTGGTCCAAAAGATCTACTCCATTATTGACACTAACGCGCGCGAGCACATACACACTCATACACTAAAAGCAGACTTATATATATATATATATATATATATATATATATATATGGATAGATAGATAGATAGATAGATAGATATATAGATAGATAGATAGATAGATAGATAGATAGATAGATAGATAGATAGATAGATAGATAGATAGATAGATAGATAGATAGATAGATAGATAGATAGATAGATAGATAGATAGATAGATAGATAGATAGATAGATAGATAGATAGATAGATAGATAGATAGATAGATAGATAGATAGATAGATAGATAGATAGATGTGTGTGTTTGTGCGTGTACATTGCCCACCTGTATAAGTGTGATAGTAAAATAAGACTTTCCCAATCAAACAGTTTGTATTGAGGAAATCAAATATTTTTCATAACGTAATCAACGTTTTCCAGTTTGTTTATTTTGTCTTTGCACTTTTACTTGCAGGGGACAAACCTGGGACGATGACACGAGCTATAAGATAAAACATAAATTAAGAACATTAAAAAAATATCTTCAATTTTTCTTTCTTTTTTTTATTTTATAGTTTATTACTCAATGAGTACTCACGATTTTCATTATCTTAAAGGCTTGGCTATAAATAGCTCTTTCATAACCATATAATGGCTGTTTATATAAGTTGTGCATGACATGATCGTGAGTCATTAAAGTGCGACATTTGACCCAAACGAAGCACCATACCGCAATTGTGTGACAGATACACAAACTCATTAAAGTCAGCGGTTTGGAACATTTTTTTTTTCAATACCCGAAACTCTTTATTTAAAAATGAATTATAGTAATGAAGTCCCCATGGGGAGGCAGTGGCGTAACTAACGTTAGTGGCACCCGAGGGTGAGGTCTGAAACATGCCCCCTTTCCATCGCCTAGCAAACAAGTAATAATAAGGTGGTGATAACTGGGCTGGCATCCGCCCCTTCCTCGCTACGCCGACGACCTTCTCCGTTCCCAAGCCAGCGGAATATAGTATACTCTCGGAATGGTCTCGAACCCTGGGGGTAAGTGCACTAGAAACACCCAGTTCATTTTAATTCAGAGTTATATCCGCCCACTGACTTGGTGTAATGTCCTAACCTCATCCGCCCACTGACGTAGTGAAATGTCCTAACCTCATCCGCCCACTGACTTGGTGTAATGTCCTAACATCATCCGCCCACTGACGTAGTGTAATGTCCTAACCTCATCCGCCCACTGACGTAGTGTAATGTCCTAACCTCATCCGCCCACTGACATTGTGTAATGTCCTAACATCATCCGCCCACTGACATTGTGTAATGTCCTAACCTCATCCGCTCACTGACATTGTGTAATGTCCTAACCTCATCCTCCCCCACTGACGTAGTGTAATGTCCTAACCTCATCCGCCCACTGACGTAGTGTAATGTCCTAACATCATCCGCCCACTGACGTAGTGTAATGTCCTAACCTCATCCGCCCAATGACATTGTGTAATGTCCTAACATCATCCGCCCACTGACATTGTGTAATGTCCTAACCTCATCCGCCCACTGACATTGTGTAATGTCCTAACCTCATCCTCCCCCACTGACGTAGTGTAATGTCCTAACCTCATCCGCCCACTGACGTAGTGTAATGTCCTAACATCATCCGCCCACTGACGTAGTGTAATGTCCTAACATCATCTGCCCACTGACGTAGTGTAATGTCCTAACCTCATCTGCCCACTGACGTAGTGTAATGTCCTAACATCATCCGACCGCTGACGTGTGTAATGTCCTAACCTCAATCCGCCCACTGACGTAGTGTAATGTGCAACATCGTCATCCGCCCACTGACGGCCAGTGTAATGTCCTAACCTCATCCGCCCACTGACTTGGTGTAATGTCTAACATCACCCAACATTTACGTAATGTCCTAAACCTCATTTGCCATTGATGTAGTATAATGTCCTACCCTCGACCGCCAGTGACCTAGTGTAATGTCCTACGCTCATCAACCACTGATTCCTCCACCTCTCCCCCACCTTCTCAGGTTTTTAAAGTAACTGACCGTATCAGTTGCCCCCCACCCCCTCAACCCTTCCATTCTCCACCCCCCCCGTCCTTTTGTTTAGTCATTAACAAGATAATATTAATAACTCTGCCGTTATCTCGAGATGATATCAAAAGCCGGGCGCGTGCTACGAAATACTTAGTACCGCCGCACTTGGGAGAAGAAAAAAAAAAAAATCCGCGACGAATATGAACACGATTTAAAAAAAAAAATAGTTCCAGAGATAATGATGTAGTAATTGCACCGGATATGAACTATCCACGACCCTAGTCCTACTGGTGATTTTATTTTAATTATTTTTTAATCAGACTTTTTAACTATTTGATTTATTTATAGATTTTGTTCCTTTCAGTGATTTTTTTTTGTTTTAGAGAAGCATAACTTTGGTGTGAATTGCGATAGTTGCACATCAAATAGAACAATGGTTCAGTCTTAACAGTTGGTCTAAAAATAGTAAAGATAATTTTATTTGGAAATTATGCAAAACCGAATAGAATAAGCATAAAAATATATTTCAAATTTAAACCTCTGGGGCGAAGTAAAATTTATAATTGAGGAAGGTTTTTTTTATTATTATAATTTTTTCAAACCAGATTTTCTCTTGTCTTTTATTTGGCGTTGTACTAATTGGTCATTATTCTGAATTGGACACAAGCAAAAGCTCTTCAAAAAAAAATAAAAACTACTCTCCAGAGATATTTGCTAAACCATCCATATTTCTTTTAAAAGATAGGGAACTTTATTATGCATGGCTGTATGGTACTACTCTTAACAGCTTCACCTAAAGCAGCAGTTGGTGGTACGCATGCCGCAAGGAATAGGAGAAGTGTTAAGTGCAAGGGTTAGGGCATCGATAATAAATCTCTTCGTTTAAACCAACCAGTTTAATTTGAAGGCTCCGCCATTTTGATGCGCGACTCATCACCAAACCACGTGACAGAGTATAGCATTAGAAAAATGTGTGTGTGTGTGTGTGTGTGAAGTCCCTGTAAGGATGAGATGATATCTCTTAGATCCTGTCAAACACTAATGGTGCCTTTCTTCATACCCCAACCATAGCTGATAGTACAATGGCCATGGAAAAACCCTCCCGCAAGAGATGTATCGGGGAAATCCTCACACAGAGATCGAACCAGGTACTTTCAGGGTCGACAGACGAGTGCTTTACCGCACGACCATCCACCCCCCTTCATTAGAAAAGTGAGCATATTCCATTTTGAAAACAAGTAAGGTACATTTACCCGCGAGACGTACATGTCAGGGGGTACACGCAAACATTTTTTTCGCACCTTTTTTGGGTACGTCGCAACAACGTTGGAGAATTCCATGACCTGCAGGGGTCAAGGTTCGTGACACCCAGACTGCTAATTCATTTTACAGCAAATTAATGTACCCGACATGGCATCTAAGAATAGGGGGAGGGCTGGGGTGTTTGAGGGGGTGGCCCCTTGTGGCGAACCTGCCTATGTAAAGTTCGATTTAAGCCGCCAGGGACTCATTCACTCGACTCAATCGCTTTTCCCTTAGAAGAATTTGTATATTGTTTTGCTCAGCGAGTGATAAATGAAACTGATGTTCCTCTCTTTCAAACACATCTACATAACTGATGGCGTCCCTTCAAGGAAGCGATGTCCATGTCTAAACTATTTTAAACAATTGGTCTTAAATAGGAACCAATATTCACCGCAGGTTTGGCAACGGATTCAAATCACGGACATCGAACTGTCATAATGTTTTAAAGTTACCAGGATCAGTATGAAGCATCATTTTATCTATACCAACCCCAACTTTCAAAGTAAAGTTTTAAAAAAGTTATATTTGCGGTTTGATACTTTATCTGCAAGTGGCGTGGTACTTTTGTAAAGTAGAACAAAAAAATATGTTTCATGTGAAGGCCAATCTTGGTATCGAATATGATAACATAAAAAAAAAACCAATAACAAGAGAGTTGGACAGTGGGGGGAGGGGGGTCCAATGGAGAGCGTTCAACTCCGTCTCGGACACAGATAAACACTTGAAAGTTTTTCATTGTCCACTCGTGTCCACTGATAAGACGTTACGCTGGGTGGACGTTGTGAAATATTCATCTGATGACGCCATCAATCTGTGATGATCAATCTTCAACCGTAGATAAGCCAAACTGTCACAGTGAGCTCTTCAGGAGTGGCCAGATACAGCTGACCAGATTAGGCCAGATTTCATTGTGTGCAACAATAACATTTCTTTTTTTCTTTATATAACTTTCTTTTAGTTTGTTTATTGTTCGTTTTTTTTTTTTTTTCGCAAAATGGAGGTTCTCAGACATTTTAACAGATGGAGACATTTTAATAATCAATGTGTTAAAGGAGATAATGGTGTATCTAGATTTAGTTTCATTTGCATTAATAACTATTGAAAAAGAAGTAGTTTCCTAACAAAAACGCAAGGGGCCCCTTTTTTTTTGGAACCGTTGTATTCCATCTTTGGATATAAACACAAGCCATGTAAGGATACATTGAAGTACCTATCATGTCAATATTGAGGTCAGGTAGTCTATTACATCACGTGACTCAAGGTGCAGACTGTTTTTTGTTTATTTACCCAAAGACTGAAATATTTGTAATGTCTGTGATCTTTGGTCTATCTAGACAGAAGATCATGGTCCAACTGAATTATACCCCCTTGGTCTAGCATTACATCCGGGCACACTGCTTAATTATACAGTCAACTTGTTCACTAACTGGTTAAATAGTACATACATTTCACCGTACTACAGTATTAGCAAGGAGCATCTTTTGAAACTTTGTATTACCGTATACTTCAAGGTGGGGAAGTACATCTGGACTGAAATGCTGACGTTGGTTGGAACTAGTTGCCAGATTTCAGTCCATTTCCAAACATATTGTCAATCATTTTGTATATCTAAAAAAAAGTCATAAAAGTTGGACTGGTTTTGTTTAAATAAAACAGTGCTGTTCTAAATACTGTTCATTTGTAAAATATTGTTTTCCAACTGTATATACCATATATGAAGCCTATATATATATATACACATATATACAGAGAGAAAGAGAGAGAGAGAGAGAGAGAGAGAGAGATACATATTACATATAGATCGATGAATAGATAGATAGATAGATAGATAGATAGATAGATAGATAGATAGATAGATAGATAGATAGATAGATAGATAGATAGATAGATAGATACATACATACATACATACATACATACATACATACATAGATAGATAGATGTTTTTACCTTGGAGGAACACCTTATATTCCGTATATTGCCGCACTAAAGGCCTTATTTCGATGTGTAAGTATGTGTGGAAATGTATAAGTGTGTAAATATGTAAGTGTGTAAATGTTTAAATGTGTAAATGTATACATGTGTAAGTATGTAAGTGTGTACATGTGTAAGTATGTAAGTGTGTAAGTGTGTACATGTGTAAATGTGTAAATGTTTAAGTGCGTAAGTGTGTAAATGTGTAATTGTAAAAATGTGTAACTGTGTAAATGGGTAAATTTGTAAATGCGTAAATTTGTAAGTGTGTAAATGTGTACGTGTGTAAATATGTAAATGTGTAAGTGTAAATATGTAAGTGTGTATGTGTAAATTTGTAAGTGTGTAAATGTGTAAGTGTGTAAATGTGTAAGTGTGTAAATGTGTAATTATTTAAGTGTGTAAATGTGTATATATATATATATATATATATATATATATATATATATATATAAATGTTTAAATGTGTAAATAGGTAAGTGTGTAAATGTGTACATGTGTAAGTGTGTAAATGTGTAAGTGTGTAAAAGTCCATCGTTCGGAGGAATTTTACCCGGGGAATAGTGTTAAATTGAGGTGAACCTGTTGAATAAAGGTTATTCTCTTTCATAATGCATTCTGCTGGTCATCCATCTTTGGTGGTTGACCAACAGAATATCAAACGAAACACCAGTCGGACAGGCTATCTTCATTAGCCTGGATGACCCGGAAGAGCACTCGTTTGCGCCGCAAAAGGAAGGGGGGGGGGTTTGGAGGGAGAAACACCAAGCAATATTGGTATGTCATGGGTGCTGGGAGTGGTGCCCCTTATCTGATGACGTAATTAGGGGAAATTGTTTGTTCAGACGATCATTAGTGTACTGCGAAAGATGGCTAAATTTAGAACATGTTTTTTTCTGATAAGAGAGGAAAACAAATGATCACCCAACAATGTTTGGTATTTAACCATGTGTGTGTAGTTAACTCACAGAATGTTTTTGTTTATATTTTACGAGTGTAAACATCAGGGACGAGGCGTGAGTGTTGCCGGTCATAACTTTTAGATGAAAAATTTATTGATGTTCTTATGCTATATACAAAGCACAAAGGAACATAGATTTATATATTTGTATAAATTACATGTATTTGACAAACAACTTATACAATATATATATATATATATTTATATATTAATGAATGTTATATTTATTTAAACTTGTAGTCATTTTATTATGAATGATTATGCTAACTATATTCAATGAAAACAATACCATTATATAGCATTTTCTATAAAAAATGACTATGACCGGCAACACTCACGCCTCGTCCCTGGCAAACATTTAACGGCTTGTGCAGGGCCGTAGAAAAGTAAATTCTTGCCGAGTGTCCCTCAGTTATGTAAAAGCCTCATGATATTTGTCAATGTAAATCTCATGAGTGTAAATATAATGCTTACGAAATCTTGAACAAAAAGTGCAATTATGTAACGGTGAAATGTAAACAATTCTTCGTTCAATAACTCCGGGTGTTTGTTGTAAAGATTAGTCCTCTCGTGAATCCATTAATTTTATTTTGTCTTATCTCAAGAAAGCTTTTTGGGTGTATGTCTGATTCCGTTTGTCTCATAGTGGTGGTCTATTCCCAAAATGTCTGATTCCATTTGTCTTGTGATGCTTGTCTCATCTCTGAATGTCTTATTCCGTTTGTCTTATGGTGTTTGTCTCATCTCTGAATGTCTGATTTCGTTTGTCTTATGGTGTTTGTCTCATCTCTGACTGTCTAATTTCGTTTGTCTGAT
Organism: Bulinus truncatus; assembly: GCA_021962125.1. Classification (NCBI taxonomy): domain Eukaryota; kingdom Metazoa; phylum Mollusca; class Gastropoda; family Planorbidae; genus Bulinus; species Bulinus truncatus. The sequence continues at coordinate 2,622,401 of JAGDYQ010000005.1, read as the reverse complement.
GATGTTTGTCTAATCTCTGACTGTCTGATTCCAATTGTTTTATGATGTTTGTCTTATCCCTGAAAGTCTGATTCCGTTTGTCTGATAATATATGTCTTCTGCTTGACGTGGCATTTTGATGTCCCATTTTTTGGTCAGCCCGAAGAAATTAAACAGTTGGAAGATTGGTGCCACATAGTTAATGGTGTTTATGGATGACATCATCCTAGGTAAACTGTATGTCACCTGTCACCTGTCTATGTCTAGACAGGACAGGCACTGTGGAACTGCAGCACCCACAACGGCCCTATTGATAGCATCTATCCGATTCAATGCTCAGTTCTCACCGGAGTGTACAAGTAGCAGCATTAGTAACTAGAGGGAGATGACTGGAACAACCACGGGGGGGGGGGGGGGGTACTGGAAAGGGGGGTCCACTGTTTCTCAAACCTTTGCGGCTAGCACACCCCCCCTCCCAATCAACCTGAACAAAAAAAAAAAAAGAAAAAGGAGCTCTCGAAAAAATTAAAAGGTAAATTGAATGACATACGAACATTTTTGACGACCCCATTCAAATCAACTGGAGACCTCACACTTTGAGACCCACTGAGATAAACCCTCTCATCTTGGACGACTTAGGCGCATATTTTTTTTTTTCTATTTCAACTTTTTTCTTCGGAGGGAGGGTGTTGAGGGGGGGGGGGGTGGGGCCAGAATGGTCTGTTTTTTTAAAGTCGACAGAGTGTGTGTGTCCCCCGGTGCCACAGGCCAATCCACATTTTTCTTTGATACGTTTCCTAACAGTGCGTACTGCTAATGCCAGGCATAATCCAATTAGGGAAGTTGGGGGGGGGGAGGGTTTGACCCCCCCAGGCGTGATAATACTTTCTTAAAGTACGGTGCATTAAGAAACACATCTTCCTCCTCCGAAAAAAAAAACCTGACAAAATAGAACATTACTATACCGAGAGTGAATGTATTATGACTGTAAAAATTTTGATGGTAGCACTTGGGTGGTAGCGTTTTTGATGGTAAAAATTATGAGGGTAAACATTTAGGTTGGTAGCATTCATGTTTTGTAGCATTTTGATGGCAGCATGATGGCATATGTATTATAATGATACAATCAAGGTTTGTTTTGTTTTTTTAATTTAGGTGAACATATTAGTTAATGTGATATTGATAGATGATTGGTATTAATGACCGTGCTAGTCAGGTCAGCATATCGTTACTCTAACTTTACACACTCTAAGTCACATACATACACTCCATTCTTGTTTCTGTTACCGACCATGACCCAATGTCTTATTTACCGTTGGTTCAATTCTTTCTTTCTTTCTTTCTTTCAGTTTGCAGGCTTCGCAACCTACACATGGACGTTCGGTGTAGTTCTATGTAAGGGGGTCCACTACCTACAAAATGTTTCCTCTGTCTGCTCTGTTCTCACACTCACAGCCATGAGCATGGAAAGGTGAGAGAATATTTTTATTAAGGACTCACTCTCTCTCTATCTCTCTCTTTCTCTCTCTTTCTCTCTCTCTCTCTCTATCTTTCTCTCTCTCTATCTCTCTCTTTCTCTCTCTCTCTCTCTTTCTCTCTCTCTCTATCTTTTTCTCTCTTTATCTATCTCTTTCTCTCTCTCTCTCTATCTTTCTTTCTCTCTATCTATCTCTTTCTCTCTCTATCTATCTTTCTCTCTTTCGATCTCTCTCTTTCTCTCTCTCTCTCTATCTTTCTCTCTCTCTATCTCTCTCTTTCTCTCTCTCTTTCTCTCTCTCTATCACTATCTCTCTCTTTCTCTCTCTCTCTCTCTCTCTCTCTCTCTCTTTCTCTCTCTCTATCTCTTTCTTTCTCTCTCTCTCTCTCTTTCTCTCTCTCTCTCTATCTTTCTCTCTCTCTCTCTCTCTTTCTCTCTCTCTCTCTCTCTCTTTCTCTCTCTCTCTTTCTCTCTCTCTCTCTCTCTCTGTTTATATATATATATATACCAGAGTCTTGGTGAAGGGGCGTCATTTCGAGTTAGGTTTTAAGTGGAACAGGGGCGGACCGGGTGGCTATTTGTGGTTTTTCTTGTCTTCAAGTATGGTAAATACTGAGGGAAGGGACAATTGACCCTCCTCCCCCCCCCCAAAACATACTATCCCCCTGTAAAAAAACAAACAACCTAGTCTTGGTGGCAAGGCGGTTTAAGACGTTTTTGACGGACCTTATACACATGTACAATGAATGACGTAGTCAAAGTTATATTTTTAAGCCGTAGAATAACTTTCAAGGACGAGGCTTGTAAATCTTCGGTCCAAAACAATCATTGAGAACTGGTGCTCCCCGACTGTCTCTAAATGTTGTTTTAAGTTATGCTTCATGGGCCACTGCCTGTTATTGTGTGTGTGTTTTTTTTTGTCTCATTCAAAACAACAATTCTGGCTAGTCCAATGTTCGGCATGGCTGTTTCAAATAATGGGGGATCTGGCTAGTCCAATGTTCGGCATGGCTATTTCAAATAATGGGGGATTTGGCTAGTCCAATGTTCGGAATGGCTGTTTCAAATAATGGGGGATTTGGCTAGTCCAATGTTCGGCATGGCTGTTTCAAATAATGGGGGATTTGGCTAGTCCAATGTTCGGCATGGCTGTTTCAAATAATGGGGGATTTGTTTTTCTCGTGATGCAAGTTTCAGCGGATTATCTTTGATTGTTTACCTAGTCTTATAGATGTATGGTTCAGTTCCGTGTTTACCTAGTCTTATAGATGTATGGTTCAGTTCCGTGTTTACCTAGTCTTATAGATGTATGGTTCAGTTCCGTGTTTACCTAGTCTTATAGATGTATGGTTCAGTTCCGTGTTTACCTAGTCTTATAGATGTATGATTCAGTTCCGTGTTTACATGGTCTTATAGATGTATGGTTCAGTTCCGTGTTTACCTAGTCTTATAGATGTATGGTTCAGTTCCGTGTTTACCTAGTCTTATAGATGTATGGTTCAGTTCCGTGTTTACCTAGTCTTATAGATGTATGGTTCAGTTCCGTGTTTACCTAGTCTTATAGATGTACGGTTCAGTTCCGTGTTTACCTAGTCTTATAGTTGTTTGGTTCAGTTCCGTGTTTACATGGTCTTATAGATGTATGTTTCAGTTCCATGTTTACATGGTGTACCGTTATGTATTTTTATTATATTGTTATTGCTTAGTGTAGTGCTTATATTATTTCTTTGGTTCACTTGAGGTAGCGTTTAATTTAGTTGCATCCACAGACAACACACCATGAATGAGGCAAAACTCCACGATTCAAATGGCGTTTATTATGCAATTAAAAAAACATACACAAAAATGAAATCACATGCAGTAGTATTCACAAATGCCTGAAGAAAATATCAAAGTATTCTAACCGTCCCGAAGAGTTGAAGTAGAAATACTTGAACAAAAATAGACTTCGTACACAATATGACTTTAAATTTATATTACCGTCCCGTAGTATTGAAGGAGATACACTTTAATAAAATACACTTCAATTATTTATCGCCTACTAAATTGTCGTATACTGCAGTCCCGAAGGATTGAAGTAGATATACTTGAACGTCTGTTGGTCTGTCCAGTCTCTAGTTGGTCTCTATTCGGTCTGCCTGAAAACTTACATCTGAATATATATGTTGATTAAACCGTCCCATCATTCTAAGCCCCCAGCTCTTCTGATTGGCCCATTTTTCCCTTTTTCCACTCATATACATAATTAGGACTCTTTTTTCAGCCTAGTGATTGGTGCAGCCAAATACCCATTCTAAGGTTAGCATCCCTTTGTTATCTACAACTAAGTTTACTGTTACCTACGGTTAGGTCACTGACTTGTATCAACTTGATATAAAGAAAGTTCGTTGCCCTGCTTTGGCTTAAGAGACAGTGGTGCTGCACCTTGAAACCTTAGACAAAGGCTATTGTCTTTTGGATCTAACTTTCCTACCCGGGTCACTGGAAATTTAATATAATCTGACTTGTACTGTTAACTTTACTCTACCAAACAAAGATCAAAACGTAAACTTTTAATTAACAAAATGTATAAATGTGGTCCAGGCCTTAAGAAATTTTTAAACTTGACTCACTAACTGAAATTTACCAACTTATCAGTGGTTCTAAAAATTGTAGGGATATACCGAAAGGAGTCTTACAGATGTATGGTTCAGTTCCATACCACTCTTTTGAGCCTCACTGCTCATCTAAGATAATGAATGTTTTTTCAAACATAGTATCATATACCTACCTACCTATTCCTACCTATAAGAGTGTATAATGCACTTTAGCAATCCATAAATTAGAATTGCATTCAAAATAGTTTTAAAAAGTTTTTTTTTTCATATAATATTATAATTCACGTAATATCGTTTAACTGCACTTTTTTTTCTACATATAAACCTTCAAAAATACAAATTTTTTACGGTTGGGCTGTTAAAGGTTTGAGTGACACGTTTTTTGTACTTTACAGTCTGTAGCCCGCCTGACCTCAGTGAACGTGCGGTCTCTCAGACTGGAAGTCTGTGTGTGACCTAACAGTTTTAATCTGATTTCATTTGAGATTATTGTCTACTGCCAACTGCCTATCACTGGCTCACTGTCACAGATTAGTCTGACTGTTATCTCCAACCTTTAACCACCAAATAAAATACCTCCCCCCCCCTCCCTTCTGTCTTCAAAATCTTCAGAGAGTTTTTGTTTTTAAGTTACCTGCGCACAAAATGTTCAGATGTTTAAAAATATAAATAATAATAATAATTATAACACATTATTTAACGAAATAATATTTCGGTTAATTTTTTTTTATGTATGAAAAGCGCAATAGGAATAATCAATCTTAAAGCTTCTTTACTGTTTTTTTTAATTTTGCAGGAGGAGGGGGTGGGTAGGGGTGTCGAAATCTAGATATATTAATTGTTTTTACGGGCTCTTTCTGTGTAATCCTATAAATGTTGATGTATTTTCAAACACACACAGTCATATAAACAGATAAAACTCAAACACTTGTTGATGTGGAATATAAATTTAGTTGAACTTTATTTCAGCTACTCGTGACTTCACTTTTAGTAAAATTACAACTATTTCAATCTCTGAATCTACGGAACTAACTCTCTGTGAAAACTCCGATCCAACACTGACAAAACTGGCTCGTTCGTTTCGATGGACTTCTGGTTCCCCGAATACGGTGGGTGGGGAATAGGGGAGGGGCGTTTCGGACATCAAAGCCTGGTTCAGAGGTCTTACCTGAGTCCAGTAGGGCTTTGTTGCTGGTCAGTGACCAAGGGCGGGAAGCAGTGGCACCGAGAGCCAACGCGGGCCCCAGTGCAGGACATCATTGCGGGCCCCAGGGCAGGACATCATTGCGGGCCCCAAGGCAGGGCATCATTGCGGGCCCCAGGGCAGGACATCATTGCGGGCCCCTTAATAAACAATGAGTCGTGAAAAAAATTGACATGGTCGGTGATGCCGGGCCCCATTTATGCCCCCCTTGCAGATGCGGGCACCCTGGCAATGACCCCCCACTCCCCCCCCCTCTCGGCGGCCATGGCGGGAAGTCGCACCTTTGTCCAGCTCCCGAGCGTTTAGATCGCGCTCCGCTGACCACAGCCCTTGAGGGGATGGGGATGAGGTGAACGTAATATGGGGGTTAGCTGTGGTATGGGTGGGGGGGTAGCGATCTTAGCAAAGTGGTACTAGAAAAAGGTACATATTGGATTCCCCGAAAAAGACGATGTCAAGCCCGCTTCTCCCTCCCCCCCCACCCGCTTGCAAATATTACACCACCAATGATCTTTGAAAACATGGGCCCACCCCGTCTCATGTCGACCAATGGCCCCGGAATTCATAAAAAAAGGGGACACTGAGACCATCTAAACTATGTTTACTAAGACTATCTAAAATTATGTTTACTGAGACCATCTAAACTATGTTTACTAAGACCATCTAAACTATGTTTACTAAGACCATCTAAAATTATGCTTCTAAGACCATCTAAAATTATGTTTACTAAGACCATCTAAAATTATGTTTACTGAGACCATCTAAAATTATGTTTACTAAGACCATCTAAAATTATGTTTACTGAGACCATCTAAAATTATGTTTACTGAGACCATCTAAAATTATGTTTACTGAGACCATCTAAACTATGTTTACTAAATTTATTCATTTAAGGTTTAAAGTTTCTTTATTTACTAATGCTGTAATCCTCGGTTAACTTAACCTTTCAGATAATAATAGAGGGCTGCTGGCATTCTTCTCCCTTTGTTTATCACAATTTTCATTGACCTCACACACACACACACACACACACACACACACACACACTCACCGATACACGCACACACACACACACCCACAGAGACAAACATAACACCCTCCCCCCCCCCAACTACCCGAAACCCAAACCCACCAGTTGCTATGGTATAAACATTTTGTTTCCCCCCAGGTCTTGTTTTCTTGACAAGCAATGGGCAGACAACCGAGGTACTCATTAGCGGCCCTTGACTGAAATCTTACGAATCAACCCTCACACAAAATAATACTGATGGGGTGTGGTGTGGGGGGGGGAAGGAAAGGAGGAGAGAGAGAAATGGGGGGGGGAGGGGGGATACTCGAAAGAGGGGGGGTGTGGTGGACAGAAAGGGAAAGGTGGAGATAACTCTTGGAGGGGGGAAGTCATAGTTAGAGTTGCATGTAAGAGACTGAGAGACCAGCAAGTTAATCAAAGGGACAGAGAAACAGAAACATCGTGACGTAAGACAGAGAAAGGGGGAGATAATGAAAGAGAGAGAGAGAGAGAGAGAGAGAGGTGTGTATGAGAGAGAGAAAGAGAGAGAGAGAGAGAGAGAGAGAGAGGTGTGTATGAGAGAGAGAAAGAGAGAGAGAGATGGAGGGAGTGGGGTGGGAGCTGGTTTAGATGGGGAGAGTAAATTCATTTGCTAAAAGAAAGAAGTGGGGGAAAACATTAATCAGCTTATGGTCCCAAAATAAAACAACTATCTAATGTTGTGTGTGTGTGGAGGGGGGGAGGGGGAAGGAGTTGGGATGGACATAGGTCAGTTAACGGTGTTTAGGTCAGATTATGGTGTAAGACAGTTAACAGGTAAAGATTCAGCTATATGTTATATCCATCTTCAGTGCCGTATGTTTGACCTGTCCATCATCATGGACCAAATATATTTTGTTACTTAAATTGTTGTTTGTTTGAAAGGAACCGAATTAACCTGTTTACCTGGAGGTCCTTGGTGCTATTTGAGGGTGGCTCAGGTATCAATTTCTGCAACTATGCATTGCGTAAGACTTGTGCTGTGAACAGTATCTGCAATCTGCTATATTGTATGACAAGTTGACAACAGTCGTTCTACTCCTACCTTACATCAAGTCTTCTTCGATCCAACTCTGTTCTAGTTACCGGTCAGCACCGACCATCGATCCGTTCAATCCACGGGTGACCATGACTCGTGACCTTTTTGCCTTATCGCCATGACTCGTTACACGGCGTCGTAGTGACAGATCAATGACCAACAATGACCAACAATGACCAGCAATAATCAACAATGACCAGCATTAACAAAATATGATCAACATTGACCAGCAATGACCGATGAGGACAAACAATGACCAGCGATGACCAACAATGACCAGCATTGAAAAAATATGATCAACATTGACCAACATTGACCAGCAATAACCAATGAGGACAAACAATGATCAACGATGACCAACAATGATCAACAATGACCAACACTGACCAACAATGACCAGCATTAACAAAATATGATCAACATTGACCAGCAATGACCAATGAGGACAAACAATGACCAGCGATGACCAACAATGACCAGCATTGACAAAATATTATCTACATTGACCAACATTGATCAGCAATGACCAATGAGGACAAACAATGATCAACGATGACCAACAATTATCAACAATGACCAACAATGACCAACACTGACCAATAATGACCAGCATTGACAAAATCTGATCAACATTGACCAACATTGACCAGCAATGACCAATAAGGACAAACACTGACCAACAATGACCATTTATCAAATCCAGCCCTAGAAATGTATCATGGTTGTAAATAATTCAGCAAGAGCATTAGTTCTTCATGATTACACAAAGCAAATGAAAGCAATCATTTGAAAAGCTATCAAGGACGAGTGTAAATTGAGTACGTCCTATCTTAATGGTGAGGGAGGAGTTAACTAGCCATATACACATCAAAGGAAAACAAGCTCAAATGTTTGGAATGTCGTCGTCACATAGGAAGAAGATCGATCTGCAACAATGTCCGTTGGATCACAAGCGTTAATGGCTCCTGTGACTGGCTCTAAATATGCGGCCCCTTTCCCGTGCTAAAAATTACGAAAGGGGTGAAAATGCCGCCCCTTACTAGTGGTAAAGTAGGTACCTAGTAAACTATAGATGTATTTGCGACCACTCTTTGTTCTATCTAGTAACTGTGCTGAAGAAGTGTATTTGGGACCACTCTTTGTTCTATCTAGTAACTGTGCTGAAGAAGTGTATTTGGGACCACTCTTTGTTCTATCTAGTAACTGTGCTGAAGAAGTGTATTTGGGAACACTCTTTGTTCTATCTAGTAACTGTGCTGAAGAGATTTGTGTGGAACCACTCTTTGTTCCAATAAATATTTTCATTTACAATTGAAATATTTCATTCACTTGAGGAGATGCAGTTCATCTTTGTATCATAAACTCACAAAAAAATAGTCACAGATTTAAGACATATGTCGAAGTTCCCTGATTTTAATGAACCAATTTACTCTCCTTGTAGTATGAACCAAAAGATGATAATATTTTTGTTGGATGTTTTTGAAATATCAAATTGTGTCCTAGAAATTGAATATTGAATTACAAAGTTTTGATTTAATTTATTTAGAAAGTAATTTAATATTGGAGAATTTAGTACTTTTATAAATGAATTGAATTTGTTCTTTTAAATATCTTTTCGTTGCTTCTCGTTTTATTTGAATGTAATTTTAGTTTTCACATGAACAACCAAAAGTATATCATCTAGAGTAATCCAGACTTAGCTATGGAGGATATTGACCCAATTACATATTTACATTTGGGTATTTTATCCATTCTGAAATAAGTATGGCATATTCAAGAAAATCTTTTAAGGACTGGGGGGGGGGCAAGTCAAACAGAGAGAGAGAAGGGGAGGGGATGGAGGTTAAAATATAGATACGTGGACGACACACTGTAATACAGCTGAGTGTCATAGGTTCAGATCTGTTTATTTAGGTTTTGATAAGTATGTACACATGTCATGTGTTTATTTAGGTTTTGATAAGTATGTACACATGTCATGTGTTTATTTAGGTTTTGATAAGTATGTACACCTGTACTCACCACCAGGTACTACGCTATCAGACACCCGATGAGAGCCAAGTACATGTGTACACCAGGCCGTGCGTGGCGAGTCACCTTCATATTGTGGACAATGTCCATCATTCTAGCCCTGCCCATTGTATTCCAGAAGGTCAGTCACAATACTTTTGTTATTTTTTTTACTGTTGTCATTTGGTGGATGCTACCGTAATTGTTGTTTTTACTGTTGTCATTTGGTGGATGCTACCGTAATTGTTGTTTTTTACTGTTGTCATTTTGTGGATGCTACCGTAATTGTTGTTTTTTTTACTGTTGTCATCTGGTGGAAGTAATCCACTGTTGCTGCTATATGCTACATCTACATCTATCAACAAAGTATTACTTACAATCAACTCCAGGCATCTCTTCGGTGTGTGGGGGACCAATATATTGATGCAAGTATCTAAACTATCAGAAAATATATTTCAAGAGCGCGGGGACCCTGGCATGCATGGGGAGAGCAATGAATTCCTAAGGCCGAAGCTAGTAAAATAGGACTCAATTGATTCGATCGTTTGAGAACGTCCCATTAAGTACACTGATGTGTAAAATACACTAAATGTATCTATAAATGTATGAAGACGTTGTAGTCATTTTACTTGCTGTTATGTGATTGCTTGTTGTTGGATGTCTTTTCTGTGATTGTCTCTTTGTGTGAATGTCTTTCCTGTGATTGTCTCTTTGTGTGAATGTCTTTTCTGTGATTGTCTGTTGTGTGAATGTCTTTTCTGTGATTGTCTCTTGTGTGAATGTCTTTTCTGTGATTGTCTCTTTGTGTGAATGCCCGTTTTTGTCTGTTGCCTGTTGTCACTTGGAGAAAAAAACAAATCTCGAATTGTTAATGAATACAACCTTTATCCTTCCCCCCCCTCTCCAATATTATGTAACCTAGATAACTAATTAATTGTTTCCATAGCAGCTACAACAAATCTTTCTTTTTACGTTGATGGTTGATCGCTTCTATTGAGGCTCTGGATGGCTTGATGAATCACGCGGGTCCGAATCTATTGACACACCCACAAAATGGCTTTGATAGAGCCTCCATATTTGTTTTCCTCTCGCCATCTGACTTTGTTTCCGTCTTTCCTCAGGTATACACTTGCTATATACAATAATACAATTCCTATATACAGTAATACAATTCCTATATACAGTAATACAATTCCTATAAATAGTAATACAATTCCTATATACAGTAATACAATTCCTATAAATAGTAATACAATTCCTATATACAGTAATACAATTCCTATATACAGTAATACAATTCCTATATACAGTAATACAATTCCTATATACAGTAATACAATTCCAATAAATAGTAATACAATTCCTATATACAGTAATACAATTCATATATACAGTAATACAATTCATATATACAGTAACACAATTCATATATACAGTAACACAATTCCTATATAAAATAATACAATTCATATATACAGTAACACAATTCCTATATACAGTAATACAATTGCTATATAAAATAACACAATTCCTATATACAGTAATGCAATTGCTATATACAGTAATACAGAGTATATTAAGTGACCCGCATGCAATGAATGTTCCGATCCTATGTCGATGTTGATTTTAATTGTAGAGTTTTCTCGATATTTTTTTGAAATTTTTTTTCCGACTATTGGATTCAAATCTAGGGCTATCAAATCGGTTTTATGGTTCACGAATATTAGTTACAGTAAGTTCCTTCATCTTCATAATTATTATGACATGTAAGAATAAACTTTTGTTGAAATAGTAAAGTCTTATTACCAACAGATTTAGTTCTTATTTTTCAATGTAATGTGCGTGTGTAATAGAGTGTGAATGTGAAATGAAATGACAAATACATGGCTACTAGCTGTACCCTGCAAAACCTTTGCATAGAGTTATATCCCCTTAGGCTTGATCGGTAGGCTAGGTTATTTTTTGGTTTCGAGCAGATCCGATTTTTTTTCATGGTTGTATTTTAAACTGGAATACTGTTGTATTCATTCTTTACTTTCGATTTAACGCACACTGGAAATGAGTATTATTATATACTAGCTGTGCCCTGCAAAACCTTTGCATATAGTTATATCCCCTTGTGCTTGATCGGTAGGCTAGGTTATTTTTAGTTTCGGGCAGATCCGATTTTTTTTCATGATTGTATTTTAAACTGGAATACTGTTGTATTAATTCTTTACTTTCGATTTAACGCACACTGGAAATGAGTATTATTATATATGATGATTATCAATAAGTCATATTTTCGTTCGTTGTAAATTGTAATTGAAGTAGACAATATAAATATATATGCGCCCGCCGATGACAATCAAGTTTTAAATGTGGCCCTCCATAGAAAAAGTTTTCCCACCCTTGCCATAGACAGTTATTCACACTCTCAGAACACACACACACACACACACACACAAACAGTTAATCTGTGACAATCAACAATAAGAAACTATTGTAAACTGAACCATTCTAATTATGGACAGACATACTAGGTGACTGTCAGTCCCCCAACCCCTCTCCCCGCGCCGGTCTCCCCCACTCTCCAATGATGGCCTAGAAATGAAACTTTTTTTTCAGATCACCTCTACAAAAAAAATTGAAAAGTTCAACCTTTCTTTTTTTTTTATTATGGGCTAAGGATGTGAACAACAGGAGTTGGCAGCATCTGAACGACAGGAGTTGGCAGCATATCTTTTTTTTAAGTCTACATCAAGAGCTCTGGTTGTAATTGTGTGTAGCGTCTGCAGGTTAACATCAGCATGAACCCAGTGCCGAACCTAGGGAATTGGGTGCCCGGTGGGGGTGGGGGGTGGGCTTGGCCTCTTTGGGGGGGGGGGGGTCCAGGCTTTTTGACATTCGACACCATGACATGAGATAATGTACTTAATATTTAATGTAAAAAAAAATGTTTAGCCCACCCCCCCCCAATAAATTTGGGTCCCGGGGGGGGGACTTTTGAATTAGGACCACCCCCTCCCCCCCACCCTAGATACGCCTCTGCCTGAACCACCGAAAACGTAAAAAAAAAATGGCACTGATTGTACATTAAGGGGGAAATAGTAGGACTAACAAGAACCTAAGTAGTAAAAGCATAAACATGAAATTCTACTAAATTTACCGGTTGACTTCGTTATTGGATACTTTAGTCGTTGAGTTGAACTTTTTTATTTATTATTTATCTCGAACGCTTTAATGAATTCCCAATAGAACCAGAACAAGTTGTAGATCCGTAAAAAAAACCCTTAGGGTAAAAGTCAACAGAAGGTTTCAATGCGTACTCCCTTAACAATAACCGCTGGTGTAATGTCCCTCAATTGGGCGTTTTATCGCGATCAAAGGGAAGATAACTGATGAAATAATCACCAGGCTGAATGGGAGTTAACTTTTTGCAGAGCAAATATCGAACAAAGAGAAAGGGGGGAATAATCTTTAATGGTGGCCATAGAATCGACGGAGAAACATAAATGTTACTAAATATTTGGGTAAAGATTAAAAAAAAAATTTTTTTTTTTGTTAAAAGAACTGATTGATGGTAAAGAAATATTTATCTCCCCTGATTGTTGTGATTATTTCAATATTGATTTTTTTCTCGAAGTTAAAGAAATAAAAAAATATGAACTTAATATTCTGGATAAAAGATGGAATTTTGTAAGACAGTCTGGAGCGGTTTTTATTTTTTTAATATTTATTGTTTATTTATACATTTATTTATAATTTGAGTCGTGTATATGTAGACAAAACATAAAAATATCGTACGCTCGTTGGTGCACAGATTCAAGTGACACTACGTAGATTGAAAAAAAAAAACGTGTAGTCGGCTCAATGAGACTTCCAGCCCTAGTCTATGCTGGGTGGACCATAATTGGTCACTGTAACAGTGGTCTCAGAATCAAAAGCGCATGGAAAAACTTTCAACTTTACTGAGATCTCGTCATGATAGTAGCTCCCGCAGATACGGGCAAAAGTACTGCCCGCTGACCTAGCACGCACCGTTTGGCTGTTTGATCCCGCCGGTGCATTTAATTGTTAGTACATCTGATATAAAGTAGGTCATATCAACTCTCCAACCATCCGCTCTTGACCCCCCACCCCTATTTGTCGAATTTCCGCTGTTAATCCGCATTTGTTGTAAATTTAACAATCAAACGCGGCACGCGGGTCAAAGAGTTAGCCAGCCCATGAGCTATTATCTGTTCAGCGTGTCTGCTGTCTAAGTGTGTGAAGCCCCTGTAAAGATGTGATGAAATCTCTTCAACCATTCAAATGTTACAGACATTTTTTTTGGGTCCTAGTCTGTCCCAGCTATAAAGTTGTAACCGTAACCCACAGTGTGTTCATCTGTTGTTAGTTCATATTCATGTCTTTTCAATTATTTATTTTTTAACTAAAGCAAGAAATAAGTAGGCCTATAGCTTCTAAAATTGGCCCATGTGGTGACAGAAGACATGTTATTAAGTCTGTCCCAAAATCAGTGGCGTAGAGAGCTTAACTCGCGCCCGGGGCATAATACCTTTTTAGCTCCCCCACCATTCAAAAACCATATAATATTATATGAAAAATATACGATTTGGCGCCCCTTTGTGAGTAGCGCCCAGAACATGATTTCGCCCTTCACTACGCCACTGCAAGAAATTCTATTGCTAATTTACTACATATATAGATATTTCTTTAAAATAAAATGTCCATCCATCCTAATTTCATTTCTTACATATTCTTAATAACCTAATTGCTTGAATTCACTTATTTTCATAAACCTATGATGTCTATTATAAAAAAAAAAGATATGCGCCAAACGCACCAGAAGACTCACAACTAAACATACGGGCACAGTTTATTAAAAGATACCAAAGAGATAGCCAAGCTTTCAAAAAAAAAATCCGGTAAGGGCAGAAAACTCCAGGCTTTCCGATCGATAACAGTACTGGCCCCTGGCTCAGTTGACCAGCCTCGTTTGATGAGTTTTGGCCAGCTTTACCGCCAATTTTTTTAATATATATTTTTTTGGTTACCCCCCCTTCCCCCCCCCCCCACTTTTTTTTTAGCTACACACAAAAGAGATAGAGAAAGTATAAAAATGGTTATTTCTCATTATATGGACCTGGTGATACTGTTCCTAGTTCTAAAATTTAAAATAAACTCGACAATCTATTCCTTGCGTACAGTTGTTGCTACATTTATTCAATCAGGATAGTATTCCATTTTTACTTACTGTAAAAAAAAAAAAACAAAAAAAAAAAAACAAACACCAACATTTACAACCAGGGCCGGATTTAGGTCACCCTAAGGGTCCAAGGCTTACAAAACGAAATTGCCTAATTTTAAGAACAAAATGACAAGACGTATAACTGTGAAAAAGCATTTAGTCCTAAAATATCCGTTCACATTTTAGACAAAATCTCTGTTTTACATTAGTGCTTTCTTTTTCCTAAAACAAAAAAAAAAGGTGCACGACCGCACCATAAATATACAATTATATCTCAAGTCATAGTTTTATCTAGATCTTACCTACCATACCTACTATCGTAAGACCGATCAAATAGTATCAGTTATACCGATGTATTGTTTCATTAATGTTATAATTTATTTACAGTGATATTACATTCGATAAAACGATAAAACATGTAATATCACTGTAAATAAATTATAACACTAAAAAAACTAGACGTGTTATAATTTATTTACAGTGATATTACATTCGATAAAGCGATAAAACATGTAATATCACTGAAAATAAATTATAACACTAAAAAAACTAGACGTGTTATAATTTATTTACAGTGATATTACATTCGATAAAGCGATAAAACATGTAATATCACTGTAAATAAATTATAACACTAAACAAACTAGACGTGTTATAATTTATTTACAGTGATATTACATTCGATAAAACGATAAAACATGTAATATCACTGTAAATAAATTATAACACTAAAAAAACTAGACGTGTTATAATTCATTTACAGTGATATTACATTCGATAAAACGATAAAACATGTAATATCACTGTAAATGAATTATAACACTAAACAAACTAGACGTGTTATAATTTATTTACAGTGATATTACATTCGATAAAACGATAAAACATGTAATATCACTGTAAATAAATTATAACACTAAACAAACTAGACATGTTATAATTTATTTACAGTGATATTACATTCGATAAAACGATAAAACATGTAATATCACTGTAAATGAATTATAACACTAAACAAACTAGACGTGTTATAATTTATTTACAGTGATATTACATTCGATAAAACGATAAAAAAAAAACTGCAAAAGTACTAAAACCAAACATTCCAGGCAGTAATGACCTAATATACAAAAGTCTACGGAAAAAAAAAGAGTTCCGCCGAAAAAAAAAAAAGCTCCGGTTTCCAGAGGATGCTAAGAGAGAGAGATTCAAATACCTTGCCGGTTTCTTGTATTAAATAATCGATCAAAAATCGTATACGTAGTACTCTTATAATCAATATGTAAATCGAGGGGCCAATTTCTAGTCAGGGCCTAAGGCTTGAGCCTTTATCTGCCTAACGGTCTATCCGGCCCTACGTAAAGCAGCGACCACATACTTTACTTAATAAACAACATGGAAATACATTCATTTAGCTAAGATTGTCACCGTAATGACCTGATAGAAACAGCGTTTGATTTGTGGTGTGTACCTGACCCTCGGAGCGGGAGGGGGGGGGGGGAAAGCGATGGCACAACTTAGGCGGGTCCCACTTACTGTCCGCCAGCGGTGGCGTAAATAGGGAGGAGTGGATGGGGGGGGGGAGGGGCGGTACTCCCCTGGGCTGTACTATATTTTCCACTTGTAGGGGGCGGGAGGCATCTTCAACCCTTTGTGTATTTTTGGCCACGGTAGCATTTTAAGAACCTCCCTTCCTTCGGGCTTTTTAACACTAGCAACGCCACTGCCGACAAGTTTATAAACCCAGATATAAACCCAGATATAAATCCAGATATAAACCCAGATCTTATCATTTCTAATTTAATTCTAATACACTTTTATTTTTAAATCTGATTATCTGGCGTGGTAGTTATATTAACATTACTCTGCGGCTGTAATTTGATAGACATAATTAATTTTTTTTTAAATGAAGACAAACATAAAATGTTGTCGCTTCTACCAAATTACAGCTCAGTTTGAGAAAATAATTCAAAACATGGTGGACGTGCGCTGGGTGTAATTAAAAGATAACGTCTGGCCCATTGGTCGGGTCGTTCAACTCATCACCCGTTTTGACTGCTGTCACGTGACCACCACGTGCTTTGTTGTTGTTTTTTTTTTGGATGCACTGTAAAGAGACGTGGAGAGTTGTGGTTGATAGATGTGACGTGTGGTGATAGATGTGACGTGTGGTGATAGTTGTGACGTGTGGTGATAGATGTGACGTGTGGTGATAGATGTGACGTGTGGTGATAGTTGTGACGTGTGGTGATAGATGTGACGTGTGGTGATAGATGTTACGTGTGGTGATAGATGTGACGTGTGGTGATAGTTGTGACGTGTGGTGATAGATGTGACGTGTGTTGATAAATGTGACGTGTGGTGATAGATGTGACGTGTGGTGATAGTTGTGACGTGTGGTGATAGATGTGACGTGTGGTGATAGTTGTGACGTGTGGTGATAGATGTGACGTGTGGTGATAGATGTGACGTGTGGTGATAGATGTGACGTGTGTTGATAGATGTGACGTGTGTTGATAGATGTGACGTGTGTTGATAGATGTGACGTGTGTTGATGGATGTGACATGTGTTGATAGATGTGACGTGTGTTGATGGATGTGACGTGTGTTGATAGGTGTGACGTGTGTTGATGCATGTGACGTGTGTTGATGGATGTGACGTGTGTTAATAGATGTGACGTGTGTTGATGGATGTGACGTGTGTTGATAGGTGTGACGTGTGTTGATGCATGTGACGTGTGTTGATGGATGTGACGTGTGTTGATAGGTGTGACGTGTATTGATGCATGTGACGTGTGTTGATAGATGTGACGTGTGTTAACAGATGTGACGTGTTTTGATAGATGCGACGTGTGTTGATGGATGTGACGTGTGTTGATAGGTGTGACGTGTGTTGATAGGTGTGACGTGTGTTGATGGATGTGACGTGTGTTGATACATGTGACGTGTGTTGATGGATGTGACGTGTGCTGATGAATGTGACGTGTGTTGATGGATGTGACGTGTGTTGATAGGTGTGACGTGTGTTGATGGATGTGACGTGTGTTGATACATGTGACGTGTGTTGATGGATGTGAAGTGTGTTGATGCATGTGACGTGTGTTGATGGATGTGACGTGTGTTGGTAGTTGTGACGTGTGTTGATACATGTGACGTGTGTTGATAGATGTGACGTGTGTTGATGCATGTGACGTGTTTTGATAGTGTGACGTGTACAGCTCAATACTTATAATACAGCATCGCGAGTTCGATTGCAGTGGTGGAAAGTTGATTACTGTAGCGTAAAGTTGATGCAGTAGTAAATGAAGAAAAAGCTGATTTTTATTTTATTTTGTAATACAGCCTTTACTGATGTGATCGTTGGGGGAACGAATGGACCAATCCGCAAGATGTATATCTGTTTTACTTCGTTACGTCATTTCTGTTGGCTTATAGACTTGGTGGGACCCAAGTCAATAACGAATATGTTTGGCTTTATCAAGAATTGAACCCTATATCCTTTACACGTGAGTCGAGTTTACTATCCACTTCGCTATCCATCCGCCAAAAGATGATGATAACAGGGGGGGGGGGTTCAAATCTGATTTTATCAAATTTCAAATCGATTGCAAGTTTGCAACAGTGTAAAGTTGATTTCTGTAGTGTAAGGTCATGTTGTAATGTTAAAATGCATTTAACTAGTGCAAACTGACTGTAATTTCGTAAAGGCACGATATTACTGTAGTTGAACATGTATGAATTACTTAGGTTGTTAGCTGACAGCGATAGTAAGATGTGTATAAGGTATCATGTTCTGTCCATATTAAGGAGTATATAAGATAGTATGTTCTCTCCTTAGTAATATTCGTATAAGGTATCACGGTATCATGTTCTGTCCCTATTAAGAAGTATATAAAGTATTATGTTCTGTCCCTTGCACCTGCCTAAATTATGTAAAAAAAAAAGTAAAGTTCCTTTAGCCCTATAAGGCCATCAGGGCAGATGTAGTGTATAATTCATCTGTTTCTATAACATCCGCCTAGGAAGGGATAGTGTGGTTAGCACAACGCCAAGCCGCCTTTATTTCCCCAACATAAAGTCGGCTACCCATTTTGAAGCTGTGTGGACTTGTGGGACGGATTTGCACCAAATTTCACCTGGAAAAAATCCACGGGTCTCACCGAGTTCCCGTTAATGTTAAAATATTTTACCCGCTAAATTTGATATCTGCGTCACGTGACTACTGCCCCTCCCCTCCCTCCCTCCCTCCGCCGCAGCCCCCCCCCCCCCACCAACTCATTGCGCTGTGATCGAATCTACTGAATGATTCTTTCAGTTTTGATGTTCGGTCATTTGTTATGCTAACCACAGTTATGATCAGCACATTCGATGATGAAATATTCCAACTCATCTAATGTTCTATAGATAGACTGACTGCCTATTCATGGTGACTCTCACAATTCAGCCATCTTGCTGCGCCTGTATTTCTTTCAATTTTTGTATTGTATCTTAGTGGTTCGATTTTTTTTTTTTGTACTTCAAAGAATGAAAGTTGTGCAACTTATTCAAACATCGTTCCTACTACCTTTTGAAATAAATCTATTTTATCAGTAATAGACTTCCAGGTAACCCTTTACAGCTTTATATTATTCCATCTATTATTCTGTTATTTTCTGAGTGTAATTTTTAATGCGTTCAACTTTTTTACGAGCTCAACTTTTTTATGAGTTTTGTTTTTTTTTCGAGTTTTTGTTTAATGTATAACAAAGAAACCTCACTTACTGTTGATGTGTTGTCTGGAAATTCTGAATGGATTTAATATTGAATGATTATTTTAAAAGCTCGGAATGGGACATTGTTTAACACTATTTGTTCACGTTCAACGAAACAAATATAGTCTGTATAGAACATTAAAATAACTAAGTATGTTATTTTTGTCTTCACTTTCATCTAAAAATTCAAATGACGAATTTTGTATCGAATTCTCTTATTTTATCTAAATTCGAGTATCTATCTATCTGCCAGTCTATCTCTATCAGAATCTGTTGTCTAGATGTCGTTTTTTTTTATTTTTGTCGTCCTGTTTTATGAGATATTGTGGTGCACTCCTTTCACAAGGCAAGTTTATACGGTACCTCTCTTTCATTACCATAAGTTTTACTTGGTACCTTGCTTTCATTACTAGTAGTTTTACTTGGTACCTTGCTTTCATTACCAGTAGTTTTACTTGGTACCTTGCTTTCATTACCATTAGTTTTACATGGTACCTTGCTTTCATTACTAGTAGTTTTACATGGTACCTTGCTTTCATTACTAGTAGTTTTACATGGTACCTTGCTTTCATTACCAGTAGTTTTACATGGTACCTTGCTTTCATTACCATAAGTTTTACTTGGTACCTTGCTTTCATTACTAGTAGTTTTACATGGTACCTTCTTTCATTACTAGTAGTTTTACATGGTACCTTGCTTTCATTACCAGTAGTTTTAATGGTACCTTGCTTTCATTACCAGTAGTTTTACATGGTACCTTGCTTTTATTACCAGTAGTTTTACATGGTACCTTGCTTTCATAACCAGTAGTTTTACATGGTACCTTGCTTTCATTACTAGTAGTTTTACATGGTACCTTGCTTTCATTACCAGTAGTTTTACATGGTACCTTGCTTTCATTACCAGTAGTTTTACATGGTACCTTGCTTTCATTACTAGTAGTTTTACATGGTACCTTGCTTTCATTACCAGTAGTTTTACATGGTACCTTGCTTTCATTACCAGTAGTTTTACATGGTACCTTGCTTTCATTACCACAAGTTTTACATGGTGCCTTGCTTTCATTACCATCAGTTTAAGCGGTGTATATTTCGGCACCAAATAAAATTTTCATCTTCCCCCTCCCTATGTACTTAACCATATCTGCGTTATGTACAATTTGAAATAAAGATGTCGTGTTATGTATTTTACTAATTACATTTAGTCAAGCAAAACATACCATTGCCTTTTTATATATACACCTGTATAAAGATATATACACAGACATATATACATTCAAGATTATTTATATATATATATATATATATATATATATATATATATATATATATATTCGTATATATATATTTCAAAGAAACGCATTAAAAACTTCCGCTGTAAGTGGCACTTATATTAGTTAGTACCGTAATAGTGCCGTTAGATTCAAAGTTACTTATCGGTCAAATCAAATTGTGACAAAAATCATTTTAGAAACAAGTTTCAAGAAATGAAAAAAAAAAACACACCCTGCTCACTCTGGTATGTACTTGGAGAGCTACTAAAACTCACTTCGAGTGTTCTCAATGCACAAAAAAAAAAATCCTGCGCTAAAAGCATTTCTTCAAAAATTTTGTCGGGTTTTTTTTTTTCTTCATCAAGCGGAGGAATAGACGGGCGGTGACACACACACAGACACACACACACACACAGATGGTAATGTAATCTAATATTAAAAACCTTTCAATGTGGCCTTTATAGACCTAATAGTACACACGAGTACAAAAAAAAAAATTGGACAAATTTTTTTTTAAAAATATAAAATAAAAAAAAAAGTAAAAAAAGAATTTTTGGTCATTCAATTATTTGGTCAGATGGAAGTTGTTGTTGTTGTTTGTCCCGCCTTGAGATTTGTCCCTCATCTGGATAGAGGAGGGTGGGGAGGGGGGGATGGGGCGGGGCTGGGTGAGTCATATTATACAGATTACTTCCACGCCACTATTTGCTACTTGGAGATTTTGACTTGTTTCAACTTATGGCTTACACGAGTCACTTTAATGAACTAAACGGTATAACTTGAAATAAATAAAAAAAAGTGCTAGATGAATGACTGGTGTGTGTGTGTGTGTGTGTGTGTGTGTGTGTGTGAATTCCCTTGTAAGGATTAGATGAACTCTCTTAGATCCTATAAACAACACTAATGCAACACTTGTTTTATGGTGCCCTTCTTTCATCCCCCACCATAGTGCAATGGCCATGAAGGCACCACGGGAGCTATAGCGGGGACTTAAGCCATGACTTGAACTATAAATTGGTCCTCACCGGAGATCGAACCTGGGACTCTGAGAATGACTTTAGTACGCTTTATGTCTATGAACCAGATAAAATATATTGTCACCTATCATTTGCTGACACACCAATATAATCTTTTTAATCAGGCGACGGTAAGAAAGACAGAATGATAAAGACGGACATAGTGACACTGATACTAGATAGATAGAAAGATAGATAGATAGATAAATAAATAGATAGACAGATAGATCTGACTTTGATTTGTTGTGTAATTTCATAAAACCGATATATTTTATAACACAACTGTACAGAACATTCTCGTTTAATTGTCTAGCTGCATTCTACCCGAATGGAGAAACAAATTTACAAAACAAAAACACAGCATAGATTGATGTGAAACGTCTCCTGCTTATATAAAGACGTGTTATCAACCCCCTTTTATAGCTAATGACGTCTGACTTATTCTAATAATACAACAGATGTATGTATGGGTGTTGCAGTAGACGAAATCCATCCCTTAATATTAAAGTAACTTATCTAGAACGGACAGACGTCTGTCTTTCCAGTGACATTTTAAAACTAAATGTTTACCAGCAAAGAGAACTTCTAATTTGTTTACCAATACACGGGGTCAGTTTCAGTAATCACATATATTATACTAATCTGTGGCAGCTGATGACGCAATGATATATCATTTTTCACTGTTAGACTGCGTTTCATGTGACATCACTTCCTGGTTGTCGGTTATTTATAGACATCAATAATCTCCACGCCAAAAACGCCTGTTCTTCTAAACGGCAGCAAATTTTATTAATAAAATGAATAGGTTTGTTAACAAGTAACGGGAAAAAACAATTATATTTATAGGGTGTATCAGCACGTAATGATTTTTATTCCTAATTTTCCTATCTTTAATATTCGATTTTTCATTCATACTCTGGTACCTTCCAAGAAATTCCGTCACGTAAAGCAGCGGTTTTCAGAAGTACGTTCATTAATAAACTAGATCAACGGCCCGGTACCCGGACCGGCGAGTATTATTTTTAGCCAAGCAAGAGTTAACTCCCCTTGTGTGAGACTAAAAAAAAAAATTGGAATTCCCCAGTCTATTTTTAGCCTCGGAAGTTTTACACACGCTCTGTCGAACGTACGCCAGGCTAGACGATTATGTATTAGACGCACTTATTTTCATAACCAATTGTGCCTATCTTTCAAATGCGATACTTGGGTCACGTGGTTTGGTGAGAAGTCACGCAGCGAACAGGCGACCTTCTTCGAACTCATTGGTTGATTGAAACGTAAAATGATATGTCATTGGGTACCCCCTGCGTGGCCTTTTCCCCTTACCCCCCTTATAGGGTACGAGTACCACCGGCTGAGAATCGGGGATGTAAAAGTATAGGAAATATGATAATGAACTCCTTAAGGAATTGAATGTTTACTAAAATACCACTGCTATTACATAGTCATACTAAAATACCACTGCTATTACATAGTCATACTAAAATACCACTGCTATTGCATGGTCGTACTGTTACTAAAATACCACTGCTATTACATGGTAATGGTGTTACTAAAATATCACTGCTATTACATAGTCATGGTGTTACTAAAATATCACTGCTATTACATAGTCATGCTAAAATACCACTGCTATTACATAGTCATACTGTTACTAAAATATCACTGCTATTACATGGTCATGCTGGTATAAATGAAGTACACGACAGTCCTCTCGTAGCAGTGGCGGACTTTGGGGGGGGGTGGACAGATGGGGCGACTGCCCCGAGGCCCCAAGTGGAAGTGGTCAAGCATTTGACCCTCGCCTGAAGAGCCGTAAATGACACTGTCCAATGTCCATAGAGTACTACTAAAAGTCTGACTTGTGTCCTTTTTTTGTTTTGGAGATCGCCGAATGAAGGAGCCCTGGTTCTGAAATAATGATTACCTGTAAGCAGAGTTATTTGTAGAACAGTTCATAAGTTTCCGGAGTTTCCTAGAAAAAATACTTTCACAGTGCTGGGTGGGAGAAGGGGGGTGTGTCTTTGGAAATAGAATTCTACCCCCTTTAGCATCAGATTTGAAACAAAAAATAATAATGTCTACTTGTTAGGGCTCTTTATGAGTGTCTACTTGTTTGGGCTCTTTATGAGTGTCTACTTGTTAGGGCTCTTTATGAGTGTCTACTTGTTTGGGCTCTTTATGAGTGTCTACTTGTTAGGGCTCTTTATGAGTGTCTACTTGTTTGGGCTCTTTATGAGTGTCTACTTGTTAGGCTCTTTATGAGTGTCTACTTGTTAGGGCTCTTTATGAGAGTGTCTACTTGTTAGGCTCTTTATGAGTGTCTACTTGTTTGGGCTCTTTATGAGTGTCTACTTGTTAGGGCTCTTTATGAGTGTCTACTTGTTTGGGCTCTTTATGAGTGTCTACTTGTTAGGGCTCTTTATGAGTGTCTACTTGTTAGGGCTCTTTATGAGTGTCTACTTGTTAGGGCTCTTTATGAGTGTCTACTTGTTTGGGCTCTTTATGAGTGTCTAATTGTTAGGGCTCTTTATGAGTGTCTACTTGTTTGGGCTCTTTATGAGTGTCTACTGTCTTCCGTAATGTTTCCATGACCGTTGGAATCTCGACGCTGGTGGGAGGAGGTCGGAGGAAGTGCATTATAAACAAAAGTCCCATTTAGTAGGAACAGCATCTCATCCTTACAGGAATTTTATACACATTGGTGAGACACCATTTGAAGTTTCTCACTTGAACAAAAAATGTAATAATGTCTCACTTGAAAATAAAAATGAATGTAATAATATATCACTTATAAAAAACGTAATGTCTCACTCTAAAAGAATGTAATAATGTCTCATTCTGGAAAATGTAATAATTTCTCACTTTTAAAAAAAAAGTAATATTGTCTCACTTTTAAAAAAATGTAATATTGTCTCACTTTAAAAAAAATATAGACGTGTCACACATGAACCATAAAAAAATGTAATAATGTCAGTCTGAAATCGCTCATGCTTGCTGTTGGTAAATTTCTTTTTTTCAGATATATGAAATCAGTCATTGGTAAATTGTTTCATCTAAATAACATTGTGTCATTATCAAGTCGTCCCTTGACTTCTCTCTCTCTTTTTTTTTCCTTTCTCTCTCTCCATCCTAAAATTCGCCCCACACCCTCTAAAATTGTAGTCTCGCCTGTCAATCACTGACGCGTAAAATGTCGTATTGCGTAGACGCCGCCTCCAGCCAAGAATATACAAACGATGAAAATATTTATTATCAAGGGAAATGAACTCAGCTGTGAGGGTCTGGATAGTGAAAGGGTTATGTCCCTTTCCCTCCCCCCCCCCCCTTAAAAAAAAAACCCTCGCGTCTACTTCATGGTGCTCAGAGAGTAGTTTGGATGAAAAAGAAAAAAAAAAATAATAAAACTCCTTATTATCGACCATCTTCTTCTACCATAGTTTTTTTTTTTTATTACCTTCCCTGCTCTTAAAAAAAAAAGAAAGTTTCCGTCACGAGTTACATCCCCTTGATCATAGCGATAATAATCTATTTATAGCGGTCGTCAGGCCGCTATATTTAGACGGGTGTTTACAAAGGAGATTATTAGCGCTAATTGCTGGTCCCGACTTTTTTTTGTTTTTATTTCCTGCTCGGCTCACGCAGCGGTCAGGTGTTGTACTGTTGACCTGTTACGCTGATAGCTGGGAGAGTTCGATGTTCAATGGTTGGGCGATAGAGAGTGGGGGGGGGGGGTGCATACGATGGAGAGAGTGTAGGGGGGGGCGACGTGTGGAACCGAGCAGGGCCGTCAATATCGATATCCCCATGTGAGTGCCCCAACTTTTTTTTTTCCCGAGGTCAAGTCTCTACGTCCTTCAAGTGAAACATGGGGGGGGGGGGGTCAGCTAACATTGTTGGGGAGGGGGGAGTGTTGTGTGTCACAGAGTGACTGTGTGCGCTGGATATTTGCCTATCCCCACTGTATGTGGTGTGCCTAATGATGAACCAGATTGAATCGACCATATACTTTCTGGTAGTGGTGGAGAGATGCTCATGTGGTGCAGAGTGTAGAGCATTCAGATGTCGACCTATACGTCATGGGTTTGATCTCCATTGAAAGACCTTTGATTTTTTTTTTTTTTTGATTTTTTTTTTTTTACGGTCATGATAAAAGTTCCCAGGTTCACCGAGCTTCAAATGAATAACTTGACTGTTAGTTGTAGGAGGGTGAGGGGGGAGGTTCTCATTATTGTGCTTCCATAGACTTGACATTCTCGGATGTGGTGCAGAATGTAGATGAAAAAAAGGCACTACATTATCTGCTAACTTTAAGATAAAAGAATGGCACTACATTATCTGCTAACTTTAAGATAAAAGAATGGCACTACATTATCTGCTAACTTTAAGATAAAAGAATGGCACTACATTATCTGCTAACTTTAAGATAAAAGAATGGCACTACATTATCTGCTAACTTTAAGATAAAAGAATGGCACTACATTATCTGCTAACTTTAAGATAAAAGAATGGCACTACATTATCTGCTAACTTTAAGATAAAAGAATGGCACTACATTATCTGCTAACTTTAAGATAAAAGAATGGCACTACATTATCTGCTAACTTTAAGATAAAAGAATGGCACTACATTATCTGCTAACTTCAAGATAAAAGAATGGCACTACATTATCTGCTAACTTTAAGATAAAAGAATGGCACTACATTATCTGCTAACTTTAAGATAAAAGAATGGCACTACATTATCTGCTAACTTCAAGATAAAAGAATGGCACTACATTATCTGCTAACTTCAAGATAAAAGAATGGCACTACATTATCTGCTAACTTTAAGATAAAAGAATGGCACTACATTATCTGCTAACTTTAAGATAAAAGAATGGCACTACATTATCTGCTAACTTTAAGATAAAAGAATGGCACTACATTATCTGCTAACTTCAAGATAAAAGAATGGCACTACATTATCTGCTAACTTTAAGATAAAAGAATGGCACTACATTATCTGCTAACTTTAAGATAAAAGAATGGCACTACATTATCTGCTAACTTTAAGATAAAAGAATGGCACTACATTATCTGCTAACTTCAAGATAAAAGAATGGCACTACATTATCTGCTAACTTTAAGATAAAAGAATGGCACTACATTATCTGCTAACTTTAAGATAAAAGAATGGCACTACATTATCTGCTAACTTTAAGATAAAAGAATGGCACTACATTATCTGCTAACTTTAAGATAAAAGAATGGCACTACATTATCTGCTAACTTTAAGATAAAAAAAATGGCACTACATTATCTGCTAACTTTAAGATAAAAGAATGGCACTACATTATCTGCTAACTTTAAGATAAAAGAATGGCACTACATTATCTGCTAACTTTAAGATAAAAAAAATGGCACTACATTATCTGCTAACTTTTAGATAAAAGAATGGCACTACATTATCTGCTAACTTTAAGATAAAAGAATGGCACTACACTATCTGCTAACTTGTAGATAAAAGAATGG
The DNA here is from genome assembly GCA_021962125.1 of Bulinus truncatus. Lineage (NCBI taxonomy): Eukaryota > Metazoa > Mollusca > Gastropoda > Planorbidae > Bulinus > Bulinus truncatus. The sequence goes on along the minus strand of JAGDYQ010000005.1, from coordinate 2,595,261 downwards.
CACTACACTATCTGCTAACTTTAAGATAAAAGAATGGCACTACATTATCTGCTAACTTGTAGATAAAAAAATGGCACTACATTATCTGCTAACTTGTAGATAAAAGAATGGCACTACATTTTCTGCTAACTTGTAGTTAAAAGAATGTCACTACAAAACAATGACATTAAAACTCGTTGAACATTAAGAGATATAATTTCATCAAAACAAAATAACCTTGTTGGATGTCAGGTTCTTGGGGTAGAGTCTTTACACACGTTCAAGCTGCTCAGTTAGGAAATATTGTCTTTGTGATGTCCTTTCAGTTAGTCAAAACTGTGAATCAGTTTATACATTCCATATTCTTCTATCCAATCCCATAAGTTGACAGCATTCATGAAATGTTACGTATGATAATAGTATTCTAATTTACTTCTTATTTATAACTATTATTATAGCCATTGACAACGTCGCTGGAAATGTAAGTTACCGTTTTCAATGCAAATACATATGCCATAAACCTATTAAAAAAAGAAGTCTCACAAAAAGTGGTTTCATAAAGCGGGGGGGGGGGGGGGGGGGGGGGGGGGGGTAAGGGGGGGAGGGGGGGAGCTATTTGTGTTGATGATCTGGTCTGACTGAATTTGAATCGCATCACTCTTTGACGTTTAACGTTTCTAAAATACTCATTTAATTTTGAGTTTATGTGAAAGTTATAAAACAAAAGCTTGTCTTATGTTACAGCAAATCATTGCGATTACCTCCCCTTAATGAGCAAAAAAATTTACAATAAAAAAAAAAAACACCGGCTTCGCTCCCTTTCCTTTAAAAAAAAAAGAACGTCACACCAAACGTGAACCGCCACTTTTGAAAGTTGGCAAAAATTTTTTTACACAATTTAAAAAAAACGCCAACACATTTTATGGAACAGCACCTCCCTAGTAATTCTACTGCGAGACGCCACTGGTTCATATAGCCTATCTATTTAGAATCATATTGCTTTGTTTTGTTTTTTTTTTAAAGAAGAAAAAGTAAAATAAAAAAATATCCAGATCACAGATAAGTAAAAAAAATAAAAAAATTTAGAAACATTTTTATCTAGGCTGAATGTATCTCCAGAGAGCGGGGAGTTCAGCAGTGAATATTTCAGACAAAACAATCGTTCAGCAGACGTCATTGTTGACGGTTATCGTCGAGACCTATCAACTGAACAAAGTAATCGAATCAAAACTGAAGGGCAACGTGACATTGTTTGGAGAGAATTATGAAAAAAAAAAAGATAAAAAACGATCAAGAATATTTACCCCCCCCCCCATTTTTTCCCGCCTTTTTTTCCCGGCTTATTGTTATTATTTATACATAACTCATGACAGATCTGAAATTTTTTTCAATGCAGTCATGAATGATGAAGCGGGCAGGTCTCTTAGTTCGGTAAATGAAGTGGTAAAAGAAATGGGTCTTGAATCCCTTAAATTAAACCCTTCATATCCTGGAACCAGTTTTATGTCGTCTGCTCGCCCCCCCCCCCCCCCCCGATCGCCTTTTCTCCAATCGGCCCAGCATGCAGACGAGTTGCTGGTCGCGGGAGAGTGAAAGAAAGACATATTGAAAATGAAAGGGTTTGAGTAATTGATGAAGAAACATTGTGATTATTATGTTTGTTCCTTGTATTACTTACTTTTCAATTTCCAAAAAAAACTTCCAAAAGGTTAGACAAAAAAATGAAACACATTTTTAACGAAATAAAAAAAACACAGTCCAGCCCTGCCTTAAGCTATAAAAGAAATATGTGAAAATTTGATATCGTCCAATTAATGGACAGTTTCATTTCATTTTACTCATTTCTAAATTTATTTTAAAATTAACATCGATTTGTTTCATTGAGTCACAAAGGAAACAAGCATTCCTACCGTAATAAATTTAAAAAGACCACAAACAGGAATAAACAATTTATATTTTAATTCAATGAGATTCATGACATTAAGTTAGTTAGCGCTAAGAGACCCTTAAATTTTATAGTAACTTTGTATTAAAAAAAAAAAAAACTATATATTTGGCTAACCTTTTTAATTGACACTGTGAATAACTGTACATTTGGGGGGGGGGGGGAAGATTCACAATTAAAATAAACAAAAAAAACTATTGCAATGTATCTTTCTACAGCCAATGTTGTCTCTCTATTTCATGTGGTTTATACTTATATATAAAATAAAACTTGTACTGTGTAATGTTTCTACATCTAGATTTCAATGCACTATGTCTGTATTTCTATGTCTAGATTTCAATGCACCATGTCTCTATTTCTATGTCTAGATTTCAATGCACCATGTCTCTATTTCCTACTCGCCGAGCGTGAAGAAAGGGGGGCAGTAATCTGTCCTGAATCAAAACGGTATCGATTTTTAGATCTAGGATTAACCTTTAATTGCATGGGGGAATTAAACACTTTGAAGCATCGATTCAGCACTTCTTTTTTTTTTAATTTATTTTGTAGTCCGTTATCGATACTCTAAAGCTCGATATCGAGATGTATGTCACATGTAGACAGTGGCGCAACTAGGTGGGGGGGGCATTGGGGGCAATTGCTCCCTCCGAAATAAAAAAAATATTAAAAGTTTAGACCAAAATTTGTTTAAAATAAAATACCAATATATAAATAATGTGATATTTTAATGCAAGTGATTTTTTTAGCCCCTTCCCCCCCCCCCTGAAAGTTTGGTCTAGTTGCGCCTCTGCTTGTAGATAGCACCTAGAACGAACGCATCAATACAAACATTCAGAGATACATGACAGATATATGACACATGGCTTCATCATCTGTCTCCGCAGCGCAATGACTTGACATATGTGTGATACAGTCTTACTCATGATGTGATGTGTGTGTGCGTGCGTGTGCGTGCTTGAGGGGGGGGAGGAGGTTCTAGCTTAGGAACCAGGGCTTGAGTACCCAAGCGATCAAGAATGACTTTTTTTTTCTTCTTATCTTCTCTCTGTGCACTGACAACGTAAAGGGGACGTGATGGTCCAAGATCTCAATACCCCCCCCCCCGATCAGGTAATTATTTATTATGGAGGGCCAACACTTTTAGACCTTATTACCGGGTACCCTCCCCCCTCCCATCACCCAGGCAACACCCCTGCTTCTATGACCGTTGAGAGACATCGTCTTTTATGGGGAAGGAGGTGCATGTACGTCACTACAGAAAAAAATGGCCTAAAATGGTTACTGGTTAGAGAAATGGATCAAAATATTACACCTGGTCATCATTGAAATCAAATAGGAATATGTGGATATAATATAATAATATAATAGCGATTTGGGCTCTGCGTTAAATCGAAAGTAAAGAATTAATACAACAGTATGGCAGTTTAAAATACAATCATGAAAAAGTCGGATCTGCCCGAAACCAAAAATAACATAAACAACCGATCAAGACTAAGGGGATATAACTCTATGCAAAGGTTCTTGCAGGGCACAGCTAGTATATAATAATTATTCATTTCTTTTTTGTTTACAAAAGCTATGTTAGCCGCTTTTTAACAAACGCCAATTGACATGCCCGCCAAATATCTAAAGAAACTGGCCATTGAGATCTAAATGTTCACATCCATGAACAAGTTTACATTTTTTTTTTTTTATGTTTCATTTTTCAGTATTTTCAATATTTGTGTACAGTTTTGTGTTTGCCCAAGTTCGGTTCCTTATGGGTTATTTTAAGGAAATGACGATGCTGAAGGTAACATTAGTTTGAACACTTTTAAAGCAGTTAATAGTACCAGCTTTGGTTTTTTCAGTTCAGTTCTCAGACAGCATCGTTAAAAGAAATGGCTCTCCTTAAAAACCTTATAACAAAAGGGCTAAAAGTTTCCTCGACCCAATATCCCTTTTTTTTTTCTAGACATATATAATGGCGGTATTATCTCCCCCCTGCTTTTAAATAAATTAAATTTACTGAATTTTTTTTTCATATGTATTATAGTTCATGAGATTTTTTTTTTTTGTATTTATGTATGGCTTTCAGACTGTATAAAAAAATGATAAATGGACACGGGACTCTAGATATAAGATATCTTTAATAGTGTTTTATGTGTATATGATGAGAGTCTACGGACTCACTGCGTCATTTAACAGAAGAGGAAGGAATTTTCTAAAGTCGCGCTGTTCTTTAAAAGGATTATAGGTATGAACAATAGAGCAAGTGACATCCCAAACCCAGCTACGTCATTCTGAACAAAGGACAGTGATAAATAATAGGTAGATCAGATGGTCTGATACCAAACTGTAGTTATAAGTAACTTTGTTACTCATTGTTACTAGATTGTTTGTTCACTGTTTATTTCGGTGTAATTCTTTGAAAAAATTTTTTTTTTTCTGTTTCGTTGCTATTTATTATATTTTATAGTCTCTCTCTCTTTCTCTCTCTCTTGCTCTCTCTCTCTTTCTCTCTCTCTCTTTCTCTCTCTCTTTCTTTCTCTCTCTCTCTCTCTCTATTGCTCTCTCTCTCTTGCTCTCTGTCTTGCTCTCTCTCTCTTTTTCTCTCTTTCTCTCTTGCTCTCTCTCTGTCTCTCTCTGTCTCTCTCTCTCTCTCTCTCTCTCTGCTTATTTCCCCTATACCATTTTGTTTTTATAAAGTAATGTTCCCTTAGCAATAAAGGGCCATTGTGGCAGATGAAGTGTAGAATTCATGTTTCTATAACCTCGGCATATGAAGAGACTGTGTGGTTAGCACATATCCCAGCCGCCTTTACTTCCCCAACTTAAGTCAGGTACCCATTTAAAGCTGGGTGGACTTGTGGGACATTAACCAACTTTTACTAGGGCATGGGAACACTAAATTGGTTGTGTTACGTAATTAGTGAATGGTACTTTATCATCGAAACTCTTTGTAACTGTTCGTTTATCGTTTGGTGTTCCCAAACCATTCAAGCAATGTAACAATGTTAACATTGATAACATTTCAAATCATCAAGTTAAAAGTTACACATTTGTATGTCGAAAGTGACTAAGCTATTTACCATCTGCTTCTGTCATGCTCCTAACAGAAGACGTGTATGTTGTGGAATTTATTTTAATGGGACTTCAAACTCAAGGGAAATTACCGACCCGAGAGAAATAAACTGAAAGGAAGGGTAACTCATTGTTGGATAAGTAATGCAATATACATATTGCTGAAGTTTTACAATGGACGGTTGGAAATAATGTACCATTCATTTTCCAGTCATGAGATATAATACAATTTTGTATTGCAAGTGGATGTCTTGTGAGTTGATTCTTTAAGTATGTTGATGGATGTCATATAACATATTAGATACAAAGATTGTATGAGGAAAGACACTACAGACAGTGAGACAGGTAAATGCAGGTGAGGGTCCAACGTTATCACTTTTTTTTATTCTTAAGAATGGCAGATATAGATATAAATTGACATATTGATATAGATATGAATTGACATATTGATATAGATATAAATTGACATATTGATATAGATATAAATTGACATATTGATATAGATATAAATTGACATATTGATATAGGTATAAATTGACATATTGATATAGGTATATACATAGATAAATTTATTGATTAATGTGTTAATGGTTTGATGGATGGCTTGATGGATTGATAGATAGATAGATAGATAGATAGATGATAGATAGATAGATAGATAGATAGATGATAGATAGATAGATAGATAGATAGATAGATAGATAGATAGATAGATAGATAGATAGATAGATAGATAGATAGATAGATAGATAGATAGATAGATAGATAGATAGATAGATAGATAGATAGATAGATAGATAGATAGATAGATAGATAGATAGATAGATAGATAGATAGATAGATAGATAGATAGATAGATAGATAGACCATCAACACATTAAAGCACTACATATTGTAACAATATCTGAGTAGTGTATAAATCTTTAAACATAAAACGTTGTTTTTTTTGTACAACTGTACTCAGGGGACAGATCAGATTAGCCACAGATAAATAGTCCTCTGACTTTGTCGTGTGTCAAACGAAAACAACCCTCCAGAGATAAGAGTCCAAGATGAACTCTTCGTATTCCAGTAGAAGCTTTTAGTTCTAAATGACAGCATGAACTATTCAAGTATATGGGTTAGAGATTTTTGTAACTTTCTCCAGGGAGAAATTATTACTATTCGGGTCATTGTACAATTCTCTGTTTCTTTCAATTCAAGGGAATTCAGTAGCTCGCCATTGTCTCCCTCGTTACTTCGTTGCATTGATTTTTCAAGGCACTTTGAGAGTATGTTTAAATGAATATAAGTGGTTGTATGTTGTAACTAGATGATTGTTGCTGGTGTTTTAAACAATTGGGTCAATATATCAAGGTTGACGCTGTTATGCTAAAAATACAACAATGAAAGAGTTTACAAATAAAAAACATTTTCTTTGTATTCATTTAGAAACTGTGTCAATAGTCTAACAAAACAATAGATAGATAGAGATGGAAACTGATAGATGGATAGACACAGCAAGTCTGATCTCACGGGCTCTAATAGACTAAGTCTGAACCCGCAGTTACACCGAAAGAGTTAAGAGAGAGTTAGATAGATAGATAGATAAATAGATAGATAGATAGGATATCCGTTTCCTATAAATGAGAACGTGACAGTCAGACGGCTATTGTTGACATGCGGAACTTTTCGAAATGTTTTGATTGATGACATAAACTAAAAAAAAAATGGATCATGAAGTTCATGCCAACCTGGTTCAGTACCAACGGACTATAGTCATTAGTCGGGATATCAGTTTTCATGTCCACTTCCTTTTTTTATCGCATCGTTTCGTATCACGTGACAAACAAACCGAACGTTCATTGGTCATTGATCTCTTATCATTAAGCTCCTTGTAAAGGTTGGGACGTTAACCCCATTTTAAGCTAACACTGGGGACACGCTCTTTTTTTTTTTGGTAGTGCCCCCTGTTCTACATCTTCACCATAGCCGGGCCTGAATGAAATGGCGGTGGAGGCACCATGGAGGGCTATGGGTGACTGGAGAGGGGGGAGGGGGCCGAGACTTGAACCTATTATAACCACCACAGCTGTATGGCTCACAGCTAACGTGCCACCGAGTCTCCCAGTGAAGGGAGTTAACATCGTCATCTTATTTTACCCCCCACTCTTCTTTTTTTTTTAAATTTATCGTGTGAGTTATCTCATCTTATCATCAGCTTAGTTTAGTTTTGCTTATGATTTATCTATTTACATGCTGTATCCTGCAACAACCTTTTCATAGAGTCATATCCCCTTTAGGCTTGATAGGTAGGCTAGGTTATTTTTAGGTTTCGGGCAGATCCGATTATTTTTTCATTGTATTTTTAATACAACAGTATTGCATTAATTATTTACTTTCGATTTAACGCAGAACCCAAATCGCTATTATTTTATTCGATTTTAGAGGTGCGGCGGGGGGTGGAGGTAAGGGCTGAAGTTGTCAATAATTTCCTATAGGATAATGTGATTCATTTTATTAGAAGTGCATTGACCGACTGAAGTTTTATGTTTTGATGCGTTGACGATTTTCATTTACATTGATTGGCTAAAATAAAAGTGAATTGTTTCGTTATTTGTTTATTTGGTGTTTTTTTCTTCCTCTGTCAATTTGTTTATTTGTTAAAACATTGATGTATGTGTATCTCCATTCTTGTCGAGTCCATTTAATATTGATGTATGTTTATGGTTATTGTTGCAGACTTAACATTTTATCTTGACTGCAATTTATGTTTACCACTTCCTTAGTTAATCATTTTTTAAATAAAAGTCTGTTTATTTTGAAAAAAAAGTCTGTTTATTTTGAAATAAAAATAAAAGTCTGTTTATTTTGAAATAAGAGTCTGTTTATTTTGAAATAAAAGTCTGTTTATTTTGAAATTAAAGTCTATTTATTTTGAAATAAAAGTCTGTTTATTTTGAAATAAAAGTCTGTTTATTTTGAAATAAAAGTCTGTTTATTTTGAAATAAAAGTCTGTTATTTTTGAAATAAAAGTCTGTCTATTTTGAAATAAAAGTCTGTCTATTTTGAAATAAAAGTCTGTTTATTTTGGAACTAAATGTCTGTTTATTTTGAAATAAAAGTCTGTTATTTGGAAACTAAAAAGTACATTTTAAAAAAAGTGTATACATTTTTTGTTAATTAAGCTTGTTTCAAAATGCACTAACAAGTAAGGCAAAAAATCATTCTGTCATACAAATATTTATCTGAATTATCAACATTAAAATCATCTATTTCTCCGACCCTTTTGTCGAATTTTGGAACCCGATGTGCGCGGTTCAAAAGGTTTCCCTCCGTCCGCTAAAGGGAAGATCACTCTCATGTTAGATAAAAATGTGCAGAATTTTTTTTTTTTATTTGATTATTTATATGAAAGACCATAATTTCAATGCAAACGTCGGCGAAGGGGACAAGCTAAGAGGAGCAGAGAACGGGGCCGGATCTAATAGGACGGAATATGCCCGCGGGCCACGGTTTGGTCACGTCTGTTCTATATGAATGTACGTTGTCTACAATGAATATAATCAAACTGGCATTTGCAGTATTTGGACTAATCTACGATTAATTCATTCCCCCATCCTTTTTTTTTTCAGTAAAATTAATTAGTTGTTTTTTTTTTTTGGGTCTGAGACAAATGAAATAATAGATTATCAATCAAGTAGCTTCGATAACCTGCAACTTTTATCACCTGTTGTACGATTAGTCACGTGATATAATGGTGGATGATAAGTGTTTCCTTCTGTAATGTGTAAGAGTGTTGCCATATGAATTTAATAAAAAAAAAACACCGAAATATAAAAAAAAACCGCCAAATGCCCGCCAGAAAAAAAAAAAAAATTTCAAAATTGATAATCTTATGTCATATTTTATGAGAAATTTTTTTTTTTTTTTATTTTTCCCCTGAAGCCGCCGAAATCCTTCCAACCCGCCAATAGGCTACAACTCCCACTCCCGATAAAAAAACACCGCCCAAAATTGACAGAAATCAACATATGTCATGATTTGGCGCATTTGATTCACTGACATGTTGACATGCTGTTCATTGAGCTGGATGCTGCTATTTTATTAGATTTAAAAATAAACTTCTTGCTGGCGTGAATTGTAACACTTTAATTGTTATATCTTGCTCTTAAACTAATCCACTCATTCGACAAATAATTCAACTGTATTTCAAACAGATAGTCAGCCTTTAAAACAGAAAAAAAAAATTACTCGATCCTGGTGTGGGGGAATCAATCAAGGGGGAGGGAGGGGGGGGGGAGGGAGGGGAGTCTTACCAAAAATTTTTTTGTTATTATTTGGTTTTATATTCACAGTAACTATCAGACAGAAAAAATTTGAATTATCAGACTGACTATTAAACTGGTATCCAGACAAACTTTCAGTAAAACAATTTATATGACAGACAGACAATTAAGTCATTAGACAGGCATACGATCGAATTGTCAGTCAGATAATATATTCATAAGAGAGACAGTTTAACCATCAGACGGGAAGAAAATCAAAATTGTCAGTAAGACAAGTTAAACTTTCAAAAGGACACACAATCATATCAAACTTCCTCAATGTATCGATGTATTCTTTAATTAAACAATCAATAGGACGTACAATCAAAAATCCCTCAATGTATCGATGTATTCTTTAATTTAACTTTCAATCGCACCTACAATCAAACTGTCTCATTCTATTAATGTATTCTTTAAGAACCCTACAGTGCCCAATTTATTTTTTTTTATATTTGTACTATTATTAACATCAGATTGGAAATAAAAAAAAGCGAAAGTTGATTTTGCATGCTTTTCCGGTAATTTTACATCCCTCTGAGTTAACATGAATAAATACATTCACCTTTTTAGGCCAAAGTTAATAATAAGATTATAATAGTGAGAAAATATGGTTGATTCATATATGTATCATGGGGAACTGTAGATTTAACTCAACAGTTATTTCGCTGTGACCTTCCAAAAAAAAAAAACCCTGGTGATGCCAAAATCCGTTCTTCTATTTTGTATCGAATGTGTTTTTATCGTCGGTCTGATGGCCAGACATGTTGTACATCAAGAGACATAGCATTTATTTATTTGTTTGTTTATTTGTGTTTCAATCAGAACAACACAGAGCGAAAATTTACCTGAAAATTTGAATAATGAATAAAAAAGTTTTGTTCTTCCTCTAGTTTAAATGTGTCTTTTTTTTTTGTTCAAATTTGGCCCAATGCATTTTGGGTAAAAGATGCTTACCATGTTGATTTTAATTTTTTTTTTTGTAAACTTTAAAAAAAAAATAAACAAACAGCTCATTCCTGACAAGGCGTGTATAATTCAGCCAATCAGAGACCAGATGCCGCATGCATCAGGCGCAAGGAAAGAACATTCTATAAAAATGCAAAGTTGGCTGTGGCCAGATTTTTTCGGCTTGGGCGTAATTAAGGTTAAAAACAAACAGACAAAATAACAAACATAAAAAATGGTGGGAAGATGAATTCCGGTCTTATGTGTCGAAAAAAAATTTGGATGAAAATTTGATGACGGGAAAAAAATATACAACAAAAAAATTGACTTACGCCAGATGAATTATTAAGAGAAACATGACAGGAATTTATAATGTATGGTGAGATGACAAACAACAGCAAATAGATAGATAGATAGACAGATAGATAAATAGATAGACAGATAGATAGATAGTTAATTTAGTTGTCTTGAAATAGTCTGCTCTCGAAGTCTGTCTTTCACTGGAATCAGTGCTGATGTAACTATTTCCATTTTCTAAAAGAATTACCATCACCGACATAAATTAGTTCAGATTCTTTCATTGTTTCATATATTTTCGACGGTTTCTCGTAACAGACGTACACATCAACGTTGAAGACATTATTTAACGGTGACGTAACTTGATGCTACTTAAATAAATACCCAGGGTTTAAATAAAACAGAAACCCAGAAAGACATAAACCGTCTGGTTTTAAAGAATTCTAGCGGGTAGATTCTCGAGATGAGCAAAATCTCGCATAGCTATTGGCCAATAAATGTCAGCTGATATAGAGGAAGCGGAAGCCGTTTCGTAAAATATGGCAGCACACTTCTATAGTGTCCCATTGTTTATGTTCCATTTTAGATTTTATCCTTCATTTTGAAAAAAAAAAAAATTAATGAAAGATAATTCACAGCAACGTAAAGAATTGAACAAGTTAGAAATATGCCAATAGCAAAACTGTACTGGGATGTTTACAGTTTTTATTTCATTAAAAGAAAAAGAAAGTTTCTGGAGGAAAAGTTTCATCAATGCTGACACTTTGTTACGAAGTCAGAGTTTAGAATGTAAACGAGAACTGCTGATCTTGATAGGTTGGGCATAGGGGGTGGGGGTGGGGAGGGGAGGGGGAAGTGCGGGTGATCAATATGGCCGCAGTTCTTTAACTTCAGAGTAACACCCAGTTATTAGAGAGAACTACCCCACTTTCAGCCTTTAAAAAAAAAAAATTTCATTAGCTGGCAGCCTGTTATGTTTGTGTTGGTTTGTTTGTTTTGGCGTCTACTGAAATGTAAACAAAATATTTCCTGTTGTAAAAAGAAATGTAACAAAAATATTTACTGTTGTAAAAAGAAATGTAACAAAATATTTCCTGTTGTAAAAAGAAATGTAACAAAAATATTTACTGTTGTAAAAAGAAATGTAACAAAATATTTACTGTTGTAAAAAGAAATGTAACAAAAATATTTACTGTTGTAAAAAGAAATGTAACAAAATATTTCCTGTTGTAAAAAGAAATGTAACAAAAATATTTACTGTTGTAAAAAAAGATGTAACATAAATATTTACTTTTATAAAAAGAAATGTAACAAAAATATTTACTGTTGTAAAAAAAATGTAACAAAATATTTACTGTTGTAAAAAGAGATGTAACATAAATATTTACTTTTATAAAAAGAAATGTAACAAAAATATTTACTGTTGTAAAAAGAGATGTAACATAAATATTTACTGTTGTAAAAAGAAATGTAACAAAAATATTTACTGTTGTAAAAAGAGATGTAACATAAATATTTACTTTTATAAAAAGAAATGTAACAAAAATATTTACTGTTGTAAAAAGAGATGTAACATAAATATTTACTGTTGTAAAAAGAAATGTAACAAAATATTTACTGTTGTAAAAAGAAATGTAACAAAAATATTTACTGTTGTAAAAAGAGATGTAACATAAATATTTTCTTTTATGAAAAGAAATGTAACAAAATATTTACTGTTGTAAAAAGAAATGTAACAAAAATATTTACTGTTGTAAAAAGAAATATAACAAAATATTTCCTGTTGTAAAAAGAAATGTAACAAAAATATTTACTGTTGTAAAAAGAAATGTAACAAAATATTTCCTGTTGTAAAAAAAAATGTAACAAAAATATTTACTGTTGTAAAATGAAATGTAACAAAATATTTACTGTTGTAAAAAGAAATGTAACAAAAATAGTTACTGTTGTAAAAAGAAATGTAACAAAAATATTTACTGTTGTAAAAAGAAATGTAACAAAAATATTTACTGTTGTAAAAAGAAATGTAACAAAAATATTTACTGTTGTAAAAAGAAACGTAAAAAAATAAATAAATTGAAAGCAGACTGATCCCCCCCCCCCCATGTAACGGGTCAAACTTAACCCCTTCCATACTAGTTAAAAGTTGTTTCTATCAGCTCTCGCTGCCTTTGCACACGGACTTTCTACTACTGTCCCATTATCTACTATTCCCCGTACCCTAATGACTCATGCTAGCTGTCACCCCCCCTTTGCACACGGATTATCTACGGTCCCACTCGCACCCCGCCAGCCTTTATAAAGGGAACGCGGAATGTATCTCGACGGCGGGCGGCCCAGTAGACTTAGGGAAGTTTATAGAATATATTATACTTAGAGTAGACTTGGATTGTAGACTTGTAAAATATTATCGTAGTACATTTAATCAGTGTTGTAAAGTACACACCTAAGAGTTGTGTTGTTATATGCTAGTACCTATACCAGTGAGTTAGAGTCAAAGATTTGGTAATTAAGTTAAATTACCTGGCGAGCCTGCTATACATAGATATATATTAAATACGTAACGCTACATTTGGCGAGCCTGCCAGGATAACTATGTCTGTTTTTATCCTTATAAGACCCACTAACTGTTTGCTTCTTGGAACATTGACTGTGGGTGGTGACTGCGACGGCAACGTCTCAGAAGATTCAGTGGGATGTTTACAGTTTTTATTTCATTAAAAGAAAAAGAAAGTTTCTGGAGGAAAAGTTTCATCAATGCTGACATTTTGTTACGAAGTCAGAGTTTAAATGTAAACGAGAACTGCTGATCTTGATAGGTTGGGCATAGGGGGTGGGGGTGGGGAGGGGAGGGGGAAGTGCGGGTGATCAATATGGCCGCAGTTCTTTAACTTCAGAGTAACACCCAGTTATTAGAGAGAACTACCCCACTTTCAGCCTTTAAAAAAAAAAAAAATTCTTTGGGCAGGCTCGCCAAATGTGGCGTTACGTCGAGATACATTCCGCGTTCCCTTTATAAAGGCTGGCGGGGTGCGAGTGGGACCGTAGATAATCCGTGTGCAAAGGGGGGGGGACAGCTAGCATGAGTCATTAGGGTACGGGGAATAGTAGATAATGGGACAGTAGTAGAAAGTCCGTGTGCAAAGGCAGCGAGAGCTGATAGAAACAACTTTTAACTAGTATGGAAGGGGTTAAGTTTGACCCGTTACATGGGGGAGGGGGGGGAAGGTGCGGTGAATTCTTGACGTAACATCTCCATGGTCAACTGATGAGGAGCGAGAGGGTCCGTATTGGCGGGGTAAATTTAAATTGGTAGTGGAGGTGGAAACGGGGAGGGGAGGGTAAATTCTAGATGTAGGTCAACTGATGAGTCACTCGCTGCTGGCGGGAGGTGCGTGTGCAAAAGGGGGGGGGGGTGAATTCTTAACGTAACACGCATTACTTTCTATAAATTTAACTCGTATCAAATACTAGCCGGAAAAAGTCCTTAAATAAGTGACACTATTAAAATATTTGAAAAAAAAAAAATTGGTTACATTTTACTTCAAATTCTGACTAAAAATGAGATGAAATCTCTTCAATCCTATAAATCACTAATGGGATGGTCTTTATGGTGTCATTTTTCATCACTACCATAAGCGATATTCAATGGCCATGGAGGCATAACGGATGATATAACCTGAAATATCCACTGGTCCTCACCGGATATCGAAACAGGGACCATCAAGTCGACAGTCGAGCACTTTATCGCTAGACCATCCACTAGGTAGGACATCGTCATCGTATGTGGAAGAAAAGTTTCAAATGAAAATCATTTCAGTTATTACAAAGGTAGATTCAACGACAGACGCAATGGGCGCTGGCCCCGGGCCTCGAGTTCTGAAGGGCCCCGCTAAACCAAAACATTTTTAATTTTATTTTTGGTAAATATTTATATAATGGGGCCTTTTATTTTTCTTCTGACCTCACCCCCTCCCCCCCCCCCACCACCGACCTTTGTTCCGGTCCTGCTCTATCTCTCTGTCTCTCTCTCTCTCTCTCTCTCTCTCTCTCTATATATATATATATATATATATATATATATATATATATATATATATATATATATATTCATGTTAAATGTTAAAGAAAAACAAATTATTTTTTAACAAAAAGTTCATGCGAAAAAGAAAGAGTGAAAGAGTTACATTATTTGAAAAAAAATGTTACAAAAATTTGCTCGATTTTCCCCAAATAGTGCTATCTTGGTGTTATTAATCATTTGACATAAGTACTGACAGTCATATTTATGAGTAAAAGATCACAAAACGAGAGGGGACGGGATGGTACCTCAGCGTAGAGCACTCGATTGTCGACCGGAGGGATCTTGGGTTCGAACCTCATGGAGAACCTTGGGATTTTTTTTTGTCAGGTCCTGGTGAAAGTCAGTCAATCCCATCTAACTTTAAATGGGTTTAAATTCTAGCCAGATCTGTGGTAAATGTCATCATATGACCGTACAGAGAAACCAGAACCCTGTTAGGTACTACCTCATCGGGCCTCCCTCCCTCCCCCACATCCACACACACACACATGTTAGGGGTCACGAGGCTTCCATAAGTAAGGAGGAAGAGTCGGTTGAGACCGAAAGGGAAAAAAATATAACCAATAACATTAGAATGAAAGGGGAATGTCAACTAATCATTTTTTTTTTTTTGGGTTTATCTCCCGTTGATTTCATCTCTTCTGTTTCAATCTACAAACAAATGACGGCAATACAAAACTAATAAATACATTCCTATGTGTGGGGGACATTGCCAAACAAACTTATTACATTTCTCGCCTCTTGTTCGAACAGCCGCTATAAAGTGACTATGGTGTTGTATTAACGTTATCTCCCCCCCCCCCCCGTACAGAGCCTACGTGTTGGAATTTCAAGCCTAATCATCCTATTATCTCCCTTTATTTGTAATGCTGCAGTCAGAGCCGTTATTTTATATGGACGCGGGCTCAAAAAAAAAAACAGTTGGGGGGGGGGAGGGGTACTGTCAAAGTACTGTCAAAGTACTGTCAAAGTACTGTCAAAGTACTGTCAAAGTACTGTCAAAGTACTGTCAAAGGTGCGACAGTTTAGAAAGATTATTAGGGGGGGGGGTTCACTATTTACAAATGGCCGCCTTAACAGGGTTTTACCTGGTGCCCCAAAATTATCTCTACCTTGTGAAGCCGAATCACCTTTGCCTAGGGTTCTCAAGGTACTCTGGAGTGAGTCGGTCTCCCCGCCCCCCACTGTTGCCATCCCGTTAGGCCTCCCCCCTCCCACTGCTTTAACCTTTCCCCCCGTGCAGAATCTGCTCACACTGCTGATTAACATCAGACCATCGGTGTCCTGAATTGACGTGTAGGTCTGGTAGGCCTCAAACAGTCGGATGAGTCGCATGTTTTTTTTTTTCATTCCAATACAACAAAAAAAAAATCTCAGCCCACAATACGTTATGTACAAATGTGTTCATGCAAACGCTATTACAATCGATAACATTTGATCACCATGGGCAGAAGCATTAAATTGGGCTGGGGGGGGGGGGGCGGGCGGAGGCACAAATCCATCGCCTAGACCAGTGTTCCCCCCAATTTATTTTAAAGCCACGGATCGGTCAGCGTTTGATAATATCACTGCGGCCCGCTTGGTTGTGGGGGGGGGGGAGGGAGGGAGGGAGGGAGGGAGGGAGACGTTGATTATTACTCGTCCATGGAAAGTCGCTACAATCCCGAGAGAAATACACCAATACACCATGGTAAACGAAAAGGAAACAATTTAATGTTTCTTGGGTGGCCCAGTACTGTTTGATCCACGGACCGGTACCGATCCGCGCCCCTGGGGGGGGTTGGGGAATTCTGTCCTAGAAAACCTACTAGCAGAAACGCCCCATCTCCCCTCCCCTTCCCCCCCCCACCTTGTATCTATTGACGTCTTATCATGATTTCATTATTTATTTTTTAAATTATTTTTATTTTACATATTTTTTGCCGACATCAGAACTATAAAAACATGAATAAATATAATAATTACCTAGTATAGATAAAGAATTATCAGGTACCCGACAGTCCCCTCCACCCCACGCTCACCTCACCCCCCCCCCCAAAAGGATATAGTGACTAAAAAAAACAACAACGTAGAAACGCCTTACTCATAAAGAACACAATCATCAAACACTACGGCTATAGGTTTTTTTTTTCCGTTATTAGAAACACTTGATCGAATTAGTCAAGGTCGTGCCATCGTGTGACACCTACAAGAGAAATATGATCATTTAAACATAGACGAGAGCAAATTGAAGCCACTGACCGGGGGGAAAGGCGAGGGGGGGGTAGGGGGGACCAGTGTTAGAGCACAAGTGATCTATTGCTTTCTGTCGTCTTGTGATGTAACTGTTAATGGGGCGCCCACATGTGCCACGCCCACGGGGTAGTTAACTTCGGAAGTCCAGGAATCAGTTTACTCTATACACATAACAGATTGTGTGATTTCACAAGGTGCTGTTTGCTGTGCAATTACGATGTACAGGGCAAACAGGACAGCGGTTAAGAAATTTATTTTACTGATAGGCTACTGAAAATTGACTAAATAGGAAAAAAATAAAATATGAGTGTGGGTAGTGAGTAAGTTGTCTGTGTTGTTAAGATGTGCATGCAGTGACCTTGACATCCTTTTAGTTTTAAACAGTAGCTTTGCCAAGGTCACCCACTCCCAAAATGATACATTTGCATTGGGCCCACTTAGTTTAATTTTACCTTGGGCCCCCAATAGTACATTGGACTAGGGCCCCACAAACGTTTAATTGTGCCTTGGACCCCAATGGTACATTTACCTAGGGTCACACACACGTTTAATATTGTGCGTTGGGCCCCCCAAATGGTACATTTACCTAGAGCCCCACACACGTTTAATTGTGCCGTGGGCCCCCAAAATGGTAATTTACCTAGGGTCACACACGCGTTTAATAATGCCTTGGGCCCCCCTCAATGGTACATTTACCTAGGGTCTCACACACACACACGTTTAATTGTGCCTTGGGCCCCACACAAAAAAGTATGAACGGCTCTGATGTATGTGAAGAGCCCATCTGTTGCGTTTCTTTTTAAGCACTGACAGACGTACATATAATTGAACACACACAGGCAACGCTCACATCAATCTCCCAGCCTGGGACACTGTCAGTGTTTAAAAATCACTTTGGAAAGCTTAAAAAGATGAAGACGGAAATTTAAAAAAAAAAAAACAAAAAAAAAACAAACACATAAAAATGGGATCTAAAAAAAATACGAATCTAAATTTTTAAACCCAGACAAGAATCCCCGCCCAATATTCTTCAACGTGTTTTCCCCCCTTTTCAAAGAATTCTTCAGGATCAAGAGTCAAAGGTTCTTCCTCCATTAAAAGTTTAAAATGAAAATGTTGGGATGACAAATAACGACACACAGAAAAGACGAGAAGAGTGAGGACAGAATGGAGATATGAAGCTGGGGGAACCTAAAAAAAAAATAACCTTATATCGATACAATTTAATCCTTTTTTATTATTATTTATTTCTAGAACCAGCCAGTTACAACCAGTACCGCCGAGGGGGGTGGGGGGGCAGGGGGAAAATGCCCAGGGGCCCGGCAGGTTTTAGAGGCCTGGACTGAGCTGGCCAATCAACTTTTGAAAATATTACTATCAGCACGGGGGTGGGGCGCCCGTGACAGCCCTGCCCAGGGGCCCGAAATTTATGTCGGTAGGCCTGCTTACAACCCAAGAACCATATGCTAGGACCGAAATTCTTATCATATATATATATATATATATGTATAACGTTTAATGTCTTTTGCTTGTGCCCTAACGGTGGTGCTAACACGTTAAATTATTTATTATGAATGAATCAAAAAAGCACATCATCATACGGCTATTTTATGTCGCAATTCTTTCTAACTTGAATGAAATGCGGGCATTGTAAAAGTAAGAACCGAAGGGAGTAGAAAAGAGCCATGTTAATGTACATAAACTATAACTTAGATATTGGAAAATTACTGCATTTACTTAGAGAGTACAGTTAACGCTCTTATTAGGAGATGTAATCGGATTTTCCCATCGTATTGTTTTGTGTCTTTTTTTCCAGGATTGATTTAATTGATTCTAATTTATTTATTTGCGTTTCTTTGACTAGCACCCATAGAACAATACTCAAAACCATACACTCATGTTATACCAACTTCCTAGCCCAAAACTTTTTTCATTAGTTTCGCGTACAGTTCTTTGTACCAATTCTGTCTGCTTCATGTACTGTATTCTTTAATTGATGCAGACAATTAAACAGTCTATGTATGTCAAACTCATCTTCGTTATTTTTTCTCTCGTTCTTGTTAATTTTTTCTTTCATTCTTGTGTTTTATTTTTCTATTCCTTCAGCTGTCTTCATATATTTTTTTTCTTGTATTGATATATATTTTCAAATCTACTTTGTTAATTGCCTATCTCCATGTGTGTCTTTGCATGTGCATTTTTGTGTGTGTCTGTGCTTAAATGTGTATGTGAGCATCTGGGTTTGTTCTCCGAGTCATTTTTTATTAAAAGTGCGGATCGCGAGATGATTTTATGGTCGACAGAAACTTCTGAAATTACTTAGTCGAGAAGATATATACAAACAGGGCCGTAGCGTGCAGGGGGTCAGGGGGAGCCGAGACCCCCCCCCACCTGCGTTTTGTCTGGCCCCCTCTGCTTGTTTGCTCTACTTAGTAAAATGTATTACCTGCCCCCCCCCCTGCTATTGCCTGTAGAATTCATGGCCCATGCTGTAGAATTTTCACGCTACCGGGTTGTATACAAAATGATGTCAGTTTTACTTTCTTGTATAGTTTTCCATTTATTTTTTTCTTAAATGGGTCGTGAAAATCTGGTCACCTCAGAAGATTGAGAGCCATTGTCCAACGCATTGATTTCTGTTGTTTCTTTCATTGATTTTTTTTTTAACCTGTCAAGTTAATAAACGAAGGCCAATTACCAGACACAAGCTTGATTTCAGCTAAACGCCATAAGTCGTCATAGCTTCAGTAATTAGATTCTGTGCGGACGAAGGATGATATTTACTCGTGGATTTGTTGGGTCAGACTTGACGATGACCAAATATGAAAGTTGTCTTGGGCTGAAAACATGTGGATTGGTTTCACTGACAGTCACACACACTCACATTTATACGCACACACAGTTACATACACAAAACACAATTGCATGGTCCAGGGGTGGTCAAATTTTTTTTGTCTCGCAGGCCACGTCGGTTTCGTAAATTCTAGCTGCGGCCGGGTTATCAGCAAAAAAGCAAAAAAAAAAAGAGAAAAAGGAGACACATACTGAAGTGTTGTATATTGGGCTACGTAGGGGGCCCTTAAATATTAGGTGGCCATAGGCTCACACCCGATGCGTACTTCCTTCAATCCGTCTCTGGCTGGAAGAGTAAAGGGATTTATGACGTGGCTAAAGAAACAGATGAATTCCACACTATATCTGTTCCCCCTTGTAGGCTGATGGAACTTTACTATTAATTCAGATTTACTGTCGGTACGTATTCACTCCTTTGACAATGCCTGTGTAAATACACAGCTGCCTCTCTACTAGTGCCCTTTACTGATGTACCGCGAGACTGATTGGGGGGGGGGGGGGGTGAGGGAGGAGAGGTGGTCTCTACTTTCTGTATCATCAATTGAAAAATACTCGTCAGGCAGTTTCCACAGGCAACGCCCTCTTCTCGCCCCCCCCTCCCCTCTCAAATCAAAGAGACGCCCAGCGAAATCGTTTTGCATTGCAGATTACAACTTATAGAAGTGATGTGTGTTGCATTGATTCGTGGACTATATACATTGCCATAAATTGTGTTTACATCGATTAGGATGGAAAGATGGTGGGAAAAAAAGAGAATTTTTTTTTTTGAAATACTTTGATGTGAAACATTTATTGTTACTATTATTATTATTATGCTCAATGTAATTGCTTTCGCTTTTACATTTCGATGAATGGAATTGTGTAATCAATGGAAGAAGATTATTAAAAAAAACACACGAGAAAGAAAGAAAAATAGTTGTATTCTATTTGCACATCAACATGTACACGACAAAACACGGTGGCATTATGAATGGCGGACAGAGAGTATGGAGATTCCGTAATGATAAAAATACTTTCTTTAAATCTCAATCGAAACAATCCATAATTTTGTTTTAGCAGTCTTTTCTCTGCACTCTGTACCGAGGGAATATTGAGTTATGTTGTCAAGGTCGGGCGAAATTGTGGGGGGTTGGGGGGGGGGGGAGGTTTCCACCCAAGCACTAGTAGAGATACCTAGCCTTTAAAGGGCCCAAGTCAGGTAGAATAATCAAACGTCTTAGCAAATCGCGATTGCTGTGACACCAGACGGTTTCCGTTTAACAAAGGTCACAAGAGATGGGCCTCTTGCTAGATGCCTTCTCTAATCAACTGAAAGATCAAGAGGTAACAAGGGCTGGGGGGGGGGATTCGAGCTTCTGACTTTCACCTCACAGGTCTGACATATTAGTACTAAGCCATAGATGTACGCACATCTCCAGGGGCGCCGAGAGCCAACAAGGGCCCCAGGGCAGGACGTCATTGCGGGCCCCTTAATAAACAATGAGTCATGAAAAAATTGACATGGTCGGGGCGGCCGGGCCCCCTTACAGATGCGGGCCCCCTGGCTGGCAATGACCCCCACCTGACCCCCCCCCTCTTGGCGTGCCTGCACATCTCCACAAATAAGCAGGATATATGTAGGAACCAATGAAAGTTGTTTTACTTTTACTTTCGAGTTCTTTAAGTAGATTTATGTACAAATTTGAACTCAAAGCGGGCCACCGATCAGAAGTTAGTGTTGCAAGTCATATTTCTCTACTAGATAGTAAAAATGAAGTGTCTCTAGTGCAGGGGTGGTGGCAAATCCATGGCACGCGTACCACAGTGGGTATGCTGAGCATCATCTGTCGGCGGCACGCGACTAAAATATGACTTTCTTTAATTTTAATTGGAGTGTTGGCACTTTACTATAAATAAGCGTTTTTTTTTTTCTTTTTGTGTTGAATTTCGGGAAAGCGGCCCCAAAAAAAGTTTTGCCACCACTGCTCTGGTACAAGTTAGTGTAGCAGGTCACAGTATTACTAAATAGTAAAAAAAAAAAAAGTAAATTCAGTAGATGCACGGTAGGTGCATGAGGAAAGTGCTACAAACAAGTACTTGTCAGCAGTGTTGTAGCAAGCTTAACTCGCGACCGTGGCACAATACCTTTTTAGCGCCTCCCACCCCCCCCCCCCTAGGTTCAAAAATCATATATTATTATATGTAAAATATTGGTGCACCGGGCCATGATGCTCCCGCCTTGTACACCCCCCTCACTACGCCAGTGCTTGTCAGAGGTCCTTAACCTTAAAGGCATTAAGGTTGCACCAATTGAACTAAAAACCTATGCAGTCTTTGTAACCAAACTCTATGCTTTGGGTTGAAGCAACAGACCTTGTTTACCCCCTTTTTCCCAGAGAATTATTTTTTGTTTTCAAAGTTTTTTTTTTTTTTAAATTGTTTTCTTTTGTCCAACAGTGCATTAAGTCCATCAATCCGACTTAACCCTTTGACTCGATCTGTTAAAAGTGTTAGTTGCTAGTAGTCACGAAGTTGTCTCCCGTGTATTTTGTTGACCCTATTAAAGCTTCGAAGGAGGGGTGGGGGGGGGGGGTGAAAAATTAATGTGACTAAAGTGAAAATGAGTGTATTGGCGATTGGTAGCCACGGTTAAGGTCAACAAGAGCAACATTCCGGTTCATCTAACAGTTTAAAAACAAACAAACAAACAAAACTATTAAAAGCCACACTGATAGTCAATTTAGATTCTGTTTATAAAAAAATGTAAACGGAATATTTAAACGAAAAAAAAATAATAAAATAGGGTGACTAAATACCGTATTTTGCCAAAAGCTATTCAATTGGGGGCATCTCTGCGCGAGCATACATAACGATTTTTTTTTTCAAATCACTGTGAGTAGATTACTTGACACGTTATGGCCTTTTATAGGAGCGCCCATGAATTAAGTATGGATTCATTTTTGATAGCGGCACTTTTTTTGTAGTGGTTGGAGGGTCTATCCGTTCGCCAATCCATAAGAACGATTGATTATACCAACATACTCACGTAACAACCAATATCTACATTTCAAACACAAAAAAGCTTAATGCTAAAAATAAACTTTTCTTTCTTACAACTTTCGATATGTTGTTATGGCTGGTCTTAGTTCTCACTGCTTTCGATATGTTTTTATGGCTGGTCTTAGTTCTCACTACTTTCGATATGTTTTTATGGCTGGTCTTAGTTCTCACTGCATATGATATGTTTTTATGGCTGGTCTTAGTTCTCACTGCATATGATATGTTTTTATGGCTGGTCTTAGTTCTCACTGCTTTCGATATGTTTTTATGGCTGGTCTTAGTTCTCACTGCTTTCTATATGTTTTTATGGCTTGTCTTAGTTCTCACTGCATATGATATGTTTTTATGGCTGGTCTTAGTTCTCACTGCATATGATATGTTTTTAATGGCTGGTCTTAGTTCTCACTGCATATGATATGTTTTTAATGGCTGGTCTTAGTTCTCACTACTTTCGATATGTTTTTATGGCTGGTCTTAGTTCTCACTTCATATGATATGTTTTTATGGCTGGTCTTAGTTCTCACTGCATATGATATGTTTTTATGGCTGGTCTTAGTTCTCACTGCATATGATATGTTTTTATGGCTGGTCTTAGTTCTCACTGCATATGATATGTTTTTATGGCTGGTCTTAGTTCTCACTGCATATGATATGTTTTTATGGCTGGTCTTAGTTCTCACTGCATATGATATGTTGTTATGGCTGGTCTTAGTTCTCACTGCATATGATATGTTTTTATGGCTGGTCTTAGTTCTCACTGCTTTCGATATGTTTTTATGGCTTGTCTTAGTTCTCACTGCATATGATATGTTTTTATGGCTGGTCTTAGTTCTCACTGCATATGATATGTTTTTAATGGCTGGTCTTAGTTCTCACTGCATATGATATGTTTTTAATGGCTGGTCTTAGTTCTCACTACTTTCGATATGTTTTTATGGCTGGTCTTAGTTCTCACTTCATATGATATGTTTTTATGGCTGGTCTTAGTTCTCACTGCATATGATATGTTTTTATGGCTGGTCTTAGTTCTCACTGCATATGATATGTTTTTATGGCTGGTCTTAGTTCTCACTGCATATGATATGTTTTTATGGCTGGTCTTAGTTCTCACTGCATATGATATGTTTTTATGGCTGGTCTTAGTTCTCACTGCATATGATATGTTTTTATGGCTGGTCTTAGTTCTCACTGCTTTCGATATGTTTTTATGGCTTGTCTTAGTTCTCACTGCATATGATATGTTTTTATGGCTGGTCTTAGTTCTCACTGCATATGATATGTTTTTATGGCTGGTCTTAGTTCTCACTGCATATGATATGTTTTTATGGCTGGTCTTAGTTCTCACTGCATATGATATGTTTTTATGGCTGGTCTTAGTTCTCACTGCATATGATATGTTTTTATGGCTGGTCTTAGTTCTCACTGCATATGATATGTTGTTATGGCTGGTCTTAGTTCTCACTGCATATGATATGTTTTTTTGGCTGGTCTTAGTTCTCACTGCTTTCGATATGTTTTTATGGCTTGTCTTAGTTCTCA
Organism: Bulinus truncatus; assembly: GCA_021962125.1. NCBI lineage: Eukaryota > Metazoa > Mollusca > Gastropoda > Planorbidae > Bulinus > Bulinus truncatus. The sequence continues at coordinate 2,570,974 of JAGDYQ010000005.1, read as the reverse complement.
CTGCATATGATATGTTTTTATGGCTGGTCTTAGTTCTCACTGCATATGATATGTTTTTAATGGCTGGTCTTAGTTCTCACTGCATATGATATGTTTTTAATGGCTGGTCTTAGTTCTCACTACTTTCGATATGTTTTTATGGCTGGTCTTAGTTCTCACTGCATATGATATGTTTTTATGGCTGGTCTTAGTTCTCACTGCATATGATATGTTTTTATGGCTGGTCTTAGTTCTCACTGCATATGATATGTTTTTATGGCTGGTCTTAGTTCTCACTGCATATGATATGTTTTTATGGCTGGTCTTAGTTCTCACTGCATATGATATGTTTTTATGGCTGGTCTTAGTTCTCACCTTGCATATGATATGTTGTTATGGCGTGGTCTTAGTTCTCACTGCATATGATATGTTTTTATGGCTGGTCTTAGTTCTCACTGCTTTCGATATGTTTTTATGGCTTGTCTTAGTTCTCACTGCATATGATATGTTTTTATGGCTGGTCTTAGTTCTCACTGCATATGATATGTTTTTATGGCTGGTCTTAGTTCTCACTGCATATGATATGTTTTTAATGGCTGGTCTTAGTTCTCACTACTTTCGATATGTTTTTATGGCTGGTCTTAGTTCTCACTTCATATGATATGTTTTTATGGCTGGTCTTAGTTCTCACTGCATATGATATGTTTTTATGGCTGGTCTTAGTTCTCACTGCATATGATATGTTTTTATGGCTGGTCTTAGTTCTCACTGCATATGATATGTTTTTATGGCTGGTCTTAGTTCTCACTGCATATGATATGTTTTTATGGCTGGTCTTAGTTCTCACTGCATATGATATGTTGTTATGGCTGGTCTTAGTTCTCACTGCATATGATATGTTTTTATGGCTGGTCTTAGTTCTCACTGCATATGATATGTTTTTAATGGCTGGTCTTAGTTCTCACTGCATATGATATGTTTTTAATGGCTGGTCTTAGTTCTCACTACTTTCGATATGTTTTTATGGCTGGTCTTAGTTCTCACTTCATATGATATGTTTTTATGGCTGGTCTTAGTTCTCACTGCATATGATATGTTTTTATGGCTGGTCTTAGTTCTCACTGCATATGATATGTTTTTATGGCTGGTCTTAGTTCTCACTGCATATGATATGTTTTTATGGCTGGTCTTAGTTCTCACTGCATATGATATGTTTTTATGGCTGGTCTTAGTTCTCACTGCATATGATATGTTTTTATGGCTGGTCTTAGGATGTGCGATGCTCCAGTGGATACTAATTGCACCGTTCAGTACATATTTGAATATGTTGTGACTTCTGACCGGACCTTCTACTGAACCATAGGTCTCTGTTCAAGTCTGGCCATTCACGAGTTAAGGAACTTTTTCCACATGAATGAAACGAGAAAAGAAAATCGAATACATCAAAGTAAAACATAGGATTATATAACATTGAATCTTTGCGTAGGCATAGGTTATGTGAGTTGTGAAATTTGAGATCAATTTATGCCAACTTCTCGAAGTGCAATCAAAGTTAAATTTGGAATACTTGTATATTCTCGATGACAATACATATATATAATAATACTCATTTCCAGTGTGCGTTAAATCGAAAGTAAAGGATTAATACAACAGTATTCCAGTTTAAAATACAACCATGAAAAAAATCGGATCTGCCCGAAACCAAATATAACCTAGCCTACCGATCAAGCATAAGGGGATATAACTCTATGCAAAGGTTTTGCAGGGTACAGCTAGTTATTTTAAAAAGGTCTTATGAAGAAAATAATAAGAAATAATAAAAATGCAGGATATTTTGTTTTTGAAACAAATTAATATTCAGTGTAAATAATAACATGATAACTTAAGTTTATGTTGAGATATATAGAAAGCGCGTTGTTTAATTTTCAACAGAACTCGAGATAAGGAACCTTAATTTTCTTCATACTTAAATGTCGTAGTTTTGACTTATGGTTTTACGAATGTGAATATAATGTAAAACTTTAAATGTTTTTTTTGGTCACAGGTTAATCAAAATTACACTTGCCACTGGTTAAAATAAAAAAAATTATAACTAGCATGGGTTGTGTGTAAAACACAGTTTGCATACAAAAAACATGTCGCAATTCAAATTGTCTACGTTTTAAATCGTGCCGTTGAAAATATTACCCTGGGAACAGTAAGACTCGTTTATCCAGTAAGACTAGATGACAAGAAATTTCATTCAGGTCTGAGAGTACCTTCAGATTCCCCGTGCAATGCGTTGAGATCTAAGAGTATCTTTAGATTCCCAGTGCATTGCGTTGAGATCTAAGGGTATCTTTAGATTCCCCGTGCATTGCGTTGAGATCTGAGAGTATCTTTAGATTCCCAGTGCATTGCGTTGAGATCTGAGAGTATCTTTAGATTCCCAGTGCATTGCGTTGAGATCTGAGAGTATCTTTATATTCCCAGTGCATTGCGTTGAGATCTGAGAGTATCTTTAGATTCCCAGTGCATTGCGTTGAGATCTGAGAGTATCTTTAGATTCCCAGTGCATTGCGTTGAGATCTGAGAGTATCTTTATATTCCCAGTGCATTGCGTTGAGATCTGAGAGTATCTTTAGATTCCCCGTGCAATGCGTTGAGATCTGAGAGTATCTTTAGATTCCCCGTGCATTGCGTTAAAAATCCTTAACACAAAACAAATTCTACTACTGTACTCTACATGGTAAATTCTTCTTGGGGGGGGGGGAGGAATTGCGTATGAACAAATTTTACAACTATTTCTTTCTGTCAATACAATTACGACAATCATTAATTAGAAACCGTCCAGATTTGTTTACTTTAGTTTGGGTTTTTTTTTATGTGCACGACCTATTTTCTATAAATAGATTGATCAATACAATAATAGCATCCAATCCAATTGGACGAAATATTTCGGTCAAGTTTTTTTGTTTTTTCATTATTCCTATGTGGGGGAGGGGAGGGGAGAACAAACTTTTCTTAATAATGTTTACTTAAGTAAAGAAGGTTAGTTTTAAAAAAAAATGAAATCTTTATCTTTGTATGAAGACAATTTATTAATGAGAAGTTGGTTTCCTGACTGAATGAATAGCCGCTGCACCGTACCCCCAACCCCACCCCGCACTTCACTCTCAGTCCCAAGATAGTTGACTGGGTCCCCCCCCCCACCCCATCTTCCGTCCCGTTAACCTGTCCGAAGTAATTACATTCAATTCATTACAGTCAAGCTGTTTGTTCTGTTTTGTTCTAGTTTACTGCCTATTGATCTGCTTCTGAATTCATTTCATTCTTTTATCCTTTTGATTGTAGCCGTAGTGTGGTGGGAGTTGGAAGGAGGGGGGGGGTTCAGGGATAGGGGCGTGGTGGGGGGAGGGAGAGAGACTAGAGAATGGTTGAGGTCAGTAAAATAGAAATTACTACCGTGAATGAAATAGACCAGAGGGTGGTAGATGTAAGAAATATAACTTAATAACAACAGTGACTGCAAGAGATTAGAGAAGAAATATGAAGAGTGAGAGAGGGAAAAAGTTGGGAAGCCAGACAGAGAGAGAGAGAGAGAGAGAGAGAGAGAGAGAGAGAGAGAGAGAGAGAGATTATGGAAAATAGAGATTGAAAGATATTAAAGAGAGACAAGAGAAAAAGGAATAGAAAAACAAAGAGGAAATAACTCTATACAACCAACAAATTATTAGTTTGTTTTTTCCTTCTCAAGTCTACACACACACACACACATACACAAATGTTTCCCACTGTTAGACCAGTTGTATGATACAATCTGGTGTGAACCTAACAATTAAACGTTAAATCTCATATGTATGTTACACGATTTAATTCTTTGTGTCTAACCGTCCCTGTTCATTGGTCACTGTCGACGTCACACGCCTTTGAGATTTCCTAGACTTCCGTACCGCATTGTTCTCCTTTAGGACACACCTTCAATTTGACCAGTATATTGATGAAGTACAAATGACATACATTTGACCAGTATATTGGTCAAGTACAAATGTCATACATTTGACCAGTATATTGGTCAAGTACAAATGCCATAAATTTTACCAGTAAATTGGTGAAGTACAAATGCCATAAATTTGACCAGTATATTGGTGAAGTACAAATGCCATAAATTTGACCAGTATATTGGTGAAGTACAAATGCCATAAATTTGACCAGTATATTGGTGAAGTACAGTTGCCATAAATGTGACCAGTATATTGGTGAAGTGCAAATGCTATACATTTGACCAGTATATTGGTGAAGTACAGTTGCCTTAGTCCGTAATAGACGATACATTCGGGAATTCATCTGTTTCATTAACCACTGTATATAAATAAAAGTATATGCTTCGTACAACGCCCAACCCCCCCCCCCCCAGTGCATCTCAAACGAATGTCAAGTACCCAAGTAAAGCTGGGTAAGGATAAAAAGGATAAGATGGCTTTTAAAACAATTTTTTGCGAGGACCTGTGAAAATTCCCCTGGTTCCCACCGAGAATCGAACCAGAGACACTCAGATCGCACCAGTCAATGACTGTACACCAGAGATAAGCGGACAGCGGACGCGTCCGCTTGCGGACGCAGATCCGCAGACTTTTCCGAATCCGCGGACTGACAGCGGACGCTTTGTATGGTTAAGTTGCGGACTCGCGGACTGACGCGGATCTTCTTTAGCGTTACCATGAAAAATTTCAAGTCATTTAAACAGCTAAATTTCAGCTATGCGGACGCGCGGACTGACTGCGGACCAATGTTGTAAGATTCTGCGGACGCGGATCATTGATAGAAATCCGCGGATGGACGCGGACGCTAAATTTCAAGATCCGCACACCTCTGCTGTACACCACTCCACCACTAGTCGTCACCACATATCAACAGCAGCTGTCTGTCATAGTGTACGTCATATATTAGATACACAGTTACGGTATTAAAGTTTATGTAAGGATGAGCTATTTACGTTGTGGTCCCGAAACCCAATAATAAAAAGGTTTTCGTACGAGCCCCCCCCCCCCATCCTTCTTTGATCTCACACCAGGATCTAGACTGCAAAGGCCATGGATGAAATACTGATGAAATAAGTAGGTGACTCCCAGGGATTTGAACCCATAGCCTACAGACTACAGAGATATAGATAGATAGATAGATAGATAGATAGATAGATAGATAGATAGATAGATAGATAGATAGATAGATAGATAGATAGATAGATAGATAGATAGATAGATAGATAGATAGATAGATAGATAGATAGATAGATAGATAGATAGATAGATAGATAGATAGACAGCTATTGTCAAATCTCATGAGATAATACAAAATGACAACATGTAGATCAACAAAACCACACGTCGTGTGTTTTTATTTGTAAAGAATGTTTGCTCGTGTGTTTTTATTTGTAAATAATGTTTGTTTGTATGTGTTGTATGTAAAGAATGTTTGTTCGTGTGTTTTATTTGTAAAGAATTCGCTTGTATGTGTTATCCGTTAATCTACTCACTCGTTTGTTTGTTTGTAATTTCCTGATTTTGAAAGTCAAGCTGAGCTGTTGCCATGGCGACGTCATTAAACTCTGAGATCTCTCGGCAACTGCGGGTATAAAAAATAAATAATAAATAAATGAACAATAAATCAACAAAACAACAACAACAACAACGACAATCTAAAAGAACATTGGGAGAATTGTTCTGAATCCAGGTCAGGTGGCAGGGGGTGGTGTTGCCCTGTGTGTGTGTGTGTGTGTGTGTGTGTCATAATCCAAACCTATTTGAATTCAGGAGCCGGTGATATTGTGTACAGATTTATTTATGAATGAGTTCTTCGTAACCAGACCAAAAAAAAAAGTTGTGTTTTCTCCATCTCAGTGACCTTTCAACCCCTGACCTGTCACCCCCCCCCTAAAGCTGAGAAAAAAATCTCAAGTTAATTGTATAACAATAATCTTTCACATATCGTTATTTTAAAAGGGGGTTTCTGGTTCCTACACTTCTTTGTCTTTATCGTTTTTTTTATTTTTTTCGTTTCCAAGTTTGATTGAAGTAGATTAAAAGATGTATATGTGTGTTTAAAGTTTAAAACAAAACAAACATTGCCGGTGTTGGCGGATGGGGCAAAAGGTCATCACAGGCTTGGAAAAACGTTAGAGGTCAAGTGCCCAAAACTCTTTGTCCTCAAGAAAATAAAAAAAAAAAATTGCGGCCTTGTTCATTGCCACATGATCGAATCACAATTAATCCCAACAGCTTGACATGAAGCGACCCCCAAAAAATAAAAAAAAATGATGAACTCCAAACTTTCCAGTGTCCAAAGAATTGAGTCGTAAATAATGTTCCATCCAGCTCTGCTCTCTATTTTATTTTATTTTTTTACTTTAATTATATGTATTCTTTTCATTTGCCCATTTTTCTCTCGAGTTATTTTTTTTTTATCACCATAATCTGTCTGTATTTGACTGACTTGTGTGAATTTGAATTTTTGTTTTTTTTAAATCTTTTTTTTAAATTTTCATTGGGCATGTCTTATATTTCGTTTTCCGGGAAATATTTTAATTTGTTTTGTTTTTTAAACTCCTCAAAGTTTGTCATTTACGTTTTGGCATGTATGCCTGTCTGTCTATGTGTCTTTATGTCTGTCTAGGTGTCTGTATGTCTGTCTATGTGTATGTATGTCTGTCTGTCTGTCTATGTGTCTGTATGTATATCTGCCTGTCTATGTGTATCTTTGTATGTAGGTCTGTCAGTCTATGTTCTGTATATATGTCTGTTTATCTGTCTCCCTCTCTGTTTGAATCTCGGTGAGTCCAGTCACCTCCCTTTGAACAATTTTTTATCTCAATAAGTTTAGACGGTGGATTTTTATTGAGAACACAAATATGTAAAAATCATGATTGATATAAATAGACAGACAGCCAGAAATAAAAGATATTTACCATAGATCGACAATGATATTTATAGACTGACGGATTGACAAGCAGGCTGACAGGCAAACTGTAAGACAGACATCAAATAAGACATGGTGAAAGAAATAATAGTTAAGCTTAAAGGTGAAGGATGGCAGGCCGGGGCCCTAAATGGGCTATAGAGCTAAAGAAAGGAGGTGAAGGTGAAGGATTGCCAGGTAAACTTATTAGGAATTGCATAAATCTTTAAAAAAAAATTAAATTACAAAAAAATTAGTTTTAAATCAAGTTTCGTTTAAAATCTGTTGTGGATACTTCTGTGTCTCAACTTTATAATTGTATCAAGTTTTGACAATCGTCTATTTTGTTATTATAATGTTATGCGGTTATGTTGTTATTTTGCTATGTTGTTATGTTGTTATGTTGCTTTTGTTGTTTTAGTGGTTGTTTATATTTTTATATATTTTTTTATTTCAACAGGAAAATTAAATTGTAAAAAAATCAATAAGCTGTAATATAAAGTTTTATTATCGATCAGTGGTAACAATGAAACACGAAACAAATAAAATTATGTACCAGATAAAAAAAAAAAATAATAATGTGTTCATGATTACAACATTGTGTCGCAGTGAGTGTCTTATTATTCACAAAAACGAAACAAATGTACTCGTGTGTTAAAACTTACCGAACAATTACCGGTCAAATATGGCTCTCAATGCAGAAGCTGAACCGACTGTACCAGACATCCTTACCAATTATAGCAGACAGCCATGCCTACTGTAACGGGAAGCTGGACCGAATGTAGTAGACAGCCGTACCAACTCTGGCCGACAGCCGCTACGACTGTACCAGACATCCATACCAACTATAGCAGACAGCCATGCCTACTGTTACGGGAAGCTGGACCGAATGTAGTAGACAGCCGTACCGACTCTGCCAGACAGCCGCTACAACTGTACCAGACAGCAGTTCCAACTTGATTGCCCATACAGCCGTACAGCTATCCCAGACTATCTGATTAAAACAATTCGACTGAACCTTCCTTTTTGGCACTTCGACCTTATCTTTTTTTTTTTTTTGTTTTGCACATTCATTATTGGCCCCTCCCCCTTCCCCCATGAACTCATATCCCCCCCCTATGCCACCCAACCACTTCATGGCGCTCACATTGGTTTCTCATTCGAATTGAGCCATCTCTTGGGCCGTGTACAAGTGGCTTTAAGTAGATTACACCCCCCCGACACACCCCCCATACGCAGACTAAGCTCCCTCCCCCCCCCCACCTTAAAAATCCCCTACCCCCCGGGCCAGGCTTAAAAAGGCCTTCACTCTGGAAGGATCTTGTTGTGATTCAAAGGGGTGGAGGGAGAAGGGCGAAGTGCCAGTCTCGTTGTATTCAAGGCATGAGGAACAGCATGCAGCGTTCAGAGTTGGGAGTTTACATAAATATACATAAATAAAAAAGTTGGGGGAAATATTCTGGACATGTTTGATTGTTTGTTTAATTATTCTTTCTTGCTCAGACAGTGAGAGATGTTGTACAGAGAAATAGAGAGAAAGGGAGAGATTGTTTCTGATAGACGATAGACAGACAGACTGGCATTTAGATAAACAAATGCAGATATATAGATTAGATAGATGGATAGATAGATAGATAGATAGACAGACAGAAAGATAGATAGATAGATAGATAGATAGATAGATAGATAGATAGATAGATAGATAGATAGATAGATAGATAGATAGATAGATAGATAGATAGATAGATAGATAGATAGATAGATAGATAGATAGATAGATAGATAGATAGATAGTCCATATAATTTGAATAAATATTTGTATTTAAGTAAACATCTAATCTTTTATCAAGTTCTATTTTATTCACGATGTTTATTTTTAATGATTTCTGTTTTATGTAGTTCTATATATCATCCATCAACCATTATAAACATTCTTGTTATGTAAACAGTATCCTAGTGATCTCAGAATCGATTCTTTCATAAATCACTAGTCGCATTTTCATCGGTCATTCTCCCTTCGTTCATATGTCTGTCACATTTCATTTTGTCATTTTCCAACTGTTATATTCCGTTTGTCGACCATCATTTTTCACCTGTCATAAATTCATTTTGCTCTTATTGCTCATTTTGCTCATATTGCTCATTTTGCTCATATTGCTCATTTTTCAGATTTTGCTCATTTCGTTCATTTTGCTCACATTGCTATTTTTGCTAATTTTGCTAAATTTTGCCCATTTTTCTCATTTTGCTAATTTTTCTCATTTTTCTCTTTTTTTTTTCTCATTTTGTTCATATTGCTCATTTTGTTCATATTGCTCATTTTATTCATATTGCTCATTTTGTTCATATTGCTCATTTTATTCATATTGCTCATTTTGTTTATATTGCTCATTTTGTTCATATTGCTCATTTTGTTCATATTGCTCATTTTGTTCATATTGCTCACTTTGTTCCTATTGCTCATTTTGTTCATATTGCTCATTTTGTTCATATTGCTCATTTCCTTCATATTGCTCATTGTGTTCATATTGCTCATTTTGTTCATATTGCTCATTTTGTTCATATTGCTCTTTTTGTTCATATTGCTCATTTCGTTCATATTGCTCATTTTGTTCATAATGCTCACTTTGTTCCTATTGCTCATTTTGTTCATATTGCTCATTTTGTTCATATTGCTCATTTCGCTCATATTGCTCATTTTGTTCATATTGCTCATTTTGTTCATATTGCTCATTTCGTTCATATTGCTCATTTTGTTCATATTGCTCATTTTGTTCATATTGCTCATCCCGACAGGTTCACGTTGAAGTGGGGCGAAAGATCAAAGCCTACTGGTGCATGAACAACTGGGACGCCGCCCTTGAAAGCCAGCTGTACGAGGTGTACATGCTCTTCCTGATGCTCATCCTGCCTTTGGTCATCATGACCTTCGCCTACGTGAGCATCATCAGAGAGCTCTGGGCGATGGCCAGTCTCAGGTCCAGCATGACGAAGTAAGTACTATGCTCATGTGTAGGTGACGTGTACCTTAAGTGAGTTGAAGTTTCAAAGCTAAATCTGCCAGGCCCTATTAGCGATATGTTTTTATTTATTTAAACTGTAATTCTTTTGAGCTTCACGTATCAATTTTTTTTTTATTCCAGTAGAAGCTACATCGTGAAAAGGAATAGCCAGAACAGCAGCACTAATGGTCAGTGCAGTGGAGTGACCAACGGAAGCAGCAGCGCGTGGTGTAGCCATAAAGTGGGCGGTAGCACGAGATTCGCTTTCAGGTTTGTTGGTTGGCTTGTTTGTTTGTATGTTTGTTCTAATACTTTGTCACCAGACAGTGTGATGAGTTTAGCGACATGATGATGATCGTCAAACGCATACATAAGCGTAACATACATCCTCCACATTTAACATACATATGTATGTAGTGTATGTTACATGAGGAGGATTTAGAAAAAAACAGGTGGAATTTAAAACAACAAAATGTTGGGAAACAATTGCTGAAACGATTTTTATAAAAGACAAAATATGTCAAATGTCACTAAGCCATACATTATTTTAGCTATGTTCAAAATTTTGCTCGTATTTAACCTAATTTTCTTACATGTCTGCTAAGTTAAAATTTTTCATAGAAACTAACACTGGCTCTAAGTAAGTGAAATGTTTTTTTTAATGTTTCAATATTGATTTCACACATAAATGGCCGAACACGATAAACAAGTATGCTAACTTATCTCAATTATTGATTATGACATGACGTATACATTCTTCAGATTAGACCCCTCAGCCGCGCCGTAGAACTGATGATGGCTGGCTTAGAATTGTTATGGCTGGCTAGCCGGCTTAAGCCGTGGCTTAGGAAAATACCTAGCATCCCTGTTGAAAGCCGGATCCCAACGATCACACTGGGTATCACCGATATTTTTTTATAAGGGAGGTAACTGTCAAAATATGTATGTACTATACTTTTACTAGTCATACAAACAACAATTTTGAAATAAATAAATAATACATTTTAATTTATTGTATATAATAAGTTAATATAAAGATTTATGTTAAAAATAATAAAAAAAATAAAAATTTTAATTAAATTAAGAACCAATTTTTCAAAAAAATGTAAAAATACAAAAATGAGTTAGATTTCAAGTGTTGTTATGCTACTTGTAAATTTTTTTCATGACGTACTCCATCCTTTAGTAGTTTTTGACGAGATTTCTTTAATCAATTATATTCACGTGTGCTGGAGAGTTTCATATAGAATTAATGGCATGATATTCATATCAACACTCCATCTTAGCCTGAGAGACATACCATGATCTACGGGGGATAGATCATTGGGGTTCTCTAGTCAGGAAAAAAACCCTTTCTTGCGAGGGTGATCCGAGACCGCAGTATTCACAGCTGGCGGTGGTGACGGATGTGGTCGGCACACAACACCCTTCCACTCTGTCCCACTCAAGCACACCTGCGCAGCCTGCCATTTCGGGCTGAGGGTACAGGCACACTGCACCCTTCCCTCTGTCCGAGTGGCAGGAAAAACCCCTCCCTTGCCATTCTGGCCGATCAGCAGTACTCGCACCCTGCTGGTCTGGCCAGTTTTGGGCAAGGAATAAAACCCATCTTTCTGCCATCCCGGCAGATGATAGCGGGCACACTCACCCCGCCGCTCTGTAGGGATGGCAGATGTGCATCAGCGCCGCCAACAGTGCTGGTGTGGTAGGCACACTACACCCTACCATGTTGGCAATGGCGGCGTAAAAAAATGATTAAAATTAATATAAAAAATGTTTTATATAATTTTTGGATGCGATTTTCGTAATCGCTTTAAAATGACATGAATTAGTAATTCCGAATCTCCCACGGCTTAGAAAAGTTTTTGGTAGCTTGGCTTAACATTTTTTGTGGCGGCTTACAGCTTACAGGCTTCGTGGCGGCTTACGGCGGCTTTAGACGGCGGCTGAGGGGTCTACTTCAGATTCATACCGTAGCTTACCACTAGAAAATGTTTATTGTTTATGGAATGTCGCACCATGACGCCCTTTGAAACATTTATTGTGATTACATTTGTTATAGATAGACATTATTTTTTTATTATTAAAAATGGTCTTTTTTCGAAATTGAACATAACAAGACTTCATTTGAAATCCTACTTCTGACCTGAAGTGAACGCAATATCTAGCACGCGGATATTTCTTTTATTTTAACTCTAATATTTCCTAAATTTTCAATTCTGTTATTTTTACCTTTTGTACCTTCACAGGTAAAAAAATTTCGAAAGGCTACAGTTTTCAACACATTGCTTTCCTTCCGTTGCCAAAATGTAACTTTTGCATGGCCATGTTTTGATGCAGTAGTGTCTTACTTTATTCAGCCTATTTCAATTTCACTAAGCCAAATATTATTTTTAGGGAGCGACCGATAATCGGATCGATATCGGAATCGGACCGATATTGGCACTATCGGTTAATATCGGATCGGCCGATTTTTGTAGGGAGCGACCGATAGTCGGACCGATATTGGCACTATGGGTTAACTATCGGACCGGCCGTTTTTTGGCTGCCGATACATTTTTTTTTCATAAATCTAGTAACTCTAGACTGGTTTTGGTTTACAGAGTTAAAGTTCACTTACAGACTTCCAGTTAACTGTTCACCTGAGTGAAGTGATTTACTGATATAATTAAGTGTTTTTAATTTTTCAAACTTTTTTTAAAAATCTGCTACAAGTAAATTAAGTAAAAATTACAAAGATTAACGAAGAAAATTATTTTAATTTCATCACAACTTTCACAAGTTAGTGAAGTTACAATTAAAAATTAATACATTTTTACTTTTTTAGTTTGACATTAATTATTTATAACTTTATCTTACTTTTCTGTTTGTGTAGGCCTACAAGTAAAAAGTAAAAACAACAAATTGTTTGTTATAAGTTTAATTTTAAACAATAAACATGCAGATTTCTGAGATTATGCAGGCATGGTTTGTGTTTCTGACTTCGGTCTGTCTTTTCAGATTTTTTTTCTTCTAATCTTCTTCATCTGCAAGACACCCTTTTCATTAATAACAAAATATCGGTTTCGGTATCGGCAAAAATGCTGGGGAAAAATATCGGTATCGGACTATCGGTAAAAAGACATATCGGTCGCTCCCTAATTATTTTAATCCGCGAATCATTTTTCTTACCAAAGATCAACTATTTTTTTAAGAGAGACATTGTTCTAATTGTGGCTCTATTCTCTTACTTGCCTCGGTTCACTAGTACAGGGCCGGATTTACATATAGGCCGACTAGGCCGCGGCCTATGGGCCCGCTAAATAAGGAACCCCACAAATGTTGAGTAGTACAAACAAATTTTAAAAACAGCTTAGCAATATTTTTTATTTTTCAAAATGGGGCCGGGGCCTCAACTTTTTGTTGGCCTAGGCCCCTAAAATTTTAGACCCGGCTCTGCACTTGTCAAATATCAACTTATATATTAAGTTCATTAGTCAAAGCTTTACTCGGCGGCCCAATGTAAACTTCGCGACGCTTACAGTGCTTCGTGGGGTCAAAGGTTGAGTCTGAGCTGTCTAGGACTTTTCCAATGTTATCTCTGTTTCCTCATTTTTTTTTCAGAAACAAACCATCAGTCTGTGCATCCACGCTGTCCACCCCAGCGTCCAGTCCTGGCAGACACAGCGAACGGTCACCGGTCATTAGAGGTCAATCTTCAGCCAGGGACGGAGAAGACGACAAGACAAAAAAACAGGTAAATTATCTCGGGAACAGACGAGAGTAACCCAATTAAAGACTGGGCCGTCGGAAATTTAGAATAAATAAACACAATCTAATTAACTGACCTGTGTCCAAACACACAATCTAATTAACTGACCTGTGTCCAAACACACAATCTAATTAACTGACCTGTGTCCAAACACACAATCTAATTAACTGACCTGTGTCCAAACACACAATCTAATTAACTGACCTGTGTCCAAACACACAATCTAATTAACTGACCTGTGTCCAAACACACAATCTAATTAACTGACCTGTGTCCAAACACACAATCTAATTAACTGACCTGTGTCCAAATATTGTTAAGAAGTCTACAAGTAGTTATGCGCCGGGACCCTGGGCATTTGCCCCCAGCCTCCCCCCCCCCTAGTCGGCACTGAATACAGTAGAGAACCAGGGATAACGTTTTGACGGCACACGTAGCAAATATGGCACACCAGAAAATTTTCCTTGCAAATCGAGAGAGAGAGAGAGAGAGAGAGAGAGAGAGAGACAGAAAAAAAGAAAAAAAAACAGGTAACTTTCAAGTATCCAGTCTAAATGAGATGTCGGATGGTATTCACTGTCTGCTACCAGCATTTAAGCTGTGAAAAATGTATTTTTTTTATTCCAAACCCTTGTTTTATTTATTTTTTTAATATATATATATAACTAAAATTGGGCCAGGATAATTTTTAAAAAAGTCCCAAAAATTTCGACTAGATCAGTCCAAAGCAGAAGATATTTATTTAAATAGGGTATTTATTAAAAGTGAACTTTATCAAAGTAAATTGAGACTGAATTTTTGTCCGCATGGCCTGTGCATTGTTTTTTCTACTAGTATTTACTCGTAAATATATAAAAAAAAAATTTTGGTTATAATTACTTAAAATTAAGTTTTTGATTTGCAAGGAAAATTTTCTGGTGTGCCATATGCAGGGGGGCAAATGCCCAGGGTCCCGGCGAGTTTCAGTGGCCCGGACTGAGCTGGCCAATCAACTTTTAAAAATATTATTATCAGCATGTGGGGCCCGTGACAGCCCTGCCCAGAAGCCCCAAGTTTCTATCGGTGGGCCTGACTGTATTTACAATGTTTTCTTTTCAAGTTTTGAGGTGTACTAAATCTCGATGTTGATCTCTTCCAGGTGATAAAAATGCTGGTGGCCGTCATTGTCGTGTTTATCGTCTGCTGGTCGCCGATCCTGATCTGCCAGGCCCTGACGTCCTTCAAGGTCATCCACCACCTGAACTACGGCTACCTGAAGCCCATGAGGCAGGTGTTCTACCTCATGGCGTACGCCAACTCCTGCATCAACCCACTCATCTACGGGTTCATGTCCAAGCACTTCCGGAACACCTTCTACCACGCGCTCTGCACTTGCTGGAAGTCCCCGCACAGCCT
>JAGDYQ010000005.1:2508414-2550914 GCA_021962125.1 Bulinus truncatus | reverse complement strand
CCTTCTAATTGGTTTCCGTTTTTGAAATGCCAAAGATATACAAACATAGAGCTCACTAGACATATAATTATATTAATGAGACAGTTTGCATTATCAATGTTAAAGGTTGAATGTTCATTAAAAATACAAAAAAAATATACGTATAAACATAGATGTGAGTATGATAATATACATACGTATGAAATTACTAAAATACTATATACCGAGATAACTTATTATTTTGTTACTTTTAAAATATAATGAGTAAATATATTACAATTATAGAAGTCATTTTTATCTCATAAGGAAAAAAAAATTCAATAACTTGTTGGCCGCTCTGATATACACAATTAGGACATGTGATAATGTTTCTTCCTGAATTATGAATTTAGGTATATAGGTTAGTGCCGTCTCCAGTTTTTTTCTAATGTTATAGTCTCATGGCTTAGTAATCCATTATTTATATAGGTTAGTGACATAAAATCTAGATACATTTACAATGTTAAAAGTTTAACGCTTAGTCGTGTAATAGGTATATAGGCCAGTGATTAATAATAAATTAATCCTGAACGTGAGTTTATAAGTCGACGATCTGGTGTGGTATTTAAATGATCGTTTGCTGTAAACTTTATCCACCATAGGAGACATGATTGATTTTTTTTTATCCCCAGTCGCCTAGAAGAGAGAGGATCACACTGTGGTGGTCAGTTCAAGTGACCGCCCGAGAGATTTAAATGGCGGTTTCTCAGTACGCCAGGGGTCACTGCATTATAAGTGGGTGTCTCAAAAAGCCAGTGGTCATCAAATTACAAGTGGGTTCCTCAACAAGCCAGTGGTCATCACATTACAAGTGAGTACTTCAACAAGCCAGTGGTCATCACATTACAATTGGCTGTCTCAACAGGCCAGTGGTCATTACATTACAAGTGGGTGTCTCAACAAGCCAGTGGTCATTACATTACAAGTGGGTTCCTCAACAAGCCAGTGGTCATCACATTACGAGTGAGTACTTCAACAAGCCAGTTGTCATCACATTACAATTGGCTTCTCAACAGGCCAGTGGTCATTACATTACAAGTGGGTGTCTCAACAAGCCAGTGGTCATCACATTACAAGTGGGTTCCTCAAACTAGCCAGTGGTCATAGCTTGTAACAATTCAGTTCCTAAAGAATCCAGTGGTCATCACATTACAATTGGGTGTCTCAACAGGCCAGTGGTCATCACATTACGAGTGAGTACTTCAACAAGCCAGTGGTCATCACATTACAATTGGCTGTCTCAACAGGCCAGTGGTCATTACATTACAAGTGGGTGTCTCAACAAGCCAGTGGTCAACACATTACAAGTGGGTTCCTCAAACAAGCCAGTGGTCATAGCTTTTAACAAGTTAGTGCCTCAACAACAAGGCAGTGGTCATAGCTTTTAACAAGTCAGTGTCTGAACAATCCAAAAAGTCAGTGTCTTAACAAGCCAGTGGTCATAGCTTATATCAAGCCAGTGGTCATAACTTAAAAGAATCAGTTGCCTCAACAAGCCCCCCCCCCCTGTAACTCCCAGAACCACTCTAATGTAACATTAATTTAAAATTTAAAAAAACCGTTTTTTGTTTTGTTTCTGAGTTGTTGTTTTTTAAAACAAAAAATAAATCCATATTTATATTTAGCCTTACATACGTGAATGTCACATGCAATAGTAGACATTGTTGTGACTTTTACAGATTTATTTTGATGCAAGTTCCGTAACTCTGAGCGACACTGAACACAAACACACACACATTATAATCATCATTTGTTGCCCCTTACCATGTTGGGAAGACGGGTTTGGGAAAAAGTCTCTCTCTATACTCGGTCTGTCGCGTGAATTTTGAGTGAAGACGTTTTATCATGGGCACTCCATTCTTTATCAATATTTCGAGTATAAAGGTATGGGGTGGGGGCAGGCAGGTGTTGGCCCAGGCACAAAAACATGCACAGTTGAGGAGCTATACAAAAAAACAACAAATAGCAGCGGACCTGATTGAAGAGCTTGCAGTTAAGAGTGTAGGAAATTCAATGAATACGGTGAATGATGGGGGGTAAGGGTTGGGGTAAGGTTCTATGAGCGGACACGGCTACTTGGGGGCATATTTATTATAATATTGCTCAGGGCACTGCTGCGTGAGACATGCCCGAGCCCATGTGTCCCGCTTTCGTTATTTCACTGTGTCCAGTAGGAGAGGTTCATGAGTTCAGACCAGAGGGGTTGATCCCTTCCATACAACACAGGGATTGGATGTGTGCTACGTAGATGAGATTCGGGGCAGTTTTCTTAAGGACCTGGTCTCGAATTGGTCAATCCCTCTATCTTTCTTAGCCTGTAGTGTCCGAGATTGGTGCCTGTAGCGTGGGATGGGGAATAAAAATGACAAGTAGCCTACATCCGGTACTTAGTGGCGAAACTCCAAAACAAAACACGACGACACTCATTGAGACGTCCGAGACTAAGTATCAGCTACCTGAGACTGTCTAATGCTACCTAAGGCTATCTAAGGCTATCCAAGGCTATCTAATGCTACCTCAGGCTATCTAAGGCTACCCGAGACTGTCTAATGCTACCTAAGGCTATTTAAGGCTACCTAAGGCTATCTAAGGCTACCTAAGGCTATCTTAGGCTATCTAAGGCTATCTAATGCTATTCAAGGCTATATAATGCTACCTAAGGCTATCTAAGGCTACCTAAGGCTACCTAAGGCTATCTAATATTTTTCAAGGCTATATAATGCTACCTAAGGCTATCTAATGCTACCTAAGGCCATGTAAGGCTATCTAAGGCTACCTAAGGCTATTTCGAGGCAAGTCCATTTCTTACATATTATGTCAATATTGTATTAAAAGAATTTCGAATAATACAGGTTCTATTTTTTTTAAAATTGTGGGTGAGCATTGCATTGAAAGAATTTGAAAATATAACAAAATACATGTTAACATTATCTCAACATTCACCAAATTACAGCTTAGTTTGTTTACACGTGAATCACTCCCACCCCACCCACATCCCTGTTGTCACATTCTGTTTTGGCGTCCACTTACATCACCCATTTTGTTTTGTTTGTTTTTTTTTTTTGTTTTTTTAAATAAATATTTCCTTGGAACGAGTGCTCAGCTCTTGATTGGATTTATCCGCCCCTGTGCTAATTCTAAAGCTAACCCATGGGCTACATTTTATCATTATAAAAAAAAAAAACTATTTATAAAGAAAATTTTGTCCCCGAGTTTAATAGACTTAGAAATAAGGGAAGGAGTAAAAATAATGTTGTTATTTATAAATCTAGATTCAACTTAATTCACATTTCTACTGAAATACTAAATATTTTCGATTAAAATATCTTGATTTTTTCAACACATAAAAAGAATAATATAATATAATAAATAAATAAAAAAAAACCGGAAGGTCTTAATAACTAGGTCAGTGAGTTTATTGCATATATGATGTCGAACCGGTAGCACACAAACACAAACTTTCACTGCATGAATAATCGTGTCTTTCATTTAGCAAAATGGCGCGGTACTTGTTGTCACTGGGGAGTGGTCACCTCGACAGCTGGTGCTGACGTGGTATCCCATGGTGCAGGCGGCGTTTCCGTCCGGTGGATTGTAGCGACATCTGGAGATGGAGTTGGTGAAATAGTCCACGACTCTTCCGTGGCTGCAGGCGCCACCTTCTTTTTCAGCTAAAAAAAAAGTTTCAGAAAAAAAAAAGGTGAACATTGAACTAAATGAACATATTTAGCAACAAACAGCTTAGTTCAAGTGTAGCACAGTTTGGAGAACGTAGAAACATAATAAGTACACGTCAGTGCATGGGCGTCGCTAGGAATTTTTCCAGGGGGGAAGGCAAAAATTTTCCAGGGGGGGGGGCAGATAACAACTTTATGACATTTTTTCAAAATCTAGGGGGGGGGGAAATGCTCCCCTTGCCCCCCCCCCCCATGAATACGCCCATGCGTCTGTGGTTCTCAAAATTTGGATCACCGACTGATTTGAAGGGGATCGTTCTTAAATTGAAATAATCGATGAGTCAATAATATCAAAATAAATATTACTTGTATCAATATTCTTCATTTACAGGTGGCCTGCAAATACAAAATTGGTTTCTCATCAGGGTCACCCATCGCAAAAGTTTGGAAGCCACTGTTAGAGATAATAAAGGAATGGGGGGGGGGGGGAGTCCCAGATGTAGAATATTACCATCACATTTTAGAACATTGTACACGGTGGACGTAATGAGGCGTGCATGGCATACATGTATGGAGTCCACAGTACAAATAAGGACCACAATACAAAGAGGCCATAATAGAATTAGGGGTTAGAATACAAATATTGGCCACCAAACAAATATGGGACAGAATACAAATAAGGGAGAGAATATAAATAAGGGAGGGAACATAAATAAGGGAGAGAATAACTGGAGAAAAACTGACTCTATTTGCATTCATTCCAAAAAAAAACCCAATCTTTCGAATAGCTGATGGGGTCGTTATGAATAGGTTTCTTAGTGTGCTCCCCTGAAAGTTGTCTTATCAATCTTAACTCGTCAAATAGACAACGAGACAAGATTTTTTTTTTTTATGTTTTTAAATGTGTATCAGGCAGGCGAGACCCAGTGAATGTGGGAAATGTTGTATTTTACTGTATGTGACGCCCCTGTAAGGATGAGATGAAATCTCTTAGATCCACTAATGGGACGGTTTTTATGGTTCCTTTCTTTCATCCACACCATAGCCGATAGTGCAATGGCAATGGAGGCACCACGGGAGATATAGCGAGGACTTTAGCCGAAACCTGAAATTTTTTTCCTTGATCCTCACCGGAGATCAAACCAGGTACAAATTGATAAAATATGTTATCAGCATTTCGGTATGAAAGTGAATAAACATTATGATTTACTACAGGATGTTGTTTGTTTGTTTTGTTTGTTTTTTGTTGATTACACAGCTGTATAGAGAAAACATGGTTGTGATTGTTGTATCTTAATAAAAGTTCTATTTTTTAATCTCTTCCGCCACACCCCATGCACTCTCAATTAACTTAATTACACACACTCGCACACCTACACACAGATGCAACACACACACAAATTTACTCTGGCATATCTACACACAGATGCAACACACACACATTTACTCTCGCACACCTACACACAGATGCAACATACACACATTTACTCTGGCACACCTACACACAGATGCAACACACACACATTTACTCTCGCACACCTACACACAGATGCAACACACACACATTTACTCTGGCACACCTACACACAGATGCAACATACACACATTTACTCTCGCACACCTACACAGAGATGCAACATACACACATTTACTCTCGCACACCTACACACAGATGCAACACACACACACATTTACTCTGGCACACCTACACACAGATGCAACACACACACATTTACTCTCGCACACCTACACACAGATGCAACACACACACATTTACTCTGGCACACCTACACACAGATGCAACACACACACATTTACTCTGGCACACCTACACACAGATGCAACATACACACATTTACTCTCGCACACCTACACACAGATGCAACATACACACATTTACTCTCGCACACCTACACACAGATGCAATATACACACATTTACTCTCGCACACCTACACACAGATGCAACACACTTACATTTACTCTCGCACACCTACACACATATGCAACACACACACACATTTACTCTCGCACACCTACACACAGATGCAACATACACACATTTACTCTCGCACACCTACACACAGATGCAACACACTTACATTTACTCTGGCACACCTACACACAGATGCAACACACACACACATTTACTCTCGCACACCTACACACAGATGCAACACACACACACATTTACTCTCGCACACCTACACACAGATGCAACACACACACATTTACTCTCGCACACCTACACACAGATGCAAAACACACACATTTACTCTGGCACACCTACACAAAGATGCAACACACACACACATTTACTCTCGCACACCTACACACAGATGCAACACACACACATTTACTCTCGCACACCTACACACAGATGCAACATACACACATTTACTCTCGCACACCTACACACAGATGCAATACACACACATTTACTCTCGCACACTTACACACATATGCAACACACACACATTTACTCTCGCATACCTACACACAGATGCAACACACACACACATTTACTCTCGCACACCTACACACAGATGCAACACACACACACATTTACTCTCGCACACCTACACACAGATGCAACATACACACATTTACTCTCGCATACCTACACACAGATGCAACATACACACATTTACTCTCGCACACCTACACACAGATGCAACACACACACATTTACTCTCGCATACCTACACACAGATGCAACACACATTTACTCTCGCATACCTACACACAGATGCAACACACACACACACATTTACTCTCGCACACCTACACACAGATGCAACACACACACACATTTACTCTGGCACACCTACACACAGATGCAACACACACACACATTTACTCTCGCACACCTACACACAGATGCAACACACACACATTTACTCTCGCACACCTACACACAGATGCAACACACACACACATTTACTCTGGCACACCTACACACAGATGCAACACACACACATTTACTCTCGCACACCTACACACAGATGCAACACACACACATTTACTCTCGCACACCTACACACAGATGAAACACACACACATTTACTCTCGCATACCTACACACAGATGCAACACACACACATTTACTCTCGCACACCTACACACAGATGCAACACACACACATTTACTCTCGCACACCTACACACAGATGCAACATACACACATTTACTCTCGCACACCTACACACAGATGCAACATACACACATTTACTCTCGCACACCTACACACAGATGCAACATACACACATTACTCTCGCACACCTACACACAGATGCAACACACACACATTTACTCTGGCACACCTACACACAGATGCAACACACACACATTTACTCTGGCACACCTACACAAACAAGCACACAGATGCAACACACACACACATTTACTCTCGCAAACCCTTTCAATATACACACGCGCAACAAACACACACAAACACCTGCACACCGTCACACATGTGTGTGAGCGTGTGCTCGCGTGCGCCCGCTGTCATTTACCTTCAAAGCTGACCATGGAAAGAAGACCAAATGTCTCAGCTGGACATCCGGGTTGATGGACACCACCGTTAGGGTAAAAGTCAGCGTGACCTATTGACCCACGAATACCAAATCCTGATTAAAAAAAAAAAGATATCACAAAGAAATCAAAACTTTGTATTTAATACAAAACAAAACAATTTGTGTAGAACAAAAGTAAAAAAGATTTAAAGTTGGCTAAGGGTTTAGGAAGTTGGCGGATGGTCCTGCAGTGTTGGGCGCCCGACTGTCAGCCCAGTGGGGTGGGTGGGGGAGGGGGCAGTGTACAGACAAACTAATAATGACATTTAGTTGTGGATGTAAAGTCGGCTGGGTAGTGCAATAGTAAACAAATCATTCACTATACCATGGCTAAGATTGGCTTAGAAAATGAAAACAGATGAATATATTTACAGTGTGACACCCTTTAACCTCATTGGCTGTTGAAAAGAAAATGATAGGAACTTTTGACAATCTTAAGCCAATGAAAGGGATATCCGATGTTAAAAATAGAAACTACCATGTTGTTTACCTACAGATAATTTGTAGCCAGGATTACTCACGCGCTTATCTACCTGTAATTTTTACACCTCACTCTTGTCTTAGTCAAATAAAACCTAATACAACGTTTTCAAAGTCTTCCCCTCCCCTCCCCCCCCCAAACCACCAGCATACTCACCTACCTCACCTCTGACTATACATGGCTATCTGTCGTCTATCTATTGCTGGGTAATTTCTACAGAACGAAAAGACAGTTGTGTTATAAACTGCCATAATGATATGTTAGTGTTGACAGTCACGTGACAAGTTTCTACCTGCATTGATCAGTGGCTCGGCATCGGTGTGTATGATGTCCACGTAGTGGGCGTCAGAGGCGTCGATCCTGACCCAGCTGGAGTAGCTCTCGAACTTTGGTCCGGCAGGGTCCATACCTGTGGAGTGGACAGTCGGACAACGGTGTCAGCTGGTCAATGTGTATGTATTCAGAGGTAAGGGAAACGTTTACCAGGTGTTGAAATATTCATATGACAATTTGGAAAATACAGATTACCGATATATAAAAGACTGAAAGAAAGACAGACAGAAAAGCAGGCATATAGATAGACAGACATATAGGCTGACAGACAGAGAGATAGATAGATAGATAGATAGATAGATAGATAGATAGATAGATAGATAGATAGATAGATAGATAGATAGATAGATAGATAGATAGATAGATAGATAGATAGATAGATAGATAGATAGATAGATAGATTTGACTAGTTACCTGTGATACGTCCAACTTTTTGATTGGTCAAACGGAAAACTTCCTTCCCAGCATACCCCATGATATGTGCACCAAGACTGTGTCCAATCAAGTGAAAATGCTAAAAATTAAGGGAACATTTTTTATTGATATCATTTTATATTCTCTCTCTCTCTCTCTCTCTCTCTCTCTCACACTCTCTCTCTCTCTCTCTTTGGCTCACTGCCCAAACTTATATAACACATATATAATTCGAAGTTCTATCTGTATGTCTGACTATACAACCTATATGTTTACTTGTGCAAGTTGCGTTATAATTTGTCACACACTTTCTGCTATTTTAAAAAAATCTAGCGTTTAATAAAAACTGAATCGATGTTGATAAAGTCAACTATTGATGTGTTTTTGTTATATTTTTTATTTGTTTGTTTTTTGTTTGTTAACGTATGTCAATCGCTGCACAAGTTTGAAAATACCCGTGTGCTGTCTTCTCCCTCTCTTTAAGTTGACAACTGTAGTATTTCCAAGAATGCACTCACCCCAAAGTCCGCCTGTGTAAATGAATGCATGTCCTGTATGAGTCTTCCAATCATAGAACCCACGACCCTGGTGTTGGCTGTGGCCTGGTAGTAGTTGGGGCCCTTGGCCCCTTGTTGCCAGTCTACGAGTACAACATTCATGTCTTCCTGGGATTGAAACAAAAAAGTAGGTCATTAGATGAAATATAACACTGACAACTGAAAGTAAATAAATAGTAAATCTATTGAAATATTGTATTTATAAATACATGTTTGAGAGCTATTGAAAGAAAAATTATCTTTGAATGTAGGGAAGTTGTTCGAGCATTTTTAACTTATCTTTAAATAATGAAAACGTAAGAATGTACATTTACCCCTCTATTTTCAAACGACGAGAAAATGACACACTTCTTTTGATTTATCTTTAAATGTATATCTAAATATTCTTGTTCAATCATATAACTTGTAAAAAAAAAATATAAACACTTTAATCTGCTCTCAAATATCAAAGGTCATGTGATTTAATTGATTTATATATATTAGGGTGTCCCAAAAAATCCAAGTTTTGAACTGTTCAATGCACACCCTCTAAAAAGTTTCTTTATGGGTCACAATTAGCAAAGGAAAAAATTCAGTCCATTTGGGTAAAGTTTAGGGGTCCCTCAACCGCTTCAAAATTATGTGCTTGAGCTGAAAATCGCGACATTGATTTGATACAGCTTTATTATTTTATTTAACTTGACAAAGAGTTAAAGACTAACAATCAATAATATTATAAAATAATAATATATGACATATACATATAGTTTTCATATTGTAAATGAAATTATTTAACAAATTAGCTGAAGATGTTCGAAGATGTCAGTAATTTCAACAGCAGTTTCGCAACCGTTTGTGCGTTTAGTTAGTTGTTACATTCGCCTAAGTTCGTCACGGCGGCATTTTTTATAGTCTTTTCGATGCTTCTCCACCACTTGAAGCAAATATTGCAGTTGTACTTCATCCTTTGTTGTTGTATTAAAGTTCTGAATTAGGGCGACACCACGTTCAGCACAGTCATTGGTGCAGGGCAAGTTGCTGACAAAGTGCGCTGCAGCTTTAAATGACTGTGATTCTGGCCACAGCTCGATGGGCTCAGCAAGAAAGCTGTCATCAATTCCAGCAGTTTGAAAGAAGTTGCGCGAACAACATAGCTCTGCAGCACTCTGTGGAAGGGATGTGATTAAGTGTGGGCCTCTATCATCTTTGATGTTCAGCACCATTTGCTTTTTCTCATCAGCATTAAGCAAATTCGAGAACAGCGCTAGAGTTGCAAGCTCTTGGCTTAGATACCAGGAGTGACGTTCCATCATCTTCAGGCCAACATTACGCAGCTTGTCATCTTGATAGTCTCGGAGACGTTGGATCAAGTAAACGTCATTAATTGGTGCATCTGCAGCAGACCTTGTTGTAAACCATGACTGGACATACACCGAAACAACAAACCGATTAAAACGCTGAATACCTTGCAGTTCACGAGACGTCAGATTAATAATGGTTTCGTTGCCATCAAACAAGAGTTCAATCTTTAAGGAGTAGATAGCCTTCGCCATCCAGCGGGCCCTGTGAAGAGCACCAGGTTTTCTGATGATCAACTTAACATCCAGCCCAACCATGAATGCAGCAAGGCAAAGAAATTCCTTGTAGTCATCTCTGGGTTGAGTTTGAACCAACTGCTCAGTTAAAAATGCCTTTAAGGAAGCTGATGCTGACATCATTGGAGATTCCCGTTTTTGTGGTTGGTGGCTGTTAAGTTTGGACCAGTTTGCTCGGAATCGCTTAAAGATAAGGATCTCTGGTCCAGTTGATGGTCCTAAGCACACATTGAATGTGTCCGATAGCAGAACTTCAAGCATGTGGTGTCTACATGCAAGCCACAACAAGTTTCGTCCAATGTGGTTCTCCAGTAGAGTGCATGCACCTTTCACTCTACCAGTATTTGATGCTGTCGTATCAAAGCACATTCCCACGATGGTGGAGTCAGTGTTCCACGACTTCAGTTGTTCCACAACAGCGTTTGCAGCTGCTTCTCCCGTCCCAGAAGCTAACTTTGGAACCCCCAAAAGCTTCTGACTTGCTCCTTACGTTTGGCAGAACGTTTTTCTCGTGCTGCTAGCTTTCTATCCAAAGAACCAATAGATCCCGATCTTGACTCTTGCTGCAATTTCAGAAAGTTCAAATCCTCCTCATTCCTTATCATTGTCTTTGAGTTGGCATGGCTGATATCAAGCAGCTTGTCTAGTTTCTCCGTAAACTTCCTCCGGTTCAAACGGTCACTATTGTTGCATCTGGAACGATTTTTCGACAATCGAACATGTTCGGCGTACAGATCCTTGATCTTTTTGACAATGTGATTCTTGTGTCGTGTGGGCAGCCTTGACTTCATCCAAAATGGTATCAGTTGGTCATGTACCTGATGTGCACTTTCGCTAATTGAGAGCTGTTTCGACCGTTGGTAATAAACAAAGTTACGCAAAACTTCTCGACCCGATGGAAGACGGGCACCAGATATCATCTCCAGAGGGTAGCCAATCAACCATACTTTACTACCACTTCTAGAACTCCTAGTTTGTAACATCTTAGTTGACATTCTAAGACCCTGTCTATTTCCTCAAGAGTGAATCAATCAGTACAGTTCAATTAATCTCACAGTTTTGAATAATAATTAGTTAAATGCTTCACAAATTTACTTAAAACACACAACTAACAACTAGACTTCATTAATAACTCCACTGCTTTACAAATCCAAGATGGCTTCCAAGTCACATGACCAGTGATGTGACATTGGTATGGCAGGCCATTATTTCAAAAGTAAAATTAATAAAGCATAAAAATATTTGTCATATATTGCTAACATGAGGAAGTTGAACTAATCTTCTGGACCCTTGAGGGACCCCTAAATTCGTTCTGAATGAGGTACCATTTTTGGGACTATTGCAGCTAATTATAAGGAAACTTTTTTAGAAGGTGTGCTATTTGAGATTTAATGAATTTTTTAAAAATTTGAAATTCTGGGACACCCTTAATATATATATATATATATATATATATATATATATATATATATATATATATATATATATATATATATCAGAATATACTATCACATAATGATATTTTGAGCTTATTTGTAAAATGTAATACCTGCCCCCCCCTTGCTATTGCTTGGCCCCTGCTGTAGAATGCCTGACCCGTAATGTAGAATTTTCACGCTACGGGGCTATGGGCAATATTTAGGAATAATGCTAAGAAACTTATGGGCTGGTTATTGCGTGACAGTTGCGCAGATTGCGGCGACAGATATATGTTACCCCGCTTGTTGTTTTCAATTATTTATATTTTGATTCTAATTGTGACGGATGATACCTCTGCATCGAGTTTATGGGGGGAGGGGAGAAGTGTATTGGAGAGTAGCTCACAACACTCTCTCTCTCTCTCTCTCACACACACACACACACAAGATATGAAGAAATCATGTATCTGACTAGATATCAATAAAAAAAACACAATAATTGCACTGTTCAAGTCAATGTGTGGCTGTAAACGCTGTTCGAAGGCTTGCCCTAGAGAGCACTCAGTAATTCCATGCATGAATGAAATTCGATTAAATAATAATACTACGATTTCAAATGCAATGAATGAATTAAAACAAAAATATCAATAATATCTTCATTCAATAATTGTTTTGTTTGTTTGTTGCCACTCAGATTATAATGATGTAAAACTTAAATTGGTTGTATTATGTGTCTGTTTGTTTGTAAGTGTGTGAGTGTGGGTGGGGCGTGTGATAATGACAATGGCAAATATTTTAATTTTTCTCTCTCCCACGAATTACAAACTTCATTTTGCTTTTTGTTAAAATTTAAAGTATGGAAAAAAGAAAAAGAGTCAATACACACTGTACAAAAATGAAATGATCCTGTGTACTCACTGAGTCCAAGAGAGCGTTCTTCATTGCGCTCATCCAGGGAGCGGCGCCGGAATCTGTGAAGCCGTGAGCCACAAACACGGTCTTCTTGGCTCCGTTTTAGCTGGTGCTCTTAACGTTGGCCTCTCCACTCTGTTAGTTCATTAAAAACATAAATAAATAAATACATATATATTAGATTATATATATATATATGTAGGTGATCGAATGCCAAGAATAGACAAAGGAAAAAAGTACATACTGCTGAGCAGGGGCGTAACTAGAAAGGAGAGGATGGGGAAGGGGTGGGGCGAGGGGGTAGGGCAACTGTTTTGCTACTAGAGAGGTGCGACATTAACTGGGTTGTGGCCGTAATTTAAAGAGTCCGTTCCGAATGCCGCTATCGCTTGATACGTTTCTGTAACTCTTAATGCTGATGTTTGTCTCACTATATCGTGTGTCCTTAACTTTAAATAACAACACACCAGACACGTGGTAAACGAGAAGTGACCCAGCAGAAAAAAAAGGATTGAGAACTGGGGGAAGGCAGAAGGCCCAGGGCCGTCTTTTAGGCATAAACTTAAATGCCCCCTCCCCCCCCCCAGAAAGTCTCATACAATGAAATTATTTCTATTACGAATTTACTGGTATTACCCATCTGTCGCGGGCAACTATTTAAATGCATAAAATGGCTACATTCAAAGACGATAATTACATGGTTCTTCAAATGGACACCATTTGTCTGAGAATAAACCATTACACTGACAAGCAGTTGAATTAGTAATTAGTTGTGATAGTATGTAGTGGTAGTATGTAGTGGTAGTATGTAGTGGTAGTTTGTAGTGGTAGTTTGTAGTGGTAGTATGTAGTGGTAGTATGTAGTGGTAGTATGTAGTGCCAGTATGTAGTGGTAGTATGTAGTGGTATTATGTAGTGGTAGTATGTAGTGGTAGTATGTACTGGTAGTATGTAGTGGTAGTATGTAGTGGCAGTATGTAGTGGTAGTATGTAGTGGCAGTATGTAGTGGTAGTATGTAGTGGCAGTATGTAGTGGTAGTATGTAGTGGCAGTATGTAATGGTAGTATGTAGTGGCAGTATGTAATGGTAGTATGTAGTGGTAGTATGTAGTGGCAGTATGTAGTGGTAGTATGTAGTGGTAGTATGTAGTGGTAGTATGTAGTGGTAGTATGTAATGGTAGTATGTAGTGGTAGTATGTAGTGGTAGTATCAGACTTTGGGTGTGATGCTGGCTAATTGTGTCACACAATCTTATTGATATCGATGAATAGATAGATAGATAGATAGATAGATAGATAGATAGATAGATAGATAGATAGATAGATAGATAGATAGATAGATAGATAGATTAGATAGATAGATAGATAGATAGATAGATAGATAGATAGATAGATAGATAGATAGATAGATAGATAGATAGATAGATAGATAGATAGATAGATAGATAGATAGATAGATAGATAGATAGATAGATAGATAGATAGATAGATAGATATGTCATTTAGATTTCAAGGTATAATGAAAAATTTATTTTAGTTGAGGGGGGGAAGGGTCTAATGTGAAATTGATAAACTATTGGGGCGTGGCAGATATTTCAGTAAGACTCTACTATGAGGATGAAGTTTCGCTAGGCCAGGGATCGGCAACCTTTTGAGACGGAAGAGCCAAAAGTTATAATTTACAATTTTCTCAGTTTTTAAAAGAGCCGCTAACATTTTCCCAAAATTATGGTATTTGATTAGGCCGCAATTCGACATCGAAAGAGCCGCATGCGGCTCGCGAGCCGCAGGTTGCCGACCCCCTGCGCTAGGTCAATGTAAAGTTTAGTTAAAGAATGACCCGCTTTAATCTCACACTCGATGACTGGTGTCCCCCACCCCCCCCCCCATCCCAGGGGAGACTATTGAAATGGTTCAATAATCACCGTAAGTTAACTTAACTCCCCTTGATGTGGTATACCTAATGTTGGAAGGAGAGCTGCATATCAAATAATTTGTTGATGTAAAAATTGTTGGATGGTAGATCTTGATGGATGGACATTGGTGGTGGTGGTGGTGGCACTGGCTAATGATGTGTGGTCATTTGGTCAGCGAAGTTTAAACGAATCTTAAAAAAAAATCATTTCTCTTGTTCTACATCACATAAAAGTTTATATTAAGTGATTCAATAGCTGCCCATGGTTGAAATAGTTTCACCCACTTCATTCTTTAACATAAAAATTTTATCAGAATGCTATAAAGTGAAACATGATGTAATTGTATAAATGACCTGTGGGAAGATAGTTTGAAATGTTCAAATGTAAGTTTTGCATAAAATTGGATTTTAAAGAAAAAAAACATATCTTTTAAAAATTTTGTTTTCATCATTTGGCGCAGAATGAACATTTCTTGAACATTTTTTTTCTTATGTGAACAATTAATGTCAAGATGAATTTAAAATTTAACATGTTAACATTTTTTTTTACTTAATTTTGTTTCTTAATGACCAGAAATAAATAAAAAAATTTAGGCCTTGTTCGGGCAGACTGACAGAGAGTCAGACAGACTGACAGAGTCAGACAGACTGACAGAGAGTCAGACAGACTGACAGAGAGTCAGACAGACTGACACAGAGTCATACAGACTAGCAGAGATTCAGACAGACTGATAAATAGTCATACAGACTGACAGAGAGTCATACAGAATGGCCGAGAGTCATACAGACTGACAGAGAGTCAGACAGACTGACAGAGTCAGACAGACTGACAGAGAGTCAGACAGACTGACACAGAGTCATACAGACTAGCAGAGATTCAGACAGACTGATAAATAGTCATACAGACTGACAGAGAGTCATACAGAATGGCCGAGAGTCATACAGACTGACAGAGAGTCAGACAGACTGACAGAGTCAGACAGACTGACAGAGAGTCAGACAGACTGACACAGAGTCATACAGACTAGCAGAGATTCAGACAGACTGATAAAGAGTCATACAGGCTGACAGAGAGTCATACAGACTAGCAGAGAGACGGACAGACTGATAAAGAGTCCTACAAACTGACACTGAGTCATACAGACTGACAGAGAGACATACAGACTGACAGAGTCATTCAGACTGACATAGAGACATACAGACGTAGAGAGTCATATAGACTGACAGAGAGTCATATAGACTGACAGAGAGTCATACAGACTGACAGACGAATGGACGGTTTAAAAGACGTAAAATAAAGACAGATGTGGGATAAATATGCGGAGTCGATGGTGGCTAGCAATGAGACAGACGAACAGATAGATGAATGGTCAGATATATGGAAGGAATGAAGCCATATTGAGGTGCAAGTGTTCAATACAAGTTTTCAGTGCAAGTATTCAATACAAGTGTCCTTTTAAAGTGTTCAATAAAAGTGTCAATTTCAAGTGTTCAATGAAACTGTTCAATACAACAGTCAAATTAAAAAAATTTCAATGAAACTTTTCAATACAGCAGTTAAATACAAGTGTTTAATGAAACTGTTCAATACAACAGTTAAATACAAGTGTTCAATGACTGTATTCAAGTGTTAATATACAAATGTTCGATGAAATTGTTCAATACAAGTGTTCGATGAAAGAGTTCAGTGAAAGTGTTTAACAAATGCAAGTGTTCAGTGCACTTGTTTAATTAAACACTTACATGTATCTTCTGCGGCGCACTTCTGTGTGCCCTTGTGTACAGGTTAAACGATACATTGATATCTGCTGGACACTGTACTTTGTGGAACAATGTGTTGGTGTAGGTTGAACTGGACGAGATGTCGTAACACTCACATCCTTTAGGAAGCTGATCACTGGTACAGCACCGTCTGTACAATCCTTGGCTGCCTACAGAATAATACAGGGTCCACAGTTAGACGGATCGGATGCAGTGGTAGCATACAAAAAAAAATTATTAGACATTTATAGAATAAACAAAGTTACTTTCAAAACAGCGTGCTTTATTATTATGTGAACTGAAAAAATCAATCGTTAATATAATATAAATAAAAGCGATTTGGGTTCTGCGTTAAATCGAAAGTAAAGATTTAATACAACAGTATTCCAGTTTAATATACAAAGCATGAAAAATTCGGATCTGCCCGAAATCAAAAATAACCTAGCCTACCCATTAAGCCTAAGGGGATATAACCCTAAGCAAGGTTTTGCAGGGTACAGCTAGTATAAAATTAATAATATTTAGGTTTCCTTGAAACCTTTTAAAACCATTGAAACTTATAAGGATTAAAAATCCTTGGTTTTTCAGAGCTCTTAAAACCATCGAGGGCCATAGATTGATTAAAAATCATTTATGTTTCTTTAAACACGGCACAGCACTACGCCAGCCTTCATTACGTCCCTTCCCAACGCCAGGGAACCTTTTGTCAGGACCTGTGGGAACTACGGGAACTTTGTCAGGACCTGTGGGTAAAAAAAATCCCGATCCCCAGTTGAGCGTTCTACACCGCGAGATCACCCGTCCCCTGGGTATCACTGTAGGGACACAGTGGTGTAGCGAGCTTTACTCGCGCCCGGGGCACAATGCCTTTTTAGCGCCCCCCCCCCCCATTCGAAAACCATATAATATTATATGTAAAATATACCATTTAACGCCCCTTTGTGAGTAGCGCCCGGGGTATGATGCCCCCCTTGCCCCCCCTCACTACGCCACTGTAGGAACAGGTTGTTGTTATAATAATCGTCAAGTGTGTTTAAGGCAACAACGCACAGGTATCATGACAAATGATGACACATGCTTTGTTAAATCTGAGTTTATACATGATAATACATACATTTATACAGTGGATTCCGCTTAATTGGGACACCGCTTAATTGGGACATCCGCTTATTTGGGACAAATCTCAAAGAACCAAACCCAAGAAGCCAATAGTAAATTTGTATGATTAATTGGGACAACCGCTTAATCGGGACAAAAAGCCTCGGTCCCGATGTGTCCCAATTAAGCGGAATCGACTGTATTTTATTTTTGCTATAAATTATAATGCAGTAAACGATGTACTTTATAGTACTTTATAGTACTATACGCTAAGACATTTGACAAAAATAAGGTCGAATATGAAGTGGGTTTTTCACGGATACACACAGACCCGCGGGTCCACGCTACGGACCTAATGAGACCATCTATATATTTCATCTTGATGTTATTGCATGGAGATAGTCTTGCTCGATTCGTGTACTGCCCCTATCAACGCAACCTTATTTAGTTCACACAATGGAAAGAGCCCTCATCAAAATGTACCATATTTCTATCAAGGCAAACTTCTGTAGTTCACATATTTTAAACTTCCATTGTTATTATAATTATTAGTTACAAAAACACGTTTTAAATGTTAAAAAAATAAAAACTTGACCTAACGTAACAATTATTTTTAAAAATTAACGCGTGTTGTTGGCCAGATAAGATAACGCAGAAAAAAACAAACTGAATCTATAAACTAAAGAAATATGGCCCAATATGCGTGTCATAGTCCGATTTTAAAAAAACTGATTCTAAAAACTAAAAATATATGGCCCAATACGTGTGTCATAGTCCGATTAAAAAAAAACAACCTTGGATGATTGTGCGGAAATTGGCGCTACTTTATCTTCACACCATCTCCACATATCAATTAACACAAATCAAATTTTAGCCTAGCCTATATTTGGGTTTTGTTGAAAATAAAATCCATTTTTATCATATCCTTTGAAAATAAGAAACTGATTTTTTTTTCAAATTGTTTTTGATTTATCAATTAATAAAATTCCGTTCTATTTTAAATACATTGACCTACATTTTCATGATGAGATAAAATTAGATTCATAACATTTGTAAGCAAAAAAAAAAGTTTTTAAAAGAGAAATAAATTGAAATTACCATCGTTTCCTGGACAATCCAAAAACTGAGCACCTTGAGCTGACACTGCGGCCACTAGACCAGTGGTCAACAGAATAGCTATGTGGAGAAACATTGTCGAGAGAACTACTGTCAGGAAGAACCAAAGTCCGTAATGTTTAGAAGTTCTGTATTTATACTTAGAATGTCCAAGGCCAGATCATGAGAACATTCAAAGGTTCTTAAAAAAACATAATAAGTTTTCAAAAGTCCCATTTTAACATTAGAATCAACATTATAAAAATGTATTCTACTTGATTGCTCGTATTCTGTGGGTGATTTGGGAATAGCAAAAATCTAAATAAGGTTGTATATTTATTACTGACGATCTGAACAAAGTGATTACGTGATTTTTAGCACAAAAAAACAACTTTATATATGGGCTATGGCTAACCACAGCTGTTTTCGATGGCGTCTTGGTATTGCCTTGCACAATAGAATTTTTTCAGTGCTATTCAATTCACCATGTTACTGACTAGCTATCCCCTAACAAACGATTCATTCGACCGTCTACATCAGGGTTCTCGAACATATTGAGTAGTGATACAGTACCGCTAGCAAGCCACTTGTTGCTTTTTATTCTTTATCGATAAAGTAACGACCAAATATTTTATTTTAAACAGCAAAATGGCGTTGGATAGTAAACGCGAAATTAAGATCAACAGTTGCCATGGTGCTTGTTGCCATGGTACTGGTAACATGTTGCTTGTTGCCATGGTGCTTGCTGCCATGGTGCTAGTTAGCATGGTGCTTGTTGCCATAGTGCTAGTTGCCATGGTGCGCACAGTTGGCATGAATTACTAGTATTGGCATGGTGCTAGTTGCCATGGTGCTAGTTGCCATGGTGCTTGTTGCCATGGTGTTCAAGCTTGTTGCCATGGTGCTTGTTATCTGGTGCTAGTTGCCATGGTGCTAGTTGCCATGGTGCTTGATACCATGTTGCTAGTTGCCATGGTGCTAGTTGCCATGGTGCTTGTTGCCATGGTGCAAGGTTGTGGCATGTGTGCTGGTTGCCATGGTGCTAGTTGCCATGGTGCTTGTTGCCATGGTGCTAGTTGCCATGGTGCTTGTTAATATAGTGCTAGTTGGCATGATTTTTGAAACCCACTGTTCAAGATAACAATACCTACCTAATGGACTATTGCCTATAAAGTTTACTAGAATGTTTGATTTGCATGTTTTCATTAAAAGAGATCATCTTGGTCATGTTTTCTAAAGAAGGAGTTGATAGATGTGTGTTAGTGGGAGACTGAATATATGTGTAAAGGTGTGTGTGTGTGTGTGTTTCCTCATGTGTAAGTGTGTGTGTGTGTTTTCTGTTGTGTGAGTGTGTGTATGTGTGTTTCCTCATGTGTGTGTGAGTATGTGTGTGTTTCTCATATGTGAGTGTGTGTGTGTGTGTTTCCTCATGTGTAAGTGTGTGTGTGGTTAAGTGTGTGTGTGTTTCCCTCGTTTTGTAAATGTGTGTATGTGTTCCTCGTATGTAAATGTGTGTGTGTGTTCCCTCATATAGCAAGTGTTTAAAGTAATGTGTGTTTCCTCATGTGTAAGTGGGTGTGTATTTCCTCATGTGTGTGAGTGTGTGTTTGTCCACTATTATTGTGTGAGGTGTGTAAACACATGTTCCCTCATGTGTGTGTGTGTGTTTTTCATGTGTGTGAGTGTGTGTTTCCTCAGACATTATGTTGTAATGCTGTGTTTTCTCATGTGTGAAAAGTATGTGTGCTTTCTGTGTGTGTGAGGGTGTGTGTGTGTTCTAATGTGTTTATAGTGTGAGTTCTCATGTGTGTGTGTGTATTTCTCATATTGTGTGAGTGTGTGTGTGTTTCACCTCAACATGTATGTGTGTGAGTGTGTGTGTGTTTTCATGTTTGAGTGTGTGTGTGTGTTCTAAAATTGCTTGTTATAGTGGGTGTGTTTCTAATGTGTGTTAGGGTGGCTTACATGGTATTCAAGAGAAAGAGATATTGTCCCAAGAACAGCACTTTGTGATTATCAAAGCTTTAAAAAAAGGAAATCTTCAGAAGTTAAGAGGTTGAATCAGGTTTATCAATGGTAGTGGTTTTATCAGTAAGTTGGTTTTATCAATAGTAGAATTGGTTTTATCAATGGTATAAAAAGAATTGGTTCTATAAAATAGGCGAATTCGGTTTTGCTCAATGGTAGAATTGGTTTTATCAATGATAAATTGGTTTTATCAAAGGTAAAATTGGTTTTATCAATGGTAGAATTCTGGTTTTATCAATATTTGAAATTGGTTTTCCCAAAAGTGGAGTACTATCAACAAGACCTCAAATAGCCCGAAAAAAAATTATGTTTCAAAAACTAGATAAAAAAAATATTCTGAAGTAAATCTCGTGAAAACGGTAATATTACACGGGCTTGTTTATAAAAATTATGAAATAACAAGTTTTATGTATGACATATTATGAAATTGTATAGAACACCATAACAGGTGTGGGCCTACAGTTATAGACTTAGACCTGACCGCGCTATGTGTCACTAATCGTGT
The DNA here is from genome assembly GCA_021962125.1 of Bulinus truncatus. Lineage (NCBI taxonomy): Eukaryota > Metazoa > Mollusca > Gastropoda > Planorbidae > Bulinus > Bulinus truncatus. The sequence continues at coordinate 2,529,555 of JAGDYQ010000005.1, read as the reverse complement.
TTAAAAAATGTTTTTCTTCTCTCCTTATCTGCTCTTTCCTGTAGCCTTGACCTCTTTTTCAGTTCCTGACCTGCTAAGAAATTTTATTCTACAGTTAGTCAAACACAGTCGTGGTCTGTATTGAAGTTTGCTATGTATTTTAAAATTATTTTTTAAAAAATCGGTCATTTATTGTAAAGTTAATATCTAATCTACACAAGCAACAAATCCTACAAAATAGTGTGCGCTCTATCCGGCAAAGCGAATCAGGTTAGCATTTGAAACTATGGAGGAACCCTTCCAAATACTAAACCTTCAAAACTTGAAAACTAAATCCGTATTTATTGCATTTGAAAAACAGAAACGAAAATTGACTTATTAGCAATGTTTTCTATTTTTGTTTGAGTTATTTTTTGTATTTCTGTTTTTCTTAGATTTCAATATGTTGTCACTTAAACCTTTAGCTGTTTTATTCCATTTCATTTGACCCTTAACAGGATTTGTCGTTGGTGAACATGGCGTACACCGTTATTGTTGCGAGGTTTTTTATTAAATTGCAGTGGATGTTACAAAGACAGTGAACATTATTAATATACAAAGTCGACTCCAATAGATAGTAAGAATCAGAGCTATTAAATTCTTGAATATATCACTGCATAGACATGAACTTGTATATAATGGTGAACTCCGGAGAGGTACAATAAATACTGTCTAGTCCACAAACCACAACATACATCCGCATTCCGCAGTGCCCAAACAAGCTGATCTCCACAACTGCTAAAATAAAACACGTGCTCCTCGCTGTTGGTTGTATCATACGTCATTTTAGCTAGAAATGACGTATACGCGTGCAACTCCAGAATAAAATAACAACGCGATGGAGAAATGGCGTGATAGAAACTGTAATTAGGCTGAATCTACCCAAATTGCGTCATCAAGCAGCAGATGGCACATATAGTTCATCTGATAGTCTCATTAGTCAGTAATACGGAACCAGTTACTGTGTCTTTATTATTCAGAGACGTCCATAGGCAGTGCCGCCGAGGGGGGTGGCAGGGGGCCGGCGAGTTTTAGGGGCCCGGACTGAGCTGGCCAATCAACTTTTGAAAATATTATTATCAGCGCGGGTGGGGGGGGGACGTGACAGCCCTGCCCACGGTGGGTCTTTTCAGAGATGTTTGGCAGCCGAGGCGATGTTGCGTCTCGGGGCCACCCCTACCATCTAAGGCAATGAAGGCTAACCGGCAAGAGGGGGAGTCGAGCTAAGCAGGCACACATAAACGTTTTAATGTGACTCTTTGTGACATTTGTTGCATTTTGTGGTATGGGACATTGGCTGAGGAGAAACTTTTAATACTTTGGGTTATGTTGACATTTCTCTAAATTCTAAACTTTTATTTGGCTGTTGAATTTTATTTTTTTTAGGTGAACTCTGATAAAATTTAATGAACAAATGTAAATTATGTGGAATAATATTTTATTGAGGAAAATAAATAGTAAAAAATTAGAAGATGAACAAATGTTAAAAAAGTTCAATCATGTCGCAATTTATGCGAAGGGCACGATCCACACAATTGTTACATAAACAAAATTCGCATTGAAAAAAAACTGTAATATTCTGAAAACTGCTCGCTAAAAAAAAGTACCCTAAGCCCTAGCGGGCCTTCGGGGCAGATGAAGTGTAGAATTCATCTGTTTCTATAATCTCGGCATATGAAGGGATTGTGTGGTTAGCTTATCGCCCAGCCGCCTTTACTTAAGTCAGGTACCCATTAAAGTTGGGTGGACTTGTGGGACGTCTTTGCACCAAAATAACACCAGTGATAATACCATTGTTCTTACCGAGTTTGAACCCAGGAATCACGGTCGACAGTCGACTGTCTACACCACTCAGCCATCCGTCCCACGCTTATTTTGGAGGTATTACAAATAACACTGAAACTCCGTACGTTACAATCTCATACATAATCGTCTAGCCCGGCGTACTACGGGCGAGTGCGAGCGATGCATATAAACTCGTGGCTAAAAATAGACTGGGGAATTCTAAAATTTTAGTCTCACTCAAGGGAGTGAACTCTTGTTTGGCCCTAAAAATAATACTCGCCGGTCCAGACGGTGCCGAGCCTTTGATCGAGATTAAGATAGATTCCAGCTCGATGCTCGCAATACCTAAATGTTGTATTTACATGCCAGGACAAAACATTATTACAACCATAGTTATCTCATATACGTAGCACTTATTCGACTCTCCCCCAGGAGTGACCTACACTAACTGTCTCAACAAGAGGTGGTCATCAGCTACTAGTACACATGTCCACTCGTCCAATACTCGCATTGCCCACACACACGTGTTCTTCGATCTCATTCTCTATCACCAGTCAAACATTGATTTGCTCCCCTGACTATTCGGACAATAACGAAGCCGTGCGTGCTGGTCAGTCAGGCACCACACAGGCACGCCGAGAGAGGGGGAGGGGGTCAGTCGTTGCCAGGGGGCCCCGCATCTGTAAAGGGGCCTTCCTTCCCGTTCATGTCAATTTTTTCACGACTTATTGTTTATTAAAGGACCCGCAATGATGTCCTGCCCTGGGGCCCGTGTTGGCTCTCAGCGCCACTGTGTACACAAATATTCGTAAGTACACACACACACTTTGACACACTCACACAAAGTAACTATCTGATACGGCATAATTTAGAGAAAAGAAGCAAGATTAAACCACGCAAAAATGTAGTAAAGACAAACAAAAAATTAGATTTATTTTAATATTTTGTTTGTTTTTTTTTAAAGCATAATCGGTTTTATCGGAGGAAAAAATGAGACTCGAGATGATGCAAGAACGACAAATCATATCAACAAAGTAATTGTTATCACCCTTTGAGGTTGGGATAAATACATTCAGTTTAAATCTGTATGCGTTTATAGTGTAAAGTTGTTTTTAATTAAATGTTCCGAAAGTTGTTTAGCTTGAAGTATTAAGTAACCAAAATAAATGTTTGACCATGAATCAATTCATTATTTTTTTTGTATCTTTTTTGTCAAAAAAGTATTCAAAACTGTAATAACACATTTGGAAGACGACATCAGTGTATAATTAGCGCTAGATGTGATTTTATCCACCCACAGACTCACGGACGACGTTTCGTTAGTGCTTGTCTTAAAGTCACTAAACTATTATATATATCACAAATTGGTACAACACTGAACAGGCCCGTAGCATGCGGGCGGGCCTGGCCCACCTCTGCTTATTTGTTCTACTTAGTAAAAATGTATTGCCTGCCCCCTACCCCCACCCTGCTGTAGAATTTTCACGCTACGGGGCTGCCACTAAGTTCGCACCAAGAAAGTTCTAACTTATTGAGACTGAACCTATTTAAGTCTAAAAAATACTGCAGGATTAAACGAAAAAAAATAAATAAAATATGATGTAACAAAATTTATATGTGACATTTCAAAATGGTGAATGGTGTTTTAACTTAGAAGGGATCTAAACTTGTTGTCACTGAGTGATGGTGCCTCTACAGCTGTTGCTGACGTGGTATCCCATGGTGCTGATCCGCGTTTCCGTCCGGTGGGTTGCTTAGCGACATCTGGAGATTGGAGTTGGTGAAATAGTCCACGACTCTTCCGTGGCTACAGGCACTTACGCCTTTTTCAGCTGATTGTTCAGCAATAAAAATAAAATTGAACTCAATGAACATATTTAACTACAAACGGATAATTTCAAGTGTAGCACAGTTTGGAGAACGTAGAAACAAATAAAATCAGTGGTTCACAAAATGTGGGTAATAATCGCTTAGGCAGACAACAAATGTTTAAAAATAATATAAGATTTCGTTTCTTGTAACCTTTTTCTTTTGTTACATGTGGAACACCAATAACAAAAACAAGTGGTTTCTCATCAGGCGGTGACCAATAGCAAAAGTTTTGGAACCACTGTCAGAGATAACTATGGAGCGGGGGAAATAAAGCAAGCTCATCACTATTTAGAAAATTGTTTCTTTCAGGGCCAACGTGACAAAGTGTGAATGTTTATGCATGTATAGGGCCCACAGCACAAATAGGGCCCACACTGGCCAAATAGGGCCCACAATACAAATAGGGCCCACAATACAAATAGGGCCCCCAATACAAATAGGGCCAACAATGCAAATAGGGCCCACTGGCCTACAAATAGGGCCCACAATACAAATAGGGCCCACAATACAAATAGGGGCCAGAATATAAAAAGGGGGGGGGGATCAAAATACCAAGAGTGTGGGGCCAGAAAAACGGTCATTATTATGCATTCACTCCAAACAAACAAAATAATAAAAATCTTTCGAATAAGTGACTGGGCTACCCTGAATAGGTTTTCTGTGTGTACGCCCCTAGAAAGTTATCTCGTCAAATCTTAACTCGTCAAAAAGACAACGAGCCTGCATAATTTTTCAACATTAAGTTGCAGGCAGGGGAGTCCCATTGAAATGGGGGAGGAGGGGGAGATATAATTGTACTTTGACTGTAGAACTGTTCCAATCTTTTTTTTATGACAATTCTCTGCAGTATTTCGTTTAAGGTTAGAAGCAATATTTTACAGTTTATCTGATGTGAGATTAAAAATCGTAGACAGTAGTGACTTATTTAATTCTACCTTAAAAAAATATAATTTCTAAATAGTACATTAGATTTTCCACCAAATGTCGGCTGACTCAATCCTGAAAAGAAAATGTATCGGCAGTACCGCATCCTCTATTTCTCTTCCTCTTTTCCCCCTATCTCACTTTCTCTCTCTCCCCCGTCTCTCCTTCCTCCCTCATCTCACCTCATCTCTCTCCCTCCATCTCTCTCTCTCTCTCTCTCTCTCCCTCCATCTCTCTCTCTCTCTCTTCCTCCATCTCTCTCTCTCTCTCTCTCCCTCCATCTCTCTCTCTCTCTCTCTCACTCCATCTCTCTCTCTCTCTCCCTCCCTCCATGTCTCTCTCTCTCTCTCTCTTTCTCTCTCACTCTTTCCCCCTGTCTCTCCCTACCCCTCATTTATATTATAATAGATTTTAACTGCGTATATGTATGTGTGTGTGTATGTGTGTGTGTGTGTGTGCTCGCGTGCGCCCGCTCTGTTATTTACCTTCAAAGCTGACCATGGAAAGAAGACCAAATGTCTCAGCTGGACATCCGGGTTGATGGACACCACCGTTAGGGTAAAAAGTCAGCGTGACCTATTGACCCACGAATACCAAATCCTGATTTAAAAAAAAAAGATATCACAAAGAAATCAAAAAGATTTAAAGTTAGCTAAAGATTTGGGAAGTGGACGGATGATCTTGCAGTGTTGGGCGCCCAGCCCCTATTGGCCCAGAGGTGAAGAAAGGGGGGGGGCAGTGTTCAGACAAACAATAATGACATTTAGTTGTAGATGTAAAGGACGGATAAGTAGTGCAATAGTAAACAAATCGTTCACAATACTTGTGGCTTGAGTTGGCTTAAAATAAAAGCAGATGAATATATGTTTTCAACGTGACCCTGTTTTATCTCTACACTGAACTGTTCAAAGACAATGATATGAACTTTTTGTCTTGTGGTATTATAGAGAAAACCAATGGAAAGGGATATCTGATGTTAAAAATAGAAACTATCATATTGTTTACCTGAGCAATAATCATGAATACATTAAACTATTAAGGAATTATAGTTTTAGTTACTGGCAGTGTAATACAGATTTTTAAGCCTAAACAATGTATGTATTTCCTGTTTGAAATCGTTCAACGGATATTTACAAACCAGGATAGCTCCCACACTTGTGTAAATTTTTTAAGTCTCAATTTATTTATATTTTACTCTTTTCTGATGTAATGGAATATAATACGTGATTTTTCAACACCCCCGCCATGATACACCGCTGATTACATATATACTTTGCTAGCTTTTCTACTCTTGCTGGTTATTCTTAAGAGCGGAAAGCAAGTAAAGTAAAACTATTCTAGACATTGCATATGCTGACAGTTAGGTGACGAGTTTTTACCTGCATTGATCAGTGGCTCGGCGTCGGTGTGTATGATGTCCACGTAATGAGCGTCAGAGGCGTCGATCCTGACCTTGGCTGGAGTAGCTCTCCAATTTTGGTCAGCTGGGTCCATACCTGCTGAGTGGACAGTCGGACAACGCTGTCAGCTAGTCATCCTTAAATCTATTCGGAAAGGATAATGTATTCGTTGACCATGGGTTAAGATATTCATATGACTTTTTTTAGTAAAATACGAATTATATGAAAATACAGACAGACAGACAGACAGCAAGGAAGATAGCCAACAAGAAAGGAACAGCAAGATGGGCAGCAAGACAAACATACAGACAGACAGGCAATGGCATGCAGCATTACTACCTATATAGTGTAGATACTCGACTGTCGACCTGATAGTCATGGGTTCGATCCTCGGTGAGAACCATGGAATTTTTATGGTGCTATTTGGTGCAAAGTCGTCCCACTAGTCCCCGCAGCTTTAAATAGGTACCTGACTTGTTACCCCATGTTTTATGGTATTCCGCAGCTGCATTAAATGAAAATTTTGCAAGGTTTCAAATGCTGTTTTTTAGATACAAAAAACAATTTTATTACACAATAAAGAATTAAACAGTAAAATAATACTAGTTACATGACACATTAACTTGGCTGTATTGCAAAGTAGTTCTAAGTACTTTCATTCAAAAATGCACTTTAAAAGTATTTTAGTCTGTGCTTTCTGAGTCCTGAAGTTCTTCATGTTGCGATCTAATCGGCACAGTTGATTTTTTTGCGATGCTGTTCAACAATTTAGACAGTACTGCTTTCCTCCTCTGAATTAGTGACAGATGTGAGGAATAGTGAAGCATAGTGCTATTCCCCCGTGGCCCCAGTCATTGTCAAGCATAAAGGAAGAGACAACTGCTGTTGCCTTCTGAAAAGATGGAGTTTGTAGCCAGGATGAAGCACCAGTCATGAAAAATTTGTGGGAAGCAGAAGAGCATGAAAGAAGAGTAGCGACCAGCAGGGATCACAAAATCCTTTCATCATCATCATCATTGCCCGTCACTCCTATCGAGGTATAGGGCCACTAACTAAAGATCTCCAGCGACTTCTATCCTGAGCAATTCTTTCAAGTTGCTTCCAGCTGAAGCTATCCTGGTGATGTCTGCTTCAAATTCTGGCTACTCAGTGTTTCTAGGCCGACCTCTCTTCTTTTCCTTGAGGATTCCAACTCAATGCTTGCCTAGTGATGTTGCTTGCCGGCTTTCGAAATGTGTGGCCTATCCCTCCCACCTTCTCTTCCTGATCTCATCTATTAAACTTAGCGGATTCTAGTTCTAAGAGCTGGCATTGGTGATGGTGTCAGGCCATCGTATTTGGAGAACTTTCCTAAGGCAGCTGTTGATAAAGGCCTGGACTCTTAGTGGTGGTCTTTGTAATCCTCAGGTCTCCAGCTCCATATAATAGGACTGACTTTACATTGGTAATGAACAGGCAGGCTTTGGTGTTCAGAGACAGCTCTTTGGAATTCCAGATGTTCTTGAGCTGGATAAAGGCAGCTATTCCTTTTCGATCACTTGCTTTGACATCTGCATCTGTTCCACCCTGCTGATCTATGATGATACCCAGTTAAGTAAAGGACTCTACTTCCTCCAGTTTACTTCCGTTTAGGGTGACTGCATTTGTGCTGGTGGAGTTAATTTTCAGGATCTTTATATATATATCCTTTAATGTCACATTATGAAGTGCTGAAGGATCATTTGTGATGCCTATGCACCTTTTTCTTTCTGATCATCAGAAGATTTCTCCATGAATTGCCTCAAACAAGCAGCAAGGCTGTTTTTCTCATCCACTGAGACACGTTGAGAAAAGAGAACCAGAGGAATAAGTTCTGCACTAAGGTACCAGAGATGTTGGCCACACGTTTTCAATGCAGTCTGAGAAATGAAGGAAGAAATATTCTTATAATCTATAAGAAGCTTGATGAAATCCAGATCATTCAGAGGTACGTCTGCTAGAATGGGACACTGAATCCAAGCTTTAATGTAAACCAAGGATGCAAAGATACCAAATTTCGCATTTGATCTGTCTTCATGCTTAGTCAGCTTGAATTGATGATGGAAGAGATAAATCTTCATGATGAAGATTATTTTAGACATCCACCTTGCATAGTGAATAAACTCCTTGAACATGAAAACGCACCCCAAGGGATTAGGAAGAGTCTCCCAGGAAGACCAGATTCAAAGTTAGAAGTTATTTGTAATCTTAACGTGGCAAATATGCAAGTTTTCTTTCATTTTGAGTATATTTGAACAAATGTGATGACTTTTTCTTTTAATGGTTTGAGATTTTGCTCTAGTTGAACAACGTGACCTTTTAAATTCTGTCTGTCTTATTTTTGTCCAAAACGTATTAAAGCGCCCGAATAACAGCACATCCGGTCCAGTTGTACCTGACCCAAATGTCTTATTGAAGACAGCTGTGTTTATGATTATACCATTGGCCAGTATGCTCAATTAGGGGAAGTACCTAGTTCAATGAACATTGGCATGTCCACTGGACAGTATTCAAGCAAAGAAATAGGTCATGGAAAAATTGTACCAACTAACTGCCAGACGGCTATGTGTTCAAACATACCACCATTGTGAAATTAGGCTCAATTAAGAAGTACCTAGCTCAAAAAACAGAAGTTGTGTCAACTTCTATGCCAGTTAAATGAACAACACTTTTCGATCTGGTAGTCGCCAACTCAATGAATGATATTTATATAGTCGCAACATTTGATCTTATTACTCTTGATTTTTTATAACTAAATTGAAATGCACAGGTAAACTGGCTATTTGTATGAAAATCAAAACTTCTAAAGATTTCTAAGAATTTCCGGGAACCTTCTCAAAGTTTCCAAGTGTTTCTAGAAGTTTCTAGAACCTTCTAGAATTTCATAGAACCTCCCAGGACATACAAATTTGTAGATTTTTTTTTCTAAAAACTTTCCAGAACCTCTACCTTATTTTCTGTATTACTTCTACATACATACTCACATTCAAAATTCATTATAAATAATTTAAAAATTCAGTGTCGATGAGGCAGTACTCAATTAAGTCCCATATTCATGAAATTTTTTCTGTGCTGTTTTGAAGTCAAAGGTAACCACAAAAACAAAATGCTCAAAAAAAAACTGATAAAAACTTATCTATATCTATATATATATATATAGACAAGAGAGAGAGAAAGAAAGAGAGAGAGAGAGAGAGATTGTGTGCAGCATTACCAGATATATATATATATATATATATATATATATATATATATATAGAGAGAGAGAGAGAGAGAGAGAAAGAGAAAGAAAGAGAAGAGATAGATAGATAGACAGATAGATAGATAGATAGATAGATAGATAGATAGATGAATAGATAGATAGATAGATAGATAGATAGATAGATAGATAGATAGATAGATAGATAGCATTACTAGTTTTGTTTTCGTATTTCTACCATTGGGGAGTAATGGAGGTAGGCTGGAGGGTGGGACGTGAGCCAATGTTTGTAAACAATGATTAGAGATCTTATGGGCTGTTTACTGCGTGATCATTGCCACAGATTGTGGCCACAGATAGATGGCACCCCAACATGTCGCTTCAATTGTTTCTATTGATGTATTATAGTGCAGGAAGATATCAATCGTGCGTGGTAGATGGGGAGTGTGGCACCGTCATTGGACAGTTGCTCACACACGCACGCGCGCTCACTTGCACACGCACAGAACCCTCTGAAAACAGTTGTCCGACTAGATGAAAACTTAAACAGAATGATAAAGTCGCGGCTCTCCAACCGGTGGTAGGGGAAAGGTTCTGCAGGGATACGGGAAATGTTCTGCAGGGTACAGGAAAGGTTCTGCAGGGATACGGGAAAGGCTCTACAGGGGTACTGGAGAGGCTCTGCAGAATATACCGATAAAACGTTCTGCAGAGATACGTGGGTAAGGTTCTGTAGGGGGGAACTTGGCGACATATGATTTCCATTTAAAACTAAACAAAAGTTTGACGAAAGGTATCCATATTTCTGAGTGACTCATCAACAAAACCGAGTGTCCAAGTATCGCATTCCATTATGGAAATTACTGCCGTTTATCCGTAAACGTACGCGTGAGGGGGGGGGGGGTACCCGCGGAAATACTTTCATACCCTACGGGGTACAGCCGTGACAATAAAACTTGAGAACCGCCTTTCAAAAAGGAAATGTTCACTTCAAATTGGCAAAAAGTCTTGTTTTACTTTTCCCACTTCATTTTACGTTTGAAAATAACAATCTCAGAAAAAAAAAAGAGTAGTCAATACAAAAAATGAAATGATCCTGTACTCACTGGAGTCCAAGAGAGCGTTCTTCATTGCGCTCATCCAGGGAGCAGCGCCGGAGTCTGTGAAGCCGTGAGCCACAAACACGGTCTTCTTGGCTCCGTTGTAGCTGGTGCTCTTAACGTTGGTCTCTCCACTCTGTTAGTTTATTATTGAAAACATAAATAAATAAATACATATATGTATGTGGTGATCGACTGCTATAGATATACAAAATGTGCATACTGTGAACAGGGGCGTAACTAAGAGAGGCGAATGTGGACTGGGGGTGGGGGGGAGAAAGGGGCAACTATTTTACTACTAGCGAGGTGCGACATTTTGGACACTTAATTATTATTTTTTTTTATTTAACTGGCTGTAATGTTATGAGCCTGCTAAATTGACTGAGATTTGGGGGGAGGGAAAGAGCAGAGGGATTTTGGCCGTCGTATATTATAGGAAAAAGTAGGCACGAACATAAGTGGGCCCAAGAGAAGTCTAATAAAATGAAAATTCTAAAACAGATGTTCCACCATTAATATATATATATGCTTGGGTCTACATTTTAGGGTACAAAAACCTTGAATGTTTAAATACGGCCCCCCTGTTTGTGAGACTTTTGTAATATGACGCATATATGGAGTTTAGAGTAAACCATTACATTGTAATGAATGTAGATGAATGTGTGAAATAACATTAGTGGTAGTGTGTAGCAGTGGAAGTGTGTAGCAGTGGTAGTGTGTAGCAGTGGTAGTGTGTAGCAGTGGTAGTGTGTAGCAGTGGTAGTGTGTAACAGTGGTAGTATATAGTAGTGGTAGTATGTAGTAGTGGTAGTATATAGTAGTGGTAGTGTGTAGCAGTGGTAGTGTGTAGCAGTGGTATTGTGTAGCAGTGGTATTGTGTAGCAGTGGTAGTGTGTAGCAGTGGTAGTATATAGTAGTGGTAGTATATAGTAGTGGTAGTGTGTAACAGTGGTAGTATATAGTAGTGGCAGTATATAGCAGTGGTATTGTGTAACAGTGGTAGTATATAGTAGTGGTAGTATGTTGTAGTGGTAGCATATAGTAGTGGTAGTATGTAGTAGTGGTAGTATATAGTAGTGGTAGTTATTAACAGTGGTAGTATATAGCAAGTGGTAGTATATAGTAGTGGTAGTATATAGTAGTGGTAGTATATAGTAATTATTAGTATTACTTAAGTTACGTAGTAAATATAATGAGTATTAGTATATAGTAGTGGTAGTATATAGTAGTGATAGTATATAGTAGTGGTAGTGTGTAACAGTGGTAGTATATAGTAGTGGTAGTATATAGCAGTGGTATTATATAGTAGTGGTAGTGTATAGTAGTGGTAGTATATAGCAGTGGTAGTGTGTAACAGTGGTAGTATATAGTAGTGGTAGTATATAGTAGTGGTAGTATATAGTAGTGGTAGTATATAGTAGTGGTAGTATATAGCAGTGGTAGTGTGTAACAGTGTATTGAAGTATATAGTAGTGGTAGTTATATAGTAGTGAGTAGGTATATAGTAGGTGTTGAGTGTCACACAACAGTGGTAGTATAGTAGTGGTAGTATATAGTAGTGGTAGTATATAGTAGTGGTATTATATAGTAATTGGTGGTATATAGCAGTGGTAGTGTGTAACAGTGGTAGTATATAGTAGTGGTAGTATATAGTAGTGGTAGTATATAGTAGTGGTAGTGTGTAACAGTGGTAGTATATAGTAGTGGTAGTGTATAGTAGTGGTAGTATATAGTAGTGGTAGTGTGTAACAGTGGTAGTATATAGTAGTGGTAGTATGTAGTAGTGGTAGTATATAGTAGTGGTAGTATGTAGTAGTGGTAAGTATATAACAGTGGTAGTATATAGTAGTGGTAGTATGTAGTAGTGGTAGTATATAAGTAGTGGTGGTAAATGTAGTAGTGGTAGTATATAGTAGTGGTAGTATATAGTATGTATTAGGGTATATAGCAGTGGTAGTATTGTAACGAGTGGTAGTATATGGTAGTGGTAGGATATATAGTAAGTGGTAAAATTATATAGTAGTGGTAATTAGATGTAACAGTGGTAGTATATAGTAGTGGTAGTATATAGTAGTGGTAGTATATAGTAGTGGTAGTATATAGTAGTGGTAGTATATAGCAGTGGTAGTGTGTAACAGTGGTAGTATATAGTAGTGGTAGTATATAGTAGTGGTAGTATATAGTAGTGGTAGTGTGTAACAGTGGTAGTATATAGTAGTGGTAGTATATAGTAGTGGTAGTATATAGTAGTGGTAGTATATAGTAGTGGTAGTATATAGTAGTAGGTAGTATATAGTAGTGGTAGTATATAGTAGGTGAGTATATATAGTGGTAGTGTAACAGGTATATATATATGGTATATATATAGTGGTAGTGTGTAACAGTGGTAGTATATAGTAGTGGTAGTATGTAGTAGTGGTGAGTATATAGTAGTTGTAGTATATAGTAGTGGTATTTAGTAGTGGTGTATATATAGTGGTAGTATATATAGTAGTGGTAGTGTGTAACAGTGGTAGTGTGTAACAGTGGTAGTATATAGTAGTGGTAGTATATAGTAGTGGTAGTATATAGTAGTGGTAGTATATAGTAGTGGTAGTATGTAGTAGTGGTAGTATATAGTTATCATGCGTGACCACCAGTGCAGTATAATGATAAACATGATATTTTTTAAATATCAGATTTGGGTGTAAGATTATCTTGAGGTGTCACACAATCTTATCAGTTTTAGAAATTTGGAGCTGAATAGATAGATAGATAGATAGATAGATAAATAGATAGATAGATAGACAGACATTACAGACAGATAAGACAGACAGATAGATAGATAGATAGAGGTAGATAGATAGATAGATAAATAGATAGATAGGATAGATAGATGATGTAGATAGATAGATAGATAGATAGATAGATAGATAGATAGATAGATATAGGGATAGATAGATAGATAGATAGATAGATATAATTAGAAAGGATTTTAGTTTTAGTTAAGGGTAGGGTCTAATGTGAAATTTGATAAACTATTGGGGCGTGGCAGATATTTAAAAAAGTCTCTACTATGAGGATGAAGTTCCGCTAGGTCAGTTGTAAAGTTCAAATGATCCCTCTTGATCGGGCACGCGATGGCTTGATCCTCTTTTCCCCATGGGAGATTACTGACTTGGTTCAATGGTCACTGTAAGTTCACTTAACTCCCCTGATCTAGTTGATGATCTAATGTTGGAACGAGAGCCATATATCCATGTATCCTTGTGTCCATGTGAACATGATGGACTGCTGAGTCTTGATGGATGAAGGCCAGTGCTGTAGCGAGCTAAACTCGTACCCGGGGCACAAATACCTTTTTAGCGCCATCACCCCCACCCTCATGTTCGAAAACCATGTAATATTATATATGTAAAAACACCAGTTATGCTTCGCCCCTTTGTGAGTAGCGCCCGGGGCGCATCATGCCCCATTGCCCACCCGTCATTACGCTTCTGATGAAGACTAATGGTAGTTGCACACGGCTAATGATGTGTGGTCGGTTGGGTTAAGCTGAGGATTTTAACGAATTTTGTTTACAAAAAAATAGAATTTCTGTTATTCTACATCTTATACAGAGTCAAGTTTCAATTGAAGAGTTTCCAATAGCAGCCCATTTTCAATGGTTTGAAAAGTTTCACTCATTTCATTTCTTTAACTTAACTCTCATCAGAATACAAGAAAGTGAGACGTGCTATGTAATTATGTGAATGACCTTTGGGAAGCTAGTTTTGAAATGTTCATGTGTAAGTCTAGCGTAAGGCTGGATTTTAAAGTAGAAAACATTTCTTTAAGAATTTTTGTTTTTATCATTTGGCGCAGAAAGAACATTTTCTTGAACATCTTTTTCTTATATGAACAATTAATGTCAAAGTTGAATCTAAAATTTAAGAAAAACAAACTTGACAAAGGAGTCCGTGTTTTAAATTTTCTTTCTTTAATTCTGTTTCTTGATGACCAGGAATAATGGTAAAACTTCTGGACATTTTTTCAGGCAGACTGACTGAGAAACAGATGGGCGTAAGGACAGACTGACTGAGAGACAGATGGGCATCGGGACAAGACTGACTGAGAGACAGATGGGCGTAAGGACAGACTGACTGACAGGCAGATGAGCGTAAGGACAGACTAACTGACAGAGAAACAGATGGGCGTAAGGACAGACTGACTGAGAGACAGATGGGCGTTAGGACAAAGAGGACTGACCAAGAGACAGATGGGCGGCATGAGGACAGACTGACTGGGGAACCAAGAAATGGGCGTAAGGACAGACTGACTGACAACCAGATAAACGTAAGGACAGACTGACTGAGAGACAGATGGGCGTAAGGACAGACTGACTGAGAGACAGATGGGCATGGATGAACTGACTGAGAGACAGATGGGCGTAAGGACAGACTGGCTGAGAGACAGATGGGCGTAAGGACAGACTGACTGAGACAAAGATGGGCGTAAGGACAGACTGACTGAGAGACAGATGGGCGTTAGGATAGATAGACTGACTGAAAGTCAGACAGACTGACGGACGAAAGGAAGGTCCTAGATACTGAAAACAAATATATATAGAGATGGACTGACAGACCGATAGATGGGTAGATATGCAGGGGGGGGGGCTGGCGAATTTAGAGACCCCCAGTTGAATGAATGCGTTAGGTAGAAAGATGGAAGCAATAGAGACTTCGAATAATAGCAAATGTTTAATGCAAGTGTTCAGTGCAAGTGTGTTAATAAGGTGTTCAGTGCAAGTGTATGTTAAAGGAAGTGTTGATGCAAGTGTGTTAAGAAAGAGGATGTTCAGTGCAAGTGTGTAAAGAAATTGTTTCAGTGCTATTTTGTAAAGTAAGTGTTCCATTGCAAGTGTATTGTAAAAGAAAGTGAAAATTTCATGCAAGTGTGTAAAGAAATTGTTCCGGTGGAATGTGTAAAGAAAGTGTTCAGTGCAAGTGTTCCATGAGAAGTGTTCTGTGCAACTATGAAGTGTTTAACGCAAGTGTTCAGTAAACTTGTTCAATTAACGGCTGCCATGCTATCTTCTGCGGGCACTCCTCATATGACCAATTATACAGATTAAACGATACATTGATATCTGCCACGGACACAGGAGCTTGTGGAACAATGTGTTGGTATAGGCTGAACTGGACGATATGTCATGTATCATTGACACCCTTTAAGGAACTGAGTCACTAGTGCTGGTAAATCCTGTACAATCATAGCTGCCTACAGAATAATACAGGGTCCACAATTAGACGGGCGGATACTGAAGTGGTAACATACTGAAATAATAATTAGACATTTATAGAATAAACAAAGTTTCATTGAAACTAGCGTAACACTAACGAACCAGCGAAATATAATTATTATAAAACCTAATAAAAACTTCTTTGAAGCCCTTTAAGCTTATCGCAAGGGCATATAACAGTGAGTTAAAATCATTCTGTTTTCCTGTAACAGAATGGACCAATCGTCTTTGTCCATCCCCATTGTTAGGGAACCTTGCTTTTAGGCCGGCTGAACTATCAGCCCTGTTGAAAAATTCAGAGCCACAGTAGAGCCCTAGTAGAGCCCCAGTAGAGACCCTTGATGAGACTATCCTAGTTCTATGCGATATCATTATATGAAGAAAGTCCTTCTATATATGTTGACTGTTCCTATCAGAACAACATTCAATAGTTCCCCCTGGGTATAAGAAGAAACCACCTCAATATAATAGCTCTGTTCCTCAAAAGACAACATTCTACAGTTCCCATAAATTATGGAAAGAGCCACTTCTCAATATGTTGGTTGTTCTTTTCAAGGCAACATTCTTCAGTTCAATATGTTCTGAAAGGAGCACCTTTTGAAAAGTACCATATTTCTATCAAGGCAACATTCTACAGTGCCCCATATTTCTATCAAGGCAACCGCATTCCATTTCATATGTGTTAAACGTCCCCTTATTATCATTGTTTGTTGGTTATTAAAAACATTTTTAATTTTAAAACTTTCAATCCTGACCAGAATAAACTAATTAAACAATAATTTTAAAATGAAACGTATTGCTGGCAGATAAGATAACGCAGCAAAATGTGAATATCCATAGTCAAAAATTAATTGAGTAGTTATAGAGAAAAAATGCGTTACCCCTTATTTCTTCACACCATGTCCATCTAACCCATTATAACAAATCAGTTACATCCGTCGATATTTGGGTTTTTCAGTTGAAAATTTAAAATCATTTTTATCATACATCACTTTAGAAGTGAAAAGCTGTTTTTTCCCCAGTTTTTTTTTTTTTTTTTGATGAGCTAACTCAATTTTAACCTGGCCCAAAATACATTAACCTACATTTTCATCATTGAGACAGATTAGATTCATTAAAAGAGAAATTACGTTTATTTACTACCTGGACAATCCAAAAACTGGACACCTTGAGCTGACACCACGGCCCCACTAGACCAATGATTAACAGAATATATGTGTGGAAGAGAACATTATGGAGGAACTACTGTCAGGAATAACCAAAGGTATTTTATGTTTCAGAATGTCTGTATTTATAGATTGTGCAAGGCTAGATCATGAGACACATTTAAATGTTCTTAACTTTTAATGTTTCAAAACTAATTAAAAAAAAAACCAAATGTTTTGTTGTTTTTTAAATCGCGATTTAACATTAGAACCAACATTTTAAAAATGTATTCTTCTTTGATGATGATCTCTTGTAATGACTGTGAATAGTTAAATCACAGTACAGCTGTATATGTATTTTGTGACGGTCTAGCCACTAAAGATTACAGTGTTAAACAAAGACGCACATTGATCATTCTATTAAATCTCATTTATATATATATATGACGAGTCAGGTTATCTTAAGGTACCTTTTAATAGGACCCATTTAATAGAAGGGGCCTACATATATAATAAAGAAATCCACATAAATAAAAGAACTCACATATTAAAGAAGCGTACATATTTAATAGAAGCCTTAAAAGTTAAAGGGCCTCAAGGATTAAATGGGTCTCAAAAGCTTAAAGAAGCCGTACACAATTGCTACTGGTAACGAAAGTCTAAATCAAAATGGCCTATATGATTGTTTCCTATTTATTTTTGTTGGCCCTGGGGCCACTATGTACCTTTTAGGTGCGAAATACCAAGTGACCACGACGATTATAAGACAGCCCCCCTAAATGTCACATGTCATAATATTTTTTTATAATCAATAATCCTGAATAGTCAAAAGAATGTCACTCATAATAATAGTTTGATGTATGCATCCCAGTAGGTTCAGTCAGCACAGTTCGCCAGGTTAGATTTTAACTACCGTATTTGATAACATTAGGTACATAAAGAAAGATCTGTAGTAGTGGGTGCGGTTTGCATGGTTCGCCTATCACTACGGACCACTCTGATATGAGCCTGATTTAAAAATCAATAGAGAGAAGGTAGGAGTGTGGGGGGGGTATCACGTGATGTTTAGCGGTTGAAACATTTAGATAGAGTTAAAGCCCACAACAAAAAGGGTTCAATTGCAGCCAGGCATTACAACACACACACACACACACACACACACACACTATGTTCACCAGACCATCTGTCTTCAATTGTTCTCCAGACATATAGTCGCTTTAGCAAATCAAAAAACAATTTTTGTTTTATCATTATGGAGCAGGCACAATTTTATTCGACGATCACAGGGGCCAGGCATTTTACAGCAGGGGCGGGCAATAGAAGGGGGAAAGCGGCAGGACTTACATTTTTTTAAGTAGAGCAAACAAGCAGAAGGGCCAGACAAAACGAAAGGGAAATTGCGGCCTTCCCCCTCCCTTCACGCTACAGGCCTGTATATAAAAACAAAATATCCCTTCCTCTTTCATGTCGCGCAGTCAAAATTCCTTTTACTAGTACTGACGGCCCTCGACTTTCGCACATTCTACTTTCACACAATTTAACTATTTCGAACATTGTTAAAAAATATATATATTTTAAAATGTGTTTTTAGAATCGCAGTGGCTTCGAATACGACCGGGTGTGCTACGTATTTTTTTTTGATGACGTCAGTAAACATAGTAATGAATGAGAACTCTTATTTCCTGCAGACGGTGATGACGTCATTTGCTGTTAATAATCATAGATATTTTTATAATTGGCTTTAAGTTTGTTCAGTTCCATCTAAGTCTAATAAAAGTCGCCCCCTTCCCCCAAACTAACACTCGTTAATTCGTCTCCGTCAGTATTTGGTTCGATTCTCGGATATAAATGCTTCCCCACCCCCCTTTATTTTCGTTTCTTAATCTTATTGTGTGCAAGTAAGTTTGAAATATGTAGGCTACTCTGAATTTTTTTAAAAGTGTGACGCAAAAATGATGGTAAGGAAAAATTCTGATGTAATATTTAGGACAACTGTACAAAACAGCTGCGATAAGATAGACTACTGTAATGGCATTGCCGAACCTAGAATTTGGGGCCTTGCATTTGACATCGATACCATGACGCGAGATAATGTACTTACTATTTAATGTAAAAAAAGTAATTTTGGGGGCTCCCATCAAGCTGGAGCCCGGTGTGACTTTCGATTTCGGACCCCCCCCCTCCAACATTTTGCGCCTGTATTTCAGCTTTGATACATATTTTCGAAATATTTTTTTTAAGTTATGAAACAGTTAAAAAAACCTAATTAGTTGTTTCTTTTTCTTACAACATCCTAAAGGATGCATTATTTCAATTTTAAAAAAATGTCAAAGAGATCTTATTTGTTACTTTTCATTAAAACAACTAAAAGGATACATTCTAAAAAAAAACACAATAAAAAAAGCTATGTGACTGAAAGGAATTGAACCAGGACATAGTCAGCATAAAAGTGAAGTCACATCCAAAAACGGATTAACCATTGTGCCGGCAGGACATTCAAGTAAAGTTACAATTTTAATGTATAAGTAAAAAAAATTACTCGTTCCCGCGAAAAGAAAATAACTTTAAAGCATTAGAGTTCTCTCTGTTTACTGACGTCATCAAAGTTTGCTGGTCGTGTCTCGAAAAAAATACGTAACACGCCCGAAGTATTCGAAGCCCCTGCGTTTTTAGAATCGTCCATTAAAGCGCTAGTGAAGCACTATCCAGTAATTTTCAAATATTTCCGTATACTCTCGGTCTACGGAATTTCCAGTCGATACCCGGTCTTTCTATAAAGAAAACACCCTGCAAATACTTAAACACGCATCCGCTAAGTTAAAAGTATGCATATGTAAAGATATGTTGCTATTTCAAATAATATAACGACTTCCCTCTACTTCCGAATTTTCAACATTCCCTTTTTGCTTTCAGGAACCAATTATGTGCGAAAGTCGAGGCCACCTGTACTGACAGTGTTGCTTGCGGGCATATATTTAGGGATCTACTGATCTAATATGTACCCAGCTATCGGGTGTGCCACCAGAGTACTTTGTTAGAAATGTTTGATTTAATTTTTTTTAAATGAGCTAAAAGTGTTTTGTAAGAAGGGAGTAATTAGCTGCGTGAGTGTGAAAGAAAATGTGAGTAAATGTGTGTGTGTGCGTGAGATGCCAGTTTGCTGTGTGTGTGTGTGTGTGTGTGGGTGTGTGTGTGTGTGTATGTTTTCTCGTGTTGTTTAATTGGAACCACCTCTTCAAATGATTCAAGAGGGTTAAGAAATTAAATCGTGAACTGCCCCGATGGTTATCGAAACTTTTAAAAAAAAAATTCCTGCAAAATCTCTGTGCGTTTCATCAATGGTCCGAATTGTTTTTCAGAAGTGGAGTAATGTCACAAGGCCTTCACGACCCACGAAACAAAAAAAGTTTGAAAGATTGAATGAGACAAAAAAAAACTGAGATAGTTCCATCAGATAATTATGGGATGGAGGAGTTGATTTTTAGGTTATAGAAAAAATAAAAGTTTGAGGTCTGACAAAAAATATTTGGAAAACTCCAAGATACTCCTTATACATGTGAACGTATAGCCCAGTGGGTCTTTAATTGTGTTTGAATATTTTTCCTCTGTTTCTTTTATCTGGTCGTTTCTTTAGCCTTGACCTCTTTTTACAGTTGCTGACCTGCTAAAGTTTGTGCGAAAATGGTTTGTTGCACATTTCAAACACATTCGCGTTGTTGTTGTTGCTGGAAGTTCTTTTTTTGTATACATATAAAAAATATCGATACCTAACTTGCTGAAATTAATCAATGATTATCACACGTCAATGTTTAGCGAAATATTTGTGTTGTGGCCTACAAGAAACATGGCAAATTGTCTGCAATTTAAGAATGTGCTAGCTTATGGTTTTACTGCATAACTTTTCAACTTTGACAATGTTTAGGTATGCTAATACTCTATGCTCCAAAACATGTTACACGGAAAAAGTAGACGATAATGAATTTAGAAAGTTCCTTGTCTAAAATGTTAAATTATTACTGACTTCAATGACTCACTAATTGTTCTTTCTTACAAATGATTCACCAATTGTTCTTTACTACAAATGACTCACTAATTGTTCTTTACTACAAATGGCTGACTTTCAATTAGTCTCTACTACAAATGACTCACTAATTCTCCGCACTACTACAATGACTCACTAATTGCTCTCTACTACAAATAACTCACTAATTGTTCTCTACTACAAATGACTCACTAATTGTTCTCTACTACAAATGACTCACTAATTGTTCTCTACTACAAATGACTCACTAATTGTTCTCTCCACAAATGACTCACTAATTGTTCTCTACTACAAATGACTCACTAATTGTTCTCTACTACAAATGACTCAATAATTGTTCTTTGCCTAACTTTCTTGTTCCACAGCTGTTGTTTTTAT
>JAGDYQ010000005.1:2488362-2507914 GCA_021962125.1 Bulinus truncatus | reverse complement strand
GCTACACACTACCACTACTGCACACACATTCATCTACTTTACGATGCAATGGTTTATTCTAAACTTAAATGCGTCATATTACAAAAGTCTCAGATAACAGGGGTCAGTCTTTAAATATTCGTTTTTTTTTGTATCTAATGGGAGACCCGCGATAGCTTTTAATAATGGAACAATCGTTTTAGAATTTTCATTTTATTAGACTTCTCTTGGGCCCAATTATGTTCGTGCCTACTTTTTCCTATAATATACGACGGCCAAAATCCCTCTGCTCTCCCCCCCCCCCCAAAATCTCAGTCAATTTAGCAGGCTCTTAACATTACAGCCAGTTAATTAAAAAAAAATAATTAAGTGTCCAAAATGTCGCACCTCGCTAGTAGCAAAATAGTTGCCCCCCCTCCTCCCCCACCCACCCCAGTCCAAATTCGCTCCCTCTTAGTTACGCCCCTGCTCAGCAGTATGCACATTTTGTATATTCATAGCAGTCGATCACCACCTACATATATATATATTTATTTATGTTTTTTAATAATAAACTAACAGAGTGGAGAGACCAACGTTAAGAGGCACCAGCTACAACGAAGCCAAGAAGACCGTGTTTGTTGCTCACGGCTTCACAGACTCCGGCGCCGCTCCCTGGATGAGCGCAATGAAGAACGATCTCTTGGACTCAGTGAGTACACAAGATCATTTCATTTTTTTGTATTGACTACTCTTTTTTTTTTTTCTATATTTTTATTTTCAAACGTAAAATGAAGTGGATAAAAGTAAAACAAGACTTTTTGCCAATTTGAAGTGAAAATTTCCATTTTGAAAGCGGTTCTCAACTGTTTTTTTTTGTCACGGTTGTACCCCGTATGGTACGAAGGTATGTCCGCTGCTACCCCCCTGCACGCGTACGTTTGCGAATAAACGTCATTAATTTCCATAATGGAATGCGATACTTGGACACGCGGTTTTGTTGATGAGTCACTCAGTAATATGGAGACCTTTTGTCTTTTGTTTTGTTTTAAATGGAAATCATGTGTCGCCGTGTTCCCCTACAGAACCTCACCCGTATCCCTGCTGAACGTTTTTCCGTATCTCTGCAGAACCTTTCCCGTACCCCTGCAGAGCCTTTCCTGTATCCCTGCAGAACCTTTCCCGTACCCCATGCAGAACCTTTCCCGTATCCCATGCAGAACATTTGCCGTACCCCTGCAGAACATTTCCCGTACCCCTGCAGAACCTTTCCCGTACCCCTGCAGAACATTTCCCGTACCCCTGCAGAACCTTTCCCGTACCCCTGCAGAACATTTCCCGTACCCATGCAGAACATTTCCCGTACCCCTGCAGAACCTTTCCCGTACCCCTGCAGAACCTTTCCCGTACCCCTGCAGAACATTTCCTGTTTCCCTGCAGAACCTTTCCCCTACCACCGGTTGAGAGCCGCGACTTTATTTCCGTTTAAGTTTTCATCTAGTCGGACAACTGTTTTCTAGATGTGTCTGTGCGTGTGTGCGTGCGCGCGTGCGTGTGTGAGCAACTGTCCAATTAACCGTGCCACACTCCCTCATCAACTTCGCATGAGTGGTATCTTCCTGCACCATAACACATCTATAGAAACAATTGAAGCGACATGTTGGGGCGCCATCTATCTGTGGCCACAATCTGTGGCAATGATCACGCAATAACCAGCCCATAACATTTCTAATCATTGTTTACAAACATTGACCACGTCCCACCTCCAGCCCACCTCCATTACTCCCCAATGGTAGAAATACGAAAACAAAACTGGTAATGCTATCTATCTATCTATCTATCTATCTATCTATCTATCTATCTATCTATCTATCTATCTATCTATCTATCTATCTATCTATCTATCTATCTATCTATCTATCTATCTATCTATCTATCTATCTATCTATCTATCTATCTATCTATCTATCTATCTATCTATCTATCTATCTATCTATCTATCTATCTATCTATCTATCTATCTATCTATATATATATATCTGGTAATGCAGCACACAATCTCTCTCTCTCTCTCTCTCTCTCTCTCTCTCTCTCTCTCTCTCTCTGTCTATATATACATATATAGATACGTTTTTTGTCAAATTTTTTTTGAGCATTTTGTTTTTTGTGTTACCTTTGACTTCAAAACAGCACAGAAAAAATTTCATGAATATATGACTTTATTTAGTACTGCCTCATCGACACTAAATTTTAAAATCATTTATAATGAATCTTGAATGTGAGTATGTAGGTATAAAGCACACAGAAAATGCTAGAAGGTTCTGGAAAGTTTTAGAAAAAAATCTATGCAATTCTAGAAGGTTCTGGAAGGTTCTATGTAATTTCTAGAAATTTTGAGAAGGTTCCTGGAAATTCTAGAAATATTTAGAAGTTTTGATTTTCATGAAAATAGCCAGCTTCACCAGTGCATTTAAATTCAATTATAAAAATCAAGTGTTATAAGATCAAATGTTGCGGCTATATAAATATCATTCATTTAGTTATGACAACTAGGTCGAAAAGTGTTGTTCATTTAACTGGCATAGAGGTTGACACACCGGCGGCGGAACGAAATATTTTAAGGGGGGGCAAGCCAAAATTCAAGGGGGGGGGGCGCCGCCCCCCCTTGAAAATTTAAGGAGGGGCAAGACAAAATATGACCGATATGACTGATTCGTAATGTCAGTTTGTTTACAAATTTAATAGTGAAATTAGATCAGAAAATTACTGAAAATTATCATGAATGATGATGAATATGAAACCGGAAACGGGAAACTCAATAAACAAAAAGTAATTTATGAAAAGATAACAAATAATTGTATTTTCTTTAAAAATTACATTTGCCGTCATTCGGTAGATGGCAATACTTCTCTATACTTATAAGACGCATTGGCTATCTGTCTGTCTCAAGATCCAGACAACCAAATAACGTGAAATTTGGTACAACCGGGGGTGGGGGGGGGCAGGGGGGGCTTGAGCCTCCCCCCCCCCCAGGCCAAATCATCAATACATAATTTGCGTTATAAAGTTACAAAAAAGACTGTCAAACTGTCCTTTTTATATATATGTGAGCCCCCCTCCCCCCAGCATTTTTTGCTGGTTGCGCCACTGGGTATACGTACACAAAATTACATGGGGAATGTTCTTAAACATGTTTCGTTCCATCTCAATGGGTACTTTAATTGTAATTATTTATTTTGGATATCAAAGACATGAAAATTGGCAAACTTTTACCCCGATTTACGAGCTTCTCTCCCACATAGCTAACTTACTATAAATATGATCGGTACGGGGAACCAAATAGCACATTACTTACTACATTATTACATTCCATTCCTTCATCCATAGGAATTGTCATCTTTTGATACAGTCATGCCTAAGAGAGGGGGGAGGGAGGGAACGAGGGAGAGAGAGGGAGGGGAGGGAGAGAGAGGAACTGCCAAAAATGTTGTGTATCACATTGCTTTAAGATAAATGTACCCTTTTATTGCATGCAAATAAACCCTTTTTTACGCGTCTTATTTTAAATCTTAATTAAACGTCAAATTACGCTTCGTAAATAAACAGAAAACATTATTTTAAACCCGGGCAAAGACGGGTACTTGCAACTAGTTTTAAAATATGCCACAACAACTCTCAATAATGTGATTACTGTAAAATGTCAATTAATTATAATTTCTTTCAAATATTAAATTTAAGAAATAAATCAAATGAATTATTGAAATGAAAATGATACATATAAACTAAAAAGTTAAAATTTTAGGGGGGCAGACTGGAAATTCAAGGGGGGGGGCGCCGCCCCCCCTTAAAAGTTCTAGGGGGGGCCGCTGCCCCCCCCCCTGCCCCCCTGCTCCGCCGCCAGTGGGTTGACATAACTCCTGTTTATTGAGTCAGGTACTTCCCCTAATTGAGCCTATTAGCCAATGGTATGTTTACAAACACAGCGTCTGGCAGTTGGCACAGTGTCTTCATGACCTATTTCTTTGCTTGTATACTGTCCAGCTGACATGCCAATGTCCATTGAGCTAGGTACTTCCCCTAATTGAGCCTACTGGCCAATGGTATGTTTACAAACACAGCCTTCTGGCAGTTAGTTGGTACTATTTTTTCATGACCTATTTCTTTGCTTGTATACTGTCCAGTGGGCATGCCAATGTTTATTGAGCTAGGTACTTCCCCTAATTGAGCATACTGGCCAATGGTATGTTTACAAACACAGCCGTCTTCTATAAGACATTTGGGGGTAGAACAACTGGATCGGATGTGTTGCTATTCAAGCGCTTTAAGACGTTTTGGCCAAAAATAAGACAGGCAGAATTTAGAATATACCACGATGTTCGACTGGAGCAAAATCTCAAGCCATTAAAAGAAGAAGTCATCACATTTTGTTCAAATATCCTCCAAATGAAAGACAGCGCAAGATATTTGCCACGTAAAGATTATAAAGAACTTCTGACTCTGAATCTTATCCTCCTGGGAGGAATTCCCTCCTCATACCCTTGGGGTGCGTTTTCATGTTCTAGGAGCTTATCACCATGCAAGGTGGATGTCTAAAATAATCTTCATCATGAAGATTTATCTCTTCCTCATCAATTCAAGCTGACTAAGCATGAAGACAGATCAAATGCAGAATTTGGTATCTTTGCGTCCTTGGTTTACATAAAGCTTGGATTCAGTGTCTCATTCTAGCAGACGTACCTCTGAATGATCTGGATTTCATCAACATTCTTATTGATTATAAGAATGTTTCTTCCTTCATTTCTCAGACTGCATTGAAAACGTGTGGCCGACATCTCTGGTACCGTAGTGCAGAACTTATTCCTCTGGTTCTCTTTTCTCAACGTGTGTCAGTGGATGAGGAAAACAGCCTTGCTGCTTGCTTAAGGCAATTCGTGGAGAAATCTTCTGATGATCAGAAAGAAAAAGGTGCATGCGCAGCACAAATGATCCTTCAGCACTTCATCATGTGACATTAAAGGATTTTGCGACCTCGTCATCGCTACTCTTCTTTAATGCTCTTCTGCTTCCCACAAATTTTTCATGACTGGTGCCTCCACCTGGCTACAAACTCCATCTTTTCAGAAGGCAACAGCAGTTGTCTCTTCCTTGAAAGTTGTCAATAACTGTGCCGAGCAGGGAAGTGCACTGGCGTCATCATTCCACTCATCTCTCACTAATTCAGAGGAGGCAAAGCAGCGATTGCTCCAAATTGTTGAACAGCATCGCAAAAAAATCAACTGTGCCGAAGAGGTCGCAACTTGAAGAACTTCAGGACTCAGAAAGCACATACTAAAAACTTTTAAAGTGTATTTTTGAATGGCGTACTTAGAACTACTCTGCAATACAGTCAGGTTAATGTGTCATGTAACTAGTATTATTTTACTGTTTAATTCCTATTGTGAAATAAAATTGTTTTTTGTATCTAAAAAACAGCATTTTAAACCTTGCAAAATTTTCATTTAATGCAGCTGCGGAATAACATAAAACATGGGATAACAAGTCAGGTACTTATTTAAAGCTGGGTGGACTAGTGGGACGACTTTCCACCTAGTGACCTATTTTTTTGTTCAATCCCAGAAAGACATGAATGTTGTGCTCGTAGACTGGCAACAAGGGGCCAAGGGCCCCAACTACTACCAGGCCACAGCCAACACAAGGGTCGTGGGCCCTATGATTAGAAGACTTATACAGGGCATTCATTTACACAGGCAGACTTGGGGGTGAGTACATTCATGGAAATACTAAAGTTATCAACAAGGACATTTTAAAACTTGTGCAGCGATTAGTATTAGGGCACTCACAAACAAATCAAACAACAACCCAAAAACATCACATCAATAGCACATCAATAGAAAATCAATAGCAAATTTCTTGAAATGATTTGAATTTCGGGACAGAAGTAGCAGAAAGTTTGATACAAATTAGAACGTAACACTGTAAGTAAACAGTTTGTTGAGTTAGACAGAAAAAAGAATTTCGAGAGAGAGAGAGAGAGAGAGAGAGAGAGAGAGAGAGTGAGTGAGAGAGATTGAGAGAGAGAAAGAGAAAGAGAGAGAGAGAGAGAGAGAGAGAGTGAGAGAGATTGAGAGAGAGAGAGAAAGATAGAGAGAGAGAGAAAGAGAGAGAGAGAGAGAAAGAGAGAGAGGGTGAGAGAGATTGAGAGAGAGAGTGCGGGAGAGAAAGAGAGAGAGAGAGAGAGAGAGAGATAGCGCGAAAGTTAGAGAGGGATAGAAATATTATAAATGGTGAAAATAAAAAAAAATGTTCCCTTTAATTTTAGCGTTTCCACTTGATTGGACACAGTCTTGGTGCACATATCATGGAGTATGCTGGGAAGGAAATTTTCCGTTTGACCAATCAAAAAGTTGGACATATAACAGGTAAAAAAAGCCCCAACTACTTAATTAGGCTGTAAAGATGAAAGCGATCAATGGGCTGCAGTGCCGTTCTTCTCACCTGTTTCACAATCTATGGTTGTCGTCTGATGCTCCTTTCTTTGTTATTCATTCCCCCCCCCCCTCAAATGTGTTTAAAAGTATTAAATTAAATTAACTACTCGATATCTTAATTTATACTTCTCCTTATTTATCTATCTATCTATCTATCTATCTATCTATCTATCTATCTATCTATCTATCTATCTATCTATCTATCTATCTATCTATCTTGCTGTCGGTCTGTTTTTCTGACTTCCTGACTGCCTGTCTGTCTGTATGTTTGTCTTGCTGCCTGTCTTTCTTGCTGTCTGTCAGTCTGTATTTTCATATAATTCGTATTTTTCAAAAAAGTCATGTGAATATCTTAACCCATGGTCAACGAATCCCCTGTCCTCTGAAAACATAAACATTGACCAGCTGACAGCGTTGTCCGACTGTCCACTCCACAGGTATGGACCCAGCTGGACCACTGTTCGAGGGCTACTCCAGCTATGTCAGGATCGACGCCTCTGACGCGCACTATGTGGACATCATACACACAGACTCCGAGCCACTGATCAATGCAGGTAAAACCTGTCACCTGACTGTCAACATAGGCGTATGTCCAGAACAGTTTTACTTTACTTGCTTTCCGCTCTTAAAAATAACCAGCAAGAGTAGAAAAGCTAGCAAAGTATATATAATCAGCGGTGTTTCATTCAATAAGGAAGTGGGGTGCGTGGCGGGGGGGGGGTGTTGAAAACGTTATATTATATTCCATTACATCAAGAAAAGAGTAAAATATTACAATTGAGACTTAAAATATTAATACAGGTGTGTGAGTCATCCTGGTTAGTAAATATCTGTTGAACGATTTTCAAACAGAAACACATGCATTGTTTAGGCTGAAATCGTATTACACTGCCAGTAACTATAACTATAATTCTTAATACTAATGTATTCGTGATATTGCTCAGGTAAACAATATGGTAGTTTCTATTTTTAACATCAGATATCCCCTTTCATTGGCTTACAATTGTCAAGACAAAAAGCTCCTATCATTGTCTTTGAACAGTCTGTGAGATAAAACAGGGTCACATTGAACATATATATTCATCTGTTTTTATTTTCTAAGCCAATCTAAGCCATGGTATAGTGAATGAATGATTTGTTTACTATTGCATTACTTATCCGACTTTACATCTACAATTAAATGTCATTATTTGTTTGTCTGTACACTGCCCCCCCCCCTTCACTCCTCTGGGCTGACAGTCGGGTGTCCAACACTTCCCAAATCTTTAGCCAACTTTAAATCTTTTTGATTTCTTTGTGATATCTTTTTTTTTTAATCAGGATTTGGTATTCGTGGGTCAATAGGTCACGCTGACTTTTACCCTAACGGTGGTGTCCATCAACCCGGATGTCCAGCTGAGACATTTGGTCTTCTTTCCATGGTCAGCTTTGAAGGTAAATGACAGCGGGCGCACGCGAGTAGGGAGAGACAGGGTGAGAGAGTGAGAGAGAAAGAGAGAGAAAGAGAGAAAGAGAGAGAGAGAGAGAGAGATGGAGGAAGAGAGATGAGGTGAGATGAGGGAGGAAGGAGAGACGGGGGAGAGAAAGAGAGAAAGTGAGAGAGGGGGAAAAGAGGAAGAGAAATAGAGGATGCGGTACCGCCGATACATTTTCTTCTCAAGATTGAGTCAGCCGACATTTGGTGGAAAAATCTAACGTACTATTTAGAAATTATATTTTTTAAAGGTAGAATTATATAAGTCACTATTGTCTACGATTTTTAATCTCACATCAGATAAACTGTAAAATATTTCTTCTAACCTTAAACGAAATTCTGCAGAGAATAATTTGCATTGTCGTAAAAAAAAAAAGATTGGAACTGTCCTACAGTCAAAGTACAATTATATTCCCCCCCTCCTCCCCCATTTCACTGGGACTCCCCTGCCTGCAACTTAATGTTGAAACATTATGTCTCGTTGTCTTTTTGACGAGTTAAGATTTGATGAGACAACTTTCAGGGGCGTACACACAGAAAACTCATTCAGGGTAGCCCAGTCACTTATTCGAAAGTTTTTTATTATTTTGTTTGTTTGGAATGAATGCATAATAATGACCGTTTTTCTGGCCCCCCACTCTTGGTATTTTGACCCCCCCTTTTTATATTCTGGCCCCTATTTGTATTTGTGGGCCCTATTTGTATTGTGGGCCCTATTTGTACTGTGGGCCCTATTTGTATTGTGAGCCCTATTTGTACTGTGTGCCCTATTTGTACTGTAAGCCCTTTTTATATTCTGGGCCCTATTTGTATTGTGGGCCCTATTTGTATTGTGGGCACTACTTGTATTGTGGGCCCTATTTGTATTGTGGGCTCTATTTGTATTGTGGGCCCTATTTGTATTGTGGGCCCTATTTGTACTGTGTGCCCTATTTGTACTGTGGGCCCGATTTG
This sequence comes from Bulinus truncatus, assembly GCA_021962125.1. Lineage (NCBI taxonomy): Eukaryota > Metazoa > Mollusca > Gastropoda > Planorbidae > Bulinus > Bulinus truncatus. Next base: position 2,499,040 of record JAGDYQ010000005.1, on the reverse strand, counting down.
TATTGTGGGCCCTATTTGTATTGTGGGCCCCATTTGTATTGTGTGCCCTATTTGTATTGTGTGCCCTATTTGTACTGTGGGCCCTATTTGTATTGTGGGCCCTATTTGTATTGTGGGCCCTATTTGTATTGTGGGCCCTATTTGTACTGTGGGCCCTATTTGTATTGTGGGCCCTATACATGCATAAACATTCACACTTTGTCACGTTGGCCCTGAAAGAAACAATTTTCTAAATAGTGATGAGCTTGCTTTATTTCCCCCGCTCCATAGTTATCTTTGACAGTGGTTCCAAAACTTTTGCTATTGGTCACCGCCTGATGAGAAACCACTTGTTTTGTTGTTGTGTTCCACATGTAAATAAAGAAAAAGGTTACAAGAAACGAAATCTTATATTATTTTTAAAATATTTGTTGTTCGCCTAAGCGATTATTACCCACATTTTGTGAACCACTGATTTATTTGTTTCTACGTTCTCCAAACTGTGCTACACTTGAACTTATCCGTTTGTAGTTAAATATGTTCATTAAGTTCAATTTTATTTTTTTATTGCTGAACAATCAGCTGAAAAAAGAAGGTAGCGCCTGCAGCCACGGAAGAGTCGTGGACTATTTCACCAACTCCATATCCAGATGTCGCTACAACCCACCGGACGGAAACGCCGACTGGACCATGGGATACCACGTCAGCACCAGCTGTCGAGGCAACCACTACCCAATGACAACAAGTTTAGATCCCTTCTGTTAAAACACCATTCACCATTTTGAAATGTCACATATAAATTTTGTTAAATCACATTTTATTATTTTTTTTTTCGTTTAATCCTGCAGTATTTTTTAGACTTAAATAGGTCTAGTCTCAATAAGTTAGAACTTTGTTGGTGCGAACTAAGTGGCAGCCCCGTAGCGTGAAAATTCTACAGCCGGGGGGGGGGGGCAGGCAATACATTTTACTAAGTAGAAGAAATAAGAAGAGGGGGGCCAGGCCCGCCTGCATGCTACGGGCCTGTTCAGTGTTGTACCAATGTGTGATATATATAATAGTTTAGTGACTTTATGACAAGCACTAACAAAACGATGTCTATGACTTCCAACCGTGCGTAAAATCACATCTAGCGCTAATTATACACTGATGTCGTCTTCCAAATGTGGTTATTACAGTTTTGAATACTTTTTTGACAAAAAAGATACAAAAAAAAATAATGAATTGATTCATGGTCAAACATTTATTTTGGTTAATATTTACTTCAAGCTAAACAACTTTCAACATTTAATTTAAAAAAAAAACACAACTTTACACTATGAACGCATACAGATTTAAACTAAATGTATTTATCCCAACCCTCAAAGGGAGGTAACAATTACTTGTTGATATGATTTGTCGTTCTTGCATCATCTCGAGTCTCATTTTTAGAGCATTTTCGAAAAAAAAAATGCTCTATTGTCCCCGTTTTGTCTGTCCGTCCGTCTGTCCGTGTACACCCTAGATCTCAACAACCATAAGTCCTAGACCCATGATGTATATATCATTTTGTAGGTCTTGGCCTGTCAAGAAATGACTTTTTTCCATTTCGCGATCTGACCTCTCAGGGCCGTAAAAGGGGCCTTAGTACTGTTTTTTACTATATAAGCTATATTAATAAAGGAGCGCTACATCTCAGCAACTATAAGTCCTAGACCCATGATGTATATATCATTTTGTAGGTCTTGGCCTGCCATGTGTACATCAAAAGTTCATTTCGCGATAGGACCTCTGAGGGCCGGGCTTCAGGGCTCCTAAGGGGCTTATATATTATATATACACCTTGTACGTTCAATAACCCGTTCATTTGGTGCGAAATACTGCAGCACGTAGTTTCACCAAGATTTATTAAGAAACTCATCAAATGAAATAGTAAGCTTGTGTTCTGAGTTTAATTGAAAGTATCAGAGCTATGCAACAATTGACGGAGTTTTCGGACGATTAAATGACTAAAATTTAGAATGTTTTCAATTATGAGTCCTATTTCAGTGACCACAATCCACTTGTAGTTAGATTTAAGAGAAAATAAATTTGTTTCAAATATAAAGAAACGTCTTTATAATATTTTTTTACAGATATATGCATTACACAATTGAATTTATAAACATTTCCAAAATTTACAAATATTTACTGAAAGATAGCATACGTACTGATACATAACATGAAAATGCGCTAACACGTCCTGTGTCCAGAATGGAACAGGCTTAATTGCTTGTTTTTTCTCCGATAAAACCGATTATGCTTAAAAAAAAAACAAACAAACAAAATATTTAAATAAATGCAGATATATGCATTACACAATCGAATTTATAAACATTTCCAAAATTTACAAATATTTACTGAAAGATAGCATACGTACTGATACATAACATGAAAATGCGCTAACACGTCCTGTGTCCAGAATGGAACAGGCTTAATTGCTTGTTTTTTCTCCGATAAAACCGATTATGCTTAAAAAAAAAACAAACAAACAAAATATTTAAATAAATCTAATTGTTTTGTCTTAAATACATTTTTTATGTGGTTTAACTCGTTTTCTTCAAATTATGCCGTATCAGATAGTTACTTTGTGTGAGTGTGTGTAAGTGTGTGTGTGTAATTACGAATATTTGTGTACACAGTGGCGCCGAGAGCCAACACGGGCCCCAGGGCAGGACACCATTGCGGGTCCTTTAATAAACAATAAGTCGTGAAAAAAATTGACATGATCGGGGCAGCCGGGCCCCTTTACAGATGCGGGCCCCCTGGCAATGAATGACCCCCCCCCTCTCTCGGCGTGCCTGTGTGTACATGATTGTTCAGCACGCACGGCTTCGTTATTGTCCGAATAGTCAGGGGAGACTATCAATGGCTGACTGGTGACAGAGAATGAGATCGAAGAACACGTGTGTGTGTGGGTACGTGAGTAGCGGACGAGTGGACATGTGTACTAGTGGCTGATGACCACCTCTTGTTGAGACAGTTAGTGTAGGTCACTCCTGGGGGGGAGAGTCGAATCAGTTCTACTATATGAGATATCTACGGTTGTGATGTTTTATTCAAGCGTGTCATTAAACATTTATGTATTATATATCGCGCTGGAATTATTGTTATCTTGATCAAAGGCCCGGTACCCGGACCGGCGAGTATTATTTTTAGCCAAGCAAGAGTTCACTTTCCTTGAGTGAGACTAAAAAAGTTTGGAATTACCCAGTCTATTTTTAGCCGCGGAGGTTATACATACGCTTGCACTCGCCCGTACGTACGCCAGGCTAGACGATTATCTATTAGATTGTAACGTACGGAGTTTCAGTGTTATTTGTAATACATGTACCTCCAGACAAGCGTGGGACGGATGGCCGAGTACTGTAGACCAGGCTTGCGGAGCCGGAGCCGGAGCCGAGAAGCCGGGAGCCGATACTTTTTGCTGGAGCCGGAGCCGGAGCCGATAAAATCTAGCGGCTCCACGGCTCCCAAATGCTTTTTTTTGTACACAGAATTTTTTTTTAGCTTTAAAATTCCAAATTTGATTGTTTGCTTCCTACAATTTGAAATGTTATTTTTACAAACAGTAACAGCGTTAAAATGATAGCGTGCACGCACATCACCACAAGAAATCTTTAACGGGGAATCGTTTTGTGTTCTTTTTAAATCTTGTTTACCCTCCGAAATTTTTTTTAATGGCATGTTATTTTGTTATATATAAAGTTTAAAGTTTTATTTCATAGAATAATTGTATCAATCATTTAAAATAAATTTTTACTAAGACGACAAATAGAACGCGTCATTTCGTATTATTATTTGACCGCGAATCAGGCCCGTAGCGTGTGTGGGGGTCAGAGAGGCTTAGCCCCCCTTGCGTTTTGTCTGGCCCCCTCTGCTTATTTGCTCTATTTAGTAAAATGTATTACCTGCCCCCCCCCCCCGCTATTGACTGGCCACTGTTGTAGGATGCCTGGCCCCTGCTGTAGGATTTTCACGCTACGGGGCTGCCGCGAATTTGTAATAGACTAAAAACAAAATGGTCGCTTTCTGTATGTAACAATTTTATTCTAAACAGAATATCTGAAATAGAGTCTATAAATTTATAAGGCTGTGGCTATACGGACCCGGGTCCCGATAAAATCCAATTGTTACTCGGACCCGTGGCAAATATGCACTAAGCTTAGCTATATTTAAACTTTATTAGACGGAACCCGAAAAAATAATAATACAGAGTCCGCTCAGTGGAACCCTAGATACTGAGTAACGATTAAATCATACAATTCAAATATAATAAAGTTTATGTATAGCTAAGCTAAGTGCATATTTGCCATGGGTCCCAATAAGTATCAGACTTTATTGGGACGGGGGCCCAAAAAAAAGTCGGAGTTTATTGGTACCCGGGTCCGAATAGTCACTTCGAGTTTATGAATAATAAATATAAATACTGAAGTCTTTAAAATATTTTAAATAATGTATCATTTTACTATTTGCTAATTTGATCATTGAAATAACTTTTTATTTTTATGAAAATGGCGACTAGTGAAACCTCGGTCGAAAATAATGATATGATTCTGGATACACTGAAATGGTTTGTTTTTAGTAAAACCAACATGCGTATATTTTTCAAGTTCCTGACTATGGGGCAGCCCCGTATCGTGAAAATTCTACAGCAGGGGCCAGGCAATAGCAGGGGGGGGGGCAGGTAATACATTTTACTAAGTAGAACAAATAAGCAGAGGGGGCCAGACAAAACCCAAGGGGGGCCCGGTCCCCCCGCACGCTGTGGGCCTTCTATGGGGGTGAACGCGACAAAATTTGCATAACTTTTTATCAGCGGCATGTTTGCGTGGCACAATTACAAACATTTTTGTCTCGTTTGATACTATCTTAATAGGGAGCCGGAGCCGGAGCCGTCAAATTTGTGGGAGCCGGAGCCGGAGCCGAAAAAAATTTGGCGGCTCCGCAAGCCTGCTGTAGACACTCGACTGTCGACCTGAGAGTCCTGGGTTCAATCCACGGTAAGAACAATGGAATTATCCCTGGTGTTATTTTGGTGCAAAGTCGTCCCACAGGTCCACAAAGCTTTAAATGGGTATCTGACTTAAGTAAAGGCGGCTGGGCGATGTGCTAACCACACAATCCCTTCACATGCCGAGGTTATAGAAACAGATGAATTCTACACTTCATCTGCCCCGATGGCCCGCTAGGGCTTAGGGAACTTTTTTTAGCGTGTAGTTTTCAGAATATTACAGTTTTTTTTTCAATGCGAATTTTGTTTATGTAACAATTGTGTAAATCGTGCCCTTCGCATAAATTGCGACATGATTGAACTTTTTTAACATTTCTTCATCTTCTAATTTTTTTACTATTTATTTTCCTCAATAAAATAATTTACATTTGTTCAAAAAATAAATAAATAAAACTCAACAGCTAAATAAAAGTTTAGAATTTAGCAAAAAATGTCAACATAACCTAAAGTACGATGCTCCTCCTCACCCAGTGGTTGCTTTATGTTCATCACAAAATGCAGCAAACGTCACAAAGAGTCACATTGAAACATTTGTGCGTGTCAGTTTAAATGACACCCCCCCCCGCCAAGGCTATTCCTCATTGCCTCAGATGGTAGGGTGGCCCCGAGACGCACCATCGCCTCAAGCTGCCAAACATCTCTGAAAAAAAAAACCAACTTAACACTATGAACGCATACAGATTTAAACTGAATGTACTTATCCCAACCCTCAAAGGGAGATAACAATTACTTTTGATATGATTTGTCGTTCTTGCATCATCTCGAGTCACGCCACCCCCCCCCCCACCCCCGCGCTGATAAAAATATTTTCAAAAGTTGATTGGCCAGCTCAGTCCGGGCCCCTAAAACTCGCCGGCCCCCTGCCCACCCCCGGGCGGCACTGCCTATGGACGTCTCTGAATAATAAAGACACAGTAACTGGTTCCATATTACTGACTTATGATACTATCAGATGCATCCAGGTGTTGTGTTATGGACACTGGTTCCATATTACTGACTAATGATACTATCAGATGCATCCAGGTGTTGTGTTATGGACACTGGTTCCGTATTACTGACTAATGATACTATCAGATGCATCCAGGTGTTGTGTTATGGACACTGGTTCCATATTACTGACTAATGATACTATCTGATGCATCCAGGTGTTGTGTTATGGACACTGGTTCCATATTACTGACTAATGATACTATCTGATGCATCCAGGTGTTGTGTTATGGACACTGGTTCCATATTACTGACTAATGATACTATCAGATGCATCCAGGTGTTGTGTTATGGACACTGGTTCCATATTACTGACTAATGATACTATCTGATGCATCCAGGTGTTGTGTTATGGACACTGGTTCCATATTACTGACTAATGATACTATCAGATGCCTCCAGGTGTTGTGTTATGGACACTGGTTCCATATTACTGACTAATGATGCTATCAGATGCATCCAAGTGTATTATCAGCGTTTGATGACGCAATTTAGTAGGCTCCGCCCACCACAGCTTCTATCACGTCATTCCTCAATCCCGTTGTTATTTTATTCTGAGTTGTACGTGTATACGTCATTTCTAACAAAATGACGTATGATACAACCAACAGCGAGGAGCACGTGTTTTATTTTAGCAGTTGTGAGATCAGTCTAGCTTTGGGCATCGTGGTATGGCGGATGTATGTTGTAGTTTGTATCTAGGACGGTAGTTATTGTACTCCTACTGAGTTCACCATTTAATGTCAGTTCATGTTCATGCAGTGATATATTCAAGAATTAAATATTCTTATTCTTACTATCTATTGTAGTCGACTTCGTATATTAATAATGTTCACTGTCTTTGTAACATCCACTGCAAGTTGATAAAAGAACCTCGCAACAATAACAGTGTACGCTATGTTCACCAACGACAAAACCTGTTAAGGGTCAAATGAAATGAATAAAAGAGCTAAAGGTTTATGACATCATATTGAAATCTAAGAAAAAAGAAATACAATACAAATAACCTAACGAAAATAGAAAACATTGCGAATAAGTCAATTTTTGTTTCCGTTTTTCAATGCAATAAATACGGATTTAGTTTTCAAGTTTTGAAGGTTTAGAACTTGGACGGGTTCCTCCATAGTTTCAAATGCTAACCTGATTCGCTTAAGGATAGAGCGCACACTATTTTGTAGGATTTGTTGCTTGTGTAGATTAGATATTAACTTTACAGTACATGACCGATTTTTTTTTAAAATACCTTAAAATACATTGCAAACTTCAATACATTTGGAGATTTTTTTTTTTAAAGCTTTGATAACTACAAAGGCAGTTCTCGGGACAATTTCTCCTCTCTCTTGAACACTGAAAGAAGCCACTCTAACACACATGAGAAAACACACCCACTATAACACAATTTAGAACAAACACAAACACACTCACACATGAAAAAAACACACACACTCACACACATGAGAAAACACACACACACTCACACACATGAGGAAACACACACACACACACATGAGAAAACACACACTATAACACACATTAGAACACACACACATACACACTCACACACATGAGAAAACACACACACTCACATACATGAGAAAACACACATTAGAACACACACGCACACATGAGGAAACACACACTCACACACATGAGAATACACACACACACACTCACACACATGAGGAAACACACACACACACTCACACTTAAGAAAACACACACTCACACACATGAGAAAACACACACACACACACACTCACACACATGAGGAAACACACACACACACTCACACATGAAAAAACACACACACACTCACACACACATGAGGAAACACACATAGACACTCACACACATGAGGAAACACACACTATAACACACATTAGAACACACACACATACACACTCACACACATGAGAAAACACACACACTCACACACATGAGAAAACACACATTAGAACACACACACACACATGAGGAAACACACACTCACACACATGAGAATACACACACACACACACTCACACACATGAGGAAACACACACACACACTCACACATAAGAAAACACACACTCACACACATGAGAAAACACACACACACACACTCACACACATGAGGAAACACACACTATAACACACATTAGAACACACACACACACACTCATACATATGAGGAAACACACACTCACACACATGAGAAAACACATACACACACATGACGAAACACACACACACGAGGAAACACAACACACACACACACATGAGAAAACACACACACACACACACACACACTCACACACATGAGGAAACACACACACACACACTCACATGAGGAAACACACACACACACACTCACACATTAAGAAACACACAAACACACACTCATACCATGAGGAAACACACACACACATGAGGAAACAGACACACACTCAGACACATGAGGAAACACACACACACACACTTACACATGAAGAAACACACACACACTTACACATGAGGAAACACACACACACACACTCACACATTAGGAAACACACAAACACACACTCATACCATGAGGAAACACACACACACATGAGGAAACAGACACACACTCAGACACATGAGGAAACACACACACACACACTTACACATGAGGAAATACACAAACACACACTCACACACATGAGGAAACACACACACACACACCTATACACACATATATTCAGTCTCACACTAACACACATCTATCCACTCCCTTCTTAGAAAACACATTAAGATGATCTCTTTTAATGAAAACATGCAATCAAACATTCTAGTAAAAAACTTTGGCGGCAATAGTCCAATAGGTAGGTACACATTCGAACAGCGGCTCTCAAAACTATGCCAACTAGCACCATGGCAACTAGCACCATGGCAACTAGCACCATGGCAACAAGCACCATGGCAACTAGCACCATGGCAACAAGCTCCATGGCAACAAACACCATGGCAACAAGCACCATGGCAACAAGCACCATGACAACAAGCACCATGGCAACAAGCACCATGGCAACAAGCACCATGGCAACTAGCACCATGGCAACAAGCACCATGGCAACAAGCACCATGGCAACTAGCAACATGGCAACAAGCACCATGGCAACTAGCACCATGGCAACTAGCACCATGGCAACAAGCACCATGGCAACAAGCTCCATGGCAACAAACACCATGGCAACAAGCACCATGGCAACTAGCACCATGGCAACAAGCACCATGGCAACTAGCACCATGGCAACAAGCACCATGGCAACTAGCACCATGGCAACTAGCACCATGGCAACTAGCACCATGGCAACAAGCACCGTGGCAACTAGCACCGTGGCAACAAGCACCATGGCAACTAGCACCATGGCAACTAGCACCGTGGCAACAAGCACCATGGCAACAAGCACCATGGCAACTAGCACCATGGCAACAAGCTCCATGGCAACAAACACCATGGCAACAAGCACCATGGCAACAAGCACCATGACAACTAGCACCATGGCAACAAGCACCATGGCAACAAACACCATGGCAACAAGCACCATGGCAACAAGCACCATGGCAACTAGCACCATGGCAACAAACACCATGGCAACAAGCACCATGGCAACAAGCACCATGACAACTAGCACCATGGCTACCATGGCAACAAGCACCATGGCAACCGTCGACTAATTTCGCGTTTACTATCCAACGCCATTTTGCAGTTAAAAAAAAAATTGGCTTCCGTTACTTTGTCGAGCAGCAAGTGCGCAACAAGTGGCTTGCTAGCGGTACTGTATCATACTCAATATGTTCGAGAACCCCCTGATGTAGACGATGGAACGAATTATTTGTTAGGGGATAGCTGGTCAGTAACGTGGTGCATTGAATACACTGAAAAACTTTCATTGTGCAAGGCAATACCAAGACGCCATCGAAAACAGCTTTGTTGTGGGCTACAGTCTATATATAAAGTTGTTTTTTTTTTGTGCTAAAAATCACGTAATCACTCCCCCTCCCCCCACCCCCCGCCCCGGCCTTTATTTTGAAATAAAGTTCATTACAGTCGTTTATGGGTAGAAGAGTCAAGTAACCCACCCCCATCCCCCCCCCACCTCAATGCCTAAAAAACTGCCAAAACAATTTTTTATGTTATCAAATCTGATGGATACTTCAAACTATCATTTTAAATGACTAGTCAAATTACTGATTCTTTCAACAAAAAAAATATATATATAAGTGACGTGTGTTTTATTTGGTTTCAGGGCCGTCTTATGATCGTTGTGGGCCCTAGACCGTTTTTCGCCTAAATTATAAGGGGGGCCCAGAGATAGAAAGCAATCTCATTTTTAGGCCCCGTTAGGTTTGTTTGCCCTAGGCATGGTGTCTAACTGTGTCTAACGTTGCCTAACTGTGCCTGTGTCTAACGTTTCCTAGCTGTGCCTAACTGTGCCTAACTGTGTCTAACGTTGCCTAACTGTGCCTGTGTCTAACGTTTCATAACTGTGCCGAACTGTGCCTAACTGTGTCTAACGTTGCCTAACTGTGCCTAACTGTGTCTAACGTTGCCTAACTGTGCCTAACTTTTACCTATGGGATAAGGCGGATCTGAAGGTAATATTCACTTGGTATGACAGAAATGACCAGTGTCTTTGTTTAACACTCTGACAAACAATGTTCAGATCGTCAGTA
>JAGDYQ010000005.1:2473660-2487862 GCA_021962125.1 Bulinus truncatus | reverse complement strand
GGGCTGGGTTAGGTTTATACTATGTAAGCCCCAGACATAATACGGGGATGGGTTAGGTTTATACTATGGAAGCCCCAGACATAATACGGGGCTGGGTTAGGTTTATACTATGGAAGCCCCAGACATAATACGGGGCTGGGTTAAGTTTATACGTATGTAAGCCCCAGACATAATACGGGGCTAGATTAGAGTTATACGTATGTAAGCCCCAGACATAATACAGGACTGTCGAGACAAACTAAATAAGAACTGGGGCCTATGCAGCTTTAGATTACACGTTTAAATTTTAATACAAAAATACAACAACACTACAACACAACTTTAATGGTCGCTTACATTAGCTGTTGAAACAAAACAATAAAAAAATGTAAAGATCCCTTAAGCCACTACAGGCTCATCGGGGCAGATGAAGTGAAGGATTCATCTGTTTCAGTGTGATTAGCACAATGCACAGCGGCTTTTACTCCCCCAACTTATAGTCAGGTACCCATTTAAAGCTGGGTGGACTTGGGGGACTTTCACCAGGACCTGAAAAAATCCCAAGGTTCGAACCGAGGATTCCGCCGGTCGACAGTGGAAGAAATATAAAAGTATCCCAACAAAGACAAACAGACATAAACAAACAACACAAACAGACATAACTGCAGATGTGTTGTGTGTGTGAGTGTGTGTGTGAGTGTGTAATCCCTGTAGGAATGAGATGAAATCTCTTGGATCCTTAAGCCATACATGGGACCGTTTTATTTCACCCCCACCATGGTCAATAGTGTAATGGCCATGGAGGCACCACGAAAGATAAACCGGATGGGGGGGGCTTAAACCATGACCAGAAATATCAATTGCTCCTCACCATAGATCAAACCAGAGACCATCCATCCCCCCATTACAAAATCCCTCCCCCTAAATGGGATAATTTTATAGGTTTTTGCCCTGCCCTTATTTTATCCCCACCACAACCGGGAGTGCAATGGTTAAGGTGGCACCACGGGAGATATGGAGGGAACTTTCATCATAACCTGAACAAATCTTTTGGTTCTCACCGGAGATCGAATCAGGGATCCAGGACGACAGTCAAGCGCTTTATCGCACGACCAGGGGCGCCGAGAGCCAACAAGGGCCCCAGGGCAGGACATCATTGCGGGCCCCTTGTCAAAATACAGTCAATTCCGGATATAGTCATATGAAGAGTATATACAAAAAGTTTTAAACTAAATTCATTTTACTTTGCCCCCGTTAATGCACTATCGCCGATAAAGCTACACAAGTTTTTCATAACAATGTAATTTTGTGGAACTGACTTTTACGACATGCAGAGAGAAACTTTGCGGGCTTTTCTTCTTGCAAACACTTCAATTATATTGTTGTAGTCAATCGTTCTTGCAAGTCGACCTTCCACTGCCAGCATTCCAAGGCTGGTTAGGCGTTCTCGACACATTGTCGATCTCAGAACATTTTAACTTGGGCCAATGTGCTGAAAGATCGTTCTGCTTGAGCAACGGTAACCGGAAGTGTGCAGAAGATACGTAGCATAATGACTACGTTTGGAAACAGTATATCGATTTTCAAATTGTGTAAACGGTTCAGCAAGTCAAATGGCGACAAACTTTTCTGCCCAAGGTTTGCAACGTGTATTGTTTTCAGATGCTGCAACTCATTCAACAGATCGGCGCTAACATCAACAACATATTTATACGCCAGGTTCCTGGCTGCGATGAGGACGTCTTCTGTATTCATATCATGATATTTCCACAGAACGCCGAACCATTTGTCCAAATTCTTCGCCGCTTCGTATCGTGTTGTTAAATTCGCATTCACGCAGTCAATCACGACGTAGAGAACGGAACGCTTGAAGTATTCGTGTCGATCCTGCTGATCATCATTGTCGTCGAAAATTGTTCTGTCTGGTAACTGTCGTCTTCGTTTGTGTTTTGTCTCTGCTAAACACAGGGACTGTTCAATACCGCAGCTCTCAGCGATAAGTTTGCTATCAGACATTATCTCATTCCACTTGGATCGAAGCAGTTTTAAGTCGCCAATGAGGTCACGAATATTAGCAGCTTCGACATCAAGAGTTGCTTCTCTTGCCTGCTGCAGCAAATTTCTAAAATTTATAGCTTTTAAATTGTTCAACCACAGCGATGCCATCAGAATTGATTCGAAAGAAGACATGTATGAAATCATGTCGGCTACATCAGAAAGAGTCTCTGGTGTCAAATTCAGTTCCTACACTTGGGTAAGCGCCGTCATTATACCTGGCAAATGCGCTGTGAAATATTATAAAATTCTATTGATAACTCTATGGCTTTTTACACCGGGAGGAAACGAAGAGGTTTGTCGATTGAGCAAATTCTGGCTTGTGATTGGATTGAGAGCAAAATGCACGCGAACAAGTTTCATCTGAGCTAATCCCAGTGGAAAAAGCCATAGAGTTATCAGTAGAATTTCACAATATTTCTATGGAAATCTATTCATAACTCTATGACTTTTTTCCACCGGTACCACTTCATCTTCATTCTATGACAAATTCTATGATGGGACACATCATACTCAGATTTCAAGTAGTCTAAAAATAGCTATACACCAATTCACACTCGGATTGGTTTATGAGATCTAACGAGCCTCAGCAGTCGACTGAATTTTTAAGTTTCGTTCGGATTGGCTGCTATCGGCTGTCATCGACGCAGTGGCGAATTTAGGCCTAGGCGCACTAGGCGCGCGCCTAGGGCCCCAGATAATTTAGGGGCCCCAAAACCTAGTTTTATAAAAGTAAAAAACAACACGATTGCTGTGAGGGTTTTGGGAATTCCACAAATCTATAAATAGTCTTTCAGACTGGTAAACAATGCGAGTTGTCGAACGTGGTTGACTGTGTCTTGCTTGCTGTTACGTATTAAGTTGGCGCTAGTGTTCGAAGTGACAAGTAACGTACGGTACGTACCAGTAGTTGGCGCACCTTACGTCACAGATTTTAATTAATAATTCTAATTCAAACTTTCATTTCTTTGCAAATTGTAATAACTAATTGTTAATTGCCAGTTTATTACACTATTTTGATAATTTTGTTCTTGCTACCCACTACACTTTGTGTGGATGAATGATCATTGATCATTTTTCCTTTACTGTTGTAGCCGATTGCGACACAATCGTTGCATTAAAACTATGTCTATAAAATAATGGGCAATGCTGTCAGAGATCAGTTTATATCAGAAGTAAAGAAATCGATTTCTTTCTCTTTGCTTGTTGATTCAACACCTGATGTTAGCCAGGTGGACCAGCTAACTGTGATACTCAGATATGTTCTCATTGATGGTGAAATTAAAGAACGATTTTTAACTTTTGTTGACATCTATGCTCATTACGCTCAAAATCTGGAGCAAGTGATACTAGACGTTTTGAAGAACTGGGGATTAGATATCACAAAATGCAGGGGACAGAGCTACGACAATGCTTCTAATATGTCTGGCAGATACTCGGGCTTGCAGGCTCGAATCAAGGCACACAGTGCAAATGCTGTTTACATTCCCTGCTCCCATAGCTTGAATCTAGTTGGTAATGCGGCTGCAGAATCGTGGCTTTCAGCAGTATAATACTTTGACTTTATTCAACATGTTTATGTTTGGTTCTCAGCATCCACACACAGGTGGAACATCCTTAAAAGTCATCTAGTCAAAAATGGATGCACCATAAAGAAAGTTTCGGACGCAAGATGGTCAGCTATAGCGGATGCAGTGTTTGCATTGCATCAGAACTACATTGGTATTCAGGAAGCTCTTCTTCAAGCAGCCGAAGATCGTGATCAGAAGGCAGCTGTAAGAAATGAGTCTAACGCTCTTGCTAACAAAATGGATCTTTTTGAAACTGCATTGATGACTGTTCTTTGGGATACAATTTTACAGCGGATGAATGCAACCAGCAAATCCCTGCAAAATTCAAATGTATATCTTGATGCTGGTGTAAATCTTCTAGAATCACTGAAGCTATTTATTAACAACGAAGTCCGAAACGATTTCACTCGTATTGAAGAGCGAGCAGCATTGCTTATGAACGAGGATCTCAAAGACTGTAAATATCAAGATGAAGTGAGCCGCAAGAAGAAGCGAAAACCGTTTTCTGATGAAAGCAATGAACCGGAAGTTATTTTAACTGGTCGTGATAATTTTATTGTTAACACAGTAAACGCCATTTGTGATAAATTGATCACGGAACTTGATCACAGAATAGAAGCATGCAAAGGTATAAATGATTTGTTCAGTCTATTTTTCAAGGACAAGGTAGATGACTTGAACACAAAGATCTCGGCCTTGATCGAAGAATACAAAGACGATGTTTATTCTGATACCACTGCCGATGAAATCAAACAGTTTTTGCATTTCGCTAAAGAAGAAGGCGCTAAATCTGCGGTAGAGATGTACCAGCTTATAGCAGTGGGTGGACTACAATGTACATTTCCCAATGTGGAAACCCTTCTAATAATCTTTCTCACCATTCCTATATCAAACGCAACTGGAGAACGGTCATTTTCTGTGTTGAAAAGGATCAAGAATTACTTGCGGAATTCCATCAGCCAATGTAGGCTGGGAGATTTGTCTATTTTATGCATTGAATCAAAGGAGACATTATAATACGATTTCAATGCGCACATTGACACGTTCGCGATATTGAAGAGCAGGAAAAAAGTTATATAACTGTATTAAACTGACAATTGTAAGTTCTAGCTAGTATGCATAACTATGTAGTATGCATGTTAAATAATACATGAGTGTTTTGACTATTGTTGTATTCTGATTATTTTTAAATGCCTTACAGGCGAGGGGGTCCCAAATCGGTAATGCGCCTAGGGCCACAGTTTTGGTAAATACGCCTCTGCATCGACGTACCCTCAATAAACAATGAGTCGTGAAAAAACTGACATGGTTGGGGCGGCCGGGTCCCCTTACAGATGCGAGTCCCCTGGCAATGACCCCCCCCCTCTCGGCGTGCCTGCGCACGACCGCCCATTAAGATAGTCAAATGGGACTGCTGCATGTTAACACCACTGTTAAAGCCCCCCCCCATCCCCACCAGGAGTTAAACTTTTCTTTTGTTTATATACAAATATTCTATACGCTTTTGTACTAGAAGTTCATTAGTAATAGGTGACAAAAGGGCAGACAATAACATGACAGATTCACCTCAATACACCACCATTTTGTTTAAAGAAATTAGGCCTGTGCAACATTCTTAGAAATAGAATGATTATAATGTATTCAAGTAGAAACATAAGGGGACCCTTCAGTTTTCTTCTCTCCTTGGGCCCCACTCATACATGACGTCAAAGCCAAGAGCTACATATAAACCTGACCACCCCCTCCGCCTCTCCTTAGTTACGCTTTTGAATTTTTCATCCATTTTACCTGATCATTACAAACTAAAATCGTTGGGTTTGTCTAATGGCAATTAAATATGCTACATTTTATCACTCGGTAATATTTCTAATTCCATTTCCAAAATAATCAGGTCCAAAGGTCTAAGAGCTTTTTTTTTTGTTTTCAAGACCCTTTGTAACACGCAAGTGGATAAAGACAGGAAGCTATAGTTTGGCGGTATCTGGACATAAAATGGAGTCATCACCAAGACAACAGCCAAACACTGAGCAGTCAATAACATTAGACGGCAAAGGGTTTCTTGGCGGGATGGCTAAGGTACCGAGATTAACACGTGTTACACGTTGTTATTGTCGTGTTGATAAGAAACGAAATAAGGGGAAGTGTATACCTCATTGACTTGCAGGACGTAGGTCTAGCACCAAGTGGACTGGTCAATGTGTTTTGAGTTTCTGGAACTTATGACTTTAAATTAAGGTAACAATAAAGTTTTTTTTTTCATCTTTCCAGTTTGTAGATGAATTAAAATGTTATATGTTTAATCAGGGCTGTCTTGTGCCGATTTGACCGATTTCTCCAAATTGGGCCCCGCGCCTGGCAGGGGCCCTGCAATTTACTTTTAGCATTAATAGTAATAGTTGTATTTGTAAAAAAAAATTAGAAGAGGGGCCTCGCAAGCATCGGTTAAATTGGGCCCAGCAATTCATAAGGCCGGCCCTGCGTTTAATATTAAAAAATAACAACACAAGAATTGAAACAAAATTATCGTTTTCCTATTGTTAAAAAAAAAACAACAAACAAACATTTTAAGTAAAGTAAAAGGTGACTCAATCATCTCTACCTCCTCCACGCCCACTCGACCTGACCACCGCTATAATTCATACTCAAATGCTTCTAGCAGGACACACCAGAATATAAACTCAATTTACATTCAGAGGATCAGATTAAATAAAATGACACACGAAAGAGAAATATGGGGGGGGGGGGGGAGACGGGTGGTCGTGTGGTTAAGCACTCGACTGAGGGTTCGATTTCCGGCGAGGACCAGTGGATATTTCAGCTCATGGTTAAAGTCCCCGCTATATCTCCAGCAGTGCCTCCAAGGCCGTTGCACAATCAGCTATGGTGGGGATGAAAGAAGGCCCCCATAAAAACCGTGCCATCAGTTGTTTAATAGGAATTAAGAGATTTTTATCTCCCCCTTACAAGGACTTCACACACAGAAATGGGATTAGTACTATAGTATTATCTTATGTTATTTCGTTAATTTTTAAAATATTGTATCATTAGTTTTACTATGTTAATATTTTTTTTAAAGATAGTCTCTCTATTAATTTATCTCCAGTTTGTTAGCTTAAGTAAAACATAACGATTAGTTTATAATTAGTATCAAACAATAATAACAACTTATCAAATACACAATAAGGTGTAAACACAAACAATAAAATCTTCTTAATATTTTATTGTTTCCTTTGTATATAGCAATTGTTAGCAGTTATAATCGGTCTTTTTGTTTTCAGGAATTATTCAATTAGAGTTTCTATACAAATATTTTAATAATCTTTAGATTTCATTAATATGATTTTTTTTCAGACTTCAACCGTGCCCTGATATTTTCTACATTTTTTTTTAGAAAAATAGAGTATTTTTAAATTGCTATTTCAAACTGACGTCATGGGATGTACAGGAAGTAAGCTGCAACACATTGACAATGCCAATGGCATACAGAGGGTTAATAAAGACAATCCCAATGGCAAACATGGGGCTAATAAAGACTACAATCATCACGCCAGCAAGAAAGAAATACCGGAGAAAACAGTGCCAAATGGAACTAAGGACATTACGATGCACGATGCGATGCAGACGACAACTGAAGCAAGCGAAATATCAGTGAAAGAAATCACAAGTGAAATGATTTTAAACGACGAGGGGAAAGACGCCGCCTGTTCGGAACATGGGTCGGAGGCAACTGATGGTGACGCCGCTGAACAAAAACATGAAGAGGAGAGTGAAGAACCAGAAAGTCCTATACAAGACGCCGTTTCTGGAGAACTTAATATTGTGGAACAAACTGAAGCGGAACAAACTGAAGTGGAACAAAATGAAGCGGAAATGAATGAAGTAGAAGCAGACGAGGACATGTTGAAAGCAACAGTTGATATTGATGATTACAATGAAGATGAACAGAAAACCATAACCATGGAAGGTGACAGAGAAGGTAAGTAAATTATTGCCCTAGACACTTCACCACAGCTACCCTAGCCACTTCACCACTGCTACCCTAGTCACATCACCACTGCTACCCTAGTCACTTCACCACAACAACCATAGTCACATATTTTTAAACTATCTTTTTACACACTCGAGTTCAGAGGTGGGCAAAATATTTAGCTTCGCCGGCCGCGTTGGGTTTGTTAATTTGGGCTGGACCAAGAGCATGTATGGGCAGTTGAAATTAACTACAGTAAATAAAAGACTAGGCCTGTGCTTCCCTCTGAAACGAATGGCAGACCGCAGTTTGGTAATGGTTGTTCTAGTTATATCTTAGTATTTTACTGGTGTATTCCTTATTTAACAATTTACATTTTTTATAATGTCTTAGTGTTTTTAGAGCATTTTCGAAAAAAAAATGCTCTATTGTCCCCGTTTTGTCAGTCCGTCTGTCTGTGTACACCCTAGATCTCAACAACCATAAGTCCTAGACCCATGATCTATATATCATTTTGTAGGTCTTGGCCTGCCAAGAAATTACTTTTTTCATTTCGCGATCTGACCTCTCAGGGCCGTAAAAGGGGCCTTAGTACCGTTTTTTACTATATAAGCTATATTAATAAAGGAGCGCTATATCTCAGCAACTATAAGTCCTAGACCCATGATGTATATATCATTTTGTAGGTCTTGGCCTGCCATGTGTACATCAAAAGTTCATTTCGCGATAGGACCTCTGAGGGCCGGGCTTCAGGGCTCCTAAGGGGCTTATATATTATATATACACCTTGTACGTTCAATAACCCGTTCATTTGGTGCGAAATACTGCAGCACGTAGTTTCACCAAGATTTATTAAGAAACTCATCAAATGAAATAGTAAGCTTGTGTTCTGAGTTTAATTGAAAGTATCAGAGCTATGCAACAATTGACGGAGTTTTCGGACGATTAAATGACTATAATTTCGAATGTTTTCAATTATGAGTCCTATTTCAGTAACCACAAACCACTTGTAGTTAGATTTAAGAGACAATATTTTTTTTCAAATATAAAGAAACGTCTTTATAATTTTTTTTTACAAATATATGCATTACACAATTGAATTTATAAACATTTCCAAAATTTACAAATATTTACTGAAAGCTAACAAACGTAACACGAAAATGCGCTAACACGTCCTGTGTCCAGAATGGAACAGGCTTAATTGCTTGTTTTTTTCACATTTTTTATTTACTACGTTGACAAGTGGGGGGGGGGGGTAGGGGGGAGTTTAATGTGGAGCAGTAAACAAGCTGAGACGGGAATTGTGTCTCCTCCCCCCTCTCCCCCCCCCCCCACCTACATCATCAAAGCCGAAAACGTTTGATAAAATTTAACTAAGAAACATATTTTCTTTAATATTTCTTCGTATATGTAAAGCACACCGTGTAACGGTCCTACATAAACCTTACATTGTTAAAACCTTGAACTTCAGCAGAAAATGAAAAAAAAAAGAATCATAGATGTTTTGAGATTCAAATATTACTTTATGATTTTGAACGCCAGCAGCCGATACCTCTCATGGACGCCTGGAAAACTGGGAAATTTAACACCACACTCATTTTATTTTATTTTTGAAAATGTACTTCCTTACTGTTTGCCGTTATTTCTTTTTGGAATTAGACTTTTTTATATTCCAGGGGAGGCCACTTGAGAGAGCCGCATTCCTTTTTTTAAAAGATTACAGATTCTGACCATAGTAAATTTGACCACATTTAATAAAAAAAAAAGAAAATAATTATTTAATTATTTGACCATACATGCCACTATATACACCTACATGCCACTATTTGCCCCATATTAGCCACCGAATGCCCGATATGTAGTTTAGACAAGGTGGATTGTGTATTGGCGTTACCTTCTTTATAAAATCTGCTTGATACTGTTTTATTTTACTGTGGTTGATATGAAAAACAATAAAACAAAATGACAATAGTCCTAGAATTACACTGGGAGCGCGCGTCCTGGATCCTGATTAGGGAAGGGTCTCGCGAAAGACACACTTTATTTTTTTTTTTTAAATCGAGGGGCTGAAAAAAAAATGTCTGCACCAACAAGCCTCAACCGACCTTAATCCGCATCGTTTATTAGGAAGCAATTAATCAATATTATAAGACTGGGTATAGGATGAACAAGGGCATATTTTACATTTTTTTTTTCGATTGGACGGTATCAGTTAGCAGGGGAGATCACTTTTATATTCCATATTTGAATGAAATAATATAATGTTAAATTTGCAGATATTTTATTAAAACTGAGCAAAGAAGTTATAGATAAAATGAGCTTTTTTGGTCTCCCGGTGAGTGAATATTGAGCGTAAATGTCGCCCGGTTATTTAGTTAAAATATGCGAGGGGATGAATTTACATCAAGCAAAGTAAGAGATGCACGACCGCCCCTTCTATATACGCCACTGATAAGTCACCCTAATGTTGATATTTTAGCCTCATGGCAACAATAGTCAACTCAGCTGTGATATATATCTCTCGCCGGGCTCACAGGCGCTGTTATCTGACTCCCTTTATAATGTTACGGCTCTTGAATATTTCATTATACAAAGCGTTTTTTTCTTCTTCTGAAAATGCTTCTTTCATTGGTGCATTGATTTATTGTGAGTTATGCCCCTCTATTAGCGTCACATGGTAACCAGTGCCAATGGTTTAATTACTTAGTTACTTAAATATAGATAACCTTGTTAAAGGCGTAAAGGACCTATTACATAGCACGATACGATTAATTTTCCACCGATTACAAGTTCAGTGCCAACTCACGTTTTCAAATTAACCATAATTAGTTTATAATAAAACTACGTCAGAGGGTACTTTTGGACTGGGAGAGTCCAGGGAGAGACATATAAAAAAAAAAAAGAAATTCAGAACAAAAGAATGCACCTATTTTATATCAGAGAGACCATTTTTGTTTGCTTGATTGGTAAAATTAATCATTAGGCGCAGATAGAAAATGTCAGTTTTCAATTTTGTTTTGAAATTTATTTGTTGTATTTCATTAATGATTTCTTAATGATTTCTTCCTAAACCATATATTTTCAAAAACATTTTTGTTTTTTTCTAAATTATATGAGCTAGGCTTCATTAAGAGTACAAAAGGGAAAATATCATGTTTCCGTTTTATTTAAATAGATACATGACACTGATTTATTAGGCATGATGGCACGAGGGTGGAAGGCGGTAACAAAAAGTTACCTTCATGATGGTACTAGGCCTATCGAGCGAAAAACTGAAACGAATAATGATTAGTTTCTGTGAAACTCAATAGCTCAAATAATTTGTAGGCCTACTGATAGAAAAGAATTCGTTAGTTATGAAATTTATATCTATATCTGGACTGTTGCCAGAAAATTTAGCAAATTGTTTTTGGAACACGTTAAAAAAAAAGTCATAAAGCAAAACAGAAGTTGAGTGCTTTACTTTATAACGGTTTCACATTTTGAAACAACAAACAATAATCACATTTTATTTATTGGTTGAATTCTATGTACAAAAACAAGAATAGCAGGTCTATGGTATTTTGAACAAAATAAATTAAAAAATGCTTAGCACATTACAACTATACATTAGCAGTAGGCCTATATATACCTAGTACATTTTGCAATTTAGTCATGACACTTTTCAATCTGGATTACCTAATTTGTCTGGACAATTATACCATCTCCAGGCACGTGACACCTGCTTGAAAATGTTTGATCTTAATGATGTAAATGTTTGTTGTTAATGGTGTAAATGTTTGTTGTTAATGATGTAAATGTTGTTAATGATGTAAATGTTGTTAATGATGTAAATATTTGTTCTTAATGATGTAAATGTTTGTTCTTAATGATGTAAATGTTGTTAATGATGTAAATGTTGTTAATGATGTAAATGTTTGTTGTTAATGTTGAAAATGTTAATGATGTAAATGTTTGTTGTTAATGTTGTAAATGTTGTTAATGATGTAAATGCTTGTTGTTAATGATGTAAATCTTTGTTGTTCTGTCTTTAACAATAGCAGAACACACATGGACGTTTATAAAAGTTATAAATCCTAGAAAACTGGCGCCCTCTCTGACAACTCCCAGCTGTTCAAACATTTCACCTTAGGACCCATGGGAAATGCTCAGTTCTCTCTCGCTTGTAATTGACCAAACAAAAACTCCTACATGGGCCATATTAGAAGAGGTGCCCTAGGCAGCCACCCAGTTCGCCTGTCCGTCCGTTAGAACAGTTCAGACCACATAAAGTGTTGTGAGAAAGAAAATCATTTTAACGGGGGCTGCCATAAGCGCGTGACTCGTTTGGTCTATTGTAGCTCATATAGCAGTAGCCATGTAGCGTGAAAATTCTACAGCAGGGGCCAGACATTTTATAGCAGGGGGCCAGACATTCTACAGCAGGGGCCAGTCCAATAGCGGGGGGGGGGCGGGAAATAAATGTTACTAAGTAGAGCAAACAAGCAGAGGAGGCCAGACAAAATGCAGGAGGGGCCCGGTCCCCCCGCACTCTACGGGCCTGTATACCAGACGCCCTATGGCGACCAACTTATTTGAGATGACTAAGAAAATACTAACATTAGAAGTTTTCTTACACCACACATGTAAACTTCTAATTTTCCCCCATAGGCTTACAGGAAAAAAAAATGGGCTGCTGAAAAACAAATCAAGAGCCGTGCTTCGTTGCAGAATATTGTAAACAAATAAATTAAAAACAACGGGGGCCCCGTACAAGTGTACCGGTTGATCCCCACATTAGTGGCGGGCCCTGTATATACTTACTGCTTACATTGTCTGTTTTTTTGTGGTTTATAACATTCAGTGCTAAAGCTGTTAACTGTACTCATTCGGTTGATAACATTCAGTGCTATAGCTGTTAACTGTACTCATTCGGTTGATAACAATCAGTGCTATAGCTGTTAACTGTACTCATTCGGTTGATAACATTCAGTGCTAAAGCTGTTAACTGTACTCATTCGGTTGATAACATTCAGTGCTATAGCTGTTAACTGTACTCATTCGGTTGATAACAATCAGTGCTATAGCTGTTAACTGTACTCATTCGGTTGATAACATTCAGTGCTAAAGCAGTTAACTGTACTCATTCGGTTGATAACATTCAGTGCTAAAGCAGTTAACTGTACTCATTCGGTTGATAACATTCAGTGCTAAAGCAGTTAACTGTACTCATTCGGTTGATAACATTCAGTGCTATAGCTGTTAACTGTACTCATTCGGTTGATAACATTCAGTGCTAAAGCAGTTAACTGTACTCATTCGGTTGATAACATTCAGTGCTATAGCAGTTAACTGTACTCATTCGGTTGATAACATTCAGTGCTATAGCAGTTAACTGTACTCATTCGATTGATAACATTCAGTGCTATAGCAGTTAACTGTACTCATTCGATTGATAACATTCAATGCTATAGCAGTTAACTGTACTCATTCGGTTGATAACATTCAGTGCTATAGCAGTTAACTGTACTCATTCGGTTGATAACATTCAGTGCTATAGCAGTTAACTGTACTCATTCGATTGATAACATTCAGTGCTATAGCAGTTGACTGTACTCATTTGGTTGATAACATTCAGCCCCCCTAGCCCCCCCCCCTGGCTACGGCCTTGCAAATGACCATCATTAACCATTGTATCGTGATGCCACTATACAAATGACCATCATTAACCATTGTATCGTGATGCCACTATACAAATGACCATCATTAACCCTTGTGATGCCACTATACAAATGACCATCATTAACCCTTGTAACGTGATGCCACTATACAAACTGACCATCATTAACCCTTGTGATGCCACTATACCAATGACCATCATTAACCCTTTAATCTTGATGCCGCTATACACATGACCATCGTTAACCCTTGTGATGCCACTATACAAATGACCATCGTTAACTCTTGTATCGTGATGCCACTATACTAATGACCATCGTTAACTCTTGTATCGTGATGCCACTATACAAATGACCATCGTTAACTCTTGTATCGTGATGCCACTATACAAATGACCATCGTTAACTCTTGTATCGTGATGCCACTATACAAATGACCATCGTTAACTCTTGTATCGTGATGCCACTATACAAATGACCATCGTTAACTCTTGTATCGTGATGCCACTATACAAATGACCATCGTTAACTCTTGTATCGTGATGCCACTATACAAATGAGCATCATTAATTCTTGTGATGCCACTATACAAATGACCATCGTTAACTCTTGTATCGTGATGCCGCTATACAAATGACCATCGTTAACCCTTGTGATGCCACTATACAAATGACCATCATTAACTCTTGTATCGTGATGCCGCTATACAAATGACCATCATTAACCCTTGTGATGCCACTATACCAATGACCATCATTAACCCTTTAATCTTGATGCCGCTATACACATGACCATCGTTAACCCTTGTGATGCCACTATACAAATGACCATCGTTAACTCTTGTATCGTGATGCCACTATACAAATGACCATCGTTAACTCTTGTATCGTGAAGCCACTATACAAATGACCATCATTAACTCTTGTATCGTGATGCCGCTATACAAATGACCACCGTTAACTCTTGTATCGTG
>JAGDYQ010000005.1:2456806-2473160 GCA_021962125.1 Bulinus truncatus | reverse complement strand
GTGGTAAAGCGCTCGACTTCCTAGTTCGAGATCCAGTGATATTTCATGTCATGGTTAAAGTAACACCCATTGAATAAACACGAAATTCCAGGACATGTCTAACATACATAGTTTTCAACATAGTAAGAAAACGACATGACTACATTTAGACTCATAAATAGTACATAACCATCTCAGCAGTTTTTCCATTGCTTCATATTCATTTTTCTTTCAACTTTGTTTAGTTCCAAAAAACTCAGAGTTTAAACCTGCATTAAGTATACTGCATTTCTATCTATCTATCTATCTATCTATCTATCTATCTATCTATCTATCTATCTATCTATCTATCTATCTATCTATCTTTCTATCTATCTATCTAAATTTTTTTATTAGTTAAACTCAAACACTTTAATGATTTAGAACAGCCTGAAACACGAAGACAGACATTAGAAGAAATACAAACTGTATTGGACAGTCTCACTTGAACTGACTAAACTTAAAGTTTCTACTCATGTTAGTGTTGACCTACTAAACTGACAACTGTAGCTTACATTGTCAGTTTCATAACACATATAATTCAGTGACCTTCTCTTGCCACTTTAAAAAAAATGTAGCTGTAAAGCTAGTTGCCCAAGTTTCAAGTGCAACTGTACATGTTTAGAGCTAAAGTGAAGTCGCGCCATTTTGCATTAATAACGTTTTGATACATTCAGTAGTGGTCGTGCGGTGTCTGTGCACTCAACTGTTGACCTGAGTGTCCCTGGTTTGACCCCCCGTGGTACCTCCAAGACACTGTCACTATCGGGCTAAGTTGGGGATGAAAGAAGGGCTCTGCGAAAACCGCCCCATTAGTTCTTTATAGGATCTAAGAAATTTAATTTCATCCTTAAAGAGATCTCACACACACTTTCTATCGTATGGGTCCAGGGTTTGAACCTCAGTGAAAACGTTGATGAAAGTCATGATGAAAGTCCCCAAGTCCACTCAACTTTAAATGGGTTCCTGACTTTTACATGGAAGAGTAATGGGGAATGTGTGTTTTCTAGCCGCACAATCTTCGAAAATGTCGTGGTTACTGAAACAGATGAATTCTACACTTCATCTGGCCCGATGAGCCCTTAGGGGCTTTAGGCTACTTTACTTTTCTTTTTTACTTTCACGAAGATAAAGTAGACTACGAGATTGTAAACAATGTCTGATTGATTCTTATAATGATGATAGTCTGTATGTCTGCCTGATTGTCCGTCTTTACATTTCTGTCTGTGTCTGTACACGCTAAGACTATAGTGGACAGTACTAGACCAGTGGTGGCGAACTTTTTTGGGGCCGCATGCCCAAAATTCAACCAAAAAACAAATCATTTATAACAACGTGGCAATACTTAAAATTAAAAGGAAGTGATATTTTAATCGGGTGCCGACTGATGAGGTTCTGCGTGCCGACTGTGGCACGCGTGCTATAGGTTGACCAACACTGTAATAGACTCTAGGAAATTAAACAAAAATTAGTCTCGGCGGTTCTAAAACTATTAATTTTATTGTTCGTTCAATCTGAGAGCTACTGAGGGTAGCTATAGTAATAGAGCAGGATTCACTACCCATGTATTTGTTTGTACATTGAAGAGAGAGAGAGAGAGAGAGAGAGAGAGAGAGAGAGAGAGAGGAGAGAGAGAGAGAAAGAGAGAGAGAAAAGAAGGAGAGTGAGAAAAAGAGAGAAATGAGAGTGAAAGAGAGAGAGAGAGAGAGAGAGAGAGAATGAGAGAATGAGAGAGAGTATGCCTCAAATAGACTAAGTAAAACAGACAGAGATCTGCTCTACTGTAATAGTGAATAGGAACTGAATATTCAGGTTAGTTCTTTGTTGGACTATTCCAGTCATGGCAATGACGTAGTATATAATTTAAAGTAATTTATGAATCCTCTGTCTACAACAACCAACAGGTGCACGACTCCATATTATACATTGAAGTGAAGTACATTTCTTCTCATTAATAAATGTATCAAATTTCATTTCATAATGCACCTGATTGTTGTATATCCTGTGTCGTCAGAAACCGAGTATGAAATGTTGTCGCCCCACAGGTGTCTAGGTTGGGCGTATGAAATGGTGTCATCCCACAGGTGTCTAGGTTAGGAGTATGAAATGGTGTCATCCCACAGGTGTCTAGGTTGGGAGTATGAAATGGTGTCATCCCACAGGTGTCTAGGTTGGGAGTATGAAATGGTGTCATCCCACAGGTGTCTAGGTTCTAAGAATGAAATAGTGTCATCCCACAGGTGTCTAGGTTGGGAGTATGAAATGGTGTCATCCCACAGGTGTCTAGTTGGGGAGTATGAAATGTTTCCAACTCACAGGTGTCTAGGTGCGGGGTATGACATGTTTCCAGCCCACAGGTGTCTAGGTGCGGGGTATGAAATGTTTCCAACCCACAGGTGTCTAGTTGGGGGAGTATGAAATGTTTCCATCCCACAGGTGTCTAGGTGCGGGGTATGACATGTTTCCAGCCCAAAGGTGTTTATGTGCGGGGTATGACATGTTTCCATCCCACAGGTGTCTAGGTGCGGGGTATGAAATGTTTCCAACCCACAGGTGTCTAGTTGGGGAGTATGAAATGTTTCCAACCCACAGGTGTCTAGTTGGGGAGTAAGAAATGTTTCCAACCCACAGGTGTCTAGTTGGGGAGTATGAAATGTTTCCAACCCACAGGTGTCTAGATGCGGGGTATGACATGTTTCCAACCCACAGGTGTCTAGATGTGGAGTTCGCCAGAGAATACGGCCTAAATATGTATTTCATTAGATGTTTCAAAGAGAAAATACAAAAAAATTATGAGATAATTTACAATGCACCTTTTACCCCAAATGACACTAATCGATAACACAGGTTTGAACGTAATTTATTTGAGTAAATAACAGACTAGGATGTTTGAAAATGGTATACTAAAAAAAGAATTATATCCTGTTTTAAAAAAAAAATATAGCTTTGTTTACCTACCATGACCTACATTATATACAAATAAAATATTATAACGATTGTGAATGTTTTAAGATAAGGCGCGATTGAGAGGATTCGGCTGATTGATACGTTAATTAATCGATATTGAGGACTATAAACATGTTACGGTTAGTTTTTTTATTAGAAAGCTTTGGCAGGCATGTGACAAACATGTTGTGTGATACACTGATCAATCAGGAGAAGGAAGTATAAAAACACATTTCTGTATAGAATGAGTCATTGACGTTACACTGTTGTTGAATTTGGTTATCCACAACAGGCAATGTTAAAACATCTACATTTGTCTTTATCTATCCATCAATCTATCTATCTATCTATCTATCTATCTATCTATCTATCTATCTATCTATCTATCTATCTATCTATCTATCTATCTATCTATCTATCTATCTATCTATCTATCTATCTATCTATCTATCTATCTATCTATCTATCTATCTATCTATCTATCGATCGATCGGTCGATCGATATATCTATCTATCTATCTATCTGTCTGTCTGTCTATCTATCTGTCTGTCTATCTATCTGTCTATCTATCTATCTGCCTACCTGCCTACCTACCTACCTACAAATTTACCCTCACAGATTTTGTATTTTTTCGGGTCAAGGGTTAGGGTGAGGGTTAGGGTTAGTGGATTTCTACGCTATACAAACATACACACAAACATTTATATTTATAAATTTAAAAATATTGAAAGATAAGATATAAATAAACACATTTATCACCTGTTGACGTTTTCATAGTTGTATCTTCTGTTGATGTAGTTTCACTTGTAGTTGTATCTTCTATAGTTGTATCTTCTATAGTTGTATCTTCTGTAGTTGTATCTTCTATAGCTGTATCTTCTATAGTTGTATCTTCTATAGTTGTATCTTCTGTAGTTGTATCTTCTGTATTTGTATCTTCTGTAGTTGTATCTTCTGTAGTTGTATCTTCTGTAGTTGTATGTCCTGTAGTTGTAGTGGATGTTAAATTGGTAGTTGCAGCCTCTGTTGTTAAGCTAGTTGGCGAAGTTGTAGTAGTTACTAAAAAACAAATAATTCAATTTCATGATCTTCATTGAAGGAAAAAATGAAATACAAAGTTACTTACTCGCAGAATAATTAGTTGTTTTTTTTTAATTTTATTTGTAAAATACTTTAAAAATTTTTTTTTAATGAATTCATTAATCAAACTATATATCAATAGGTGAATGTACTTTGTCGTCTGTCTAATTTCCTTATTTTGTCTGTCTACTTATATATTGTCTGTTTGTGTAATCTACATATAGTCTAACTTATCTATATATTTGTTGATCTTATCTACGTAAATATTTCTTTATCTAATATTATATCACCGGTAAACATTATTATATCATCGGTAAACATTATTATATCACCGGTAAACATGGCCACATTGACAGACGTTATTAAAATATAAATGAAAAAAAAAAACCACACAACTTTGTGAACACATATTTTTTTTAATTATTTTTAGTATTTGTATACACAGGAAGTATAAACTATAAAAGGTGATGTCTCGTTGCCATGACAACAATAGATTTTTTCGGCCGTTTCCTCAATTTCTCTTGTTCATTACGCTGGTCAAATATTTATATTTTCATCTGAAACATAGAAATGTAATTAGTATTTATGGATATTTTTATAACAAAATATCTGTTATACGTTTTTTTAGATTTCTAAATAAACACAAAAGATTGTGGCAAGAAATTTAATACTATTGCAGCTGTAGGCATTGTTATCTTGTTTGTTTATCTTTGAAGTGAATATTTAGTAAGAAAACGTAGCGATAAATAAATAAATAAATAACCACAAATTTGAAAACTATTGCATTAGATGACATTTTCATGTTGATGAATCCACTCCAGATCTCTCTATCGTCTACATGTGGTTTAGTTCTCAGATGTTTGTAATGGGAAACAATTCACCATATTGATTACTGTCCTCGTGACAAGAACAATCAAACATCCTTCAATCAATCATACATTTCTTTGGCCAAAGTCAACAGGCTATTTACCTAAAATGGGATTCAATCAAGAAAGAATCTCATCGTTAAAATAAAATTCTGAATTTTGAAATCAGGTGGTCAATTTACAATGAATTTTCTCCTTTACGTTCAATCAAAACATGAACACATGAACACATGAACACATGAACACATGAACACATGAACACACACATGAACACATGAACACATGAACACATGTACACATGAACACATGAACACATGAACACATGAACACATGAACACATGAACACATTAACACATGAACACATGAACACATGAACACATGAACACATGAACACATGAACACATGAACACATGAACACAAGAACACATTAACACATACCAAATATATTCATTTGAGGGTGAGGGGGATGGGTGCGAGGGCGGAATTTCAGAGGGTATTGTTTAAAGAGAAAATCGTCAGATAGCTATAAAGGTAAGAAATGTCAAATTTTACTTCAATTTTTTTTTCGTCATACGTCTTTTGTGTATTTACATAACAAAAACATTAATGACAAAAAAAAAATCACTGAATATTCTCCCAAATGATGCCTGGATCCCGCACTTAGCTGCACGCTATAGAACGCCCCAAACTGTATCTTTGAAAAATACCAATTCTAATACATTTGTTTAAAAGCCCTAGTTCTGCCAAATGTCCTTCAAAAGAAATCTACAGGTTTTGTTTTCTCCATATGAGTGGGTAAATATAATGTTCATTTAGTATCTGTGAGGTTACTTGGTCTATATGATGTTCATGTAGTATCTGTGAGGTTATTTGGTCTATATGATGCTCTTTTAGTATCTGTGAGGTTACTTGATCTATATGATGTTCATTTAGTATCTGTGAGTTTATTTGGTCTATATGATGTTCTTTTAGTATCTGTGAGGTTACTTGGTCTATATGATGTTCATTTAGTATCTGTGAGGTTATTTGGTCTATATGATGTTCTTTTAGTATCTGTGAGGTTACTTGATCTATATGATGTTCATTTAGTATCTGTGAGGTTACTTGGTCTATATGATGTTCTTTTAGTATCTGTGAGGTTACTTGATCTATATGATGTTCATTTAGTATCTGTGAGGTTACTTGATCTATATAATGTTCATTTAGTATCTGTGAAGTTACTTGGTCTATATGATGTTCATTTAGTATCTGTTAGGTTACTTGGTCTATATGATGTTCATTTAGTATCTGTGATGTTACTTGATCTATATAATGTTCATTTAGTATCTGTGAGGTTACTTGATCTATATGATGTTCATTTAGTATATGTGAGGTTACTTGATCTATATAATGTTCATTTAGTATCTGTGAGGTTACTTGATCTATATAATGTTTATTTAGTATCTGTGAGGTTACTTGGTCTATATGATGTTCATTTAGTATCTGTGAGGTTACTTGGTCTATATGATGTCCCTTTAGTATCTGTGAGGTTACTTGATCTATATAATGTTCATTTAGTATCTGTGAGGTTACTTGATCTATATAATGTTCATTTAGTATCTGTGAGGTTACTTGGTCTATATGATGTTCCTTTAGTATCTGTGAGGTTACTTTATTGACGTGATGTTCATTTATTATCTTTGAGGTTAAGTTTCGTTAATAAACTAAATTGTTTGAATATTTTTTTTCACTTTGAAGTATGAACTTTAGAAAAAAATGAGTCCCCAAGAAAGTGAATCCATTACAATGTAAGCAACAGTTGCACAGGTAAATTGGACATAACTGCTCAGGATCTGACAACTAAATCTGTTTTGGAAAATGAGACTTATTCATTGTGTGTGCATTTGTGAGTGTGGACATAGATTGCGTGTGTGTGCCTTCCTTTCTTCCAAATGAAGATATGCTATTTTGACTCAGCGGCTAGAGTTAGGTAAGAAAGAGAAGTTTAATGACCATGTAGGCACCACGGGAAACATAGTTAAGTGAATGGACATGCCAAGGGTTGAAACCGTAACGATGTGTATGTGAACTACCTGTAAGGATGAGATGAAATCTCTTAGATCCTATGAACCACTAATGGGACGGTTTTTATTGTGCCCTTCTTTCATCCCCACCATAGCCGATAGTGCAATGGCCATGGAGGCACCACGGGAGATATATCGAAAACTTGAGCCAAGACCTGAAAAAATTTTCTAGGTCCTCACCGGAGATCGAACCAGGTATCTTCAGGTCGACAGTCGAACTCTTTACCACACGACCATCCGTTAACTAAACCGTAACTATAGATGCGTTCAGTTTATCACAATGTAAAAGGGGAGCAAATTACGTAATTAGTATTTAAATCAAAGGGGACTATTCCACCAATGCAATGTCCGGGCAGTTTATAAACATGTTATTGATATAAATGTAGAGTAAAACAAAAAATAATATATTTACCAGAGATCAAAGTGTAGAAAGCCATCTTGAACTCTTAGTACCATTCGAAGCTATTGGTCAAACATTAAAATAATATGGATTATTCTATGAATCAATCGAACAACTATATTGAATGAATCAATGAAATCAAACAATGGTCTAACATAAACGGAATTTAAGATTTGTTGCTAGCAGTATGCGCAAGTGTTGCTGATGACCAGCCAGTGTTCAGAAACAATCTGCAATAAGACTTCTCTATCTCCTATTATAATATTTATGTTGACTTTAACTTCCTTCTAGCGACAATCTTCCAGGATAAAAATCTTCTGTCAGAAATTTTTATATTTTGTAAACAAAACAAAATAAAAAAAAAATATGAAAAAAAAAGTAAAAGGGGAAGCTTTTTGAAATAATATTTTTAACGTAAGTACGCACATGTTTTTAACGTGTTCAGGTCAAGTGAGTAATGACCTAACATATGTAGTTAGGAAATGACCTAACATACGTCGTTAGAAAATGACCTAACATACGTCGTTTAGGAAATGTCCTAACATATGTCGTTAGGAAATGACCTCACATACGTCGTTAGGAAATGACCTAACATACGTCGTTAGGAAATGACCTAACATACGTCGTTAGGAAATGACCTAACATACGTCGTTAGGAAATGACCTAACACCCGTCGTTAGGAAATGACCAATTCCAATATAAAAGATTTAAAAAAACATCAACAAAAATCCAAAATAAAAAACGGAGATCAACTTCAACTGTTTTTCTTCCTAATATCTTGATATATTTTATTTTTTTATCCATATGCTCTATTAAGTTTATATATATATATATATATATATATATATATATATATATATATATATATATATATATATATATATATATATATATATATGAGAGAGATAGGAGATAGAAAGAGGGGAGAGAGAGAGAGAAAGAGAGAGATAGAGACAGAGACAGAGAGAGAGAGAGAAAGAGAGGCTATTCTTTGCGATGTAAAATTAAATGAGTTCGTCTTGTTTATCATACTCAGTTTTTTAAGAGCTTAGTAGCGTTACCACATTATAGAACAGGGTGGGCCGGGCTGGATATAGAGGTATGATTCAATAGAGGGGCCGGGCTGGATATAGAGGTATGATTCAATAGAAGGGCCGGGCTGGATATAGAGGTATGATTCAATAGAAGGGCCGGGCTGGATATAGAGGTACGATTCAATAGAGGGGCCGAGCTGGATATAGAGGTTTGATTCAATAGAGGGGCCGAGCTGGATATAGAGGTATGATTCGATAGAAGGGCCGGGCTGGATATATAGGTATGATTCGATAGAAGGGCCGGGCTGGATATAGAGGTATGATTCGATAGAAGGGCCGGGCTGGATATAGAGGTTTGATTCAATAGAAGGGCGGGGCTGGATATAGAGGTACGATTCAATAGAGGGGCCGAGCTGGATATAGAGGTTTGATTCAATAGAGGGGCCGAGCTGGATATAGAGGTATGATTCGATAGAAGGGCCGGGCTGGATATAGAGGTATGATTCGATAGAAGGGCCGGGCTGGATATAGAGGTATGATTCGATAGAAGGGCCGGGCTGGATATAGAGGTTTGATTCAATAGAAGGGTCGGTATAGTTGGATGAAGTGTTAACATGAACTTAAAATTTATTGCGCGGACCGTATAAACTTTTCAACTAGCGGTATGTAGTCCGCGGACCTTATTTTACCTAACTCTGGTATGTCAGAACCTATGTCTAGAACACAGTAGCCTTCCTAGACACTCCGCCGTATTTAGTGGTCACTATAGTTAGAGGTGGTCAGTATGGCCATTTACTTTCTCCGAAAAACTGTAAAAAATAATTCTATGCATGGAGCGCTGTTATTTTTTTTCCAATGCTAATTTTGTATTTTTATTGTACATTTTTTTTAACTAAAAATTTCAAATCAGACTTTGGAAAAAATTGTTTTCGAATAAAGCACTGAGAAGAAAAATGACATTTGAAGATGTTATTTTTGTAATGTTTTTTTTAACCCTATTTAAAAGTTATGTTGAGACTACAGTCCAAGATTATTACAGATTACAATTCAACTATTGATTCCTACACAGAGCCACTAAGTATAAATTATACACAAAGCGCATTACAAATATAAATTGATTTTTCCGAAAGCCGCCATATTTGTGTATTTATGCTATAAGCATAAACAACAATATTTAGGTTCAACTCTATTTAAAAAAAAATAAAAGGAAAATAATACAAATGACAGTATTTTTTAATTCATTATTAGAGGACTTTTAAAATAGTGAAACGCTTTCTGTAAAATTTATATTCTGTGCACAAAACTAACCGACCCATGTAATGGCTGTAAATTATTACATTTCGATACACAATAAGTTCCGTTATTTATATTTCTTATCTTATTACGTATTCCGATCACTATATACCAACTGTAAAATAAAGTTCCATCGGGTGAATTAGAAAATATTACAAGGTCAGCTTACATTCTGGTAAGGTGTAGTCCAGGTCGCCCACGAGGTTTGACACACGAACCACAACTTCCCTTGCGTTCAGGAGGACGTCCATCTTCAGGGACACGCTCAGGGTGGAGATCATGTCACAGGGCACTTCCTCTTCCTTGTTAGACACGTCGTTGATAACTGAGTCTTGTGGTATTAGAATGTTACGTGATAAAATCTGCACTGAGGTAATCCCTGGGTATGCCATTACAGTTAAAGTCAAAATGACATCCCCATCTTCTGTCAGGGTCAGCTCTGCGGGAGGATTATCTAATACACGAGGTTTACCTGATGGTGGGAATAAACAAACGGGACTTAATAATTCAAGGTCTGGAAATAGAGACTTATAAAGTGTTAGTTATAAATATAATAAAGGCGTTATATTCAAAGTAAGCCAAAATAACTATAACATTTATAATATCTTTCTGTATGTCCTTCAGGTCCTTCAGTGTTTTCATTCCTCTCTCATCCTCTCTCTCTCTTTCTCGCTCACTATCTATCTATCTATCTATCTATCTATCTATCTATCTATCTATCTATCTATCTATCTATCTATCTATCTATCTATCTATCTATCTATCTATCTATCTATCTATCTATCTATCTATCAATATATATATATATATATATATATATATATATATTTCTCACTTTCTTTACATATTATATATATATATCTCCTTCTCTTTCTATCTAACTATTATCCCTGTTTCTATCTATTACCCCACCTCTCTCTCACTCTGTCTCTCTCTCTCTCTCTCTCTTTCTATCTATCTGTTATCTATCTCTCTTTCTCGTTCTCTTTATTTCATATACATGCAGACATATCCCTTACTCTATATTTTTCGCTACCGAAGGGATTCATATTTCTCCATTCCTTTCACTTGTACCAGTCTAACACTTGACACACAACAACACTATGATGGTCTACTTTAATCTACTATTTAAAAAAACAACTAATTAATTATTATTATTTTTTTTTGCAGTTGAAAGTATCAGAATCAGCCAGCCATTTGATGACCAGCTTTAGTTAGAAGACAATATTGCTATGCGAATAGTGTTTGTAAGATGGGTTTTTGTTTTCTAGATGCATTTAGGCCTACCTCAGTAAACCTACATTTAGGCCTACCTCAGTAAACCTACATTTAGGCCTACCTCAGTAAACCTACATGTAGGCCTTCCTCAGTAAACCTACATTTAAGCCTACCTCTGTAAACCTACATTTAGGCCTACCTTTGTAAACCTACATTTAGGCCTACCTCAGTAAACCTACATTTAGGCCTACCTCAGTAAACCTACATTTAGGCCTACCTCAGTAAAACTACATTTAGGCCTTCCTCAGTACACCTACATTTAGGCCTACCTCAGTAAACCTACATTTAGGCCTACCTTAGTAAACCTACATTTAGGCCTACCTCAGTAAACCTACATTTAAGCCTACCTCAGTAAACCTACATTTAGGCCAACCTCAGTAAACCTACATTTAATTACTATTATTTTTAATTAATTTTATGTTTTGTTAATCAGAAGTTCCATTGTTATGAGATGCGCTATCAGTCTTCCGTTTCCTGAAAGATATCTGTTTAGTTGGCATCTTCACAGTACAAGTTAAGTGCGGGAGTTGGCAGCTATGTAACATGCCGTGCCCTGTGTCCTCCTATTTGTTGATTGTCTGTCGATTGACCAAAAAAAACTTACAAAAACATTCATACACTCACACACACTTATTCATACACTCACTCACACACTCTTTCTCTAATATACACACACTATCTCTCTCTCTCTCACATAAGGACATAAACAAACACTCTCTCTCACTCTTTCATACACTCACACACTAAAACCTACACACATTCTCTCTTTCTCTCACACACAAAGACATAATCACACAAACACACTTCTCTCACACACACTCAAAAATACACCAAATCTCTATCTCACACACTCACACTTACACTAACACACAAACTTCTCTCTTTACTCAATATATTTTTATTGTATTAAAGTTTACGTTGTGTTCTAATTACTACACAACATTAAACTAAATGTGACGTTTTCAACTATTTGAATTGTTTAGAGTTTTAAAACAAAAAATATAATTAGAAGCTGCAGCATTAAAGGCTTTTAGAACATGTGAATTATTTTATGAGGTGAATGAACTGGGCATCACAGTGTCTAACAATTAGTGGTGTACTTAATGGCATATCAACTGGTGTACTATACTATACACATGTCATATCAACTGGTGTACTATACATATGTCATATCAACTGGTGTACTATACATATGACATTTCAACTGGTGTACTATACATATGACATTTCAACTGGTGTCCTATAGATGTCATATCAACTGGTGTACTATACATATGACATTTCAACTGGTGTACTATACATATGACATTTCAACGGGTATACTATAAATATGGCATATCAACTAAACCAGCGAGTGCAAAGAGGGTTTCGTCAAGAATCAAAATGAATTTTATTTCGCAAATTTAATTTTAAAAACAATTTGTATGTGCCGAAACTTTTATTATACATAAAAAAAAATCGTTTTTATTTATAGTAATTTTTTTCTCGGCGTGCCAGGAAAATGTTCAGGCGTGCCAAGTTTGGCACGCGAGCCAACCGTATTTTACACCCCTGACTAATCCCAACACAAAAAGGAAACATTGTAAACATCACTGAGATAAAACATTTTTTCCAAGCCCAATTATAATAACTTTGGTTACAGTGACTGAATCAGTAAATTGATAGAAAAACACATTATATTGAGTGATGCGTTTTTTTCAATCTGATGAGACCAGTCTGGATGTTGTTTGAAATGTGATCGAGGTTATGGCTGAGGATCAAACAACAAACCGGACGTAGTTATGCCAATATCTAATTTAGTAGACAAGTTCAAAGTGCAGTTATAAGATAATGTTTTTGTTGAACTATGTCATGCTGTTACTAGAAAGTCTTAAATCCCACCCTGGTCCCTAAAAATCTCCCTATATCGGACTCTACTCATAAAGCCTGTGAAATCTGGGCAGGTGGGTCAGTCGAATACTCTCGTGGCGTTGGTAAATTATGTAGAATGAAAGTTTTGGGTTATTGTACGGTGTAAATGGCGAGAACGAACAAATGTCTTTGTACATAGTCGAATAATGGCGGGAATCAAACAGAGATTGATATTAGAGATAAACAGGGCAGGAGCACTTATTCTATCTAGGAATTTTAGTTAAATGGTTGGCTTTATCAATCTGTTAATAAATAACTTTCTTCCTGTTATGTAGATTCATTAAGTCTTATGTTGTAAATAATGAAATTTCATATCTGTAAAAATCACACAAGGCATTCCTGAATAATTGCATTATTTTGTTTTGATTGGAAATAATTCTATTAAATAGTGTGCTTGAAACATCTATTTAAAGTTTTTCGATGTATTCCCTATATTTATAAATGGAAACTTCTCTATGTATGTAACTTTATGTCATATATAAGGCCTATATATATATATATATATATATATATATATATATATATATATATATATTTATATACAAAAACGTCTTAATATTGTTCTTAATGCAGCAATATATTTATATGTAGGGAGGGTAGTACGGGGTTGTGAGGTTCGCTCTGGTAGTTGCACTAAGGAAGGCGCCGAACTAAGAAGGGGCGCCGAAAGAGTGCTGCACTTTTCAGATTGGGACAATGGCGTACAAAAATGTGACTCGCAGAGGGCGCTACAATAGCTAGCTTTGGCTCTGTATATATATATATAGGCTTAGTGATAATAAAATAGGGATACTTACAGGAAACCAATAATCCTATCAATTGTTTAGGATCTTCTAATGAGTGTTTGACAGCACAACCATAGCAACCAAGATGGAGACATGATAAGCTGTTGATATAAAAGTTAAATTTTCTAGAAATGCCATCAGTGGAGTTGTCTTTCTTGATGTCCAATACACTTGGTGACATCAGCTCCATGTCAGCCATGTGTAAAGTCCCTGTAAGGATGAGATGAAATCCCTTAGATCCTATAAACCACTAATGGGACGGTTTTATGGTGCCCTTCTTTCATCCCCACCATAGCCGATAGTGCAATGGCCATGGAGGCACCACGGGAGATATATCGGGAACTTGAGCCAAGACCTGAAAAATTTCCTTGGTCCTCACCGGAGATCGAACCAGGTACCTTCAGATCGACAGTCGAGCGCGTTACCGCACGACCATCCGTCCCCTTCCATGTCAGCCATAACGTCATCCACTTCGCACACAAAAATGACATTTTCACCTGGGCTGACAAGCAGCTGGGTTGAGTCATTTTTAGAGCCAGTCATAGCGTAAAAAGATGTGACATTAACATTAGGTGGGCTATCCTCCATGAAGGTCACGTCTGCCTCTGGAACTAATGTAGCTGAAACGAAAGATAAAATGACACTTGTTACAACTTATTGTTAAATATAACTATAATAAACTTTAAATGTCATAAGAGAAGATGGAATCTTATTACCATGGAAACTATACGATTGCCCATCATCTTCAATGCCAAATTGCTTATCACCTTTAATGCCGAATAACCCATTTCCAGTATAAATCCCTATCAAATATCAGTACTTCAAGGATCAAATATATCGAAGACTATGCGAAGGATCCCCCGAATATCTTTAATACTCCGACTAGGGCCCCCCAAATATCTTAACACTCTGACTAGGGTCCTCAAAAATATCTTTAAGACTGACTAGGGCCCCCAAAAATATCTTTAAGACTGACTAGGGCCCCCAAATATCTTAAAACTTCGACTAGGGTCCCCAAATATCTTAACACTCTGAGTAGGGCCCCCAAAAATATCTAGAGCAGAAGATAATCATTTAACAACACTAGCCTAGAGCAGAAGATAATCATTTAACAACACTAGACAAGAGCAGAAGATAATCATTTAACAACACTAGACAAGAGCAGAAGATAATCATTTAACAACACTAGACAAGAGCAGAAGATAATCATTAAATAATATCTATGAGCTAAACACATTTTCGGTTATCGAGATAGTAATGCCGCCACACTTAGGTCACATCATTTATATATATATATATGGGTGACATTAGCAAATCAAGAGTAAATAATGAATACTGTAAATTGTTAAAATTTGATTCAATCTGACACTACAGTGAAGACCAATTGAATCTTTCACAAAATCGTAGAATATTTCTATTTAACATATGTAGACAAAAATGTCCTGTAATAAACAGTCATATTTTATTACACAGAGATACTAAAATTACTGAAGGCAATCAAAACCATTGTTGGTCTAATTTGAAAAGGGCGACTCACGAGATTTTCTTAACCCCCCCTAACCCCCCCCCCCACCACCAATGCAATGGACCTCACTTCTGTGGTCATTTAGCGGATATTAGGTTGCACTTAACGGACTAATCAATCCTTATAGACAGCTGGACCTAGAGAAGTCCATTGATGGTCCACTACAACCTAATAAAAGACTTTGACAACAATCTTTCTTGAGATACTCGACATCAATACTTACTAAACTACTGAAATACTCACCAGCAATACGTGCTAACATGCCGAACACAACAATCAGCTTACAGAAAATCATATTGGAAATGGACTTTGAATAAAGTCACTCGTTGAACAGAGGAAATGTGTTTAGTTCCGACAATAGATATCCATGTATGTGGCATTAGAAACATATGTAATGTGAATCGCACTTGAACATTTCTGGCTTGTCAGAACAAACAACAGCCTCGGATACATTGTGCATGTTTATTTAGTTCATTTTCCTGAATGATTGATATCTATGTAATCTGTTTATCTGAATTTTGTTTACTTTCCCATAGTAACAAAAGGAAGATACTGTTAATATTAGTTTTAAAATGTTTTCAGCTTCTCCCAATTAAACCGATAAGTGAATATGGTATCTCGACCTAAAGAATGTTACATACTTCAGTAATGTGGTGTACAAGTAGTAGCACGATGGCCTTCGTGAGTCAATCATTACCCAAAAGATGCTACATACAACAGGTTACTCGTGTACTTATAACACAGCTCAACACTAGAGATTTTCTGTTATTTATACTGGGATGGAGAGTCTTGATGTGTCCCCATACTATGGTACCTATTACTCGTAGATAGACACTGACAATGTATATCATAAAACAACTATAGGGAATTAATTACTGAGAGTAAATAAACATTATATAAATAAGAATCTAGGTTATATTCTTTTGATTAATAACATACGTGTCTCGTAATAACCTCATTTTTCTCTACAACAGGCAATTATAATTCTTTCCTACCAAATTTTGTATCAGCCTTAAACAATCAATGATCTTTTTTTTCTGTGAAGTCAACATATTTTAGACAGAACTACTACATTTTTATTTACTTTTTATGTCATGTTTTTGTATAAAACAATAATACGCTCTTTATGCCTTATTATTCATGAATGGCATAAT
>JAGDYQ010000005.1:2352180-2456306 GCA_021962125.1 Bulinus truncatus | reverse complement strand
CTAATATATATATATACAGTCGATTCCGCTTAATTGGTACACATCGGGACCGAGGCTTTTTGTCCCAATTAAGCGGCTGTCCAATTAAACATACAAATTTACTATTGGCTTCTTGGTTTGGTTTCTTTGAGATTTGTCCCAAATAAGCGGCTGTCCCAACTAAGCGGAATCCACTGATATATATATACATATATCATAATTTTATTCCTTTTTGATTAGGTATAACTAATTCTATCGGCCATGTTGACTTCTATCCCAACGGAGGTAAACATCAACCAAGATGTCCAAGTAAGACTTTGATTTCATTTTTTAAATTTAAACCTTGAAATTTAACAAATAAATAATAAATTATGATATTTATAATTTTTGGAACTGAGAATTTATTATATATACTCTTTTTTAAAAATATTTTAGCAAAAAAAAGTGAAAAAACAAAAAGGTCTGAGTACTAAATATTTCTTGTTTAAATGTGCTAGACAAGAAAGTAATATCCCAGATAAATGAACGACAGTCGTATGACTGGTAAATGTCTGATTCTTGGGCCTAGAGGGTTCAATACTTATTGAATTATGTTCATTAGTATAATAGAAGTAAATAAAACTAACAACTAACTTTTGTTAAATTTTGGGTGACAAGGGTTTAATATATTAAAAAGAAAACAACATAAAAGTCTAATTAATGTTACCCTTTTACATCACTCTTTTTTTTATCTAAGGGGAGCAATTCACTTTATAAGTCTATCGGTTAAAAGAACGTAAGTATGTTAATAAGGCAGACGTCGATTGACTCGTGATGAGCTAAGAGACTCAGCGAAACAGTTTTAACATCTGTACACCTCACAGTAAAATACAATGGGGATGTTCTAATTTTTACACCGGTCAAGTAGTCTGATTAACTCGCAAAAAGAAAAAAGTAAATAAAAAAAACTCTAAAGACTCGCTGACCTGAACATTTATGTCCCTTTCATTTGTTCTTTCTTTACATCTTATCCAATGTCTTCACCATCCACCATCCACCCCCCACCGGCCGCCCATCTCTCGATATCAATGAACTCACCCAAATACCTGTGTACCATTTACACTGACCCCCCCTAGACTAAGGTCGGTTGAGGCCGAAGGGTGCAGAAGAAAGACCCTTTAATAGAGCCTAGCATCAAAAAGGATACAAATTCAATATAACATTGGGGCGCTAAGTGTTCCCGCCGTTAAATTATTCATAAAGTTTAAAGTCGGTTTCCCCTGTCCCTCACATAAATTCACATGCACTTCAAAATTGCCTCAATTTCACTCTCGCTGTAACGTCGTCCCCCCCCCCCCAACCCATGGGTTATTGCCCCACACCTCTTCCAGGTCTATGATGACAACTACATACAACCGTCCACGTGTCCGTGTGAGCGAGTGCAATTGCAGAAACAATGATGTTTCATAGGTGAAGTTACTTTAAGTCTTAAAGCTACTTATCTCAAGTTAACAAGAGTGCTTGCTAGAACTGATTTCACCATTTTAGATCAAATGAGTGTGTCTAAGAGAATCAATTTGTTATATAACTATAAACATTTAGGACATTCGTGAACTGGAATAACCTACTACCCCCACCTGGCAAAATTTTCGTTCTTAATCATTGAGCAAACAGGAAAACAAATGTTATAATTAATTTAAATACAGTGGTTTGTGTGTGTGTGTGACGCCCATGTAAGGATGAGATGAAATCTCTAAGATCCTATAAACCACAAATGGGACGGTTTTTGTATGATGCCCTTCTTTCATCCCTACCATTGCCGATAGTGCAATGGCCATGGAGGCACCACGGGAGATATTACGGGGACTTTTAACCTTCATCTGAAATACCCATTGATCCTCACTGGAGATCAGTGGGTAAA
This sequence comes from Bulinus truncatus, assembly GCA_021962125.1. Taxonomy (NCBI): domain Eukaryota; kingdom Metazoa; phylum Mollusca; class Gastropoda; family Planorbidae; genus Bulinus; species Bulinus truncatus. Next base: position 2,454,427 of record JAGDYQ010000005.1, on the reverse strand, counting down.
ATCATTAATCATGCTTACTTTCCTGTTAGCAACAAGTTTGTTAGTATGTTAGTGAATAATGAATTCTTCGACGTCTGCCCATGTGCTATTGATTTCGTAAATTCTGGCATTGGATATGTCACTGCCAGTCACTGGCTTCTTATCTTAGATGAATGATCCTCCTTTAATGTCTCTAGCTGTATTGCGTGGACTTCGTTAATAGTTTGTCTCAAACATTGAGCCCTGCTATATCTCTCTCTCTCTCTTTCTCTCTCTCTCTCTCTCTCTCTTTCTCTCGCTCACTCTGGCCATAGTTCGTAGCCCGAGAAATTGTTTATTACCCGAGACAGAATAATTCGAAAAGTGTAGTTTGTAACCAGAATATATTGTGATCTGCGGTGCTTGTAACCCGATGTTCCACTGTATTCTAAGGTTCACAGGGGTTTATAAAAAAAACAATTAATATAGACCGAGACCGTTAGACATTTCAGTGAGAACAAGATTGTTTTGTCATGTAAGATAATTTTTTCCCCCCTTCGGTTCATAAGGATACGATATTGTACAATTACGTTAAATTGTTTTCCTGTGTGAATTTTAAATTATGACTTTCTGAATTTCTGCTTCGACTCGCGAGTTTACCCATTGATCGTATGTTTTCAGATGGTGTGTTTTTGATTTTTCAACTTAACTGTAGCCACGTTAGAGTTCTGGACTATTTCACCAACTCCATCTCCAGATGTCGCTACAACCCACCAAACGGAAACGCCGCCTGCACCATGGGATACCACGTCAGTACCAGCTGTAGAGGCAACCAATATCCAGTGACAAAAAATAGGGCGCCATTTTGTTAAATTGATTTCAACGTCTTATAAAGATATATTTGACTGCATTGTTAAATAATTAATGACATTTTTTTCCCCAAAATGGACATATCATAAGTTTATTTTTATTTAATCGGAGCACCTTGTTATTTTATATATAAAAAGTTATACTATTTTATTTGTGTTATTCTTCACATTCTAAAATTTGTACTCATTTTTTTGCTCTACAAAATTCCTCAAATCCGCTTCTGAACATAACTTAATCAATGTCGCTATAACCTAATCAGTGTCACTGTAACCTAATCAGTGTCACTGTAACCTAATCAGTGTCACTATAACCTAATGGTTGATGCATCTCATAACCAATGCTGACTTACAAAAGGCGGCAGATTAAAAACAAACAATACAATAAAAATTGTCACATGGAATCACACTGGAATATTTGTGTCACTTTAAGTTACCTCTGTCTGCATTTCACTATATGAGACAAAAGGTGAATAAACCGTGCGGTAATTATGGATTTTATTTAGCAGTAATTACTTCAATTAAATGAAATAGAAATAAAATTAATAAATAAAAACAACAGCTAGGAACAAGAAAGTTAAGTAAAGAACAATTATTGAGTCATTTGTAGTAGAGAACAATTAGTGAGTCATTTGTAGTAGAGAACAATTAGTGAGTCATTTGTAGTAGAGAACAATTAGTGAGTCATTTGTAGTAGAGAACAATTAGTGAGTCATTTGTAGTAGAGAACAATTAGTGAGTCATTTGTAGTAGAGAACAATTAGTGAGTCATTTGTAGTAGAGAACAATTAGTGAGTCATTTGTAGTAGAGAACAATTAGTGAGTCATTTGTAGTAGAGAACAATTAGTGAGTCATTTGTAGTAAAGAACAATTAGTGAGTCATTTGTAGTAAAGAACAATTAGTGAATCATTTGTAAGAAAGAACAATTAGTGAGTCATTGAAGCTTGTAATTGTTAAATATTTTAGACAATGAACTTTCTGAAATCATTATCGTCTACTTTTTCCTTTTAACCTGTTTTGGAGCATAGAGTATTAGCATAATTTAACATTGTCAAAGTTGAAAAGTATGCAGTAAAACCATAGTCTACACATCTTAAATTGCAGACAATTCGCCATGTTTCTTGTAGGCTACAACACAAATATTTCGCTGTAATATTGACGTGTGATGATTATTGATTAATTTCACAGTAAGCGACCGATATTTTTATATGTATACAAAAAAAGAACAGCAACAACAACAACGCGAATGTGTTTGAAATGTGCAACAAACCATTTTCGTACAAACTTTAGCAGGTCAGCAACTGTAAAAGAGGTCAAGGCTAAAGAAACGACCAGATAAGAACAGAGGAAAAAATATTCAAACACAATTAAAGAGACACTGGGCTATACGTTCACATGTATATGAGTATCTTGGAGTTTTCCAAATATTTTTTGTCAGACCTTAAACTTTTATTTTTTCTATAACCTTAAAATCAACTCCTCCATCCCATAATTATCTGATGGAACTGGTCTCAGTTTTTTTTTGTCTCATTCAATCTTTCAAACTTTTTTTTTTGTTTCGTGGGCTCTAAGGTCATTGTGACATTACTCCACTTTTGAAAAACAATTCGACCATTGATGAAACGCACAGATTTTGCAGGAATTTTTTTTTTAAAGTTTCGATAACCATCGGGGCAGTTCACGAGGCGATTTCTCTACCCTCTTGAATCATTTTGAAGAGGTTCCACTAAACAACACGAGAAAACATACACACACACACACCCACACACACACACACACAGCAAACTTACTCACGCACACACACACATTTACTCACATTTTCTTTCACACTCACGCAGCTAATTACTCCCTTCTTACAAAACACTTTTAGCTCATTTAAAAAAAAATTAAATCAAACATTTCTAATAAAGTACTTTGGTGGTAATAATCTGATAGCTGGGTACATATTAGATCAGTAGATCTCAAATATATGCCCGCAAGCAACACTGTCAGTACAGGCGGCCCTCGACTTTCGCACATAATTGGTTCCTGAAAGTGTGTGCGAATGTTGAAAATTCGGAAGTAGAGGGAAATAAAACATATTATTTGAAATATAAATATATCTTTACATATGCATACTTAACTTATGGATGCGTGTTTAAGTATTTGCAGGTGTTTTCTTTATAGAAAGACCGGGTATCGACCGGAAATTCCGTAGACCGAGTATACGGAAACAGTCGGAAATTACTGATAGTGCTTCACTAGCGCTTTAATGGACGATTCTAAAACGCAGTGGCTTCGAATACTACCGGGCGTGTTACGTATTTTTTTTTCGAGACACGACCAGCAAACTTTGATGACGTCAGTAAACAGAGAGAACTCTTATGCTTTAAAGTTATTTTCTTTTCGCGGGAACGAGTAATTTTTTTTACTTATACATTAAAATTGTAACTTTACTTGAATGTCCTGCTGGCACAATGGTTAATCCGTTTGGACGTGACTCACTTTTATGCTGACTATGTCCTGGTTCGATTCCTCTCAGTCACATAGCTTTTTTTATTGTGTTTTTTTTCAGAATGTATCCTTTTAGTTGTTTTAATGAAAAGTAAATAATAAGATCTCTTTGACATTTTTTTAAATTGAAATAATGCATCCTTTAGGATGTTGTAAGAAAAAGAAACAACTAATTAGGTTTTTTTAACTGTTTCATAACTTAAAAAAAATATTTTGAAAATATGTATCAAAGCTGAACACAGGCGTAACAAGGAGGGGGGGGTCCGAAATCGAAAGTCACACCGGGCTCCAGCTTGATGGGAGCCCCCAAAATTACTTTTTACATTAAATAGTAAGTACATTATCTCATGTCATGGTATCGAATGTCAAAATGCAAGGCCCCCAAATTCTAGGTTCGGCAATGGCTTTACAGTAGTCTATCTTACTGCAAAGGCTTTGCAGTGTACAGTTAGTCCTAAATATTACCTAACTTTTCCTTACCATCATTTTTGCGTCACACTTTAAAAAATTCAGAGTAGCCTACATATTTCAAACTTACTAAATAATAATAAGATTAAGAAACGAAAATAAAGGGGGTGGGGAAGCATTTATATCCGAGAATCGAACCAAATACTGACGGAGACGAATTAACGAGTGTTAGGTTTGGGGGGGGGGGAGGGGGGCGACTTTATTAGACTTAGACAGAACCGAACAAAATTAAAGCCAATTATAAAAATATCTGCGATTATTAACAGCAAATGACGTCATCACCGTCTGCAGTAAATAAGAGTTCTCATTCATTATGTTTACTGACGTCATCAAAAAAAAATACGTAGCACACCCGGTCGTATTCGAAGCCACTGCGATTCTAAAAACACATTTTAAAAAATATATATTTTTTAACAATGTTCGAAATAGCGAATTGTGTGAAAGTAGAATGTGCGAAAGTCGAGGGCCGCCTGTATCTAGTAAAAGGAATTTTGACTGCGCGACATGAAAGAGGAAGGGATATTTTGTTTTTTATATACAGGCCCGTAGCGTGAAGGGAGGGGGGAAGGGGCCGCACCCCCCTTTCGTTTTGTCTGGCCCCCTCTGCTTGTTTGCTCTACTTAGTAAAATGTAAGTCCTGCCGCTTCCCCCCCCCCTTCTATTGCCTGCCCCCTGCTGTAAAATGCCTGGCCCCTGTGATCGTCGAATAAATTGTGCCTGCTCCATAATGATAAAACAAAAATTGGTTTTCGATTTGCTGTCGTGACTATATGTCTGAGAACAATTGAAGATGATGGTCTGGTGAACATAGTGTGTGTGTGTGTGTGTGTGTGTGCAAGGTAATGCCTGGCTGCAATTGAACCCCTTTTGTTGTGGGCTTTAACTCTATCTAAATGTTTCCACCGCTAAACATCACGTGATACCCCCCCCCCCCCACACCCTACCTTCTCTCTATTGATTTTTAAATCAGGCTCATCAGAGTGGTCCGTAGTGATAGGCGAACCATGCAAACCGCACCCACTACTACAGATCTTTCTTTATGTACCTAATGTTATCAAATATGGTAGTTAAAATCTAACCTGGCGAACTGTGCTGACTGAACCTAATGTGATGCATACATCAAACTATTATTATGAGTGACATTCTTTTGACTATTCAGATTATTGATTATAAAAAAAATATTATGACATGTGACATTTAGGGGGGCCGTCTTATAATCGTCGTGGTCACTTGGTATTTCGCACCTAAAGGTACATAGTGGCCCCAGGGCCAACAAAAATAAATAGGGAACAATCATATAGTACATTTTGATTTAGACTTTCGTTGGCAGCATAAATTGTGTACGCCTCTTTAAGCTTTGAGACCCATTTAATCCTTGAGGCCTCTTTAACTTTTAAGGCTTCATTAAATATGTACGCTTCTTTAATATGTGAGTTCCTTTATTTTTGTGGATTTCTTTATTATATATGTAGGCCCCTTCTATTGTATGGGTCCTATTAAAAAGGTACCTTAAGATAACCTGACTGTCATATATATATATAAATGAGATTTAACAGAATGATCAGCGTCTTTGTTTAACACTGTAATCTTTAGTGGCTAGACCGTCACAAAATACATATACAGCTGTACTGTGATTTAACTATTCACAGTCATTACAAGAGATCATCATCAAAGAAGAATACATTTTTAAAATGTTGGTTCTAATGTTAAATCGCGATTTAAGAAAAACAACAAAACATTTGGTTTTTTTTTAAATTTGTTTTGAACCATTAAAAATGAAGAACCTTTGAATGTGTTCATGATCTAGCCTTGCACAATCTAAGTATAAATACAGACATTCTAAACATAACAGACTTTGGTTATTCCTGACAGTAGTTCTCTCCATAATGTTCTTCCACACAAATATTCTGTTGACCATTGGTCTAGTGGCCGCAGTGTCAGCTCAAGGTGTCCAGTTTTTGGATTGTCCAGGAAACGAAGGTAATTTCTTTTTAATGAATCTAATCTTATCTAATGATGAAAATGTAGGTTAATGTATTTAAAATAGGACAAAATTGAGTTAGCTCATCAAAAAAAAAAAAAAAACTGGGGGGAAAAAAACAGTTTCTCACTTCTAAAGGATATGATAAAAATGATTTTTTTTCAACGAAACCCAAATATCGACGGGGACAAATTTGATTTGTGTTAATGGTTAGATGGACATGGTATGAAGATGTAGTAACGCATTTTTCCTTATAATCATCAATTTATTTTTGGACTATGACAAGCACATTTTGCTGCGTTATCTTATCTGCCAGCAATACGCGTTCATTTTAAAATTATTGTTTAATTAGTTTATTCTGGTCAGGATTTAAGTTTTTAAATTAAAATGTTTTTAATAACTAACAACAATGATAATAAGGGACGTTTAACACATATGAATGGAAGGCGGTTGCCTTGATAGAAATATGTGGCACTGTAGAATGTTGCCTTGATAGAAATATGGTACTTTTCAAGCAGGGCTCTTTTCAGAACATATTGAACTGAAGAATGTTGCCTTGAAAAGAACAACCAACATATTGAGAAGGGCTCTTTCCATAATTTATGTGAACTGTAGAATGTTGCCTTGAGAGGAACAGCCAATATATTGAGAAGGGCTCTTTCCATAATCTGTGTGAACTATAGAATGTTGCCTTGATAGGAACAGTCAACATATATAGAAGGACTCTCTTCATATAATGACATCGCGATGAACTAGATAGTCTCATCATGGGGCTCTACTGGGGCTCTACTAGGGCTCTACTGGGGCTCGGGATTTTTCAACAGGGCTGATAGTTCAGCCGGCCTAAAATATGGTTCCCTTACAATGGGGATGGAAGCAAAGACGATTGGTCCATTCTGTTACAGGAAACAGAATGATTTTGAATCACTATATGCCCCGATAGTTTAAAGGGCTTCAAAGAAGCTTTTATTAGTTTTATAATAATTATATATTCGCCGGTTCACATATATTACGCTAGTTTGAATAAAACTTTGTTTATTCTATAAATGTCTTATGATATTTGTGTATGTTACCACTGTATCCGCCCGTCTAATTGTGGACCCTGTATTATTCTGTAGGCAGCCAAGGATTGTACAGACGGTACTGTACCAGTGACCAGCTCCCTAAAGGGTGTGAGTGTTACGACATATCGTCCAGTTCAGCCTATACCAACACATTGTTCCACAAGCCCCGGTGTCCAGCAGATATCAATGTATCGTTTAATCTGTATACTCGGTCATACAGGAGTGCGCCGCAGAAGATACATGTAAGTGTTTAATTGAACAAGTGCACTGAACACTTGCGTTAAACACTTCATAGTTGCACAGAACACTTTCATGGAACACTTGCACTGAACACTTTCTTTACACACTTCCACTGAACAATTTCTTTACACACTTGCAATGAACACTTTCTTTACACACTTGCAATGAACACTTTATTTACACAATAGCACTGAACAATTTCTTTACACACTTGCACTGAACACTTTCTTAACACACTTGCACTGAACACTTTCTTAACACACTTGCACTGAACACTTTATTAACACACTTGCACTGAACACTTGCATTAAACATTTGCTACCATATCGTGTCTCATTGCTTCCATCTTTCTACCAATTCATCTATCTGTTCGTCTCTCTATTCGCCAGCCCCCCCCCCCGCATATCTACCCATCTATCGGTCTGTCAGTCCATCTCTATATATATTTGTTTTCAGTATCTAGGACCTTCCTTTCGTCCGTCAGTCTGTCTGACTTTCAGTCAGTCTATCTATCCTAACGCCCATCTGTCTCTCAGTCAGTCTGTCCTTACGCCCATCTGTCTCTCAGTCAGTCTGTCCTTACGCCCATCTGTCTCTCAGTCAGTCTGTCCTTACGCCCATCTGTCTCTCAGTCAGTCTGTCCTTACGCCCATCTGTCTCTCAGTCAGTCTGTCCTTACGCCCATCTGTCTCTCAGTCAGTCTGTCCTTACGCCCATCTGTCTGTCAGTCAGTCTGTCCTTACGCCCATCTGTCTCTCAGTCAGTCTGTCCTTACGCCCATCTGTCTCTCAGTCAGTCTGTCCTTACGCCCATCTGTCTCTCAGTCAGTCTGTCCTTACGCCCATCTGTTTCTCTGTCAGTTAGTCTGTCCTTACGCCCATCTGCCTGTCAGTCAGTCTGTCCTTACGCCCATCTGTCTCTCAGTCAGTCTGTCCTTACGCCCATCTGTCTCTCAGTCAGTCTGTCCTTACGCCCATCTGTTTCTCAGTCAGTCTGCCTGAAAAATGTCCAGAAGTTTTACCATTATTCCTGGTCATCAAGAAACAGAATTAAAGAAAGAAAATTTAAAACACGGACCTTGTCAAGTTTGTTTTTCTTAAATTTTAGATTCAACTTGACATTAATTGTTCATATAAGAAAAAAGATGTTCAAGAAATGTTCTTTCTGCGCCAAATGATAAAAACAAAAATTCTTAAAGAAATGTTTTCTTTCTTTAAAATCCAATTTTACGCTAGACTTACACATGAACATTTCAAACTAGCTTCCCAAAGGTCATTCACATAATTACAGCACGTCTCACTTTCTTGTATTCTGATGAGAGTTAAGTTAAAGAAATGAAATGAGTGAAACTTTTCAAACCATTGAAAATGGGCGGCTATTGAAACTCTTCATTGAAACTTGACTCTGTATAAGATGTAGAATAACAGAAATTCTATTTTTTTGTAAACAAAATTCGTTAAAACTCAGCTGACCCAATGACCACACATCATTAGCCAGTGCAACTACCATTAGTCTTCATCAGAAGCGTAATGACGGGTGGGCAATGGGGCATCATGCCCCGGGCGCTACTCACAAAGGGGCGACAACTGGTGTTTTTTACATATAATATTACATGGTTTTCGAACATGAGGGTGGGGGGTGTGGCGCTAAAAAGGTATTGTGCCCCGGGTACGAGTTTAGCTCGCTACAGCACTGGCCTTCATCCATCAAGACTCAGCAGTCCATCATGTTCACATGGACACATGGATACATGGATATATGGCTCTCGTTCCAACATTAGATCAACTAGATCAGGGGGAGTTAAGTGAACTTACAGTGACCATTGAACCAAGTCAGTAATCTCCCATGGGGAAAGAGGATCAAGCCATCGCGTGCGATCATGAGGGATCATTTGAACTTTACACTGACCTAGCGGAACTTCATCCTCATAGTAGAGACTTTTTTAAATATCTGCCACGCCCCAATAGTTTATCAATTTCACATTAGACCCCCCCCTTAACTAAAATAAAATCTTCTATTATATCTATCTATCTATCTATCTATCTATCTATCTATCTATCTATCTATCTATCTATCTATCTATCTATCTATCTATCTATCTATCTATCTATCTATCTATCTATCTATCTATCTATCTATCTATCTATCTATCTATCTATCTGTCTATCTGTCTGTCTGTCTGTCTATCTATCTATCTATTTATCTATCTATCTATCTATCTATCTATTCAGCTCCAAATTTCTAAAACTGATAAGATTGTGTGACACCTCAAGATAATCTTACACCCAAATCTGATATTTAAAAAATATCATGTTTATCATTATACTGCACTGGTGGTCACGCATGATAACTATATACTACCACTACTACATACTACCACTACTATATACTACCACTACTATATACTACCACTACTATATACTACCACTACTATATACTACCACTGTTACACACTACCACTGTTACACACTACCACTACTATATACTACCACTACTATATACTACCACTACTACATACTACCACTACTATATACTACAACTACTATATACTACCACTACTACATACTACCACTACTATATACTACCACTGTTACACACTACCACTGCTATATACTACCACTACTATATACTACCACTGTTACACACTACCACTACTATATACTACCACTACTATATACTACCACTACTATATACTACCACTGCTATATACTACCACTACTATATACTACCACTGTTACACACTACCACTACTATATGCTGCCGCTGCTATGTGCTGCCGCTGCTATAATGCTGCCGCGATTGCGCACTGCCGCTGCTATGCTGCCGCTGCTATATATGCTGCCGCTGCTATGTGCTGCCGCTCGGTTGCGCACTGCCGCGCAACGTAATGCTGCCGCAGTGCCTGTGTGCTGCCGCTGCTATGTGCTGCCGCTGCTGCGGCTGCTGCCGCTGCTAATGTGCTGCCGCTGCTGCGTACTGCCGCTGCTATATGCTGCCGCTGCTATGTGCTGCCGCTGCTGCATAGCTGCCGCTGCTATGTGCTGCCGCTGCTGCGTACTGCCGCTGCTATGTGCTGCCGCTTGTTGCACTGCCGCTGCTGTATGCTGCCGCTGCTATGCACTGCCGCTGCTGCTATGTGCTGCCGCTGGATTGCACACTGCCGCTGCTGTGTGCTGCCGCTGCTGTGTGCTGCCGCTGCTGTAATGCTGCCGCTGTTGCGCACTGCCGCCGTATGTGCTGCCGCTGCTAGCTATGCTGCCGCTGCTGTATGCTGCCGCTGCTATGCTGCCGCTGCTATGCTGCCGCTGTTGCACTGCCGCTGCTATGTGCTGCCGCTGCTGTATTGCTGCCGCTGCTATGTGCTGCCGCTGTTACGCACTGCCGCTTAACGCCTAATGCTGCCGCTGCTGTATGCTGCCGCTGCTATGTGCTGCCGCTGCTGGCAATGCTGCCGCTGCTACATAACTGCCGCTGTGAACGCGCGGCGTAATGCTGCCGCTGCTATGCGCTGCCGCGCTGCATGTAATGCCGCTAACATGTGCTGCCGCTGCTATGTGCTGCCGCTGGTGCACTGCCGCTGCTATGTGCTGTATCGCTGCTATATGCTGCCGCTGCTGTATGCTGCCGCCATGTTGCGCACTGCCGCTTAACATGTGCTGCCGCTGCTATGCTGCCGCTGCTATGTGCTGCCGCTGCTATGTGCTGCCGCTTAACGTATATGCCGCTGTTGCACACTGCCACTGCTATATACTGCCGCTGCTACATACTGCCGCTGCTATATGCTGCCACTACAGACATGCTGCCCCGCTGCTATGCTGCCGCCGTTGCACAGTACCACTACTATATACTGCTGTACTGCTATATACTACCACTGTTACACACTACCACTACTATATACTACCACTGCTATATACTACCACTGCTACACACTACCACTGCTACACAATACCACTGCTACACAATACCACTGCTACACACTACCACTGCTACACACTACCACTACTATATACTACCACTACTACATACTACCACTACTATATACTACCACTGTTACACACTACCACTGCTACACACTACCACTGCTACACACTACCACTGCTACACACTACCACTGCTACACACTTCCACTGCTACACACTACCACTACTGCACACACATTCATCTACATTCATTACAATGTAATGGTTTACTCTAAACCTATATGCGTCATATTACAAAAGTCTCACACAACAGGGGGGGTCAGTATTTAAATATTCGTTGTTTTTGTACCTAAATGCAGACCCGCTATATATATATTAATTATGGAACATTCGTTTTAGAATTTTCATTTTATTAGACTTCTCTTGGGCCCACTTATGTTCGTGCCTACTTTTTCCTATAATATACGACGGCCAAAATCCCTCTGCTCTTTCCCTCCCCCCAAATCTCAGTCAATTTAGCAGGCTCATAACATTACAGCCAGTTAAATAAAAAAAAATAATAATTAAGTGTCCAAAATGTCGCACCTCGCTAGTAGTAAAATAGTTGCCCCCTTCTCCCCCCCCCACCCCAGTCCACATTCGCTCCCTCTTAGTTACGCCCCTGCTCAGCAGTATGCACATTTTGTATATTCATAGCAGTCGATCACCACATACATATATGTATTTATTTATTTATGTTTTCAATAATAAACTAACAGAGTGGAGAGACCAACGTTAAGAGCACCAGCTACAACGGAGCCAAGAAGACCGTGTTTGTGGCTCACGGCTTCACAGACTCCGGCGCTGCTCCCTGGATGAGCGCAATGAAGAACGCTCTCTTGGACTCAGTGAGTACAGGATCATTTCATTTTTTGTATTGACTACTCTTTTTTTTTTTCTATATTTTTATTTTCAAACGTAAAATGAAGTGGGAAAAGTAAAACAAGACTTTTTGCCAATTTGAAGTGAACATTTCCTTTTTGAAAGGCGGTTCTCAAGTTTTATTGTCACGGCTGTACCCCGTAGGGTATGAAAGTATTTCCGCGGGTACCCCCCCCCCCCTCACGCGTACGTTTACGGATAAACGGCAGTAATTTCCATAATGGAATGCGATACTTGGACACTCGGTTTTGTTGATGAGTCACTCAGAAATATGGATACCTTTCGTCAAACTTTTGTTTAGTTTTAAATGGAAATCATATGTCGCCGTGTTCCCCCCTACAGAACCTTACCCGTATCTCTGCAGAACGTTTTTCCGTATCTCTGCAGAGCCTCTCCAGTACCCCTGTAGAGCCTTTCCCGTATCCCTGCAGAACCTTTCCCGTACCCCTGCAGAACATTTCCCGTATCCCTGCAGAACCTTTCCCCTACCACCGGTTGAGAGCCGCGACTTTATTCCGTTTAAGTTTTCATCTAGTCGGACAACTGTTTTCTAGATGTGTCTGTGCGTGTGTGCGAGCGCGCGTGCGTGTGTGAGCAACTGTCCAATTAACGTGCCACACTCCCCCATCTACCACGCACGATTGATATCTTCCTGCACTATAATACATCAATAGAAACAATTGAAGCGACATGTTGGGGTGCCATCTATCTGTGGCCACAATCTGTGGCAATGATCACGCAGTAAACAGCCCATAAGATTTCTCATCATTGTTTACAAACATTGGCCACGTCCCACCTCCAGCCCACCTCCATTACTCCCCAATGGTAGAAATACGAAAACAAAACTAGTAATGCTATCTATCTATCTATCTATCTATCTATCTATCTATCTATCTATCTATCTATCTATCTATCTATCTATCTATCTATCTATCTATCTATCTATCTATCTATCTATCTATCTCTCTCCCCCCCCTCTCTCTCTCTCTCTCTCTCTCTCTCTCTCTCTCTATATATATATATATATATATATATATATATATATATATATCTGGTAATGCTGCACACAATCTCTCTCTCTCTCTCTCTCTCTCTCTCTCTCTCTTTCTCTCTCTGTCTATATATACATATATAGATATAGATAAGTTTTTATCAGTTTTTTTTTGAGCATTTTGTTTTTTGTGTTACCTTTGACTTCAAAACAGCACAGAAAAAATTTCATGAATATATGACTTTATTGAGTACTGCCTCATCGACACTGAATTTTTAAATTATTTATAATGAATTTTGAATGTGAGTATGTATGTATAAAGCACACAGAAAATGCTAGAGGTTCTGGAAAGTTTTAGAAAAAAATCTATACAATTCTAGAAGGTTCTGGGAGGTTCTATGAAATCTCTAGAAGGTTCTAGAAACTTCTAGAAACACTTGGAAACTTTGAGAAGGTTCCTGGAAATTCTAGAAATCTTTAGAAGTTTTGATTTTCATACAAATAGCCAGTTTCACCGGTGCATTTCAATTTAGTTATAAAAATCAAGAGTAATAAGATCAAATGTTGCGACTATATAAATATCATTCATTGAGTTATGACTACCAGATCGAAAAGTGTTGTTCATTTAACTGGCATAGAAGTTGACACAACTCCTGTTTTTTGAGCTAGGTACTTCCCCTAATTGAGCCTACTGGCCAATGGTATGTTTACAAACACATAGCCGTCTGGCAGTTAGTTGGTACAATTTTTTCATGACCTATTTCTTTGCTTGAATACTGTCCAGTGGACATGCCAATGTTTATTGAACTAGGTACTTCCCCTAATTGAGCATACTGGCCAATGGTATGTTTACAAACACAGCCGTCTTCAATAAGACATTTGGGGATAGTACAACTGGACCGGATGTGCTGCTATTCAAGCGCTTTAATACGTTTTGGACAAAAATAAGACAGACAGAATTTAGTATATGTCACGTTGTTCAACTAGAGTAAAATCTCAAACCATTAAAAGAAAAAGTCATCACATTTTGTTCAAATATACTCCAAATGAAAGAAAACTCAAGATATTTGCCACGTTAAGATTACAAATAACTTCTAACTGAATCTTGTCTTCCTGGGAGGAATTCCTTCCTCATCCCCTTGGGGTGTGTTTTCATGTTCCAGGAGCTTATCACTATGCAAGGTGGATGTCTAAAATAATCTTCATCATGAAGATTTATCTCTTCCTCATCAATTCAAGCTGACTAAGCATGAAGACAGATCAAATGCGAAATTTGGTATCTTTGCATCCTTGGTTTACATTAAAGCTTGGATTCAGTGTCCCATTCTAGCAGACGTACCTCTGAATGATCTGGATTTCATCAAGCTTCTTATAGATTATAAGAATATTTCTTCCTTCATTTCTCAGACTGCATTGAAAACGTGTGGCCAACATCTCTGGTACCTTAGTGCAGAACTTATTCCTCTGGTTCTCTTTTCTCAACGTGTCTCAGTGGATGAGAAAAACAGCCTTGCTGCTTGTTTGAGGCAATTCATGGAGAAATCTTCTGATGATCAGAAAGAAAAAGGTGCATGGGCATCACAGAAGCTGATCACTTCAGCACTTCATAATGTGACATTAAAGGATATATACATAAAGATCCTGAAAGATTAACTCCACCAGCACAAATGCAGTCACCCTAAACAGAAGTAAAACTGGAGAAAGTGGAGTCCTTTACTTAACTGGGTATCATCATAGATCAGCAGGGTGGAACAGATGCAGATGTCAAAGCAAGGATCGGAAAAGCAATAGCCGCCTTTATCCAGCTCAAGAACATCTGGAATTCCAAAGAGCTGTCTCTGAACACCAAAGTTCGCCTGTTCAATACCAATGTAAAGTCAGTCCTATTATATGGAGCTGAGACCTGGAGGATTACAAAGACCACCACTAAGAGAGTCCAGGCCTTTATCAACAGCTGCCTTAGGAAAGTTCTCCAAATACGATGGCCTGACACCATCACCAATGCCAGCTCTTAGAACGAACCGGCCAAGCTTCAATAGATGAGATCAGGAAGAGAAGGTGGGGATGGATAGGCCACACATTTCGAAAGCCGGCAAGCAACATCACTAGGCAAGCATTGAGTTGGAATCCTCAAGGAAAAAGAAAGAGAGGTCGGCCTAGAAACACCGGGAGGCGAGAATTTGAAGCAGACATCACCAGGATGGGGTTCAGCTGGAAGCAGCTGGAAAGAATGGCTCAGGATAGAAGTCGCTGGAGATCTTTAGTTAGTGGCCCATACCCCGATAGGAGTGACGGGCAATGATGATGATGATGAAAGGATTTTGTGACCTCGTCATCGCTACTCTTCTTTCATGCTCTTCTGCTTCCCACAAATTTTTCATGACTGGTGCTTCATCCTGGCTACAAACTCCATCTTTTCAGAAGGCAACAGCAGTTGTCTCTTCCTTGAAAGTTGACAATGACTGGGCCGAGCGGGGAATAGCACTGGCGTCATCATTCCTCACATCTGTCACTAATTCAGAGGAGGAAAAGCAGTACTTGCTCCAAATTGTTGAACAGCATCGCAAAAAAATCAACTGTGCCGATTAGATCGCAACATGAAGAACTTCAGGACTCAGAAAGCACAGACTAAAATACTTTTAAAGTGCATTTTTGAATGGCGTACTTAGAACTACTTTGCAATACAGTCAGGTTAATGTGTCATGTAACTAGTATTATTTTACTGTTTAATTCTTATTGTGTAATAAAATTGTTTTTTGTATCTAAAAAAACAGCATTTGAAACCTTGCAAAATTTTCATTTAATGCAGCTGCGGAATACCATAAAACATGGGGTAACAAGTCAGGTACCTATTTAAAGCTGGGTGGACTAGTGGGACGACTTTGCACCAAATAGCACCTATAAAAATTCCATGGTTCTCACCGAGGATCGAACCCATGACTATCAGGTCGACAGTCGAGTATCTACACTATATATATAGTAATGCTGCATACAATATGCCTGTCTGTCTGTATGTTTGTCTTGCTGCCCATCTTGCTGTCTTTCTTGCTGGCTGTCTTTCTTGCTGTCTGTCTGTCTGTCTGTATTTTCATATAATTCGTATTTTTCAAAAAAAGTCATATGAATATCTTAACCCATGGTCAACGAATACCCTATCCTCTGAATAGATTTAACATTGACTAGCTGACAGCGTTGTCCGACTGTCCACTCCACAGGTATGGACCCAGCTGGACCAAAATTCGAGAGCTACTCCAGCTGGGTCAGGATCGACGCCTCTGACGCTCATTACGTGGACATCATACACACCGACGCCGAGCCACTGATCAATGCAGGTAAAACCTGTCACCTAACTGTCAGCATAGGCGTATGTCTAGAACAGTTTTACTTTACTTGCTTTCCGCTCTTAAGAATAACCAGCAAGAGTAGAAAAGCTAGCAAAGTATATATGTAATCAGCGGTGTATCATGGCGGGGGGGGGTGTTGAAAACGTTATATTATATTCCATTACATCAGGAAAAGAGTAAAATATAACAATTGAGACTTAAAAATTTAATACAAGTGTGGGAGCTATCCTGGTTTGTAAATATCCGTTGAACGATTTCAAACAGGAACACATACATTGTTTAGGCTAAAATCGTATTACACTGCCAGTAACTAAAACTATAATTCTTAATACTAATGTATTCATGATATTGCTCAGGTAAACAATATGATAGTTTCTATTTTTAACATCAGATATCCCTTTCATTGGTTTACAATTGTCAAGACAAAAGTTCCTATCATTGTCTTTGAACAGTCTGTGAGATAAAACAGGGTCACGTTGAAAATATATATTCATCTGCTTTTATTTTCTAAGCCAACCTAAGCCATGGTATTGTGAACGATTTGTTTACTATTGCACTACTTATCCGCCTTTACATCTACAACTAAATGTCATTATTAGTTTGTCTGGACACTGCCCCCCCCCTTTCACTCCTCTGGGCTGACAGTCGGGCGCCCAACACTGCAAGATCATCCGTCCACTTCCCAAATCTTTAGCTAACTTTAAATCTTTTTGATTTCTTTGTGATATCTTTTTTTTTTAAATCAGGATTTGGTATTCGTGGGTCAATAGGTCACGCTGACTTTTTACCCTAACGGTGGTGTCCATCAACCCGGATGTCCAGCTGAGACATTTGGTCTTCTTTCCATGGTCAGCTTTGAAGGTAAATAACAGAGCGGGCGCACGCGAGCACACACACACACACACATACACACACACATACATATACGCAGTTAAAATCTATTATAATATAAATGAGGGGTAGGGAGAGACAGGGGGAAAGAGTGAGAGAGAAAGAGAGAGAGAGAGAGAGACATGGAGGGAGGGAGAGAGAGAGAGAGATGGAGTGAGAGAGAGAGAGAGAGAGATGGAGGGAGAGAGAGAGAGAGATGGAGGAAGAGAGAGAGAGAGAGATGGAGGGAGGGGGGAGAGGAGAGAGAGAGAGAGAGAGATGGAGGGAGAGAGAATGAGGTGAGATGAGGGGGGAAGGAGGAGACAGGGGGAGAGAGAAAGTGAGATAGGGGGAAAAGAGGAAGAGAAATAGAGGATGCGGTACTGCCGATACATTTTCTTTTCAGGATTGAGTCAGCCGACATTTGGTGGAAAATCTAATGTACTATTTAGAAATTATATTTTTTTAAGGTAGAATTAAATAAGTCACTACTGTCTACGATTTTTAATCTCACATCAGATAAACTGTAAAATATTGCTTCTAACCTTAAACGAAATACTGCAGAGAGAATTGTCATAAAAAAAAGATTGGAACAGTTCTACAGTCAAAGTACAATTATATCTCCCCCTCCTCCCCCATTTCAATGGGACTCCCCTGCCTGCAACTTAATGTTGAAACATTATGTCTCGTTGTCTTTTTGACGAGTTAAGATTTGATGAGACAACTTTCAGGGGCGTACACACAGAAAACTCATTCAGGGTAGCCCAGTCACTTATTCGAAAGATTTTTATTATTTTGTTTGTTTGGAGTGAATGCATAATAATGACCGTTTTTCTGGCCCCACACTCTTGGTATTTTGATCCCCCCCCCCTTTTTATATTCTGGCCCCTATTTGTATTGTGGGCCCTATTTGTATTGTGGGCCCTATTTGTATTGTGGGCCCTATTTGTATTGTTGGCCCTATTTGTATTGTGGGCCCTATTTGTATTGTGGGCCCTATTTGTATTGTGGGCCCTATTTGTATTGTGGGCCCTATTTGTATTGTGGGCCCTATACATGCATAAACATTCACACTTTGTCACGTTGGCCCTGAAAGAAACAATTTTCTAAATAGTGATGAGCTTGCTTTATTTCCCCCGCTCCATAGTTATCTCTGACAGTGGTTCCAAAACTTTTGCTATTGGTCACCGCCTGATGAGAAACCACTTGTTTTGTTATTGTGTTCCACATGTAAATAAAGAAAAAGGTTACAAGAAACGAAATCTTATATTATTTTTAAAATATTTGTTGTTCGCCTAAGCGATTATTACCCACATTTTGTGAACCACTGATTTTATTTGTTTCTACGTTCTCCAAACTGTGCTACACTTGAAATTATCCGTTTGTAGTTAAATATGTTCATTGAGTTCAATTTTATTTTTATTGCTGAACAATCAGCTGAAAAAGAAGGTAGCGCCTGCAGCCACGGAAGAGTCGTGGACTATTTCACCAACTCCATCTCCAGATGTCGCTACAACCCACCGGACGGAAACGCCGACTGCACCATGGGATACCACGTCAGCACCAGCTGTAGAGGCAACCACTACCCAGTGACAACAAGTTTAGATCCCTTCTGTTAAAACACCATTCACCATTTTGAAATGTCACATATAAATTTTGTTACATCACATTTTATTTATTTTTTTTCGTTTAATCCTGCAGTATTTTTTAGACTTAAATAGGTCTAGTCTCAATAAGTTAGAACTTTCTTGGTGCGAACTTAGTGGCAGCCCCGTAGCGTGAAAATTCTACAGCAGGGTGGGGGTAGGGGGCAGGCAATACATTTTTACTAAGTAGAACAAATAAGCAGAGGTGGGCCAGGCCCGCCCGCATGCTACGGGCCTGTTCAGTGTTGTACCAATTTGTGATATATATAATAGTTTAGTGACTTTAAGACAAGCACTAACGAAACGTCGTCCGTGAGTCTGTGGGTGGATAAAATCACATCTAGCGCTAATTATACACTGATGTCGTCTTCCAAATGTGTTATTACAGTTTTGAATACTTTTTTGACAAAAAAGATACAAAAAAAATAATGAATTGATTCATGGTCAAACATTTATTTTGGTTAATATTTACTTCAAGCTAAACAACTTTCAACATTTAATTAAAAACAACTTTACACTATAAACGCATACAGATTTAAACTGAATGTATTTATCCCAACCTCAAAGGGTGATAACAATTACTTGTTGATATGATTTGTCGTTCTTGCATCATCTCGAGTCTCATTTTTTTTTCTCCGATAAAACCGATTATGCTTAAAAAAAAAACAAACAAAATATTAAAATAAATCTAATTGTTTGTCTTTAATACATTTTTTATGTGGTTTAATTCGTTTTCTTCAAATTATGCCGTATCAGATAGTTACTTTGTGTGAGTGTGTGTAAGTGTGTGTGTGTACTTACGAATATTTGTGTACACAGTGGCGCCGAGAGCCAACACGGGCCCCAGGGCAGGACATCATTGCGGGTCCTTTAATAAACAATAAGTCGTGAAAAAATTGACATGATCGGGGCAGCCGGGCCCCTTTACAGATGCGGGCCCCCTGGCAATGAATGACCCCCCTCCCCCCTCTCTCGGCGTGCCTGTGTGTACATGATTGTTCAGCACGTACGGCTTCGTTATTGTCCGAATAGTCAGGGGAGCAAATCAATGTTTGACTGGTGATAGAGAATGAGATCGAAGAACACGTGTGTGTGGGTACGTGAGTAGCGGACGAGTGGACATGTGTACTAGTAGCTGATGACCACCTCTTGTTGAGACAGTTAGTGTAGGTCACTCCTGGGGGAGAGTCGAATCAGTGCTACTATATGAGATATCTATGGTTGTAATAATGTTTTATTCAAGCATGTCATTAAACATTTAGGTATTATATATCGAGCTGGAATTATTAACTTGATCAAAGGCCCGGTACCCGGACCGGCGAGTATTATTTTTAGCCAAGCAAGAGTTCACTCCCCTTGAGTGAGACTAAAATTTTGGAATTCCCCAGTCTATTTTTAGCCAATGAGTTTATATACACGCTCGCACTCGCCCGTAGTACGCCGGGCTAGACGATTATGTATTAGATTGTAACGTACGGAGTTTCAGTGTTATTTGTAATACCTCCAAACAAGCGTGGGACGGATGGCCGAGTGGTGTAGACAGTCGACTGTCGACCGTGATTCCTGGGTTCAATCCTCGGTAAGAACAATGGCATTATCACTGGTGTTATTTTGGTGCAAAGACGTCCCACAAGTCCACCCAACTTTAATGGGTACCTGACTTAAGTAAAGGCGGCTGGGCGATGTGCTAACCACACAATCCCTTCATATGCCGAGATTATAGAAACAGATGAATTCTACACTTCATCTGCCCCGAAAGCCCGCTAGGGCTTAAGTGCACCAGCGAGCAGTTTTCAGAATATTACAGTTTTTTTTCAATGCGAATTTTGTTTATGTAACAATTGTGTGGATCGTGCCCTTCGCATAAATTGCGACATGATTGAACTTTTTTAACATTTGTTCATCTTCTAATTTTTTACTATTTATTTTCCTCAATAAAATATTATTCCACATAATTTACATTTGTTCATTAAATTTTATCAGAGTTCACCTAAAAAAAATAAAATTCAACAGCCAAATAAAAGTTTAGAATTTAGAGAAATGTCAACATAACCTAAAGTACGGTGCTCCTCCTCAGCCAATGTGTCATACCACAAAATGCAACAAATGTCACAAAGAGTCACATTAAAACGTTTATGTGTGTCAGTTTAAATGACTCCCCCCCCCCCGCCAAGGCTATTCTTCATTGCCTTAGATGGTAGGGTGGCCCCGAGACGCAACATCGCCTCTAGCTGCCAAACATCTCTGAAAAAAGTATCCACCGTGGGCAGGGCTGTCACGTCCCCCCCCCACCCGCGCTGATAATAATATTTTCAAAAGTTGATTGGCCAGCTCAGTCCGGGCCCCTAAAACTCGCCGGCCCCCTGCCACCCCCCTCGGCGGCACTGCCTATGGACGTCTCTGAATAATAAAGACACAGTAACTGGTTCCGTATTACTGACTAATGAGACTATCAGATGCATCCAGGTGTATTATCAGCGTTTGATGACGCAATTTAGTAGGCTCCGCCCACCACAGCTTCTATCACGCCATTTCTCCATCGCGTTGTTATTTTATTCTGAGTTGCACGTGTATACGTCATTTCTAACAAAATGACGTATGATACAACCAACAGCGAGGAGCACGTGTTTTATTTTAGCAGTTGTGAGATCAGTCAAGCTTTGGGCATCATGGAATGCGGATGTATGTTGTAGTTTGTATCTAGACAGTATTTATTGTACCTCTCCTGAGTTCACCATTATATGTCAGTTCATGTTCATGCAGTGATATATTCAAGAATTTAATATTCTTATTCTTACTATCTATTGGAGTCGACTTCGTATATTAATAATGTTCACTGTCTTTGTAACATCCACTGCAATTTAATAAAAAAACCTCGCAACAATAACGGTGTACGCTATGTTCACCAACGACAAATCCTGTTAAGGGTCAAATGAAATGAATAAAACAGCTAAAGGTTTATGACAACATATTGAAATCTAAGAAAAACAGAAATACATAAAAATAACCTAACAAAAATAGAAAACATTGCTAATAAGTCAATTTTTGTTTCCGTTTTTCAATGCAATAAATACGGATTTAGTTTTCAAGTTTTGAAGGTTTAGTATTTGGAAGGGTTCCTCCATAGTTTCAAATGCTAACCTGATTCGCTTACGGATAGAGCGCACACTATTTTGTAGGATTTGTTGCTTGTGTAGATTAGATATTAACTTTACAATAAATGACCGATTTTTTTTTAAAAATACCTTAAAATACATAGCAAACTTCAATACAGACCACGACTGTGTTTGACTAACTGTAGAATAAAATTCTTAGCAGGTCAGGAACTGGAAAAGAGGTCAAGGCTACAGGAAAGAGCAGATAAGGAGAGAAGAAAAACATTTTTTAAACACGATTAGTGACACATAGCGCGGTCAGGTCTAAGTCTATAACTGTAGGCCTACACCTGTTATGGTGTTCTATACAATTTCAATATGTCATACATAAAACTTGTTATTTCATAATTTTTATAATCAGCCCGTGTATCATCATGTTTCTGATGAGATTTACTTCAGAATATTTTTTTATTCAGTTTTTGAAACATAATTTTTTTTCGGGCTATTTGAGGTCTTGTTGATAGTACTCCACTTTTGGAAAACCAATTCTACCATTGATAAAACCAATTCTACCATTGATAAAACCAATTCTACCTTTGATAAAACCAATTCTACCATTGATAAAACCAATTCTACCATTGATAAAACCAATTCTACCATTGATAGAACCAATTCTACCATTGATAAAACCAATTCTACCATTGATAAAACCAATTCTACAATTGATAAAACCAATTCTACCATTGATAAAACTGATTCAACCCTCAACTTCTGGAGATTTCTTTTTTTTTAAAGCTTTGATAACTACAAAGGCAGTTCTCGGGACAATATCTCCTCTCTCTTGAACACTTAAAGAAGCCACTCTAACACACATTAGAAAACACACCCACTATAACACAATTTAGAACACACACACACACTCAAACATGAAAAAACACACACACACTCACACACATGAGGAAACACACACACACTCACACACATGAGGAAACACACACACACATGAGAAAACACACACTATAACACACATTAGAACACACACACACACTCACACACATGAGAAAGCACACACACTCACACACATGAGAAAACACACATTACAACACACACACATGAGGAAACACACACTCACACACATGAAAAACACACACACACACATGAGGGAACACACACACACTCACACACATGAGGAAACACACACACTCACACACATGAGGAAACACACACACTCACTTACACATGAGGAAACACACACACACACACTTACACATGAGGAAACACACACACACATTTACATACGAGGGAACACACACACACATTTACAAACGAGGGAACACACACACACTAACACACACACACTTACACATGAGGAAACACACACACACACACTCACATATGAGAAAACACACACATACTCACACACACATGAGGAAACACACATACACACACTCACACAATGAGAAAACACACACACACACTTACACATGAGGAAACACACACACACACACACCTTTACACACATATATTCAGTCTCCCACTAACACACATCTATCAACTCCCTTCTTAGAAAACACATTAAGATGATCTCTTTTAATGAAAACATGCAATCAAACATTCTAGTAAAAAACTTTGGCGGCAATAGTCCATTAGGTAGGTACACATTCGAACAGTGGCTCTCAAAACTATGCCAACTAGCACCATGGCAACAAGCACCATGGCAACTAGCACCATGGCAACTAGCACCATGGCAACTAGCACCATGCCAACTTGCACCATGGCAACAAGCACCATGGCAACTAGCACCATGGCAACTAGCACCATGCCAACTTGCACCATGGCAACAAGCACCATGGCAACTAGCACCATGGCAACTAGCACCATGCCACTAGCACCATGCCAACTAGCACCATGGCAACTAGCACCATGGCAACAAGCACCATGCCAACTAGCACCATGGCAACAAGCACCATGGCAACAAGCACCATGCCACTAGCACCATGGCAACAAGCACCATGGCAACCGTCGACTAATTTCGCGTTTACTATCCAACGCCATTTTGCTGTTTAAAATAAAATATTTGGCTTCCGTTACTTTGTCGAGCAGCTAATGCGCAACAAGTGGCTTGCTAGCGGTACTGTATCATACTCAATATGTTCGAGAACCCCTGATGTAGACGGTCGAATGAATCGTTTGTTAGGGGATAGCTAGTCAGTAACATGGTGAATTGAATACACTGAAAAAATTTCATTGTGCAAGGCAATACCAAGACGCCATCGAAAACAGCTGTGTTGTGGGCTACAGTCTATATATAAAGTTGTTTTTTTTGTGCTAAAAATCACGTAATCACTCTGTTCAGATCGTCAGAAATAAATATACAACCTTATTTAAATTTTTGCTATTCCCATTCACCCACAGAATATGAGCAATCAAGTAGAATACATTTTTATAATGTTGATTCTAATGTTAAAATGGGATTTTTGAAAACTTATATTTTTTTAAGAACCTTTGAATGTTCTCATGATCTGGCCTTGGACATTCTAAGTATAAATACAGAACTTCTAAACATAACGGACTTTGGTTCTTCCTGACAATAGTTCTCTCGACAATGTTTCTCCACATAGCTATTCTGTTGACCACTGGTCTAGTGGCAGCAGTGTCAGCTCAAGGTGCCCAGTTTTTGGATTGTCCAGGAAACGATGGTAATTTCCATTTATTTCTCTTTTAAAAACTTTTTTTTTGCTTACAAATGTTATGAATCTAATTTTATCTCATCATGAAAATGTAGGTCAATGTATTTAAAATAGAACGGAATTTTATTAATTGATAAATCAAAAACAATTTGAAAAAAAAATCAGTTTCTTATTTTCAAAGGATATGATAAAAATGGATTTTATTTTCAACAAAACCCAAATATAGGCTAGGCCAAATTTGATTTGTGTGAATTGATATGTGGAGCTGGTGTGAAGATAAAGTAGCGCCAATTTCCGCACAATCATCCAAGGTTGTTTTTTTTTATCGGACTATG
The DNA here is from genome assembly GCA_021962125.1 of Bulinus truncatus. NCBI lineage: Eukaryota > Metazoa > Mollusca > Gastropoda > Planorbidae > Bulinus > Bulinus truncatus. The sequence goes on along the minus strand of JAGDYQ010000005.1, from coordinate 2,429,543 downwards.
ACACACATATTGGGCCATATATTTTTAGTTTTTAGAATCAGTTTTTTTTTAATCGGACTATGACACGCATATTGGGCCATATTTCTCTAGTTTATAGATTCAGTTTTTTTTTCTGCGTTATCTTATCTGGCCAACAACACGCGTTAATTTTTAAAAATAATTGTTTCGTTAGGTCAAGTTTTTATTTTTTTAACATTTAAAACGTGTTTTTGTAACTAATAATTATAATAACAATGGAAGTTTAAAATATGTGAACTACGGAAGTTTGCCTTGATAGAAATATGGTACATTTTGATGAGGGCTCTTTCCATTGTGTGAACTAAATAAGTTTGCCTTGATAGGGGCAGTACACGAATCGAGCAAGACTATCTCCATGTAATAACATCAAGATGAACTATATAGATGGTCTGATTAGGCCCATAGCATGGACCTGCGGGTCTGTGTGTATCCATGAAAAACGCACTTCGTATTCGACTATATTTTTGTCAAATGTCTTATCGTATAGTACTATAAAGTACGTCGTTAACTGCAATACAATTTTAAGCAAAACTAAAATACAGTCGATTCCGCTTAATTGGGACACATCGGGACCGAGGCTTTTTGTCCCGATTAAGCGGCTGTCCCAATTAAACATACAGATTTACTATTGGCTTCTTGGTTTGGTTTCTTTGAGATTTGTCCCAAATAAGCGGATGCCCCAATTAAGCGGTGTCCCAATTAAGCGGAATCCACTGTATAAATGTATGTATTATTATGTATAAACTCAGATTTAACAAAGCATGTGTCATCATTTGTCATGATACCTGTGCGTTGTTGTCTTAACACACTTGACGATTATTATAACAACAATCTGTTCCTACAGTGGCGTAGTGAGGGGGGCAAGGGGGGGCATCATACCCCGGGCGCTACTCACAAAGGGAAGCTAAATGGTATATTTTTCATAAAATATTATATGGTTTTCGAGTGGGGGGGGCGCTAAAAAGGCATTGTGCCCCAGACGCGAGTAAAGCTCGCTACGCCACTGTGTTCCTACAGTGATACTCAGGGGACGGGTGATCTCGCGGTGTAGAACGCTCGACTGGGGATCGGGATTTTTTTCCCACAGGTCCTGACAAAGTTCCCGTAGTTCACACAGGTCCTGACAAAAGGTTCCCTGGCATTGGGAAGGGACGTAATGACGGCTGGCGTAGTGCTGTGCCGTGTTTAAAGAAACATAAATGATTTTTAATCAATATATGGCCCTCGATGGTTTTAAGAGCTCTGAAAAAACAAGGATTTTTAATCCTTATAAGTTTCAATGGTTTTAAAAGGTTTCAAGGAAACCTAAATATTATTAATTTTATACTAGCTGTACCCTGCAAAACCTTTGCTTAGAGTTATATCCCCTTAGGCTTGATCGGTAGGCTAGGTTATTTTTGGTTTTGGGCAGATCCGAATTTTTCATGCTTTGTATATTAAACTGGAATACTGTTGTATTAAATCTTTACTTTCAATTTAACGCAGAACCCAAATCGCTTTTATTTAAATTATATTAAAGATTGATTTTTCAGTTCACATTATAATAAAGCACGCTGTTTTGAACGTAACTTTGTTTATTCTATAAATGTCTAATAATTTTTTTTTGTATGCTATCACTGTATCCGCCCGTCTAATTGTGGACCCTGTATTATTCTGTAGGCAGCCAAGGATTGTACAGACGGTGTTGTACCAGTGATCAGCTTCCTAAAGGGTGTGAGTGTTACGACATCTCGTCCAGTTCAACCTACACCAACACATTGTTCCACAAAGTACAGTGTCCAGCAGAAATCAATGTATCGTTTAACCTGTACACAAGGGCACACAGGAGTGCGCCGCAGAAGATACATGTAAGTGTTTACTTGAACAAGTGCACAAAATCTTGCATTTGTTAAACACTTGCACTGAACTCTTTCATCGAACATTTATATTGAACAGTTTCATCGAACAATAGTTTTTAACACTTTAATTGAACACGTTCATCGAACACTTGTATTTAACTGTTGTACAGTTTCATTGAACGCTTGCTTGAATTTGACACTTTTATTGAACACTTTAAAAAGATACTTGTATTGAATACTTGCACTGAAAACGTGTATAGAACACTTGCACCTCATTCCTTCCATATATTTGACCATTCATCTATCTGTTCGTCCGTCTCATTGCTAGCCACCATCGACTCGGCATATTTATCCCACATCTGTCTTTATTTTACGTCTTTTAAACCGTCCCTTCGTCCGTCAGTCTATAGGACTCTCTATCAGTCTATATGACTCTCTCAGTCTGTATTTCCCTCTGTCAGTCTGTATGACTGTGTCAGTCTGTATGACTCTCTGTCAGTCTGTCTGATTCTCTGTCAGTCTGTATGACACTGTGTCAGTCTGTATGACTCTCTGTCAGTCTGTATGACTCTCTGTCAGTTTGTATGACTCTTTATCAGTCTGTCTGACTCTCTGCTAGTCTGTATGACTCTCTGTCAGTCTGCCCGAAGAAGACCTAGAAGTTTTTTTTTTTTATTTCTGGTCATTAAGAAACAAAATTAAGTAAAAAAAAATGTTAACATGTTAAATTTTAAATTCATCTTGACATTAATTGTTCACATAAAAAAAAAAAAAAGATTTTCAAGAAATGTTCATTCTGCGCCAAATGATGACAACAAAATTTTAAAAGATATGTTGTTTTTTTCTTCTTTAAAATCCAATTTTATGCAAAACTTACACACGAACATTTCAAACTAGCTTCCCACAAGTCATTTATACAATTACATCATGTTTCACTTTATAGCATTCTGATAAAATTTTTGTGTTAAAGAATGAAATGAGTGAAACTATTTCAACCATGGGCAGCTATTGAATCACTTAATATAAACTTTGTATGTGATGTAGAAGAAGAGAAATGATTTTTTTTGAAAGATTCGTTTAAACTTCGCTGACCAAATGACCACACATCATTAATCAGTGCCACCACCACACCACCACCAACGTCCATCCATCAGGATCTATCATCCAACAATTTTTACATCAACAAATTATTTGATATGCAGCTCTCCTTCCAGCATTAGGTATACCAGATCAAGGGGAGTTAAGTTAACTTACAGTGACCATTGAACCATGTCAATAGTCTCCCCTGGGATTGGGGGGGGGGGGCACCAGTCATTGCGTGTGAGATTAAAGCGGGTAATTCTTTAACTAAACTTTACATTGACCTAGTGCAGGGGGTCGGCAAACCTGCGGCTCGCGAGCCGCATGCGGCTCTTTTCGAAGTCAACTTGCGGCTCTTTCGATGTCGAATTGCGGCCTAATCAAATACCATAATATTGAGAAAACAATTATATAAACCTTTTAAAACCTGAGAAAATTGTAAATTAAAACTTTTGGCTCTTCCGTCTCAAAAGGATGCCGAACCCTGACCTGGCGGAACTTCATCCTCATAGTAGAGACTTGTTGAAATATCTGCCACGCCCCAATAGTTTATCAATTTCACATTAGACCCTTCCCCCCCTCAAATAAATTAAATCTTTCATTATACCTTGTAATCTAACTGACATACCATATCTATCTATCTATCTATCTATCTATCTATCTATCTATCTATCTATCTATCTATCTATCTATCTATCTATCTATCTATCTATCTATCTATCTATCTATCTATCTATCTATCTATCTATTCATCAATATCAATAAGATTGTGTGACACAATTAGTCACTACATACTACCACTACATACTACCACTACATACTACCACTACATACTACCACTATAAACTACCACTACATACTACAACTACATACTACCACTACATACTACCATTACATACTACCACTACATACTACCACTACATACTACCACTACATACTACCACTATAAACTACCACTACATACTACCACTTCATACTACCACTACATAATACCACTACATACTACCACTACATACTACCACTATAAACTACCACTACATACTACAACTACATACTACCACTACATACTACCACTAAATACTACCACTACATACTACTACTACATAATACCACTACATACTACCACTACATACTACCACTACATACTACCACTTCATACTACCACTACATAATACCACTACATAATACCACTACATACTACGACTACATACTACAACTACATACTACCACTACATACTACAACTACATACTACAACTACATACTACAACTACATACTACCACTACATACTACAACTACATACTACAACTACATACTACCACTACTAATTACTAATTCAACTGCTTGTCAGTGTAATGGTTTATTCTGATATTGCAGCAATCTCAGACAAATAGTGCCTATTTGAAGAACCATGTAATTATCGTCTTTGAATGTACCCATTTTTTCGTATTTAAATAGGTGCCTGAGACATAGGGTAATACCAGTAAATTCGTAATAGAAATAATTTCATTGTATTAGACTTTCTTGGGTGGGTGGGGGGTATTTAAGTTTATGCCTAAAAGACGGCCCTGGGCCTGCTGCCCTCCTCCAATTTTAAATCCTTTTATTTTTTTCAGCTGGGTCACTTGTCGTTTACCACGTGTCTGGTGTGTTACTATTTACAGTTAAGGACACACAATATAGTAAGACAAATAGCAGCACTAAGGGTTACAGAAACGTATCAAGCGATAGCGGCATTCGGAACGGATTCTGAAAATTACGGCCACATTCTAGTTAATGTCGCACCTCTTTAGTAGCAAAACAGTTGCCCTACCCCCTCGCCCCTACCCAGACCCCATCCTCTCCTTTTTAGTTACGCCCCTGCTCAGCAGTATGTACTTTTTTCCTTTGTCTATTCTTGGCATTCGATCACCTACATATATATATATATATATATATATATATATATATATATATATATATATAATATATATATATGTATTTATTTATTTATGTTTTTAATGAACTAACAGAGTGGAGAGGCCAACGTTAAGAGCACCAGCTACAACGGAGCCAAGAAGACCGTGTTTGTTGCTCACGGCTTCACAGACTCCGGCGCTGCTCCCTGGATGAGCGCAATGAAGAACGCTCTCTTGGACTCTGTGAGTACAGGATCATTTCATTTTTGTACAGTGTATTGACTCTTTTTCTTTTTTTTACATCCTTTAAATTTTAACAAAAAGTAAAATGAAGTTTGTAATACGTGGGAGAGAGAAAAATTAAAATATTTTGCCATTGTCATTATCACACGCCACACCCACCCACCCACACACACACACACAAACACACAAATAATACAACCAATTTAAGTTTTACATCATTATAATCTGAGTGGCAACAAACAAAACAATTATTGAATGAAGATATTATTGATATATTTTTTTTAAATTCATTCATTGCATTTGAAAACGTAGTATCATTATTTAATCGAATTTTATTCATGCGTGAAATTACAGGGCAAGCCTTCGAACAGCGTTCCAGCCACACATTAACTTGGACAGTGCAATTATTGTGTTTTTATTGATATCTAGTCAGACACATGATTTCTTCATATCTTGTGTGTGTGTGTGTGTGTGTGGGAGTGAGTGTTGTGAGCAACTCTCCAATACAGTTCCCCCCCCTCCCAGCGGCGTAGCGTGGGTATCGGCCGATTTTGCCGCCCTCTCATTTAGGTATTTCAATTTAATCTATACATTTTTGCCGCCCCCCCCCCCCCCTTAAAAAGTAATAAAATGTGCCGACCGGTGCGGACCGCACCCAACGCCCCCCCCCATACGTATGCCACTTCCCCCCTCCCCCCCATAAGCTCGATTCAGAGGTATCATCCGTCACAATTACAATCAATATAAACAATTGAAACAACATATATCTGTCGCCGCAATCTGCGCAACTATCACGCAATAACCATCCCATAATTTTCTCAGCATAATTCCCTAAATATTGCCCACAGCTCTGTAGGATGAAAATTCTACATTACGGGCCAGGCATTCTACAGCAGGGGCCAGGCAATAGCAGGGCGGGGGGTGGGGGCAGGTAATACATTTTACTAAGTAGAACAAATAAGCAGGGGGGCCAGACAAAACGTTGGGCCCCCCCGCAATCTACGGGCCTGATTGCCCATGTCGCACCCCTCCACCCCTCATTACACTACCTCGTTGAAAGGCGTAAACGATGCTTGTTATGCACAAAATAACATTATGTGATCAATTAAATCACATGACCTTTGATATTTGACAGCAGATTAAAGTGTTTAAATTTTTTTTTTTTTACAAGTTATATGATTGAACAAGAGTATTTAGACATACATTTAATGATAAATCAAAAGAAGTGTGTCATTTTCTCGTCCGTTTGAAAAGAGAGTGGTAAATGTACATTCTTACGCTTTCATTATTTAAAGATAAGTTAAAAATGCTCGAACTTCCCTACATTCAAAGATAATTTTTCTTTCAATAGCTCTCAAACATGTATTTTTAAATACAATATTTCAATAGATTTACAATATATTTACTTTCCGATGTCAGTATTATATTGCATCTAATGACCTATTTTTTTTGTTTCAATCTCAGGAAGACATGAATGTTGTACTCGTAGACTGGCAACAAGGGGCCAAGGGCCCCAACTACTACCAGGCCACAGCCAACACCAGGGTCGTGGGTTCTATGATTGGAAGACTCATACAGGACATGCATTCATTTACACAGGCAGACTTTGGTGTGAGTGCATTCATTGAAATACTATAGTTGTCAACTTAAAGAGAGGGACATACACACGGGTTTTTTTTAAAACTTGTGCAGCCATTGACATACGTAAACAAAAAACAAAAAAAAATATAACAAAAACACATCAATAGTTGACTTTATCAACATCGACTCAGTTTTGAATAAACACTCGAATTTTTTAAATAGCAGAAAGTTTGTGACAAATTATAACGTAACTTGCACAAGTAAACATATAGGTTGTATAGTCAGACATACAGATAGACCTTCGAATTATATATGTGTTATATAAGTTTGGGCATTGAGCCAGAGAGAGAGAGAGAGAGAGAGAGAGAGAGAGAGAGAGAGAGAGAGAGAGAGAAAGAGAGAAAGAGAGAGAGAGAGAGAGAGAGAGAATACAAATGATATCAATAAAAAAATGATCCCTTTATTTTTAGCATTTCCACTTGATTGGACACAGTCTTGGTGCACATATCATGGGGTATGCTGGGAAGGAAGTTTTCCGTTTGACCAATCAAAAAGTTGGACGTATCACAGGTAACTAGTCAAATCTATCTATCTATCTATCTATCTATCTATCTATCTATCTATCTATCTATCTATCTATCTATCTATCTATCTATCTATCTATCTATCTATCTATCTATCTATCTATCTATCTATCTATCTATCTATCTATCTATCTATCTATCTATCTATCTATCTATTTATCTATCTATCTATCTATCTATATATATATATATATATATATATATCCGTCTGTCTGTCAGCCTATATGTCTGTCTATCTATATGCCTGCTTTTCTGTCTGTCTTTCTTTCAGTCTTTTATATATCGGTAATCTGTATTTTCCAAATTGTCATATGAATATTTCAACACTTGGTAAACGTTTCCCTTACCTCTGGAATATATAAACATTGACCAGCTGACACCGTTGTCCGACTGTCCACTCCACAGGTATGGACCCTGCTGGACCAAAGTTCGAGAGCTACTCCAGCTGGGTCAGGATCGACGCCTCTGACGCCCACTATGTGGACATTATACACACCGATGCCGAGCCACTGATCAATGCAGGTAGAACTTGTCACGTGACTTTCAACACTAACCTATCATTATGGCAGTTTAACACAACTGTTTTTTTCGTTCTATAGAATTTACCCAGCAATAGATAGACGATAGATAGCCATGTATAGTCAGAGGTGAGGTAGGGGAGTATGCTGGTGGTTGGGGGGGGGGAGGGGAGGGAAAGACGTTGAAAACGTTATATTAGGTTTTATTTGACTAAGACAAGAGTGAGGTGTAAACATTACAGGTAGATAAGCACGTGAGCAATCTGGCTACAAATTATCTGTAGGTAAAGAACATGGTAGTTTCTATTTTTAACATCGGATATCCCTTTCATTAGCTTACGATTGTCAAAAGTTCCTATCATTTTCTTTTCAACAGCCAATGAGGTTAAAGGGTGTCACACTGAAAATATATTCATCTGTTTTCATTTTCTAAGCCATGGTATAGTGAATGATTTGTTTACTATTGCACTACCCAGCCGACTTTACATCCACAACTAAATGTCATTATTACTTTGTCTGGTCACTGCCCCCCCCCACCCCACTGGGCTGACAGTCGGGCGCCCAACACTGCAGGACCATCCGCTAACTTCCTAAACCCTTAGCCAACATTAAATCTTTTTGTTACTTCTGTTCTACACAATAGTTTTGTTTTTGTATCAAATACAAAGTTTTGAATTCTTTGTGATATTTTTATTCATCAGGATTTGGTATTCGTGGTTCAATCGGTCACGCTGACTTTTACCCTAACGGTGGTGTCCATCAACCCGGATGTCCAGCTGAGACATTTGGTCTTCTTTCCATGGTCAGCTTTGAAGGTAAATAATAGAGCGGGCGGACGCGAGCACACACACACATGTGTGATGGTGTGCAGGTGTTTGAGTGTGTTTGTTGCACGTGTGTATATTGAAAGGGTATGCGAGAGTAAATGTGTGTATGACGCATCTGTGTATTTGTTTGTGTAGTTATGCAAATGTAAATGTGTGTATGACGCATTTGTGTGTTTGTCTATGTAGGTGTGCGAGAGTAAATGTGTGTGTAGGTGTGTGTGTGTGTTGCACCTGTGTGTTTGTTTGTGTAGGTGTGCGAGAGTAAATGTGTGTATGTTGCATCTGTGTAGGTGTGCGAGAGTAAATTGTGTATGTTGCATCTGTGTGTAGGTGTGCGAGAGTAATTGTGTGTATGTTGCATCTGTGTGTAGGTTTGCGAGTGTGTGTAATTAAGTAAATTGAGAGTGCATGGGGTGTGGCGGAAGAGATTAAAAAATAGAACTTTTATTAAAATACAACAATCACAATCATGTTTTCTCTATACAGCTGTGTAACCAACAAAAAAAAAAACAAAAAAAAAAAAAACAAAACAACAACATCCTGTAATAAATGTTTATTCACTTTCATACCGAAATGCTGATAATATAATTTATCAATTTGTACCAGGTTCTATCTCCGGTGAGGATCAAGGAAAAAATTTTCAGGTTTTGGCTAAAGTCCTCGCTATATCTCCCGTGGTGCCTCCATGGTCGTTGCACTATCGGCTATGGTGTGGATGAAAGAATGGCACCATAAAAACCGTCCCATTAGGGGATCTAAGAGATTTCATCTCATCCTTACAGGGACCTCACATACAGTAAAATACAATATTTCCCACATTCACTGGGACTCGCCTGCCTGATACACATTTAAAAACATAAAAAAAACATCTTGTCTCGTTGTCTATTTGACGAGTTAAGATTGATAAGACAACTTTCAGGGGAGCACACAAAGAAACCTATTCATAACGACCCCATCAGCTATTCGAAAGATTGGTTTTTTTTTTGAAATGAATACAAATAGAGTCAGTTTTTTCTCCAGTTATCTCTCCCTTATTTATATTCTCTCCCTTATTTATATTCTCTCCCTTATTTATATTCTCTCCCTTATTTATATTCTCTCCCTTATTTATATTCTGGCCAGCTATTTCTATTCTGGCCAATATTTGTTTGGTGGCCAATATTTGTATTCTGACCCCTAATTCTATTATGGCCTCTTTGTATTGTGGTCCCTATTTCTACTGTGGACTCCATACATGTATGCCATGAACGCCTCATCACGCCCACCGTGTACAATATTCTAAAATGTGATGGTAATATTCTACATTTGGGACTTCCCCCCCCCTTCCTTTATTATCTCTAACAGTGGCTCCCAAACTTTTGCGATGGGTGACCCTGATGAGAAACCAATTTTGTATTTGCAGGCCACCTGTACATGAAGAATATTGGCACGAGTAATATTTATTTTGATATTATTGACTCATCGATTATTACAATTTAAGAACGATCCCCTTCAAATCAGCCGGCGATCCAAATTTTGAGAACCACAGACGCATGGGCGTATTCATGGGGGGGGGGAGGAAGGGGGAGGGGTCATTTGCCCCCCCTCCCCTACATTTTGAAAAAATGTCATATAAGAGGGGGCATTTCCTCCCCCCCCCCTACATTAAAAAAAATGTCATAAAGTTGTTATTTGCCCCCCCCTGGAAAATGTTTGCCCTCCCCTGGAAAAATTCCTAGCGACGCCCATGCACAGACGTGTACATATTATGTTTCTACGTTCTCCAAACTGTGCTACACTTGAACTAAGTTGTTTGTTGCTAAATTTGTTCATTTAGTTCAATGTTCAACTATTTTTCTGAAACTTTTTTTTAGCTGAAAAAGAAGGTGGCGCCTGCAGCCACGGGAGAGTCGTGGACTATTTTACCAACTCCATCTCCAGATGTCGCTACAACCCACCCGACGGAAACGCCGCCTGCACCATGGGATACCACGTCAGTACCAGCTGTCGGGGTGACCACTACCCAGTGACAAAAAGCACCGCGCCATTTTGTTAAATGAAAGACGGATTTTTCATGCAGTGAAAGTTTGTGTTTGTTTACTACCAGTTCGACATCATATTTCTAATAAACTCACTGATCTAGATATCAAGACCTTCCGATTTTTTAAAATATTATTCTTTTTTAAGTGGTGAAAAAAATCCAAGAGATTTTAATCGAAAATATTTAATATTTTGGTAGAAATGTGAATTAAGTTGAATCTATATTTATAAATAACAACATTATTTTTATTCCTTCCCTTATTCTAAGTCTATTAAACTCGGTGACAAATTTTTCTTCATAAACAGTTTTTTATTTATAATGATAAAATGTAGCCCAAGGGTTAGCTTTAGAATTAGCACAGGGGCGGATAAATCCAATCAAGGGCTGAGCACTTGTTTCAAGGAAATATTTATTTAAAAAAACAAAACAAAATGGCTGATGTAAGTGGACGCAAAAAACAGAATGTGACAACAGGGATGTGGGTGGGGGTGGGGGTGGGGAGTGATTCACGTGTAAACAAACTAAGCTGTATTTGGGTGAATGTTGAGATAATGTTAACATGTATTTTTTTTTATATTTTCAAATTCTTTCAATGCAGTGCTCACCCACAATTTAAAAAAAAAACAAAACCTGTATTATTCGAATTTCTTTTAATATAATATTGACATAATTTGTAAGAAATGGACTTGCCTAAGACAAGCCTTCGAAATAACCTTAGGTAGTCTTAGATAGCCTTTGATATCCTTTGATAGCCTTAGATAGCCTAGCATTTGACAGCATTAGATAACATTAGATATCCTTTTATTGCCTTAGAGAGCCTTAGATGGCCTTAGGTAGCATTGGACAGTATCAGGTAGCTGATACTTAGTCTTGGATGTCTCAATGAGTGTCGTCGTGTTTTGTTAGGAGCTTCGCCACTAAGTACCGGATGTACATGCCATTTTTATTCCCCATCCCACGCTACAGGCACCAATCTCGGACACTACAGGCTGAGAAAGAGGGAGGGATTGACCAATTTGAGACCAGGTCCTTAAGAAAACTGCCCCGAATCTCATATACGTAGCACACATCCAATGCCAGTGTTGTAAGGAAGGGATCAACCCCGTTGTTTGAACTCATGAACCTCTCCTCTCCTGGACACAGTGAAATAACGAAAGCGGGACAAATGGCTCGGGCATGTCTCACGCAGCAGTGCCCTGAGCAATATTTTAATAAATATGCCCCCAAGTAGCCGTGTCCGCTCATAGAACCTAACCCCAACCCTAACCCCCGTCATTCACCGTATTCATTGAATTTCCTACACTCTTAACTGCAAGCTCTTCAACCAGATCGGCTGCTATTTGTTGTTCTATTTTGTATAGCTCCTCAACTGTGCATGTTTTTGTGCCTGGGCCAACACATGCCCCCCCCCATGCCTTTATACTCGAAAATATTGATAAAGAATGGAGTGCCCATGATAAAACGTCTTCACTCAAAATTCACGCGACAGACCGAGGAGTATAGAGAGACCTTTTCCCCCCTCCCGTCTTCCCAACATGGTAAGGGGCAACAAATGATGATTATAATGTGTGTGCGTTTGTGTTCATTGTCGCTCAGAGTTACGGAACTTGCATCAATATAAATCTGTCAAAGTCACAACAATGTCTACTATTGCATGTGACATTCACGTATGTAAGGCTAAATATAAATAGAATTTCTTTTTTTTTTTTGAAAACAACAACTCAGAAACAAAACAAAAAACAGGGGTTTTTTTTTAAATTTTAAATTAATGTTACATTCTGGGAGTTACAGGGGGGCTTGTTGAGGCAACTGATTCTTTTAGTTATGACCACTGGTTTGTTAAGAAACTGGCTTGATATAAGCTATGACCACTGGCTTGTTAAGATACTGACCTTTTGGTTTGTTCAGACACTGACTTGTTAAAAACTATGGCCAATGGCTAGCTGAAGCACTGGCTTGTTGAAGGACTCACTTGTAATGTGATGACCACTGGCTTGTTGAGACACCCACTTGTAATGCAGTGACCCCTGGCGTACTGAGAAACCGCCATTTAAACCACTCGGGCGGTCACTTGAACTGACCACCACAGTGTGATCCTCTCACTTCTAGGCGACTGGTGATAAAAAAAAAATCGATCATGTCCCCGATGGTGGATAAAGTTTACTGCAGACGATCATTTAAATACCACACCAGATCGTCGACTTATAAACTCACGTTCAGGATCAATTTATTATGAATCACTTGCCTATATACCTATCACACGACTAAGCGTTAAACTTTTAATTAACATTGTAAATATATCTAGATTTTATGTCACTAACCTATATAAATAATGGATTAATTAAGCCATGAGACTATAACATTAGAAAAAAAAAACTGGAGACGGCACTAACCTATATACCTAATTCATAATTAAGCAAGAAACATTATCACTTGTCCTAATTGTGTATATCAGAGCGGCCAACAATAATTTATTGATTTTCTTTCTTATGAGATAAAAATGACTTCTATAACATTGTAATATATTTACTTGATATACTTTAAAAGTAACAAAATAATAAGTTATCTCGTCAAATAGTATTTTAGTAATTTCATACGTATGTCTATTCTCATATTAATTTCTATGTTTATACGTATATTTTTTTTTCGTATTTTTAATAAACCTTCAACCTTTAATATTGATAATGCAAACTGTATCATTAATATAATTGTATGTCATGTGAGCTCTATGTTTGTATATCTTTGGCATTTCAAAAACGGAAACCAATTAAAAGGTAAATCGTGGTCTGCCAATTGTGGATTTAAACACACACACACACACACACACACACACATATATATATATATATATATATATATATATATATATATATATATATATAAAATACAAAATTATTCTTGTTTGCTAGCTGGAAATAATTGTGCATGCATATCGTTATTGTGACCAGACTGTCCTGCTTTAGATTTTTCGAGGCCCTCGAAAAAAAATTCACTCACCTGCTAAGGGACCATTTAAGTATTAGCCCCACCCTCCCTCACACCGAGATACTCACGGGACATATATCGACGGACGCAAACTGGTAAAAAATAGTTCATATTGATACACATTTCCTTCTCACTATACGACCAGTGAAAGTCTTAACAGGGTTGGAAGTTGTGGTACATATTTTTGTTTCTTAAATGGCTCCAACATTCTATGGGGACTGTCATGGCTATTGCAATCCCAGGACACAGTCACAGCCTCCCTCTCTCTCCCCCCTCCCCCGCCCATTAAGCCTTATAACGACTTTGACGATGTCCTTCATGTTAAACTCAGTATTTTGCCTTTGATAGCCTTTTATAGCCTTAGATATCGTCTAGTAGCATTAGAAAGCATTAGGTAGCATTAGACAGCCTTAGATAGCCTTAGGTAGCATTAGACAGCCGTAGATAGCCTTAGGTAGCATTATACAGCCTTAGATAGCATTAGGTAGCATTAGACAGCCTTAGATAGTAAACTCAGCGTTTAAAATCTTGAGGGGTCCGTTCAAAAATAACATAACGATCATACGTACGCCCGTCCGCCCGCTGTAGCACTAGACGTAACAGACCCAGAGTATCATCGTCACAATTCTTATATAACGCACGCTCAAACAATCAATATATAAGCATACAATCACAATCATAATATAGCATACGCCATCCTCACCCAGGCACGGGGACAACTCCAGGATGTGTATTTATTTAATTATTTTTTTTTTATTTGCGTTTGATGACGGACATCAACTTCACAATAAAACTTCTCATACAACGAATTATAATAAAACTAGATTCCCCCCCCCTTCCCCAAGCCTCATGCTTTATATAACACGTGGGCGGGGTCGTAAGTGTGGTTTATTAAAATTTATGGTTGAAGTTAAACTCACATTCACGGTGATAAGGAAGAGACACACGCTCACCCTAAATATTAACACACGCATACAAACACGCATACAAACATGCATACAAACACACAAACAAAAATACATACAAACTCACGAACAATAACACTTACAAACACACATATAAACACACATACAAACACACATAGAAACTACACATACAAATACACATACAAACACACATATAAACACACATACAAACACACATACAAACACACATAGAAACTACACATACAAACACACATAGAAACTACACATACAAACACACATACAAACACACATATAAACACACATACAAACACACATACAAACACACATAGAAACTACACCTACAAATACACATACAAAAACACATACAAAAACACAAACAAACATATACAAACACACATGCGAACACACATACAAAAGCACATACAAACACACATGCGAACACACATACAAAATACAACGACATAAAGTGCACACGGGAACGAACCAAATTTCTTGTTTTTGTTTTAACTTTGTAAAAATTATGTCTTAAGAACCGGAACAGAATCAATTTAACAATGTTTTGGTAAAATTATAGACGCATAAACAAAAACGTAACGTATAGCCACGCTAAACAAATATCGCTGCATGTCTCATTGATGTAGGAGTTAAAATTCTATAAGTTCTACCTTTTATTTAAGCTGTGTATTGTAAAATCAATTTTCAACATGTCGGTTGATTGTTTAAAACCTGATGATACATTGGTCATGTTGCAATTAATATAGGCTACATCATCACTAATATGAATCAGTGATTTTTTTAAGGAATACTTTTCCATCTTCAAGACGTTTAGACGAGTTTTTTCAGGTGTGTGGTGTACCTGTAAGGATGAAATCTCTTAGATACTATAATCCACTAAAGGGACGGTTCCCTTCTTTCATCCCCCAACATAGATGATAGTTCGATGACTTTGGAGGCACCAAAGGAGGGAGATGTAGCGGGAACTTTCACTATGATCTGAAATATCAATTGGTCCTCACCGGACATCGAACCATCCGTCCCACAATTGTTTTTCATTGAACATTCATTCTATGTAGGCTATAGACTCAGAGCCGAACCTACGGATTTGGGGGCCCGGTTGGCTTGGCTTCTTTGGGGGCCCCTGCATTTTGACATTCGACACCATGACATGAGATAATGTACTTACTATTAAATGTAAAAAAAAATTTGGGGGCCCCCTTCAAGCTGGGGCCCGGGGGGAAATTTTCGAATTTGGACCCCCCCCTTCCTCCCACCACCCTAGGTAAGCCTCTGTATAGACTTGAGTTTGTGATGAATAAAAAAAAAATTCTTTATTTGGGTGATGGAGATTAGACGTGTATGTTTGTGTGTGCTCGTGCTTGCGTGCGTGCGTGTGTGTGTGTGTGTGAGTGTGTTTTAAGGCTCAACTACAAATTGTAAATGGAGGAGTTAGGATGATACCTAGTCTTCACATTCTAATGTGTCCATTCAGTGGTAACAAAATGATTCAATTGTGGGATTCAGACATACTATCGACAACTTGATTTTGTGTTTTAACTTTGCTCTGTGAGTGTGTGTGCATGTGTGTGTGTGTGTGTGAGTGTGTGTGTGTGAGTGTGTGTGTGTGTGTGAGTGTGTGTGAGTGTGTGTGTGTGAGTGTGTGTGAGTGTGTGTGCGTGTGTGTGAGTGCATGTGTGTGTGTGTGTGTGCATGTGTGTGTGCATGTGTGTGTGTGAGTGTGTGCATGTGTGTGTGTGAGTGTGTGTGTGAGTGTGTGCATGTGTGTGAGTGTGTGTGTGTGAGTGTGTGCATGTGTGTGTGTATGAGTGTGTGCATGTGTGTGTGTGTGAGTGTGTGTGAGTGTGTGTGTGTGTGAGTGTGTGCATGTGTGTGTGTGTGTGAGTGTGTGTGTGTGAGTGTGTGCATGTGTGTGTGTGAGTGTGTGTGTGTGAGTGTGTGTGTGTGAGTGTGTGCATGTGTGTGTGAGTGTGTGTGAGTGTGTGTGTGTGAGTGTGTGCGTGTGTGTGTGTGAGTGTGTGTGCATGTGTGTGTGTGTGTGTGAGTGTGTGTGTTAACGAGAAGCAAATGTCTAGTCTCAACGTAATCGATAGATTGAGAACGAAACAGTTGTCAGGAGCAGCGATGTCAGGATTGAAACTAGAGAAAAATAAAAATAAAAAAATGGGGAGAATATTGATTAAAATCAAGATTATTTAAAATAACAATCGAAACTGTAAAAATACAGACAAGTATATGTAAAACAAAAAAAAAACCCAACATTTAAGGTCAAAGGTTAGAATTTAAACAATAATATGGACAACATGTTGAAACATACACGTAATTTTAATGAAACGGAACAGAAATGATTTCATAATTTTAATTAACTGGGGAATCGGATGTTTACATGCTTAAAAAAAAAATAATTGAAATATAACAAGCTTTCT
The DNA here is from genome assembly GCA_021962125.1 of Bulinus truncatus. NCBI lineage: Eukaryota > Metazoa > Mollusca > Gastropoda > Planorbidae > Bulinus > Bulinus truncatus. The sequence goes on along the minus strand of JAGDYQ010000005.1, from coordinate 2,412,585 downwards.
GTAACAAGCAATGTTTTTTTTTTGTACTTATTCTCATTTAATGTTAATGTCACATTTGATTTTTAGCCAGACGATACTTGGACAAATTACACACACTGTAGCTGGGCGAAACAAAATGTAGTGTGGTTTATTTCTCATGACAAAAAATTTTTTTTTTTAATTTAAATTAAACACTCATCACAGGTAATGATTGTCTTGTCTGAAATGACACACAAGAATAACTTGTGTTCAAATGTCTTTGGTAGACAGCTTTACGTAGAGATCATGGCCGGTTAAACGCATCATCTGGCGAGTATTGAGTCAACTAATTAATCCTCCAAATTGGTGTGCCTATATACACTGGTGTACCTGGAGAGGGGGTGACCTTCACGTCCTAATGAATGGTCTCTGGTCAGATTGTAGTAGTCAGTAAAATCCAATGACTTTGTTTTTATGAATTTTTTTTTGGAATAAACCTGGTCACATATTAGTTTGCCTCTAGGAGATCTTTGGCCCTTGGCGAGCTTTAAGAACTGGGGCCCTTGACGAGCTTTAAGAACTGGGGCCCTTGATGAGCTTTGAGAGCTGGGGCCCCTGACGAGCTTTGAGAACTGGGGCCCTTGACTAGCTTTGAGAACTGGGGCCCTTGACTAGCTTTGAGAATTGAGGCCCTTAACGAGGTTTGAGAACTGGAGCCATTGACGAGCTTTGAGAACTGGGGTCTTTGACGAGTTTTGAGAACTGGGGCCCTTGACGAGCTTTGAGAACTGAGGTCCTCGACGAGCTTTGAGAACTGAGGCCGTTGACAAGCTTTGAGATCCTGGGGCCCTTGACGAGCTTTGAGAATCGGGGCCCTCTCGCTTATAAAAAATAAAATAGTAAATAATTAATTATTGTAATACATTTCAAAATCGATGGTTGGGTGGCCTTTGACAGGTATATGATTGACCACTCCATGCACGCACTCTCAATCTGATTACGTCATTAAGGTCAGCAGCCGTTCATACAGAGTTAGTTTTAGTAAGATAATTCCTTCTTTTTAAAATAATTTGGTCTTTTATTATAGGAAAACTCAGTAGCAATCAACTTTTTCACTGCAAACATGGCTCGTCACTTGAATTAGTTGATCAGAAGTTCAAGTCTTTGATCAATTTATAGAGAATTGGCAGAGGAATACTATGACGTAAGGAGACGAGACATATTATTAGAATTGAATAAAGTCACTTGTTGTACACCAGTCATTGTACAAATTCTTTTGCTATATCAAGCGAATCTGTACTTTTTTTCCAGTCAAACCCTTCTTTGTTATTGATTTTCTTGTTTATTATTTTTCAGAAAATAAATAAATACAAAGTAACTTCTCTAGATATCAAATCGCGAGTTCAATTCATTTCCAAAATTTGGTTTACCACAATCATTGTCATGCCGACACAATGCAGACGTTACTGTCGAGGTTATACAAAGTACAGATTGACAAGATGATAAATTTAAATAAAAAAATTGTCAAAAAATTCGTCCGTTTTGGTCTATTTTCGTACCATATTCAAAAGCATGTGACATGAATATGGTGGGAAAAATATAGTTTCAGTATAACGAATGATGACTTTTACGAAGTTCAATCATCACAAGTTGCTAGGCGTGCACGAGCCACATCCGCCAACCTCCACCGAGGTCAGTTCGAGGTCTCCCAGCTCCCTGATGTGGGTGGAGCGGCTCTGCCATGACGTCTGCCTGTGCAGCACCCGGGACCTCAGGCTGTGCGGGGACTTCCAGCACGTGCAGAGCGCGTGGTAGAAGGTGTTCCGGAAGTGCTTGGACATGAACCCGTAGATGAGTGGGTTGATGCAGGAGTTGGCGTACGCCATGAGGTAGAACACCTGCCTCATGGGCTTCAGGTAGCCGTAGTTCAGGTGGTGGATGACCTTGAAGGACGTCAGGGCCTGGCAGATCAGGATCGGCGACCAGCAGACGATAAACACGACAATGACGGCCACCAGCATTTTTATCACCTGGAAGAAATCAACATCGAGATTTAGTACACTCAATACTTGAAAAGAAAACATTGTAAATACAGTCAGGCCCACCGATAGAAACTTGGGGCTTCTGGGCAGGGCTGTCACGGGCCCCCCGTGCTGATAATAATATTTTCAAAAGTTGATTGGCCAGCTCAGTCCGGGCCCCTGAAACTCGCCGGGACCCTGTGCATTAGCCCCCCCCCCTGCCCCCCTCCCCTCTCGGCGGCACTGAATACAGTAGAGAACCAGGGATAACGTTTTGACGGCACGCGTACCAAAAATGGCACACCAGAAAATTTTCCTTGCAAATCAAAAACTTAAAGTAATTATAACCAAAAAAAAATGTTATATATTTACGTGTAAATACTAGTAGAAAAAACAATGTACAGCCATGCGGACAAAAATTCAGTCTCAATTTACTTTGATAAAGTCCGCTTTTAATAATAAATATCCTAAACTATCCTCTGCTTTGGACTGATCTAGTCGAAATTTTTGGGACTTTTTTTTAATTATCCTGCCGAATTTTAGTTATATATATATTAAAAAAAAAATTAAATAAAACAAGGGTCTGGAATACAAAAAAAATACATTTTTTACAGCTTGAATGCTGGTAGCGGACAGTGAATACCATTCGACTTCTCATTTAGACTGGATACTTGAAAATTTCCTGGTTTTTTTTTGTCACAAATAAAATGAAAAAAAAAATCATAACCTCAAACTATACCGCCAATAAGAAAGCTTGGATAACTACTTGTAGACTTCTTAACAATGTTTGGACACAGGTCAGTTAATTAGATTGTGTGTTTGGACACAGGTCAGTTAATTAGATTGTGCGTTTGGACACCGACGGCCCAGTCTTTAATTGGATTACTCTCGTCTGTTCCCAAGATAATTTACCTGTTTTTTTGTCTTGTCGTCTTCTCCGTCCCTGGCTGAAGATTGACCTCTAATGACCGGTGACCGTTCGCTGTGTCTGCCAGGACTGGGCGCTGGGGTGGACAGCGTGGATGCGCAGACTGATGGTTTGTTTCTGAAAAAAAAAAAATGAGGAAACAGAGATAACATTAGAAAAGTCATAGACAGCTCAGACTCAACCTTTGACCCCACGAAGAAAAGTAAGCGTCGCGAAGTTCACATTGGGCCGCCGAGTAAAGCTTTGACTAATGAACTTTATATATAAGTTGATATTTGACAAGTGCAGAGCCGGTTTTACAATTTTAGGGGCCCTAGGCCAACAAAAAGTTGAGGTCCCGGCCCCGTTTTGAAAAATAAAAAAATATTGCTAAGCTGTTTTTAAAATTTGTTTGTACTACTCAACATTTGTGGGGTTCCTTATTTAGCGGGCCCCTAGGCCACGGCCCCGTCGGCCTATATGCAAATCCGGCCCTGGACAAGTGAACCGAGGCAAGTAAGAGAATAGAGCCACAATTAGAACAATGACTCTCATAAAAAAAAATAGTTGATCTTTGGTAAGAAATATGATCCACGGATTAAAGTAATGTTTGGCTCAGTGAAGTTGAAATAGATTGAATAAAGGAAGACGGTACTGCATCAATACACGGCCATGCAAAAGTTACAATTTGGCAAAGGAATGGAAATCAATGTGTTGAAAGCTGTAGCCTTTCGATTTTTTTTTTACCATCTGTGAAGGTACAAAAGGTAAAAATAACAGAATTGAAAATTAAGGAAATATTAGAGTTGAAATAAAGGAAATATCAGAGTGCTAGATATTGCGTTCACTTTAAGTCAGAAGTAGGATTTCAAATGAAGTCTTGTTATGTTCAATTTCGAAAAAAGACCATTTTTAATAATAAAAAAAAATAATGTCTATCTATAACAAATGTAATCACAATAAATGTTTCAAAGGGCGTAATGGTGCGACATTACATAAACAATAAACATTTTCTAGTGGTAAACCACGGTAGGAATCTGAAGAATGTATACGTCATGTCATAATCAATAATTGAGATAAGTTAACATACTTGTTTATCGTGTTCGGCCATTTATGTGCTAAATCAATATTGAAACATTAAAAACATTTCACTTACTTAGAACCAGTGTTAGTTTCAATAAACAATTTGGACATAGCAGACATGTAAGAAAATTAGGTTAAATACGAGCAAAATTTTGTACATAGCTAAAGCGCATTTGACATATTTTGTCTTTTATAAAAATCGTTTCAGCAATTGTTTCCCAACATTTTGTTGTTTTAAATTTCACCTGATCTTTTCTAAATCCTCCTCATGTAACATACACTACATACATATGTATGTTAAATGTGGAGGATGTACGCTACGCATATGTATGCGTTTCACGATCACGTCGCTAAACTCACCCCACTGTCTGGTGACGTAGTATTAAAACAAACCAACCAACCAACCTACCTGAAAGCGAATTTCGTGCTACCGCCCACTTTATGGCTACACCACGCGCTGCTGCTTCCGTTGGTCACTCCACTGCACTGACCATTAGTGCTACTGTTCTGGCTATTCCTTTTCAGGATGTAGCTTCTACTGGAATAAAAAAAATATTAAAAAAAATTTGATACGTGAAGCTCAAAAGAATTACAGTTTAAATAAAAAAAAAACAAACAATATCGCTATAATATGGCCTGGCAGATTTAGCTTTGAAACTTCAACTCAATTAAGGTACACGTCACCTACAAATGACCATAGTACTTACTTCGTCATGCTCGACCTGAGACTGGCCATCGCCCAGAGCTCTCTGATGATGCTCACGTAGGCGAAGGTCATGATTACCAAAGGCAGGATGAGCATCAGGAAGAGCATGTACACCTCGTACAGCTGGCTTTCCAGGGCGGCGTCCCAGTTGTTCATGCACCAGTAGGCTTTGATCTTTCGGCCCACCTCCACGTGAACCTGTCGGGATGAGCAATATGAGCGAAATGAGCAATATGAGCGAAATGAGCAACATGGACAAAATGAGCAATATGAACAAAATGAGAAAAATGGGCAAAATTTAGCAAAATTAGCAAAAAAAGCAATGTGAGCAAAATGAACGAAATGAGCAAAATCTGAAAAAATGAGCAAAATGAGTAAAATGAGCAAAATGAGCAATAAGATTAAAATGAATTGACAGGTGAAAAATGATGGTCGACAAACGGAATATAACAGTTGGAAAATGATAAAATGAAATGTGACAGACATATGAACGAAGGGACCAATGAAATGTGACTAGTGATTTATGAAAGAGATCGATTCTGAGATCACTGGGATACTGTTTAAATAACATCAATGTTTATAATGGCTGATGGAATATATATAGAACTACATATAACATAAATCATTAAAAAAAACATCGTGAATAAAATAGAACTTGATAAAAGATTAGATGGTTAATGAAATACAAATATTTATTCAAATTATATTGACTATCTATCTATCTATCTATCTATCTATCTATCTATCTATCTATCTATCTATCTATCTATCTATCTATCTATCTATCTATCTATCTATCTATCTATCTATCTATCTATCTATCTATCTATCTATCTAATCTATCTATCTGCATTTGTTTATCTACATGCCAGTCTGTCTATCGTCTGTCAGAAAATCTCTCTCTTTCTCTCTATATTTCTCTGTACACACTGTCTGAACAAGAAAGAATAAACAAATTAACAAACAAGTCCAGAATATTTCCCCCAAGTTTATTATTTATGTACATTTATGTAAACTCCCAATTCTGAACGCTGCCTGCTGTTCCTCAGGCTTGGAATACAACAAGACTGGCACTCCCCACGGCTTCCCCCCCCCACCCCTTTGAATCACAACAAGATCCTTCCAGAGTGAAGGCCTTTTTAAGCCTGGCCCGGGGGTAGGGGATCTGGGGGGGAGGGAGGGAGCTTGGTCTGCGTATGGGGGCGGGTGTGTCGGGGGTGTAATCTACTTCAAGCCCCTTGTACACGGCCCAAGAGATGGCTCAATTCGAACCTATGTGAGCGCCTGAAGTGGTTGGGTGGCATAGGGGGGGATATGAGTTCATGGGGAGAGGGGGTGTGGGGGGCAGAGATACTGGGTGAGTGATAGAGGGAGGTAGGGAGGTGGAAGGTGGCCAATAATGAATGTGCAAAACAAAAAAAAAAAAAGATAAGGTCAAAGAGCCAAAAAGGAAAGTTCAGTCGAATCGTTCTAATCTGATAGTCTGGGATACCTGTACGGCTGTCTAGTCAATCAAGTGTCTGGTACAGTTGTAGCGGCTGTCTGGCAGAGTTGGTACGGCTGTCTACTACATTCGGTCCAGCTTCCCGTTACAGTAGGCATGGCTGTCTGCAATAGTTGGTATGGATGTCTGGTACAGTCGTAGCGGCTGTCTGCCAGAGTTGGTACGGCTGTCTACAACATTCGGTCCAGCTTCCCGTTACAGTGGGCATGTCTGTATGCTATAAATGGTAAGGATGTCTGGTACAGTCGGTTCAGCTTCTGCATTGAGAGCCATATTTGACCGTAGTTGTTCGGTAGATGTAAACACACGAGTACATTTGTTTGGTTTTTTTGTCAATAAGACACTCACTGCGACACAATGTTGTAATCATGAACACATTATTACATTTTTTTTTATCTGATCCATAATTTTATTTGTTTCGTGTTTCATTGTTACCACTGATCGATAATATAACTTTATATTACATCTTATTGATTTTTTACAATTTAATTTTCCTGTTGAAATAAAAAAAAATATAAAAATATACACAACCACTAAAACAACAAAAGCAACATAACAACATAACCGCATAACAACATAATAACAAAATAGACGATTGTCAAAAGTGGATACAATTAGAAAGTAGAGACACAGGAGTAGACACAACAGATTTTAAACGAAACTTGATTTAAAACTATTTTTTTTGTAATTTTTTTTTTTTTAAGATTTGTGCAATTTCTAATAAGTTTACCTGGCAATCCTTTGCCTTCACATTCTTTCTTTGACTCTACAGCCCATTTAGGGCCCTATACTGCCATCCTTCACCTTTAAGCTTAACTATTATTTCTTTCACCATGTCTTATTTGATGTCTGTCTTACAGTTTGTCTGTCAGCCTGCTTGACAATCAGTCAGTCTATAAATATCATTGTCTATCTATGGTAAATATCTTTTATTTCTGGCTGTCTGTCTATTTATCAATGATTTTTACATATTTGTGTTCTCAATAAAAATCCGCCGTCTAAGCTTGTTAAGATAAAAAAAAATGTTCAAAGGGAGGTGACTGGACTCACCGAGATTCAAACAGAGAGGGAGACAGACATACATACATACAGATACATAGACTGACAGACCTACATACAAAGATACACATAGACAGGCAGATATACATACAGACACATAAACATACATACATACATACAGATAGACACATAGACAGACAGACATACATGCCAACACATAGATAGACAGACGTACATTCCTACATACATACAAAGAAGGGAGGGGGGCATAAAAACAGTCTCACTAATGTGGTTGATAGGATTCAAGAAATCTCATTTCGTCCTTTCAAGGGACGTCTTCTTTACACGCTTACACACACACACATATACACACACAAAAACACACACACACATACACACTGAGACTAGAAAGAAGAGCACAATTTTACCACAGTTTTATTTGCTCAGAAAAAAACGTAAATGACAAACTTTGAGGCGTTTAAAAACAAAACAAATTAAAATATTTCCCGGAAAAGGAAATATAAGACAAGTCCAATGAAAATTAAATAAAAAGATTTTAAAAAACAAAAATTCAAATTCACACAAGTCAGTCAAATGCAGACAGATTATGGTGATAAAAGAAAAGTTAACTCGAGAGAAAAGATGGGCAAATGAAAAGGATACATATAATTAAAGTAAAAAATAAAATAAAATAGAGAGCAGAGCTGGATGGAACATTATTTACGCCTCAATTCTTTGGACACTGGAAAGTTTGGAGTTCATTTTTGATTTTTTTGGGGGTCGCTTCATGTCAAGCTGTTGGGATTAATTGTGATTCGATCATGTGGCAATGAACGAGGCCGCAATTTTTTTTTTTATTTTCTTGAGGACAAAGACTGTTGGGCACTTGACCTCCAACGTTTTTCCAAGCCTGTGATGACCTTTTGCCCCACTGTTTGTTTTTTTAAAACTTTAAACACACATATAAATCTTTTAATCTACTTCAATCAAACTTGGAAATCGTAAAAAAAAAAGATAAAGACAAAGAAGCGTAGGAAACAGAAACCCCCTTTTTTAAAATAAAGGTGTGTGAAAGATTATTCTTTTACAATAACTTGAGATTTTTTTCACTCAGCTTTTGGGGGTGACAGGTCACGGGTTGAAAGGTCACTGAGATGGAGAAAACACAACTTTTTTTTGTCAAATTACGAAGAACTCATTCATAAATAAATCTGTACACAATATCCCGGGCTCCTGAATTCAAATAGTTTTGAAATATGACACACACACAGGGCAAAACCCCCTGCCACCTGCCCAGGATTCAGAACAATGCTCCCAATGTTCTTTTAGATTGTGGTCGTTGTTGTTGTTGTTGGTTTATTGTTCATCTATTTATTTTTATAACCGCAGTTGCCGAGAGATCTCAGAGTTTAATGACGTCGTCATGGCAACAGCTCAGCTTGACTTTCAAAATCAAGAAATTACAAACAAACAAACGAGTGAGTAGATTAACGAATAAAACATACAAGCAAATTCTTGACAAATAACACACACGAACAAACATCCTTTACATACAACACATACAAGCAAACATTCTTTACAAATAACACACACGACGTGTGGTTTTGTTGATCTACATGTTGTCATTTTGTATTATCTCATGAGCTGTCTATCTATCTATCTATCTATCTATCTATCTATCTATCTATCTATCTATCTATCTATCTATCTATCTATCTATCTATCTATCTATCTATCTATCTATCTATCTTTATATAGATGTATGTCTGTCCCCAGCTCTGTAGTCTGTAGGCTATGGGTTCAAATCCCTGCGAGTCCAGTCACCTACCTATTTCATCAGTATTGCCTCCATGGCCGTTGCAGTCTAGATCCTGGTGTGAGATCAAAGAAGGAGGGGGGGTCGTACGAAAATCTTTGTATTATTGGGTTTCGGGACCACAAGGTAAATAGCTTATCCTTACATAAACTTTAATACCGTAACTGTGTATCTAATATATGACGTACACTATGCCAGACAGCTGCTGTGGATATGTGGTGACGACAAGTGGTGGAGTAGTGTGTAGAGTCATTGACTGGTGTCTCTGGTTCGATTCTCGGTGGGAACCAGGGGAATTTTCATAGGTACTGGTAAATAGTTTTTTTTTAAAAGTCCTCTTATCCTTACCCAGCTTTACATGGGTACCTGACATTGGTTTGAGATGCACAGGGGGGGGGGGTCTGGCGTTGTACGAAGCACACACTTTTATTTATATACAGTGGTTAATGAAATAGATGAATTCCCTAATGTATCGTCTATTACGGACTAAGGCAACTGTACTTCACCAATATACTGGTCAAATTTATGGCATTTGCACTTCACCAATATACTGGTCAAATTTAAGGCAACTGTACTTCACCAATATACTGGTCAAATTTAAGGCAACTGTACTTCACCAATATACTGGTCAAATTTAAGGCAACTGTACTTCACCAATATACTGGTCAAATTTAAGGCAACTGTACTTCACCAATATACTGGTCAAATTTAAGGCAACTGTACTTCACCAATATACTGGTCAAATTTAAGGCAACTGTACTTCACCAATATACTGTCAAGTTTAAGGCAACTGTACTTCACCAATATACTGGTCAAGTTTAAGGTGTGTCCTAAAGAAGAGCAATGCGGTACGGAGGGAAGTCTAGGAAATCTCAAAGGCGTGTGACGTCGACAGTGACCGATGAACAGGAGTGGTTACACACAATGAGTTTAATTGTATAACATACATATGAGATTTAACTAATCATTGTTAGGTTCACATCAGATTGTATTATACAACTGGTCTAACAGTGGGAAACATTTGTGTGTGTGTGTGTGTAGACTTGAGAAGGTAAAAACAAATTAATGATTTGTTGGTTGTTTATAGTTATTGCCCCTTTGTATTTTCTATTCCTTTTTCTCTTGTCTCTCTTGAATATCTTTCAATCTCTGTTCTCCATAATCTCTCTCTCTCTCTCTCTCTCTCTCTCTCTCTGTCTGGCTTCCCAACTTTTTCCCTCTTTCACTCTTCATATTTCTTCTCTAATCTCTTGCAGTCACTGTTGTTATCTCTATACTTATAAGACGCATTTGCTGTCTTTCTGACTGTCTGTTCCCTTATAACTCAAGATCCAGACAACCAAATAACGTGAAATTGTGTACACGTACACATAATTACATGGGGAAGGTCATGGGACAGGTTTCGTTTCATCTCGATGGGTAGTTTAATTGTAATTAATTATTTTTATTTTAGTATTTTACTATATTAAAGCAATCTCGACGGCGCCATAAATAAAACTCCTCTGTGACGTCATTTCCCGATGATGCATTTTACATTTTAAAATTTTCCTACTAATAAGTCGAATAGAACTTGCGCGCTGGTGCTGTATCGTGCCTTTATGCTGCAAAGAATTGTTGTTGATTTTTCATGCTCCCTGATTAGTACAGTTTGAGGAAGATAAAGGAATGAAGAAGGATTTTAGAAGAAGTGTGAAGCCATAATAATTTGTATATCTATATATCTATATAAATATCTATCCATCTATATATATATATATATATATATATATATATATATATATATAAAAGAGAGAGAGAGAGAGAGAGGGAGAGAGATAAAAAGAGAGAGGGGGCAGGGGGAGAGAGGAAAGGAGGGTAGGAGGGAGGGAGGGAGGGGATAGAGGGAGGGGAGAGAGGGAGAGGGAGAGAGAAGGAGTGAGGGAGAGAGAGGGATATGAGAGAGGGGGGAAGAGAGGGAGAGAGAAAGGGAGGGAGGGAAAGAGGGAGTAGGAAAGAAGATAGAGAGGAGGGAGGGAGAGAGAGGGTGTGGGAGAGAGGGAGGAAGAGAGGGAGAGAGAAAGGGAGGGAAGGAAAGAGAAAGGAAGGGAGGGGGAGAGGGGGTAGGGAGGGGGGAGGGAGAGAGACAAAGAGGGAGGGAGGAGAGAGATAAAGAGAGAGTGGGGCAGGGAGGGAGAGAGAGGGAATGAGGTAGGGAGGAAGGGGGAGGGAGGGGGAGAGGGGGAGAGGGTAGGGAGAAAGAAGGGAGAGATAGGGTAGGGAGGAAGAGAGGGGAGGGAAGGAGAGAGGGAGAGAGAGGATGGGAGAAATGGGAGGGATAGATAAAGAGAGAGGGGGCAGGGAGGGAGAGAGAGGGAAGGAGGAAGGGAGGAATGGGGAGAGAGGGAGGGAGGGGGATGGACAGGGGAGAGAAGGAGGGGGAGAGGGAGAGAGGGAGATGGGAGAGGGAGGGAGAGAGAGGGAGGGAGGGAGGGAGAGAGAGGAAGGGAGAGAGTGGGGTAGGGAGAAAACAGAAGGTAAACAGAAAACCTTGTTTTAGACCCGGGCAAAGCCGGGTACTTGCAACTAGTTAAGTTATATTTCTTACCACCCTCTGGTCTATTTCATTCACGATAGTAATTTCTATTTTCTGACCTCAACCATTCTCTAGTCCCCCCCCACGCCCTATCCCTGCACCCCCTCCTTTCCCCCCTTCCTACTCCCACCACACTACGGCTACAATCAAAAGGATAAAGAATGAAGTTAATTCAGAAGCAGATCAATAGACAGTAAACTAGAACAAAACAGAACAAACAGCTTGACTGTAATGAATTGAATGTAATTACTTCGGACAGGTTAACGGGGCGGGAGAGAGGGGGGACCCAGTCAACTATCTTGGGACTGAGGGTGAAGTGCGGGGTGGGTGGTGCAGTGCAGCGGCTATTCATTCAGTCAGGAAACCAACTTCTCATTAATAAATTGTCTTCATACGAAGATAAGATTTCATTTTTTTTTAAAAACTAACCTTCTCTACTTAAGTAAACATTATTAACACAGGTTTGTTCTCTCCACCCCCCCCCCCCCAAGAGGAAAACAGAAAACAAAAAAAAAAAAACTTGACCGAAATATTTCGTCCAATTGGATTGGATGCTATTATTGTATTGATCAATCTATTTATAGAAAATAGGTCGTGCACATAAAAAAAAAAAAACTAAAGTAAACAAATCTGGACGGTTTCTAATTAATGATTGTCGTAATTGTATTGACAGAAAGAAATAGTCGTAAAATTTGTTCAAACGCGATGCCTCTCCCCCCTCTCCTCCCTCAAGAAGAATTTACTACGTAGAGTACAGTAGTAGAACTTGTTTTGTGTATAGGATTTTTAACGCAATGCACTAGGAATCTAAAGATACTCTCAGATCTCAACGCAATGCACTGGGAATCTAAAGGTACTCTCAGATCTCAACGCAATGCACTGGGAATAAAAGATACTCTCAGATCTCAACGCAATGCACTGGGAATCTAAAGATACTCTCACATCTCAACGCAATGCACTGGGAATCTAAAGATACTCTCAGATCTCAACGCAATGCACTGGAAATCTAAAGATACTCTCAGATCTCAACGCAATGCACTGGGAATCTAAAGGTACTCTCAGATCTCAACGCAATGCACTGGGAATTAAAAATACTCTCAGATCTCAACGCAATGCACGGGGAATTAAAGATACTCTCAGATCTCAACGCAATGCACGGGGAATTAAAGATACTCTCAGATTTCAACGCAATGCACTGGGAATCTGAAGGTACTCTCAGACCTCAATGATATTTCTTGTCATCTGGTTTTACTGGATAAACGAGTCTTACTGTACCCAGGGTAATATTTTCAACGGCATAATTTAAAACATAGACAATTTGAATTGCGCCATTTTTTTGTATGTAAACTGTGTTTTACACACAACCCATGCTAGTTAAATTTTTTTAAATTTTAGACAGTGGTAAGTGTAATTTTGATTAACCTGTGACCAAAAAACATTTAAAGTTTAACTTTATATTCACATTCGTAAAACCATAAGTCAAAACTACGACATTTAAAAATGAAGATAATTAAGGTTTCTTTTTCTCGAGTTCTGTTGAAAATTAAACAACGCGCTTTCTATATATTTCAACAGAAACTTAAGTTATCATGTTATTATTTACACTGAATATTAATTTGTTTCTAAAACAAAATATCGTGCATTTTTATTATTTCTTATTATTTTCTTCCTAATATACCACACAAATGTTTACATTGAAACATTTTTTTACTCGTAGAATATCTATAGAATATCTATAGTATTTTAAGATCTTCCGGTTGTCAATGACAATATAATTAAAACGTAAAAAAAAAATCTTTTTGAAAACAAAAAAAAAAAACAGAAACAATGAAATTCTATCCAAAACAATTTAAAAAGCGGAAATAGAAAGTTTATTATATGCTTTCTGTCTGCACAGGAAAATAAAAGCGTGCGTGCCAATATTGATTAATCATCTCTGTCTGGCACCCACGCTTTTAGTTAGTTAATAAAATTTAAGTAATTTTTTTTTATTATCTAATCCGTTTGAATAAAAGTTTATTTTTTTTTTTTTAAAATGATTTAAAACTTTTTTTTTTTTACTTTTTTAGTGTCAAAAATATTTATTTTTTGCTTGTATATCTTAAATGAACCATTCAGTTTTGAGAGTGTAAGACCGTGCAATATGTTGTTTTTATAGTTACTGATACGTCATAAAGTTGTTACATACATTTTATTTGCTTTTGCTGGTTTAAGCTATTTACAATATTGAAAATTGCGCGCCAGGCTAAAATTAAACTTGGGAACTCAGAATACTTATGAACCCGTGCTTAACTTGAGTAGCCATCATCTTTCTGCTATTTAAGTTTCCGCTATCTCTCTCTCTCTCTCTCTCTCTATATATATATATATATATATATACAAACATTATCAAAAACTAATTAGCTTCAGGCTTCATAAAAACGTTTTAAAATAATGTATTGTCATCGAGAATATTTGTTTACAGGTGTTCCCAATTTAACTTTGATTTGCGCTTCGAGAAGTTGGCGAAAATTGATCTCTGTTGCGTCAGAGTTCTCGCCAAATATGTTGCGTTATAATTTATATGTTTGTTTATATATGTTGAGGGCAGGCTCGCCAATTATGTTACGATGATTTTAATATGCTTCACCAAATATGTGACGTCAGTTTTTATATGTGCTCAATATGTTACGTTTATTTTTCTAAGACAAATATATATATATATATATATATATATATATATATATATATATATATATATATATATATATAACAGAACTCAGTGCAGTACACAATATAATAAATACTACAATAATACAACTTTGCTTATATAAGGATCTCCTAGCTACTTCTATTTTAAGAAATTACTAAGATCTACCTATGTCTACTCTAAGCCTGTCAGCACTTTACTCTCATCTACTAATATCTACTGACTATTAACTTAACTTTATAAAGGTCGGGGGGTGGTGGGGGTGATCACGCTCTCGATGCATGTGTCATTACGGACAACAAAGAAAGTTGGGAGATTGGCTTGACCATGACCTTGGGTTACATAACATGGTCAACTAAGAATGATCACTCGTTTGGGAGGGGAAAGTTTCACCTGTCGGAGTAGAGAGGGGGCGGAGAAGGTGGGGGTAAATTCTGAACGTTACAATCTCAAATTTCACAACTCACATAATCTAAGTCTACCGCCACACGTTTCAATGTTATATGGTCCTATGTTTAACTTTGATGTATTCGATTTTCTTTTATCCTTTCATTCATGTGGAAAAAGTTCCTTAACTCGTGAATGACCAGACTTGAATAGAGACCTATGGCTCAGTAGCAGGTCCAGTCAGAAGTCACAACATATTCAAATATGTACTGAACGATGCAATAAGTATCCACTGGAGCATCGCACATCCTAAGACCAGCCATAAAAACATATCGTATGCAGTGAGAACTAAGACCAGCCATAAAAACATATCGTATGCAGTGAGAACTAAGACCAGCCATAAAAACATATCGAAAGCAGTGAGAACTAAGGCCAGCCATAAAAACATATCATATGCAGTGAGAACTAAGACCAGCCATAAAAACATATCGTATGCAGTGAGAACTAAAACCAGCCATAAAAACATATCGTATGCAGTGAGAACTAAGACCAGCCATAAAACATATCGAAAGCAGTGAGAACTAAGGCCAGCCATAAAAACATATCGTATGCAGTGAGAACTAAAACCAGCCATAAAAACATGTCGTATGCAGTGAGAACTAAGACCAGCCATAAAACATATCGAAAGCAGTGAGAATTAAGGCCAGCCATAAAAACATATCATATGCAGTGAGAAGTAAGACCAGCCAAGACCAGCCATAATAACATATCGAAAGCAGTGAGAACTAAGACCAGCCATAAAAACATATCATATGCAGTGAGAACTAAGACCAGCCATAAAAACATATCGAAAGCAGTGAAAACTAAGACCAGCCATAAAAACATATCGAAAGCAGTGAGAACTAAGACCAGCCATAAAAACATATCGAAAGCAGTGAGAACTAAGACCAGCCATAAAACATATCGAAAGTAGTGAGAACTAAGACCACCCATAAAAACATATCGAAAGCAGTGAGAACTAGGACCAGCCATAAAAACATATCGAAAGTAGTGAGAACTAAGACCAGCCATAAAAACATATCAAAAGCAGTGAGAACTAAGACCAGCCATAAAAACATATCGAAAGAAGTGAGAAAGAATAGTTTGTTTTTAGCATTAAGCTTTTTTGTGTTTGAAATATAGATATCAATTGTTACATGAGTATGTTGGTATAATCAGTCGTTCTTATGGATTGGCGAACGGGTAGACCCTCCAACCATTACAAAAAAGTGCCGCTATCAGAAATGAATCCACATTTAATTCATGGGTGCTCAAATAAAAGGCCATAACGTGTCAAGTAATCTACTCACAGTGATTTGAAAAAAAAATCGTTGTGTATTTACGAGCATAGATGCCCCCAATTGAATAGCTATGGCAAAATACGGTATTTAGTCACCCTATTCGGTTTTTTTTTTTCGTTTAAATATTCCGTTTACATTTTTTTTTATAAACATAATCTAATTAAATTAGCTAAAGGTTCGGCTTTTAATAGTTTTTTTGTTTGTTTTTAAACTGTTAGATGAACCGGAATGTTGCTCTTGTTGACCTGAAACGTGGCTACAAATCGCCGATACACCCATTTTCACTTTAGTCACATTAATTTTTCAAACCCCACCCCCCACCCCCTCCTTCGAAGCTTTAATAGGGTCAAGAAAATACACGGGGGACAACTTCGTGACTACTAGCAACTAATACTTTTAACAGATCGAGTCAAAGGGTTAAGTCGGATTGATGGACTGTAAGCACTGTTGGACAAAAGAAAACAATTTAAAAAAAAAACAAACTTTGAAAACAAAAAAAATAATTCTCTGGGAAAAAGGGGGTAAACAAGATCTGTTGATTCAATCCAATGCATAGAGTTTGGTTACATAGACTGCATAGGTTTTAGTATAATGAGTACATAGGTTTTTTAGTACAATAAGTGCAGCCTTAATGCCTTTAAGGTTTAGAACCTCTGACAGGCAGTGGCGAAGTGAGGGGGGGGGGGAGGCAAGGCGGGATATCATGGCCCAGGCGCTACTTACAAAGGGGCGCCAATATTTTACATATAATATATGGTTTTCGAACCGGGGGGGGGGCGCTAAGAAGGTATTGTGCCCCGGTCGCGAGTTAAGCTTGCTACAACACTGCTGATAAGTACTTGTTTGTAGCACTTTCCTCTATCACCGTCCGTGCTTGTACTAAGAGCTACTGTTTTTTTTACTGTTTAGTAATACAGTGACCTGCTACACTAATTTGTACCACAGCAATGGTGGCAAAACTTTTTTGGGGCCGCATGCCCGAAATTCAACACAAAAAGAAAAAAAAAACGCTTATTTATAGTAAAGTGCCAACACTCCAATTAAAATTAAAGAAAGTCATATTTTAGTCGCGTGCCGACTGATGATGCTCTGCATACCCACTGTGGTACGCGTGCCATGGATTTGCCACCACCCCTGCACTAGAGCCACTTCATTTTTACTATCTAGTAGAAATATGACCTGCAACACTAACTTCCGATGACACAATCGTTAGCCCCCCCTGTGAGTTCAAATTTGCACATAAATCTATTTAAAGAACACTTTCATTGGTTCCTACAGATAGCCTGCTTATTTGTGGAGATGTGCGTACATCTATTGGCTTAGTACTAATATGTCAGACCTGTGAGGTGAAGGTCAGGAGCTCGAATCCCCCAGCCATTGTTACCTCTTGACCTTTCAGTTGATTAGAGAAGGCAACAACATCATGCCATCTGGCAAGAGGCCCATCCCTTGTGACCTTCGTTAAATGGAAACCGTCTGGTGTGTCACAGCGATCACGATTTGCTAAGACGTTTGTTTATTCTACCTGACTTGGGTCCTTTAAAGGCTAGGTACCTCTACTTGTGCTTGGGTAGAAACCTCCCCCCCCCCCCCTCCAACCCCCCACCATTTCGCCCGACCTTGACAACATAACTCAATATTCCCTCGTTACAGAGTGCAGAGAAAAGACTGCTAAATCAAAATTATGGATTGTTTCGATGGAGATTTAAAGAAAGTATTTTTATCATTACGGAATCTCCATACTCTCTACCTCTCTGTCTACCTCTCTGTCTACCTCTCTGTCCGCCATTCATAATGCCACCGTGTTTGTTGATGTACAAATAGAATACAACTATTTTTCTTTCTTTCTCGTGTGTTTTTTTTTAATAATCTTCTTCCATTGATTACACAATTCCATTCATCGAAATGTATAAGCGAAAGCAATTACATTGAGCATAATAATAATAATAATAATAATAATAATAATAATAATAATAATAATAATAACAATAAATGTTTCACATCAAAGTATTTCAAAAAAATTCTCTTTTTTTTCCCACCATCCTTCCATCCTAATCGATGTAAACACAATTTATGGGCAATGTATATAGTCCACGAATCAATGAAACACACATCACTTCTATAAGTTGTAATCTGCAATGCAAAACGATTTCGCTGGGCGTCTCCTTGATTTGAGAGGGGGGCGAGAAGAGGGCGTTGCCTGTGGAAACTGCCCGACGAGTATTTTCCATTTGATGACGCAGAAAGTAGAGACCCCGACCACCCATCCCTCACCCCCAATCAGTCTCACGGTACATCAGTGAAGGGCACTAGTAGAGAGGCAGCTGTGTATTTACTCAGGCATTGTCAAAGGAGTGAATACGTACGTACAGTAAATCGGAATAAATAGTAAAGTTCCATCAGCCTAAAATGGAACCGATATAGTGCGGAATTCATCTGTTTCTTTAGCCACGTTATAAGGATTTAAGGAAGTACGCATCGGGTGTGAGCCTATGACACCCTAATATTTAAGGGCCCCTACGTAGCCCAATATACAACACTTTAGTATGTGTCTCCTTTTTCTCTTTTTTTCTGCTGATAACCCGGCCCTCAGCTAGAATTTATGAAACAAACGTGGCCTGCGAGACAAAAAGTATGACCACCCCTGGACCGTGCAATTGTGTTTTGTGTATGTAACTGTGTGTGCGTGTAACTGTGAGTGTGTAACTGTCAGTGAAACCAATCCACGTGTTTTCAGCCCTAAACATCTGTCATATATTTGGTCCTCGTCAAGTCTGACCCAACAAATCCACGAGTAAATACCATCCTTCGTCCGCACAGAATCTAATTACTGAAGCTATGACGACTTATGGTGCTTAGCTGAAATCAAGCTTGTGTCCGGTAATTGGCCTTCATTTATTAACTTGACCAGTTAAAAAAATCAATGAAACTACAGAAATCAATGCGTTGGACAATGGCTCTCAATCTTCTGAGGTGACCAGATTTTCACGACCCATTTAAAAAAAAAATAAATGGAAAACTATACAAGTAAAATTGACATCATTTTGTATACGGCCCCGTAGCGTGAAAATTCTACAGCATGGGCCATGAATTCTACAGGCAATAGCGGGGGGGGGGGGGACAGGTAATACATTTTACTAAGTAGAGCAAACAAGCAGAGGGGGCAAGACAAAACGCAGGGGGGGGGATCTCGCCCCCCCCTGGCCCCCTGCACGCTACGGCCCTGTTTGTATATAACTTCTCGACTAAGTAATTTCTGAAGCTTCTGTCGACCATAAAATCATCTCGCGATCCGCACTTTTAATAAAAAATGACTCGGAGAACAAACGCAGATGCTCACATACACATTAAAGCGCAGACACACACAAATGCACAAACAAAGAGGAGATAGGCAATCAACAAAGTAGATTTGAAAAGATATATCAATACAAGAAAAAAATATATGAAGACAGCTGAAGGAATAGAAAAATAAAACACAAGAATGAGAGAAAAAATTAACAAGATCGAGAGAAAAATAACGAAGATGAGTTTGACATGCATTGACTGTTGTCTGCATCAATTAAAGAATACAGTACATGAAGCAGACAGAATTAGTACAAAGAACTGTACGCGAAACTAAAGAAAAAGGTTTTGGGCTAGGAAGTTGGTATAACATGAGTGTATGGTTTTGAGTATTTTTGTATGGGTGCTAGTCAAAGAAACGCAAATAAATAAATTAGAATCAATTAAATCAATCCTGGAATAAGACACAAAACAATAGAATCACTATCATACAACTAGTACAATGGGGAAAATCCGATTACATCTCCTAATAATAGCGTTAACTGTACTCTCTAAGTAAATGCAGTAATTTTCCAATATCTAACTGATAGTTTGTGTACATTAACATGGCTACTTTCTACTCCCTTCGGTTCTTACTTTTACAATGCCCGTATTTCATAAGAACCGAAGGGAGTAGAAAGTAGCCATTTTAATGTACACAAACTATAAGTTAGATATTGGAAAATTACTGCATTTACTGCATTATATATATATGATAAGAATTTTGGTCCTAGTATTTGGTTCTTGGGTTGTAAGCAGGCCTACCGACATAAATTTCGGGCCCCTGGGCAGGGCTGTCTCGGGCGCCCCACCCCCGTGCTGATAATAATATTTTCAAAAGTTGATTGGCCAGCTCAGTCCAGGCCTCTAAAACCTGCCGGGCCCCTGGGCATTTCCCCCTGCCCCCCACCCCCCTCGGCGGTACTGGTTGTAACTGGCTGGTTCTAGAAATAAATAATAAAAAAAAGGATTAAATTGTATCGATATAAGGTTATTTTTTTTAGGTTCCCCCAGCTTCATATCCCCATTCTGTCCTCACTCTTCTCGTCTTTTCTGTGTGTCGTTATTTGTCATTCCAACATTTTCATTTTAAACTTTTAATGGAGGAAGAACCTTTGACTCTTGATCCTGAAGAATTATTCGAAAAGGGGGGAAAACCCGTTGAAGAATATTGGGCGGGGATTCTTGTCTGGGTTTAAAAAATTTAGTTTCGTATTTTTTTTAGATCCCATTTTTATGTGTTTGTTTTTTTTTTTTGGTTTGTTTTTTTTAAATTTCCGTCTTCATCTTTCTAAGCTTTCCAAAGTGATTTTTAAACACTGACAGTATCCAGGCTGGGAGATTGATGTGGGCGTTGCCTGTGTGTGTTCAATTATATGTACGTCTGTCAGTGTTTAAAAAGAAACGCAACAGATGGGCTCTTCACATACATCAGAGCCGTTCATACTCTTTTGTGTGGGTCCAAGGCACAATTAAACGTGTGTGTGTGTGTGAGACCCTAGGTAAATGTACCATTTGGGAGGGGGGGGCAAGGCATTATTAAACGCTTGTGTGACCCTAGGTAAATGTACCATTTTGGGGGCCCAAGACACAATTAAACGTGTGTGGGGCTCTAGGTAAATGTACCATTTGGGGGGCCCAACGCACAATATTAAACGTGTGTGTGACCCTAGGTAAATGTACCATTGGGGTCCCAAGGCACAATTAAATGTTTGTGGGGCCCTAGTCCAATGTACTATTGGGGGCCCCTAGGGAAAATTAAACTGAGTGGGCCCAATGCAAATGTATCATTTTGGGAGTGGGTGACCTTGGCAAAGCTACTGTTTAAAACTAAAAGGATGTCAAGGTCACTGCATGCACATCTTAACAA
Organism: Bulinus truncatus; assembly: GCA_021962125.1. Lineage (NCBI taxonomy): Eukaryota > Metazoa > Mollusca > Gastropoda > Planorbidae > Bulinus > Bulinus truncatus. The sequence goes on along the minus strand of JAGDYQ010000005.1, from coordinate 2,391,412 downwards.
CACGGACAACTTACTCACTACCCACACTCATATTCTCTTTTTTTCCTATTTAGTCAATTTTCAGTAGCCTATCAGTAAAATACATTTCTTAACCGCTGCCCTGTACATCGTAATAGCTCAGCAAACAGTACCTTGTGAAATCACACAATATGTTATGTGTATAGAGCAAACTGATTCCTGGACTTCCGAAGTTAACTACCACCGTGGGCGTGGCGCATGTGGGCGCCCCATTAACAGTTACATCACAAAACGACAGAAAGCAATAGATCACTTGTGCTCTAACACTGGTCCCCCTCTCTCCCCCCGCCCCCGCCTTTCTCCCAGGTCAGTGGCTTCAATTTTCTCTCGTCTATGTTTAAATGCTCATAATTTCTCTTGTAGGTGTCACACGATGGCACGACCTTGACTAATTCGATCAAGTGTTTCTAATAACGGAAAAAAAAACCTATAGCCGTAGTGTTTGATGATTGTTTTTTTTTATGAGTAAGGCGTTTCTAAGTTGTTTGTTTTTTTTAGTCACTATATCATTTTGGGGGGTGTGGGTGGGGGTGAGCGTGGGGTGGAGGGGACTGTCGCGTACCTGAAAAACTCTTTATCTATATTAGGTAATTATTATATTATTCATGTTTTTATAGTTCTGCTGTCTGCAAAAAAATATGTAAAATAAAAATAATTTTAAAAATAAATAATGAAATCATGATAAGACGACAATAGATACAAGGTGGTGGGAGGGGAGGGGAGATGGGGCGTTCTGCTAGTAGGTTTTCTATTACAGAATTCCCCAAACCCCCCAGAAGCGCGGAGCGGTACCGCTCCGTGGATCAAACAGTACATGGCCGCAAAAGAAGCATTAAATTGTTTCCTTTTCGTTTACCATGGTGTATTGGTGTATTGGTGTATTTCTCTCGGGATTGTAGCGACTTTCCATGGACGAGTAATAATCAACGTCTCCCCTCCTCCCCCCAATCTAGCGGGCCGCAGTGACATTATCAAACGCTGACCGGTCCGTGGCGATAAAATAAAGTGGGGGGGGACCACTGGTCTAGGCGATCGATTAGTGCCCCCCCTCCCCTAGCCCTATTTAAAGCTTCAGCCCATGACGATCAAATGTTATCGATTGTAATTTGTATTTGAATGAACACATTTGTACATAGCGTATTGTGGTCTGAGATTTTTTTTTTGTATTTGAATGAAAAAACACGTGACACATCCAACTGTTTTAGGCCTACCAGACCTACACGTATTGAGCCCCTAATAATCTTTTTTTTAAATTGTCGCCCCTTCGACAACACTTATCCCCCCCCCCCCACCAACTGTTACGTTTTTTAAGCCCCCCAGCCCCTGACTAATACTCAGTTGGCCCTCCCTGGCTTGGTGCCCTAGCAGGGTGTCCCCTTACTAGCCAGCCGCATAGTCTATTCGTCCATATAAAATAACGGCACTGACTGCGGTATTAGAAATAAAGGGGGAGATAATCAGAATGTTTAGGCTTGAAATTCCAACACGTAGGATCTGTACGGGGGAGGGGGGAGATAATTTTAATACAACACCATAGTCACATTATAGCGGCTGTCCGAAAAAGAAGGCGAGAAAATGTAATACGTGTGTCTGGCAATTCCCCCCCCCCCACACACACACTTAGCAATGTATTTATTAGGTTTGTATTGCCATCATTTGTTGCTTGATTGAAACAGATGAGTTGAAATCAACGGGAGATAAACCAAAAAATGATTAGTTGACTTTCCCTAACATTCTAATGTTATTGGAATTTTTTTTTCCTTTTCGGCCGCAACCGACTCTTCCTACCTACTTATGGAAGCCTCGTGGCCCTAACGTGCGTGTGTTTTTTGTGTGGTTGTGTGTGTGGGTGTGTGGGGGGAGGGAGGTCCGATGAGGTAGTACCCAACAAGGTTCTGGTATCTCTTTACGGTCATATGATGACCTTTACCACAGATCTGGCTAGAATTTAAACCCATTTAAAGTTAGATGCACTTGACTGACTTTCACCAGGACCTGAAAAACAGAAATCCCATAGTTTTCCATGAGGTTCAAACCCAATATCCCTCCGGTCGACAATTTACGCTGAGGTACCTGCCGTCCCCTCTCGTTAGTGATCTTTTGCTCATAACTGTCAACACTTACGTCAAATGATTATTAACATCAAGATAGCATCTATTGGGGAAAATCGATCAAATTCTTTTTAACACTTTCAAGCAATGAAAAACTTTCACTCTTTTTTTTTGCATAAAAGTTTGTTAAAAAATAATTTGTTTGTCTTAACATGTAACATGAATATATATATATATATAGTCAGGAGCGGAAAAAGGTCGGGGGGGGGCACTGGGGTCAGAAGAAAAATAAAACGCCCCATTATATATATAATTATGGGACGGGTGGCCGAGTGCTGTAGATATTCGACTGTCGACCTGAGAGTCCTGGGCTCGATCCTCGGTGAGAACAATGGAAATTGTTCAAGGTGAAATGTATTTCAAAATCGTCCCACAGGTCCACCCAGCTTTAAATGGGTACCTGATTTAAGTTGGGGAAGTATAGGCGGCTGGGCGTTGTGCTAACCACACAATCCTTTCATATGCCGAGGTTATAAAAACAGATGAATTCTACACTTCATCTGCCCTGATGGCCCGTTAGGGCTAAGGGAACTTTGCTATTTATATTTACCACAAAAAATAAAATAAAATTGTTTAATTGGTTTAGCGGGGCCCTTCAGAACTCGAGGCCCGGGGCCAGCGCCCAATTCGGTTGTCGTTGAATCTACCTCTGTAATAACTGAAATGATTTTCATTGGAAACATATCTTCCACATATGATAACGATTTCCTACATAGTGGATGGCCTTGCGATAAAGTGCTCAACTGTCGACTTGATGGTCCCTGGTTCGATATCCGGTGAGGACCAGTGGATATTTCCGGTCATATCATCCGTTATGCCTCCATGACAATTGAATATCGCTAATAGTAGTGATGAAAAATGACACCATGAAAACTGTCCCATTAGTGATTTATAGGATCGAAGAGATTTCATCTCATTTCTAGTCAGAATTTGAAGTAAAATGTAACCAATTTTTGTTTTCAAATATTTTAATGGTGTCACTTATTTAAGTACTTTTTCCGGCTAGTATTTTGATACGAGTTAAATTTATAAAAAGTAATGCGTAACATATGTACCATGGTACATCGTACAACAAAAGCCTATTTATATTTTTATATTCTCTGTATGGACAATGGCAGTCGATGAGAAATTACTTAAAGAGGATGAAAATGTTGACACCTATCAAGGGCAAGTCACTCTTTATAATAAAAAAAATAAAATCTAATTATCGACCCTTTCTAAAACTTTTTTTTTTCTGTACTTCCACATCAGTCTGCTTTCAATTATTTTTTTTTTACGTTTCTTTTTACAACAGTAATTATTTTTGTTATATTTCTCTTTACAACAGTAAATATTTTTGTTACATTTCCTTTTACAACAGTAAATATTTTTGTTACATTTCTTTTTACAACAGTAAATATTTTTGTTACATCTCTTTTTACAACAGTAAATATTTTTGTTACATTTCTTTTTACAACAGTAAATATTTTTGTTACATTTCTTTTTACAGCAGTAAATATTTTTGTTACATTTCTTTTTACAACAGTAAATATTTTTGTTACATTTCAGTAGACGCAAAAACAAACAAACCAACACAAACACAACAGGCTGCCAGCTAATGAAATTTTTTTTTTTTTTTTTAAAGGCTGAAAAAAGGGGGGGGGGGTTCACTCTAATAACTGGGTGTTACTCTGAAGTTAAAGAACTGCGGCGATATTGATCACCCACACTCCCCCCCCTTCCCTCCCCCACCCCTTTATGCCCGACCTATCAAGATCAGCGGTTCTCGTTTACATTCTAAACTCTGACTCCGTAACAAAGTGTCAGCATTGATGAAACTTTTCCTCCAGAAACTTTCTTTTTTTTTTTTTAATGAAATCAAAACTCTGAACATCCCAGAACAGTTTTGCTATTGGCACATTTCTAACTTGTCCAATTCTTTACGTTGCTGTGAATTATCTTTAATTTTTTTTTTTCAGAATGAAAGATAAAATCTAAAATGGAACATAAACAAAGGGACACTGGAGAAGTGTGCTGCCATATTTTACGAAACGGCTTCCGCTTCCTCTATAGCAGCTGACATTTATTGGCCAATAGCTTTGCGAGGTTTTGCTCATCTCGAGAATCTACCCGCTATTTTATAGAATTCTTTAAAACCAGACGGTTTATGCCTTTTTGGGTTTTTGTTAAATTTAAACCCTGGGTATTTATTTAAGTAGTATCAAGTTATTTCACTGTTAAATAATGAACGTCACTCAGGACCGTAGCGTGCGGGGGGCCAGGGGGGACGAGCTCCCCCCCTGCGTTTTGTCTGGCCCCCTTTGCTTATTTGCTCTACTTAGTAAAATGTATTACCTGCCCCCCCTGCTATTACCTGGCCCCTGCTGTAGAATGCCTGGCCCCTGCTGTAGAATTTTTACGCTACGGCGCTGACGTCACTATTCAACGTGGATGTGTACGTCTGTTACGAGACACCGTCGACAATAGATGAAACTACTTAAGTATCTGAATCTCTGTCAGTGATGGTCATTCTTTCATAAAGGGGAGATAATCACATCAGCACTGATTCCAGTGAAAGACAGACTTCTAGACCAGACTATTTCAAGAAAACTAAATTAACTATCTATCTATCTGTCTATCTATTTATCTATCTGCTGTTGTTTGTCATCTCACCATACATTATAAATTCCTATCATGTTTCTCTTAATAATTCATCTGGCGTAAGTCAATTTTTTTATTTTTTTTTTTCCCCGTCATCAAATTTTCATCCAAATTTTTTTCGACACATTAGACAGGAATGCATCTTCCCACCATTTTTTTAATATTTATTTTGTTGGTTTTTAACTTTAATTGCGCCCAAGCCGAAAAATCTGGCCACAGCCAACTTTGCATTTTTATAGAATGTTCTTTCCTAGCGCCTGATGCATGCGGCATCTGGTCTCTGATTGGCTGAATTATACACGCCCTGTCAGGAATGAGATGTTTGTACATTTTTTTTATAAAGTTTACAAAAAAAATAAAAAAAATTAAAATCAACATGGTACGCATCTTTTACCCAAAATGCATTGTGCCAAATTTGATCCAAAAAAAAAGACACATTTTAACTAGAGGAAGAACGAAACTTTTTTATTTATTATTCAAACTTTCAGGTAAATTTTCGCTCTGTGTTGTTCTGATTGAAACACAAAATAAATAAATAAATGCTATATCTCTTGGTGTACAACATGTCTGGCTATCAGACCGACGGTAAAAAACGTATTCGTTACAAAAAAGGAGAACGGATGTTGGCATCACCGGTTTGTTTGGAAGGTCACAGTGATATATCTGTGGAGTTAACTTAAAGAATACATTAATAGAATGATACAGTTTGATTGTATGTGTTATTGAATGTTTAATTAAAGAATACATTGATATAATGAGGAAGTTTGATTTGTATGTCCCATTGACTGTTCAATAAAAGAATATATTGATACATTGAGGAAGTTTGATTTGATTGTATGTCCTTTTGAAAGTTAGTTAGTCTTACTGACAATTTGATTTTCTTCTCGTCTGATGGGTGAAACTGTCTTTCTTATGAATATATTATCTGACAATGCGACTGACTGCCTTTCTAAAAGCTTAATTGTCTGTCTGCCATAGAAATTGTCTTACTGAAAGCTTGATTGACTGTCTGGCTAACAGTTTAATCGTCTATCTGATAATTCAGTTTCCTGCCTGATAGTTACTGTGATTGTAAAAGTAATACTCAATATTAAAAAAAATGTTTAAGGTAAGACTCCCCCCTCCCCCTTGTTTGATCTCACACACTGTTTGAAATGCAGTTGAATTATTTGTGGAATAATTGGATTAGATTAAGAGCAAGATTAGATTAGGTCTTACACTGTACACCAGCAAGAAGTTTATTTTTATATCTAATAATAGCAACATCCAGCTCAATGAAATGTCAACATGTCAGTGAATCAAATACACCCAATCATGACATTTGTCGATTTCTGTCAATTTTAGGCGGTGTTTTTTCGGGAGTGGGAGTTTTAGCTCATTGGCGGGTTGGGTGGATTTCGGCGGCTTCAGGGTTAAAATAAAAAAAAAAAATGTTCTGATAAAGTATAACATAAGATTATCAGTTTTGAAGTTTATTTTGTTCTTTTTACTGGCGGGCATTTGGCGGTTATTTTTTTTTTATATTTCGGCGTTTTATTTTTCAATCAAAATCATTTGGCAACACTCTTATACATTACAAAATGAAACAGTAATCATCCTCTATTATATCACGTGACTTTTCGTACAACAGGTGATAAAAGTTGCAGGTTATCAAAGCTACTTCATTGATAATCTATTATTTCATTAGTCTTAGACCAAAAAAAAAACTAATTAGTTTTACTGCGAAATGGGGGGGGGTGTTGAATTAATCGTAGATTAGTCCAAATAGTGCTAATCCCAGTGTGTTTATATTTTTTGTAGACAAAGTACATTCATATAGAACAGACGTGACCATTCAGTGGCCTGCGGGCATAATATTCCGTCCTATTAGATCCGGCCCCGTTCTCTGCTCCTCTAAGCTTGTCCCCTCCCCCTTTCACCGATGTTTGCTTCGAAACTTGGGTCTTTCACATAAATAATCAAATAAAAAAAATTTCAGCACATTTTATCTAACATGAGAGTGATCTTCCCTTCAGCGGATGGCAAACTTTTTGAACCGCGGATCACATCGAGTTCTAAAATTTGACAGAAGGGCCGGAGAAATAGATGATTTTAATGTTGATAATTTAGATAAATATTTGTATGAAGGGATGATTTTGTAACTTACTTGTTAGTGCATTTTGAAACAAGCTTAATTTACATTTTTTTTTAAATGCTGTACTTTTTAGTTTCAAAATAACATACTTTTTTTTCAAAATAACAGACATTTATTGCAAAATAAACAGACTTTTATTTCAAAATAACACGTTTATTTCAAAATAACACATTTTTATTTAAAAGCATATATAAAACATAATTAACTAAGGAAGTGGCAAACATAAATCGGAGTGGAGATGAAATGTTAAGCCAAATTCAGAAACAATAACCATAAACGTACATCAATATTAAATGAACTCAACAAGAATGGAGATACGCATGCATCAATGTTATAAACAAATAAATAAATTGAGAGAGGAAGAAAAAAAAACCAACTAAACAAATAACGAAACTATTCACTTTTATTTTAGCCAATCAATGTAAATGAAAATCGTCAACGCATCAAAACATAAAACTTAAGTCGGTCAATGCACTTCTAATAAAATGAATCACATTATCCTATAGGAAATTATTGACAATTTCAGCCCTTACCTCCACCTCCCGCCGCACCTCTAAAATCTAATATATATAAAAGCGATTTGGGTTCTGCGTTAAATCGAAAGTAAAGAATTAATACAACAGTATTGCCAGTTTAAAATACAATCATGAAAAAAAATCGGATCTGCCCGAAACCAAAAAATAACCTAGCCTACCGATCAAGCCTAAAGGGGATATGACTCTATGAAAAGGTTGTTGCAGGATACAGCTAGTAAATAGATAAATCATAAGCAAATCTAAACTGAGCTGATGATAAGATGAGATAACTCACACGAGAAATTTAAAAAAAAAGAAGAGTGGGGGGTAAAATAAGATGACGATGTTAACTCCCTTCACTGGGAGACTCGGTGGCACGTTGGCTGTGAGCCCTACAGCTGTGTTAATTATAATAGGTTCAAGTCTCGCCCCCCGCCCCCTCATCCAGTCACCCATAGCCCTCCGTTGTGCCTCCTCCACCGCCATTTCATTCAGGCCCGGCTATGGTGAAGATGTAGAAAAGGGGGCACTACCAAAAAAAAAGAGTGTGTTCCCAGTGGTAGCTTAAAATGCGGTTAACATCCCAACCTTTACAAGGAACTTAATGATAACAGATCAATGACCAATGAACGTTCGGTTTGTTTGTCACGTGATACGAAACGATGCGATAAAAAAAGGAGTGGGCATGAAAACTGATATCCTGAATAATGACTTTAGTCCGTTGGTACTGAACCAGGCTGGGATGAACTTCATGATCCATTTTTTTTAGTTTATGTCATCAATCAAAACATTTCGAAAAGTTCAGCATGTCAACATAGCCGTCTGAATGTCACGTTCTCATTTATAAGAAACATATATTCTATCTATCTATCTATCTATCTATCTATCTGTCTATCTATCTATCTATCTATCTATCTATCTAACTCTCTCTCTGAACTCTTTCGGTGTAACTGCGGGTTGAGACTTAGTCTATTAGAGCCCGTGAGATCAGACTTGCTGTGTCTATCCATCTATCAGTTTCCATCTCTATCTATTGTTTTGTTAAACTATTGACACAGATACTAACTGAATACAAAGAAAATGCTTTTATCTGTAAATTCTTTCATTGTTATAATTTAGCATAACAGCGTCAACCTTGATATATTGACCCAATTGTTTAAAACACCAGCAACAATCATCTAGTTACAACATACAACTACTTATATTCATTTAAACATACTCTCAAAATGCCTTGAATAATCAATGCAACAAAGTAACGAGTGAAACAATGGCGAGCTACTGAATCCCTTGAATTGAAAGAAACAGAGAATTGTAAAATGACCGAAATAAGAATTTCTCCCTGGAGAAAGTTACAAAATCTCTAACCCATATACTTGAATAGTTCATGCTGTCATTTAGAACTAAAAGCTTCTACTGGAATACGAAAAGTTCATCTTGGACTTTTATCTCTGGAGGATTGTTTTCGTTTGACACACGACAAAGTCAGAGGACTATTTATCTGTGGCTAATCTGATCTGTCCCCTGAGTACAGTTGTAACAAAAAAAAAACGTTTTATGTTTAAAGATTTATAAACTACTCAGATATTGTTACAATATGTAGTGCTTTAATGTGTTGATGGTCTATCTATCTATCTATCTATCTATCTATCTATCTATCTATCTATCTATCTATCTATCTATCTATCTATCTATCTATCTATCTATCTATCTATCTATCTATCTATCTATCTATCTATCTATCTATCTATCTATCTATCTATCTATCAATCCATCAAGCCATCCATCAAGCCATTCACCCATTAATCAATAAATGTATCTATGTATATACCTATATCAATATATCAATTTATTCCTATATCAATATGTCAATTTATATCTATATCTGCCATTCTTAAAAATAAAAAAAAGCGATAACCTTGGACCTTCACTTGCATTTACCTGTCTCTCTGTCTGTAGTGTCTTTCGTCTTACAATCTTTGTATCTAATATGTTATATGACATCCATCAACATACTTAAAGAATCAACTCACAAGACATCCACTTGCAATGCAAAATTGTATTATATCTCAGTATTGGAAAATGAATGGTACATTATTTCCTAACCGTCCATTGTAAAACTTCAGGGATATATATATTGCATTACTTATCCAACAAAGAGTTACCCCTCCTTTCAGTTTAGTTCTCTCGTGTCGGTAATTTCCCTTGAGTTTGAAGTCACATTAAAATAAATTCCACAACATACAAGTCTTCTGTTAGGAGCATGACAGAAGCAGATGGTAAATAGTTTAGTCATTTTGGACATACTAATGTGTAACTTTTAACTTGATGATTTGAAATCTTATCAATGATAACATTGTTACATTTCTTGAATGGTTTGGAAACATCAAACGATAAACGAACAGTTACAAAGAGTTTCGATGATAAAGTATCATTCATTAATTGCGTAACACTACAAATTAATTGTCCCCATGCCCTAGTAAAAGTTGGTTAATGTCCCACAAGTCCACCCAGCTTTTAATGTGTACCTGACTTAAGTTGGAGAAGTAAAGATGGCTGGGCGTTCATCTATAGGTTATAGAAACAGATGAATCCTTCACTTCATCTGCCTCGATGGCCCTTTTTTGCTATGGGATCATTAATTTATAAAAACAAAGGGGTATAGGGGCAATAAGCAGAGAGAAAGAGAGACAGAGAGAGAGCAAAAGTGAGAGAGAGAAATCAAGAGAGAGAGAGAGAGACAGAGAGAGAGAGAGCAAGAGAGAGAGAGAGCAAGAGAGAGAGAGAGAGCAAAAGAGAGAGAGAGAGAAAGCAAGAGAGAGAGAGAGAGACAGAGAGAGAGCAAGAGAGAGAGACAGAGAGACAGAGAGAGAGCAAGAGAGAGAGAGCAAGAGTGAGAGAGACAGAGAGACAGCAAGAGAAAGAAAGAGCGAGAGAGAGATAGAGAGAGAAGAGAGAGACTAAAAAATATAATAAATAGCAACGAACCACACACAAAAATTTCAAAGAGTTACACCGAAATAAACAGTGATCAAATAATCTAGCAACAATGAGTAACAAAGTCATTTATACATTCACTTTGGTATCAGACCATCTGATCTACCGATTATTTATCATTGCCTTTGGTTCAGAATGACGTAGCTGGGTTTGGGATGTCACTTGATCTATGTTTATACCTATAATCCTGTTAAAGAACAGTGCGACTTTAGAAAAGTCCTTCCTCTTTTGTTAAATGACGCAGTGAGTCCGTAGCCTCTCATCATATACACATGATACACTATTGAAGATTATCTTATATCTAGAGTTCCGTGTCCATTTATAACATATAATAATATTTATAACTTTTTTATACCGTCTGAAAGCCATACATATAAAAAAAAGCTCATGAACTATAGTAAATATGAAGAAAAAAAAATTCAGTAAATTTAATTTGTTTAAAAGCAGGGGGAGATAATATCGCCATTATATATGTCTAGAAAAAAAAAAGGGATCTTGGGTCGAGGAAACTTTCAACCTTTAAGCCGCCTTATGTTATAAGGTTTTTAAAGAGAGCCATTTCTTTTAACGATGTTGTCTGGAACTGAACTCGAAAAACCCAAGCTGGTGACGTACTATTAACTGCTTTAAAAGTGTTCAAACTAATGCTACCTTCAGCATCGTCACTTCCTAAAATAACCCGTAAGGAACCGAACTTGGGCAAACACAAAACTGCATACAAATATTGAAAATACTGAAAAATGAAACATGCAAAAAAATATGTAAACTTGTTCAAGGATGTGAAAATTTAGATCTCAATGGTCAGTTTCTTTAGATATTTGGCGTGCTTGTCAATTGGCGTTTTTAGGTTTGTTAAAAAGCGGCTAACATAGCTTTTCTAAACAAAAAAAAAAAGAAATGAATATTATATACTAGCTGTACCATGCAAAACCTTTGCATTGAGTTATATCCCCTTAGTCTTGATCGGTTGTTTAGGTTATTTTTGGTTTCGGGCAGATCCGATTTTTTCATGATTGTATTTTAAACTGCCATACTGTTGTATTAATTCTTTACTTTCGATTTAATGCAGAGCCCTAAATCGCTATTATATTATTAGATTATATCTACATATTCCTATTTGATTTCAATGATGACCAGGTGTAATATTTTGATCCTTATCTCTATCCAGTAACCACTTTTAGGCCATTTTTCTGTTGTGACGTACACACACCCCCTTTCCCATAAATGACGATGTCTCTCAACGGTCATAGAAGCAGGGGTGTTGCCTGGATGAGGGGAAGTGGAGGGTTCCAGGTAATAAGGTCTAAAAGGGTTGTCCCTCCATAATCAATAATTACCTGATCGGGGGAGGGGCTTTGAGATCTTGGGCCATCACGCGCGGAGTGCACCGGCGCCCCCTTTTACGTTGTCAGTGCACAGAGAGAAGATAAGAAAATATCATTCTTGATTTCCTTGGTACTCAAGCCCTGGCTCCCAAGTTATAACCCCCTCCCCCCCCTTCAAGCAAGTACACACACGGACACACACATATCACATCGTGAGTAAGACTGTATCATACATATGTCCAGTCATTGCGCTGCGGAGACAGATGATGAAGCCATGTGTCATATATCTGTCATGTATCTCTGAATGTTTGTATTGATACGTTCGTTCTAGTTGCTATCTACAACTGACATACATCTCGATATCGAACTTTGTTAGAGTATCGATAACGGGCTGCATGAAAAAAAAATAAAAAGAAGAATCGATGCTTCAAAGTGTTTAATTCCCCCATGCAATTAAAGGTTAATCCTTGATCTAAAAATCGATACCGTTTTGATTCAGGACAGATTGCTGCCCCTTTCTTCACGCTCGGCGAGTAGGACATAGAGACATAGTGCATCGAAATCTAGATATAGAAATAGAGACATGGTGCATCGAAATCTAGATATAGAAATAGAGACATAGTGCATCGATATCTAGATATAGAAATAGAGACATGGTGCATGGAAATCTAATTATATAAATAGAGACATAGTGCATCGATATCTAGAAAAAGAAATAGAGACATAGTGCATGGAAATCTAGATATAGAAACATTACACAGTTCAAGTTTTTATTTTATATATAAGTATAAACCACATGACATAGAGAGACAACATTGGCTGTAGAAAGATACATTGCAATAGTTTTTTAGAGCATTTTGGAAAAAAAATGCTCTATTGTCCCCGTTTTGTCTGTCTGTCTGTCTGTCCGTCATCACCCTAGATCTCAACAACCATAAGTCCTAGACCCATGATGTATTTATCATTTTGTAGGTCTTGGCCTGCCATGTGTGCAGCAAAAGTTCATTTCGCGATCTGACCTCTGAGGGCCGTAAAAGGGGGCTTATAAAGTACCGTTTTTTACTATATAAGCTATATTAACAATGGAGCGCCCTATATCTCAGCAACCATAAGTCCTAGACCCATGATGTATACATCATTTTGTAGGTCTTGGCCTGCCAAGTGTACATCAAAAGTCCATTTCGCAATCTGACCTCTTAGAGCCAAAATATAAGAGTTTCTTATATACCGTTTTTGCTTATATTTTAAATATAAATAATAAAAGCTAATCGAAGGGACGTAATCATTATTTATTTTTGTAATAGTTATTCAACATGATTACTTCCATCTCTAACTTTATCGAAATTCATGCGCGTGGAGCAATTTTTATGGCTGTAACCCGGAAAAAAATACGGATTTCGTCCGGCGAAAATGCTCTAAAATGTCCTTTGTCCGAAACGGAAAAGACTTAAATTGCTTGTTTTTAATTGTGAATCTTTCCCCAAAAATTGTAGGGTTATTCACAGTGTCAATTATAAAGGTTAACCAAAAATAGTTTTTTTTTTTTTAATACAAAGTTACTGTAAAATTTAAGGGTCTGTTAGCGCTAACTAACTTAATGTCATGAATCTCATTGAATTTAAAATATACATTGTTTATTTTCTGTTTGCGGTCTTTTAAAGTTATTACGGTAGGAATGTTCTTTCCTTTGTGACTCAATGAAATCAATCGATATTAATTTTAAAATAAATATAGAAATGAATAAAATGAAATAAAACCGTCCATTAATTGGACGATATCAAATTTTTACATATTTCTTATATAGCTTAAGTCAGGGCTGGACTGGGGTTTTTTTTCGTTAAAAATGTATTTCGTTTTTTTGTCTAACCGTTTGGAAGTTTTTTTTTTTTGGAAATTGAAACGTAAGTAATGCAAGGAACAAACAAAATAATCACAATGTGTCTTCATCAATTACTCAAACCCTTTCATTTTCAATATGTCTTTCTTTGACTCTCCCGCGACCAGCAGCTCGTCTGCATGCTGGGCCGATTTGGGGAAAAGGCGATCCAGGGGGGGGGGGGCAGACGACATAAAACTGGTTCCAGGATAGGAAGGGTTTAATTAAAGGGATTCAAGACCCATCTCTTTTACCAATTCATTTACCGAACTAAGAGACCTGCTTGCTTCATCATTCACGTCTGCATTGAAAAATATTTCAGATCTGTCATGAGTTATGTATAAATAATAACAATAAGCCGGGAGAAAAAGGCGGGGGAAAAAAGGGGGGGGGGGTAATATTCTGGATCGTTTTTATCTTTTTTTTTATATAATTCTCTCCAAACAATGTCACGTTGCCCTTCAGTTATGATTCGATTACTTTGTTCAGTTGATAGGTCTCGGTGATAAACGTCACAGTGACATCTGCTGAATAATTGTTTTGTCTGAAGTATTCACTGCTGAGCTCACCGCTCTCTGGAGATACATTCAGTCTAGATAAAAGAATGTTTCTAAATTTTTATTTTTTTTTACTTATCGTTGATCTGGGTTTTTTTTTTTTACTTTTTTCTTCTTAAAAAAAAATCAAAACAACAAAGAACAATATGATTATAAATAGATAGGCTATAAAAACCAATGGCGTCTCGCAGCTAGAATTACTAGGGAGGTGCTGTTCCATAAAATGTTTTGGTTTTTTTTTTTAAATTGTGTAAAAAAAAATTTTGCCAACCTGCAAAAGTGGCCGTTCACTTTTGGTGTGACTTTTTTTTGAGGGGAAAGGGAGAGAAGCCGTTTTTTTTTTGTAATTTTTTTTTCATTAAGGGGAGGTAATCGCAATGGGTGAGCTGTTATAACTTTTAGATAAACTCACAATTAAATGAATATTTTAAAAAACGTTAAACGTCAAAGAGTGATGCGATTCAAATTCAGTCAGACCAGATAATCAATACAAATAGCGCACCCACCCCCCTTTCCGCCCGCTATATGAAATTAATTTTGTGAGACTTCTTTTTTTCAATAGATTTATGGCATATGTATTTGCAATGAAAACGGAAATTTAACGTTCGTTTGAGGTAACTAATAGCTATAGAAATAGTTATAAATAAGTAGAAGTAACAAAAAGCTCCTGTAATAGAAATATGTATAAAATGGTATCAATCTATTCACTGTACTATAATATAAATGTATATATATATATATATATATATATATATATATATATGGAATTTCTAATTAAGATGTATATTACTATTAAAATTACTTGTATGTAAATATGTATATTACTTAATATAATAGGATTCTTTTTATCAATGTTACTATGTATTTAATAACATGTTATCTGTCATAGTAACTGTTTTTATCAAGAATAAATTATTTAAAAAAAAAAGAGTTAAATTAGAATACTATTATCACACGTAACAATCCAGAATGCTGTCAACTGTTGTGAATTGATAGAAGAATATGGAATGTATAAATTGATTCACAGTTTGACTAACTGAAAAGGATATCATCAAAATGACAATATTTCCTAACTGAGCAGCTTGAACGTGTGTAAAGATTCTACCCCAAGAACCTGAGGTTATTTTGTTTTGGTAATATTTTATCTCTTACTGTTCAACGAGCCTTTAATGTCATTGTTTTGTAGTGCAATTCTTTCATCTACCAGTTAACAGATAATGTAGTGCCGTTCTTTCATCTACCAGTTAACAGATAGTGTAGTGCCATTCTTTCATCTACCAGTTAACAGATAATGTAGTGCCGTTCTTTCATCTACCAGTTAGCAGATAATGTAGTGCCATTCTTTCATCTACAAGTTAGCAGATAATGTAGTGCCATTCTTTCATCTACAAGTTAGCAGATAATGTAGTGCTATTCTTTTATCTACAAGTTAGAAGATATTGTAGTGCCATTCTTTCATCTACAAATTAGCCGATAATGTACTGCCCTTTTTTCATCTACATTCTACACCATATCCGAGAATGTCATGTCTATGGAAGCAACATAAAGAGAACCTTCCTCCCACACCCCACCCCCCCACACTCCTCCAACTAACAGTCAAGTTATTCATTTGAAGCTCGGTGAACTTGGGAACTTTTATCATGACCGTAAAAAAAAAATTATAAAAAAATCAAAGGTATTTCAATGGAGATCAAACCCGTGACGTATAGGTCGACATCTGAGTGCTCTACAGTCCAGTGCTTCTCAAAGTGGTGGGCCGCGGCCCCCTAGGGGGCCGTGGACTGTCCGGAGGGGGGGGCGGGGAATTTCGAAAAATTATAAATTTAAGCAATCTAAACCAAAAAAAAAAAAAAATAGGGGGGCCGCGACATATTGATTGTGGCGTTCCAAGGGGGCCGTGACATATTGATTGTGGCGTACCAAGGGGGGGCGTGACTTCAAAAAGTTTGAGAAGCACTGCTCTGCACCACATGAGCATCTCTCCACCACCAGGAAGTATACGGTCGATTTAATCTGGTTCATCATTAGACACCACATACAGTGGGGGATAGGCCAATGTCCAGCTGCACAACACTCCCCCAAACAATGTTAGATGACCCCCCCATGTTCATCTGGACGGACGTAGAGACTTGACCTCGGGAAAAAAAAAGTTGGGGCACTCACATAGGGATATCGATAATGACGGCCCTGCTCGGTTCCACATGTCTGCCCCCCCCTCTATCGCCCAACCATTAAACATCGAACTCTCCCAGCTATCAGCGTAACAGGTCAATAGTACAACACCTGACCGCTACGTGAGCCGAGCAGGAAATAAAAACAAAACTCGGGACCAGCAATTAGCGCTAATAATCTCCTTTGTAAACACCCGTCTAAATATAGAGGCCTGACGACCGCTATAAATAGATTATTATCGCTATGATCTAGGGGATGTAACTCGCGACGGAAACTTTCTTTTTTTTAAGAGCAGGGGAGGTAATAAAAAAAACTATGGTAGAAGAAGATGGTCGATAATAAGGAGTTTTATTATTATTTTTTTCTTTTTCCTTTTTCATCCAAACTACTCTCTGAGCACCATGAAGTAGACGCGTGTTTTTTTTTTTGAGGGGGGGGGGGGAAGGGACATAACCCTTTCACTATCCAGACCCTCACAGCTGAGTACATTTCCCTTGATAATAAATATTTTCATCGTTTGTATATTCTTGGCTAGAGGCGGCTTCTACGCAATGCGACATTTTACGCGTCAGTGATTGACAGACGAGACTACAAGTTTTAGAGGGTGTGGGGCGAATTTTATGGTGGAGAGAGAGAGAGGGAGAAAGAAAAAAAAAAGAGAAAGAAGTCAAGGGACGACTTGATAATGACACAATGTTATTTAGGTGAAACAATTTACCAATGACTGATTTCATATATCTGAAAAAATGAAATTTACTAACAGCAAGCAAGAGCTATTTCAGAATGACATTATTACATTTTTTTTTTGGTTCATGTTTGACACATGAGTCTATATATTTTTTTTTTAAAGTGAGACATTATTACATTTTTTTAAAGTGAGACAATATTACTTTTTTTTTTAAAGTGAGACATTATTACATTTTCCAGAATGATACATTATTACATTTTTTAAGAGTGAGACATTACGTTTATAAGTGATATATTATTACATTCATTTTTATTTTCAAGTGAGACTTTATTACATATTTTGTTCAAGTGCGACACTTCAAATGGTGTCTCACCAATGTGTATAAAATTCCTGTAAGGATGAGATGCTGTTCCTACTAAATGGGACTTTTGTTTATAATGCCCTTCCCCCGACCTCCCCCCTCTCCCTCACCAGAGTCGAGATTCCAACGGTCATGGAAACATCACGGGAGACAGTAGACACTCATAAAGAGCCCTAACAAGTAGACACTCATAAAGAGCCCTAACAAGTAGACACTCATAAAGAGCCCTAACAAGTAGACACTCATAAAGAGCTTTAACAAGTAGACACTCATAAAGAGCCCTAACAAGTAGACACTCATAAAGAGCCCTAACAAGTAGACACTCATAAAGAGCCCTAACAAGTCGACACTCATAAAGAGCCCTAACAAGTAGACACTCATAAAGAGCCCTAACAAGTAGACACTCATAAAGAGCCCTAACAAGTAGACACTCATAAAGAGCCCTATCAAGTAGACATTATTATTTTTTTTTCAAATTTGATGCTAAAGGGGGTAGAATTCTATTTCAAAAGACACAACCCTCTTCTCCCACCCAGCACTGTGAAAGTATTTTTATAGGAAACTCCGGAAACTTATGAACTGTTCTGCAAATAACTCTGCTTACAGGTAATCATTATTTCAGAAGCAGGTCTCCTTCATTCGGCGATCTCCGAAACAAAAAAGGACACAAGTCAGACTTTTAGTAGCGTGCTAGCTAGGGCTAGTGTCATTTACGGCTCTTCAGGCGAGGGTCAAATGCTTGACCACTTCCACTTGGGGCTTCGGGGCAGTCGCCCTATCTGTCACCCCCCCCCCCCAAAGTCCGCCACTGCTACGAGAAGACTGTCGTGTACTTCATTTATACCAGCATGACCATGTAATAGCAGTGATATTTTAGTAACAGTATGACCATGTAATAGCAGTGATATTTTAGTAACAGTATGACCATGTAATAGCAGTGATATTTTAGTAACAGTATGACCATGTAATAGCAGTGATATTTTACTAACACCATTACCTTGTAATAGCAGTGATATTTTAGTAACACCATTACCTTGTAATAGCAGTGATATTTTAGTAACACCATTACCATGTAAAAGCAGTGGTATTTTAGTATGACTATGTAATAGCAGTGGTATTTTAGTAAACATTCAATTCCTTAAGGAGTTCATTATCACATTTCCTATACTTTTACATCCCCGATTCTCAGTCGGTGGTAGTCGTACTCTATAAGGGGGTAAGGGAAAGGCCATGCAGGGTGTACCCAGCGACACATCATTTTACGTTTCAAACAACCAATGAGTTCGAAAAAGGTCGCCTGTTCGCTGCGTGACTTCTCACCAAACCACGTGACCCAAGTATCGCATTTGAAAAATAGGCACAATTGGTTATGAAAATAAGTACGTCTAATACATAATCGCCTAGCCTGGCGTACGTACGACCGAGCGTGTGTATATAACTTCCGCGGCTAAAAATAGACTGGGGAATTCCAATTTTTTTTTTTTAGTCTCACACAAAGGGAGTTAACTCTTGCTTGGCTAAAAATAATACTCGCCGGTCCGGGTACCGGGCCTTTGATCTAGTTTACTAATGAACGTACTTCTGAAAACCGCTGCTTTACGTGACGGAATTTCTTGGAAGGTACCAGAGTATAAATGAAAAATCGAATATTAAAGATCGGAAAATTAGGAATAAAAATCATTACGTGCTGATACACCCTATAAATATAATTGTTTTTTCCCTTTACTTGTTAACAAACCTATTCATTTTATTAATAAAACTTGATGCCGTTTAGAAGAACAAGCGTTTTGGCTTGAAAATTGTTGATGTCTACAAATAACCAACAACCAGGAAGTGATGTCACATGAAACGCAGTCTAACAGTGAAAAATGATATATCATTGCGTCATCAGCTGCCACAGATTAGTATAATATATGTGGCTACTGAAAATGACCCCGTGTGTTGGTAAACAAATTAGAAGTTCTCTTTGCTCATAAACATTTAGTTTTAAAATGTCACTGGAAAGACAGAAGTCAGTCCGTTCTAGATAAGTTACTTTAATTTTAAGGGATGGATTTCGTCTACCCATACACCCATACATACATCTGTTGTATTATTAGAATAAGTCAGACGTCATTAGCTATAAAGGGGGTTAATAACACGTCTTTATATAGGCAGAAGACGTTTCACATCAATCTATGATGTGTTTTTGTTCTGTAAATTTGTTTCTCAATTCGGGTAGAATGCAGCTAGACAATTAAACTAGATTGTTCTGTACAGTTGTGTTATACAATTTCTCGATTTTTATAAAATTGCATAACAAATCAAAGTCAGATAAATCTATCTATCTATCTATCTATCTATCTATCTATCTATCTATCTATCTATCTATCTATCTATCTATCTATCTATCTATCTATCTATCTATCTATCTATCTATCTATCTATCTATCTATCTATCTATCTATATAGTACCAGTCTGTTTGTCCGTCTTTCTATCTGTAAAGGTATAATTGTTTTGTCAACATTGGGATCACTTTTTATTTAACTGGAGAACCGGGTTTTTATATTTCCGGAAGGGAAATTGGCAGTTGACAAATCACTCTTGTAGGGGACAGACGTGTCCAAAGTTTTGCTTAAGAATATATTGTGATTTATATTATGAGTGATCGTGAGAGTTCACCTCCATAATGGAAATATTTCTAGACAGTTTTGTGATAACAAGTATAAGTATTTGAGTATAATCCGAATGGATTGTTTGAAACATAATTAAGTTCTTATTTGCAAATGGTGATCCTATACATTGTCTATGTATACAGTGAACTTTATTTTTGATATGTATTTATTTATTGTGTCGTCATAATAAACTCAAGATCAGCAAATACTGTCTTCTTGCGTTAATCAGCTTTTGAATGAAAGAAGAGTCACAGCTACCACACGCCTCCAAGCTACAATTAAATAATATGTACACAGTGCAGCCTTACATGGCGGACTATTAATAAAAATCAACATTTGAAGATTCAACATCCTCTCTAGGATGTTGCAGCAAAACCAAGACCTTCACAATGGTGGCAGTTGACAAATCACTCTTGTAGGGGACAGACGTGTCCAAAGTTTTTGCTTAAGAATATATTCTAACCGTCGCCTGATTAAAAAGATTATATTGGTATATCAGCCAATGATAGGTGACAATATATTTTATCTGGATCATAGACATAAAGCGTACTAAAGTCATTCAAAGAGTCCCAGGTTCGATCTCCGGTGAGGACCAATGCATAGTTCAAGTCATGGCTTAAGTCCCCACTACAGCTCCCGTGGTGCCTTCATGGCATTTGCACTTTGGTGGGGGATGAAAGAAGGGTACCGTAAAACAAGTGTTGCATTAGTGTTGTTGACATGATCTAAGAGAGTTCATCTAATCCTTACAAGGGAATTCACACACACACACACACCAGTCATTCGTCTAGCACTTTTTTTTATTTATTTCAAGTTATTCCGTTTAGTTAATTTAAGTGACTCGTGTAAGCCATAAGTTGAAACAAGTCCAAATCTCCAAGTAGCAAATAGTGGCGTGGAAGTAATCTGTATAATATGACTCCCTCGCCCCACCCACTCCCTCCCCACCCTCCTCTGTCCAGATGAGGGACAAATCTCAACAACAACAACAACAACTTCCATCTGACCAAATAATTGAATGACCAAAAATTCTTTTTACTTTTTTTTTTTATTTTATATTTAAAAAAAAAAAATTGTCAAATTTTTTTTTTTACTCGTGTGTACCATTAGGTCTATCAAAACCACATTGAAAGGGTTTTAATATTATATTACACAACCATCTGTATGTAAGCGTGTGTGTGAGAGGTCAGTGTGTGTGTGTGTGTGTGTCACCGCCCTTCTATCCCTCCGCTTGATGAAGAAAAAAAACCGACAAAATTTTTGAAGAAATGCTTTTAGCTCAGGATTTTTTTTTTTCATTGAGAACACTCGAAGTGAGTTTTAGTAGCTCTCCAAGTACATACCAGAGTGAGCAGGAAGTTGTATTAGTATTGTTTTTTTTTTTCATTTCTTGAAACTTGTTTCTAAAATGATTTTAGTCACAATTTGATTTGACCGATAAGTAACTTTGAATCTAACGGCACTATCACGGTACTAACTAATATAAGTGCCACTTACAGCGGAAGTTTTTAATGCTTTTCTTTGAAATATATATATATATATATATATATATATATATATATATATACATATATATATATATATATAAAATTTTGAATGTATATATGTTTGTGTATATATCGTTATATATATAAAAAAGCAATGATATGTTTTGCTCGACTAAATGTAATTTGTAAAATACATAACACGACATCTTTATTTCAAATTGTACATAACGCAGATATGGTTCAGTACATAGGGAGGGGTAAGATGTAAGTTTTATTTGATGCCGAAATATACACCGCTTAAACTTATGATAATGAAAGCAAGGTACCGTGTAAAACATATGGTAATGAAAGCAAGGTACCATGTAAAACTAATGGTAGTGAAAGCAAGGTACCATGTAAAACTTATGCTAATGAAAGAGAGGTACCCATATAAAGTTACCTTGTGAGAGGAGTGCACGACAATATCTCATGAAACAGGACGACAAAATAAAAAAAAAACGACAGCTAGACAACAGATTCAGATAGAGATAGACTGCCAGATAGATAGATACTCGTATTTAGATAAAATAAGAGAATTGGATACAAAATTCGTCATTTGAATTTCTAGATGAAAGTGAAGACAAAAATAACATCCTTAGTAATTTTAATGTTCTATACAGACAATATTTGTTTCGTTGAACGTGAACAAATAGTGTTAAACAATGTCCCATTCCGAGCTTTTAAAATAATCATTCAATATTAAATCCATTCAGAATATCTAGACAACACATCAACAGTAAGTGAGGTTTCTTTGTTATACATTAAACAAAAACTCGAAAAAAATAAAAACTCATAAAAAAGTCGAACTCATAAAAAAGTTGAACGCATTAAAAATTACACTCAGAAAATAAAAGAATAATAGATGGAATAATATAAAGCTGTAAAGGGTTACCTGGAAGTCTATTACTGATAAAATAGATTTATTTCAAAAGGTAGTAGGAACGATGTTTGAATAAGTTGCACAACTTTCATTCTTTGAAGTACAAAAAAAAATCGAGCCACTAAGATACAATACAAAAATTGAAAGAAATGCAGGCGCAGCATGATGGCTGAATTGTGCGAGTCACCATGAATAGGCAGTCAGTCTATCTATAGAACATTAGATTAGTTGGAATATTTCATCATCAAATATGCTGATCACAACTGTGTTTAGCATAACAACTGACCGAACATCAAAACAGAAAGAATCATTCAGTAGATTCGATCACAGCGCAATGAGTTGGTGGGGGGGGGGGGAGGGAGGGGAGGGGCAGTAGTCACGTGACGCAGATATCAAATCTAGCGGGGAAAATATTTTAACATTAACGGGAACTCGGTGAGACCCATGGAATTTTTTTCAGGTGCAATTTGGTGCAAAGCCGTCCCACAAGTCCACACAGCTTCAAAATGTGTACCTGACTTTATGTTGAGGGACGTAAAGGCGGCTGGGCGCTGTGCTAACCACACTCTCCCTTCCTAGGCCGAGGTTATAGAAACAGATGAATTATACACTATATCTGTCCCCGATGGCCTTATAGGGCTAAGGGAACTTTACTTTTTTTTTTACATAATTTAGGCAGATATTAGATCCGAAATTCTTAATTGGCCTTAAAAGAAGTGGATGCAAGTGACAGAACGTAATGCTTTATATACTTCTTAATATGGACAGAACATGATACCTTATACGAATCTTACTAAGGACAGAACATAATATCTTATATACTCCTTAATATGGGCAGAACATGATACCTTATACACACCTTACTATCGATGTCAGTTAGCAATCTACGTAATTCATAAATATTCAACTACAGTAATCTCGTGCCTCTACTAAATTACAGTCAATTTGCACTAGTTAAATACACTTTAACATTATAACATGACCTTACACTACAGAAATCAACTTTACACTGTTGCAAACTTGCAATCGATTTGAAATTTGATAAAATCACATTTGAACCCCCTGTTATCATCATCTTTTGGCGGATGGATAGCGAAGTCGATAGTAAACTCGACTCACGTGTAAAGGATATAGGGATCCATTCTTGATAAAGCCAAACATATTCGTTATTGACTTGGGCGCCACCAAAGTCTATAAGCCAACAGAAAAGACGTAACGAAATAAAACAGATATACATCTTGCGGGTTTGTCCATTCGTTCCCCCAACGATCACATCAGTAAAGGCTGTATTTAAAAAAATAAAATACAAATCAGCTTTTTCTTCATTTACTACTGCAATCAACTTTACACAACAGTAATCAACTTTACAGTAATCAACTTTACACTACAGTAATCAACTTTACAGTAATCAACTTTACACTACAGTAATCAACTTCACAGTAATCAACTTTACACTACAGTAATCAACTTTACAGTAATAAACTTTACACTACAGTAATCAACTTTCCACCACTGCAATTAAACTCGCGATGCTGTATTATAAGTATTGAGCTGTACACGTCACACTATCAACACACGTCACATGTATCAACACACGTCACATCCATCAACACACGACACATGCATCAACACACGTCACATCTATCAACAAACGTCACATCTATCAACACACGTCACGTTCATCAACACACGTCACATCCATCAACACACGTCACACCTATCAACACACGTCACACCTATCAACACACGTCACATCTATCAACACACGTCACATCTATCAACAAACGTCACATCGATCAACACACGTCACATTCATCAACACACGTCACATCCATCAACACACGTCACATCCATCAACACACGTCACATCTATCAACACACGTCACATCTATCACCACACGTCACATCTATCACCACACGTCACATCTATCAACATAACTCTCCACGTCTCTTTACAGTGCATCCAAAAAAAAAAAACAAAGCACGTGGTGGTGACGTGACAGCAGTCAAAACATCACCACACGGTGCGACACAGATATTCTCAGATAAGCCAATGATATCTCTTGCTGTGACGGGTGATGAGTTGGACGACCCGACCAATGGGCCAGACGTTATCTTTTAATTACACCCAGCGCACGCCCACCATGTTTTGAATTGTTTTCTCAAACTGAGCTGTAATTTGGTAGAAGCGACAACATTTAATGTTTGTCTTCATTTAAAAAAAAATTAAATTATATGTCTATCAAATTACAGCCGCAGAGTAATGTTAATTTAACTACCACGCCAGATAATCAGATTTAAAAATAAAAGTGTATTAGAATTAAATTAGAAATAATAGTTAAGATCTGGGTTTATATCTGGGTTTATATCTGGGTTTATAAACTTGTCGGCAGTGGCGTTGCTAGTGTTAAAAAGCCCGAAGGAAGGGAGGCTCTTAAAATGCTACCGTGGCCAAAAATACACAAAGGGGTGAAGATGCCTCCCCCCCCCCTACAAGTGGAAAATATAGTACAGCCCAGGGGAGTACCGCCCCTCCCCCCCATCCACCCCTTCCTATTTACGCCACTGCTGGCGGACGGTAAGTGGGACCCGCCTAAGGTGTGCCATCGCGGCCCCCCCTGGGTCAGGTACACAGCACGAATCAAACGCTGTTTCTAGCAGGTCATTATGGTGCCAATCTTAGCTAAATGACTGTATTTCCATGTTGTTTATTAAGTAAAGTATGTGGTCGCTGCTTTACGTAGGGCCGGTTAGACCGTTTGGCAGATAAAGGCTCAACCTTAGGCCCTGACTAGAAATTGGCCCTCGATTTACAGATTGATTATAAGAGTACTACGTATATGATTTTTGATCGATAATTTAATACAAGAAAACGGCAAGGTATCTTGACTCTCTCTATTAGCATCCTCTGGAAACCGGAGCTTTTTTTTTTGGCGGAACGCACCGGGACGGTGTTCCGGCACTCTTTTTTTTCCGTAGACTTTTGTATATTAGGTCATTACTGCCTGGAATGTTTGGTTTTAGTACTTTTTCAGTCTTTTTTTTTTATCGTTTTATCGAATGTAATATCACTGTAAATAAATTATAACATGTCTAGTTTGTCTAATGTTATAATTTATTTACAGTGATATAACATGTTTTATCTTTTTATCGAATGTAATATCACTGTAAATAAATTATAACACTAATGAAACAAGACATCAGTATAATTGATACTATTTGATCGGTCCTACGATGGTGGTAAGGTAGGTAGGCTCTAGATAAAACTATGACTTGAGATATAATTGTATATTTATGGTGCGGTCGGGTACCTTTTTGTTTTGTTTTAGGAAAAAAAAGGCACTTCTGTAAAACAGAGATTTTGTCTGAAATGTTAAACGGATATTTTAGGACTAAATGCTTTTCATAGTCTATAAGTCTTGTCAATTTGTTCTTAAAATTAGGCAATTTCGTATTATAAGACTTGGACCCTAGGGTGACCTAAATCCGGCCCTGGTTGTAAATGTTGGTGTTTATTTTTTTTTTTTTTGTTTTTTTTACATTAAGCAAAAATGTAATAATATCCTGATTGACTAATTGTAGCAACAACTGTACGCAAGGAATAGATTGTCGAATTTATTTTAATTTTAGAACTCGGAACAGTATCACCAGGTCCATATAATGAGAAATAACCATTTTTATACTCTCTCTCTCTCTCTCTCTCTCTCTCTCTCTCTCTCTCTCTCTCTCTCTCTCTCTCTCTTTTGTGTGTAGCTAAAAAAAAAGGGGGGGGGACGGGGTAACGAAAAGAATATATATTAAAAAAATTGGCGGTAAAGCTGGCCAAAACTCATCAAACGAGGCTGGTCAACTGAGCCAGGGGCCAGTACTGTTATCGATCGGAAAGCCTGGAGTTTTCTGCCCTTAACGGATTTTTTTGAAAGCTTGGCTATCTCTGTGGTATCTTTTAATAAAATGTGCCTGTATATTTAGTTGTGGGTCTTCTGATGAGTTGGCGCATATCTTTTTAGAGCATTTTCGAAAAAAATATTCTATTGTCCCCGTTTTTTCTGTCTGTCTGTCTGTCTGTCTGTCTGTCTGTCCGTCATCACCCTAGATCTCAACAACCATAAGTCCTAGACCCATGATGTATTTATCATTTTGTAGGTCTTGGCCTGCCATGTGTACATCAAAAGTGCATATCGCGATAGGACCTCTGAGGGCCGTAAAAGGGGGCTTATAAAGTACCGTTTTTTACTATATAAGCTATATTAACAATGGAGCGCCCTATATCTCAGCAACCATAAGTCCTAGACCCATGATGTATATATCATTTTGTAGGTCTTGGCCTGCCAAGTGTACATCAAAAGTCCGTTTCGCGATCTGATCTCTCAGAGCCAAAATATAAGAGTTTCTTATATACCGTTTTTGCTTATATTTTAAATATAAATAATAAAAGCTAATCAAAGGGGCGTAATCATTATTTATTTTTGTAATAGTTATTCAACATGATTACTTCCATCTCTAAATTTATCAAAATTCATGCGCGTGGAGCAATATTTATGGCTGTAACCCGGGAAAAAAAAGTACGGATTTCGTCCGGCGAAAATGCTCTAAAATGTCCTTTGTCCGAAACGGAAAAGACTTAAATTGCTTGTTTTTATAATATACATCACAGGTTTATGAAAACAAGTGAATTCACACAAGTAGGTTATTAAGAATATGTAAGAAATGAAATTGGGATGGATGGACATTTTATTTTAAAGAAATATATATATATATGTAGTAAATTAAGAATAGAATTTCTTGACAGACTTAATGACATGTCTTGTCTTCTGTCACTACAAGGACCAATTTTAGAAGCTATACTTATTCCATCCTATAGTTAAAAAAAAAAAAGAAAAATAATTGGAAAGACATGAATATGAACTAACAACAGAAGAACACACTGGTGAGTTACGGTTACATCTTTATAGCTGGGAAAGAATGGGACCAAGAATAAAAAATGTCTGTAACATTTGAATGGTTGAAGAGATTTCAGCACATCTTTACAGGGGCTTCACACACTTAGACAGCAGACACACTGAACAGATAATAGCTCATGGGTTGGCCAACTCTTTGACCCGCGTGCCGCGTTTGATTGTTAAATTTACAACAAATGCGGATTAACAGCGGAAATTCGACAAATAGGGGTGTGGGGGGGATCAAGACCAGATGGTTGGAGAGTTGATATGACCTACTTTATATCAGATGGTTGGAGAGTTGATATGACCTACTTTATATCAGATGGTTGGAGAGTTGATATGACCTACTTTATATCAGATGGTTGGAGAGTTGATATGACCTACTTTATATCAGATGGTTGGAGAGTTTATATGACAACCTTATATCAGATGTACTAACAATTAAATGCGCCGGCGGGATCAAACAGCCAAACGGGCAGTATTTTTTGCCCGTATCTGCGGGAGCTACTATCATGACGAGATCTCAGTAAAGTTTAACGTTTTTTCCTTGCGCTTTTTAATTCCGAGACCACTGCTACAGTGACCAATTATTGTCCACCCAGCATAGACTAGGGCTGGAAGTCTCATTGAGCCGAGTACACGTTTTTTTTCCAATCCAAGTAGTGTCACTTGAATCTGTGCACCAACGAGCGTACGATATTTTATGTTTTGTCTACATATACACGACTCAAATTATGAATAAATGTAAAAATAAACAATAATAATGAAAAATAAAAATACCGCTCCAGACAGTCTTCCAAAATTCCATCGTTTATCCATAATATTAAATTCATATTTTTTTATTTCTTTAACTTCCAGAAAAAATCAATATTGAAATAATCACAACAATCAGGGGAGATAAATATTTCTTTACCATCAATCAGTTCTTTTAAAAAAAAAAAAATAATCTTTACCCAAATATTTAGTAGCATTTATGTTTCTCCGTCGATTCTATGGCCACCATTAAAGATTATTCCCCCTTTCTCTTTGTTCGATATTTGCTCTGCAAAAAGTTAACTCCCATTCAGCCTGGTGATTATTTCATCGGTTATCTTCCCTTTGATCGCGATAAAACGCCAATTGAGGGGCATTACACCAGCGGTTATTGTTAGGGGAGTACACATTGAAACCTTCTGTTGACTTTTACCCTCAGGGTTTTTTACGGTTCTACAACTTGTTCTGGTTCTATTGGGAATTCATTACAGCGTTCCAGATAAATAATAAATAAAAAAGTTCAACTCAAGGACTAAAGTTTCCAATAACGAAGTCAACCGGTAAATTTAGTAGAATTTCATGTTTATGCTTTTACTACTTTAGTTCTTGTTAGTCCTACTATTTCCCCTTTAATCAGTACCATTTTTTTTAAAACGTTTTTGGTGGTTCAGACAGAGGCGTATCTAGGGTGGGGGGCAGGGTGTTCCTAATTCAAAAGTCTCCCCCCCCCCTACGGGACCCAAATTAATGGGGGGGGGGCTAAACATTTTTTTACATTAAATATTAAGTAAATTATCTCATGTCATGGTGTCGAATGTCAAAAAGCCTGGGACCCCCAAAGAGGCCAAGCCCACCCCCACCGGGCCCCCTATTCCGTAGGTTCGTCACTGGGTTCATGCTGACGTTAACCTGGAGACGCTACACACAATTACAACCAGAGCTCTAGATGTAGCTTAAAAATAAAGACATGCTGCCAACTTCTGTCGTTCAGATGCTGCCAACTCCTGTTGAATGACTGAACTTTTCAATTTTTACTGTAGGGGTGATGTGAAAAAAAATGTTTCATTTCTCGGCCATCATTGGGGGGAGTGGGGGAGAGAGGCGCGGGGAGAGGAGGGGAAGGTGGGGGACTGACAGTCCACCCATCATGTCTATCCATAAGAATGTTCAGTGTACAATAATTTCATATTGTAGATTGTCACACAGATTGAATGTGTGTGTGTGTGTGTGTGTTCTGAGAGTGTGAATAACTGTCTATGGCAAGGGTGGGCAAACTTTTTCTATGGAGGGCCACATTTAAAACTTGATTGTCATCGGCGGGCCGCATATATATTTATATTGCCTACTTCAATTACAATTTACAACGAACGAAAATATGATTTAATGATAATAACCATGTATTTGTCATTTCATTTCACATTCACACTCTATTACACATGCACATTACATTTAAAAATACGAACTAAATCTGTTGGTAATAAGACTTTACTATTTCAACAAAAGTTGATTGTTACATGTTATAATAATTATGAAGATGAAGGCACTTACTGTAACTAATATTCGTGAGCCATAAAACCGATTTTATATCCCTATATTTGAATCCAATAGTCGGAAAAAATTTCCAAAAAATATCGCGAAAACTCTAAACAATTAAAGTCATCATCGACATAGGATCGGAACATTAAATATATGTATGCCACAGAATATACTCTGTATTACTGTATATATGAATTGTATTACTGTATATAGGAATTGTGCTACCGTATATAGCAATTGTATTACTGTACATAACAATTGTATTACTGTATATAGGAATTGTGTTTATTTTATATAGCAATTGTATTGCTGTATATAATAATTGTATTACTGTATATAGGAATTGTGTTACTTTATATAGCAATTGTATTAATGTATATAGGAATTGTGTTACTGTATATAGCAATTGTATTACTGTATATAGGAATTGTGTTACTGTATATAGCAATTGTATTACTGTATATAACATTTGCATTACCACATAATATACTCTGTATTACTGTATATATGAATTGTGTTACTGTATATAGGAATTGTATTACTGTATAAATCAATTGTATTACTGTATATATCAATTGAATTACTGTATATAGGAATTGTATTACTGTACATAGGAATTGTGTTATTGTATATAGGAATTCTTTCTGTGTATAGGAATTGTATTACTCTAAATAGCAATTGCATACCTGAGGAAAGAAGACCGAAACAAAGTCAGATGGAGGCTCTATCAAAGCCATTATGTGGGTGTGGTCAATAGATTTGGACCCGCGTGTTTCTTCAGAGTTTCATCAAGCCATCCAGAGCCTCAATAGAAGCGATAAACCATTATCGTAAAAAGAGATATTTGTTGTAGCTGCTTTGGAAACAGTTATCTAGGGTATAGAATATTGGAGGAGTTGGGAGGGTAAAGGTTATATTCATTAACACTTCGAGATTTTTTTTTTCTCCAAGTGACAACAATCGCAAAAAAACGGACATTCACACAAGAGACAATCACAGAAAAGACATTCATACAACAAGCAATCACATAACAGCAATTAAAAATAACTACAACGTCTTCATACATTTATAGATACATTTAGTGTATTTTACACATCAATGTACTTAACGGGACGTTCTCAAACGATCGAGTCGAGTCCTATTTTACTAGCTTCGGCCTGAGGAATTCATTGCTTCCCTTGCATACCAGGGGCCCCGCGCTCTTGAAATATATTATCTGCTAGTTTAGATACTTGCATGAATATATTGCCCCCCCCACACACACACCGAGGAGATACCTGGAGTTGATTGTAAGTAATACTTTGTTGATAGATGTAAATGTAGCATAGCCGCAACAGTGAATTACTTCCACCAAATGACAACAGTAAAAACAACAATTACGGTAGCTTCCACCAAATGACAACAGTAAAAACAACAAACGTATTGTGACTGACCTTCTGAAACACAATGGGCAGGGCTAGAATGATGGACATTGTCCACAATATGAAGGTGACTCGCCACGCACGGCCTGGTGTACACATGTACTTGGCTCTCATCGGGTGTCTGATAGCGTAGTACCTGGTGGTGAGTACAGGTTACATACTTATCAAAACCTAAATAAACAGATAACATGTGTACATACTTATCAAAACCTAATAAACAGATCACAGTGTACATACTTATCAAAACCTAAATAAACAGATGACATGTGTACATACTTATCAAAGCCTAAATAAACACATGACATGTGTACATACTTATCAAAACCTAAATAAACAGATCTGAACCTATGACACTCAGCTGTATAACAGTGTGTCGTCCACGTATCTATAATTTAACCTCCATCCCCTCCCCCTCTCTCTGTTTGACTTGCCCACCGCCCCCAGTACTTAAGAGATTATCTTGAATATGCCTTACTTATTTCAGAATGGATAAAATACCCAAATGTAAATATGTAATTGGGTCAATATCCTCCATAGCTAAGTCTAGATTACTCTAGATGATATACTTTTGGTTGTTCATGTAAAGACTAAAATTACATTCAAGTAAAACGAGAAGCAACGAAAAGATATTTAAAAGAACAAATTCAATTCATTTATAAATGTACTAAATTCCCCAATGTTAAATTACTTTCTAAATAAATTAAATCAAAACTTTGTAATTCAATATTCATTTTCTAGGACACAATTTGGTATTTCAAAAACATCCAACAAAAATATTATCATCTTTTGGTTCATAATAAACGGAATGTAAATCGGTTCATTAAAATCAGGGAACTTCGACATATGTCATAAATCTGTGACTATTTTTTTGTGAGTTTATGTTACAAAGATGAGCTGCATCTCCTCAAGTGAATGAAATATTTCAATTGTAAATGAAAATATTTATTAGAACAAAGAATGGTCCCACACAAATCTCTTCAACACAGTTACTAGATAGAACAAAGAGTGTTCCCAAATAAACTTCTTCAGCACAGTTACAAACACTCTCTCTGCAACGGCAATGAATGAAATAAACAAACTCTACCCCAGTTCTCTATGCATAAGAGCATTCACAGATGGTTCCTCGCAAACAAACTGCCAAAATGGAGGTGCTGGAATCTATATAGAATGGCCAAATGGAGAAATAATAAAACATAGTATTCCGACTGGGAAAACTTCAGACTCTTTCAAAGCCGAAAAAGAAGCAATTGAAGAAGCCGTCAACATACTCACAAACTCCTCACCAAACAGCAACATAGTCATACTCACAAATACCAAAAAAATTATACAGTCTCTGCAGGATCCTCACTACACTCAATTAACCCAGCTCAGAACAGCTCTAGATAAATTGACCCAAAACTCAAAGGAAACAGTTCTGCAATGGATACCAGGACACACCAAGGTAGATGGCAATGAGATTGCTGACCAATTGGCAAAATCTGGCAGCAAAGAAATACAGGTGGATGTCCCACTGGATGCGGAAGAAATGAAGGGCTGTATAGGTGAACGGATCCAGCAGGAATGGATGAGGAATCACCCAGATCATGACAAAAACGACCCCTATTATAATCTTCCCAGACAAGCTCAAAATATTATCTTCAGACTCAGAACTGGGCACAACAGACTAAGACAACACATGTTCCGAAGGCTAGGCATTGGAAACAGTGAGGACTGCCCATGTGGGATGTCTCCAGAGAATGCAGAACATGTTCTCCAAACATGCCCTTTACATGACACAGCTCGCAACAGGTTCTGGCCACAGATGACCTCCTTCAATCAAAAACTTTATGGGAGCGAGACGGACCTGGATGCCACCGTGCAGTTCATCATAACTATAGGCCTGGTCGTTTGAAATCCTCCATAATCATATATCGAGAACAAAGAAGAAGAAGAAGCACAGTTACTAGATAGAACAAAGAGTGGTCGCAAATACATCTATAGTTTACTAGGTACCTACTTTACCACTAGTAAGGGGCGGCATTTTCACCCCTTTCGTAATTTTTAGCACGGGAAAGGGGCCGCATATTTAGAGCAAGTCACATGAGCCATTAACGCTTGTGATCCAACGGACATTGTTGCAAATCGATCTTCTTCCGTTGTGACGACGACATTCCAAACATTTGAGCTTGTTTTCCTTTGATATGTATATAGCTAGTTAACTCCTCCCTCACCATAAAGATAGGACGTACTCAATTTACACTCGTCCTTGATAGCTTTTCAAACGATTGCTTTCATTTGCTTTGTGTAATCATGAAGAACTAATGCTCTTGCTGAATTATTTACAACTGTCATAGTTAGTTTTTGTAGATTAGTAGATAAGTTGTATGTATAGTATATATATATATATTTTTCGTGGTACTTCTGTTTCTTGGTAGGTGTAAATATATTTCAGTCTCTT
Source organism: Bulinus truncatus (assembly GCA_021962125.1). Lineage (NCBI taxonomy): Eukaryota > Metazoa > Mollusca > Gastropoda > Planorbidae > Bulinus > Bulinus truncatus. Next base: position 2,357,870 of record JAGDYQ010000005.1, on the reverse strand, counting down.
CGGATGGTTTGTGATTCAACTAACTTGACTTGGTGTATATTATTATATTATTAAGTATTCACATCTATGAGACGAATGACATGTATAAATCACTGAATAAACTTCGATGTATCAAACATATATATATTTATTTATTCAATCTATGGAAGTACATACATGGTATAAAATAATGTGATATGAGGAATCAAGTCTGTCTGCTTGTCTACCAAATCTATCGTCTCCTAATTATTATCGTCTGTTTATCCCACTTCCGCTAAACTAAGTGGCCAGATAATTAAAACCATCTCTGTGCCAACTGTAAATTCTCTAGCCTAAACTGATTATAACAACATCCCCCTTTCCTTTAAAAAGCAAATGTTATACATTTAGTTTTTTTTTTTTTAGCAGTCTCTATTGGTTTTTCTGTCTTTAACTTAATAAAATTTACTTTTGTCAAAACAAAAATACAAATTTTTGTTGTATCACATCACATCAATAGAAATCTATATAAAAAATGTCAGTGTATATACAAAATGTCAAACAAAATGGTTATGATACAAAATATCAAACTAGTTATGATACAAAATTTATTAATAAAAATATTCTTGTCAATACTATATCTCATATTTCAATTTTTAAATGCATCATATAGCATATCATAATACTGACATAAAAATTTATTCAATTTTCAAAAATATTATTATCAATCAAGTTTTAAAACAAATTTTTATACAAGTACCATAACTTCTTCATAAGTTTTAAGTGCATTTTTAATTATCATTATTATCTCCCCCTTATTTTTTTAGTACTGCACTTTTTTTTTTATAGTGATTATTTTCTATCACCTTATGACTTAATTGTCATTCCTTTGTACATATTCACTTAATGAATTTATTTTCAATATTCAACACTTTCATATTTTTCTTCACATTATTATCATTCTTTTCTTTTGTATGAGAGCATTTTATTTCAGTACAATATATTTTTCATGTTGTCTTTTGACAAACTTCTTCTGTTGCAACAATATTTTGTTCAACTTATTATTTACCTTGCTTTATCTAGCAATCATTTTTCTTTCATCTCTTATGAAGACCTTTTCTTTTGTCTTCTGTCAATAACACTTTCCTTAGTGATTTGACAATATTTATTTTGCACTCATCAATTATATAAGACATTTTTCTTATGTCTTTCTCATCATTTTATATAGTGTGAATATATTAACTTTGCACTTTTTCGTGTCAATTTATCTTGACATATTTAATATTATCATCATGTACAATTCATTATGTCTTCTGACATATAAAATATTTAAACATCATTTTAATAAAATTCATATATTATTACAATCTTCATACCTTTGACTTCTTTAGTCAATAATTGTTCAAGTTACATATTTGAGACTAATAAGTCTTCTTGACAATAATCAATGTCATGATCAATAATCCTTTGATTGGATTTAACAAAATTTAACTTTTTAAAAAGTTTTATAACAAATTGAACAATAAACTTCAAACAATGAACAAATTCAATAAAATATGCATTAGTAATCATTGCATAATAAAATCTTTGCATAAACTTCAATAATATTTTCATCAATGTGAATGAAGTGAATGAGTAATTAATCATTCTTACAACACATTCTCATGTACATTATACTTGTTTAGTGTGTGTGTTTTATTTTAAACACAATCTCTCCTCATTCTCATCTTAATTAAGTATGCATATTTCTATTTTAAATGCATTATGCACCAATCATCAACATGAATTCTTTAATATACATGATTTAAAAAAATATTTGAGTCAATATACTCAATATAATAGTATACTTGACAAGCTTAAATGTCATTATCATTATTCATGTATTATATTATATTTTCAATACATACAAATCTTTTATTTTCAAATACAATTGTTATTAGTTTTAATTATTCCAATATCCATATTATTTTTACTAATAGTTCCAATATTCTTATTATTCTAGTCATTATCCTTATTGTTTTTCTATCTTTCATTGCTACTTGTTCCAATAAAATTTATATTTCATTATTGTTCCTATATTCATTTGTTTATACTTGTTATTCCAATTATTTATATTTATTCTTGTTGTCCCAATACATTTATTTTCTAAGTATAAACAATTCAATAAGTTTTTATCAAAATATTTATTTAGGACTGAGTCTCGATGAAATATCTGGTTTGCTTGGCTCTTCTAAACTGCATGTGTTTTCTTCATAAAACCCATGACTTTTATTTGCGTCATGTTTCTGTAGTTGTTTAAATTCCTGATTTTCATTAAATGATTTACATTTAGATTGAGTATGTCCTTTCATCTTACATTTTAAGCAACAACTATTTTTCAGTTTAAAACAGTTCTCTTTAAGATGACCAATTTTCTTACAGAATGTACATGTAGGTCCATCAAAAAATTTTCTATTTCCATTTCTTTTATATCTTATTATTTGATAATTATTTTCTGATTTGTGTGTGTTCCTACTTGAATGGTAATTGTGTGTATGTCTATTCCTAAAGTTGTTATCCTGTGGTTCGTACTATATTAGTCTTATGCGTCTCCATGTCCCTGGTTTTAAATGGACAAAATGATTGTTTATGTCCTAGATTCTTACATGTGTAACAAGTTATGTTTTTCAGTTTAAGGGTACATCTATTAGCTTTATGTCCAAAATTCTTACAAAAAAAAAACACATTGGTTTGTCTCTATATTGTGTTGTTGAATCTATTTTATTTCTATTTTGTTTATTAGTGTCTGTACTGACAGAACAAAATGATTCTGCAGTTTTTGAAATTGAATGAATTTTATTTTTTTTAAAGGTGCATCTGTTTGTGTTTCAGTTTCACTTGTTGTCTTGCTTATTGATGTTTTGTTTAAGTTTACTTGATTGTTATTTGTATCTGTTAATTGTGAATCTGCTATTTTCATTATTATTTTTTCTATAGTGCTTGACTGTTCATGTAGTATTTTATATGAATCAGTCACATCAGCTGTAATACTTTTTTCAAATTTTTCAAATTTACTTGTCAATGTTTCTAAACTTTTTATTAATGTTTGGATTTGTCGACTCTGATCTTGTACAATTTGTCTCAAAATAGAATTGTCATTTTGTTGATCTGAATTTCTAACAGGAGTGTGATCATTGTCATTTCTTTTTAAACTGGTGTCTTCTAATGTGTTCAATGTATCTATTTTATGACATACTTCATTGTTTAAATAAACAAATAATTTGTTTCTTGATTCAAATTCTTTATTGCAATTTTTGCATTTTATGCCAGGATTTGTGTTTATTATTAGATTATTATTTACTATCTCTGGCTTTTTGTGAATGGGTTTTAGTCCTAGTCTTTCTCTGTGTGAATCTAATTCTTGCTCCATATCTGCTCTCATCTTTTTTACTTCTTCTTGTAATGCTATTTCCTGTTTTATTTTGTCTGCCTGTATTTCTGCATCTCTTTTATTTTTTTCTTCTTCTATTCTAATTTTTTCTGATTGTATTTTTGCTTCTATTTTATTTTGCTCTGCTCGCGCCATTTTATCACTAGCAAATTTAACTAGTTTATCACCTGTCAGACCTGCACTTCTGCCCTGTTTAAGATATGTTTCCCACGGATCAGAGGTTTCCTCAGCCATTCTAAAATTTATTTAATTTTCGTTATTCAATTATTTATCTAATTAATTTCTTAATTTTTTTTTTATGCTTTATTGGATTTTTATATTTATTGTATATATAGTATATTTCAGTTTTTAATACTCATGAGTTTATATGAAACCTTATGTCAAAATAAATTTAAATTACTGATGTAAAAATAGTTCTTATAATAAGTCACAAATGAAAACAAACAATAAATAAAATATTCTAAGATTAATATACTATTACTAAAAAATTAAAAAAAAAATTTTTACAGACTAAGTTAATATTATTTAATTAAATTTATAGTTAGACGAGCGAAAACAAATATATAACTTTACAAAATTACTTGTAAAAAAAAAATAACGAGATACGATGATACGAATAAGACATATACTTCTAAACAAATATTTTAAGTAAAATATCTAGATGAAAACAATATATATTTATTTTAATTTAACTAATTTTGCAATTAGAACTTTTCAAAAAGATATTTAACTATATACTAAGGATGTAAAAAAAATTTGTTTCTAAACATTACATACTAATATAATAAATTTGACATAGTTTGCAAATAAAACAACAATTATGATTAAATAACATGAAATCACTGCAAAATACCTTTCTTGTTACTTCGGACTTCGGATCTCAGGTGTAGAGTGCTGTAAAAAGTATAGTTTCGGAAAGGTGTAGACTCACTTCTCCGGTAGATGTAAATAGGTAATGTCAGAGTGTAGTCATTTCATGGCTCTCCTGGTACGGTCTGCAGCAATTTGGTAAGGTCTGCTGTTTTTCGGCTCACCTTCTTTTTCACCCACACGAGGATTTAGTAAAAGAACTGATGTAAATGTTCTTGTGAATTTACTACTGTAGCGATGGTTCAACAGTAGTAAAATTATGAAGTCCAACAAATGAAGTTAATACAGTTGTATATATTACAGTAAAGTACTGTATATTGGTGGATGGAACAATCAGGAACGTGTAGATCTTGTAAATCGTTCAGTGTGCCAACATTCGTCTCGATTACCTTAATACTACTTCTGGAACGGTATCCGGACAAAACCCCCAGCGGACAAAACCCCCACGGACAAAACCCCCAGCGGACAAAACCCCCAGCGGACATAACCCCCAGCGGACATAACCCCCAGCGGACAAAACACCCACTTAAAAAAATATTATTTATTAATTAACCATTACTTTTATTATAAAATGTAATATCCCCCCCCCCCAATCTTTATTATAAAATGTAGAAAGTGAAAGTAGGTCAGGGCATAGGTAAACTTAAGTTCAAGCGTTGGGACAGTCTAACGTAATTCGATATGAGACGGGTGAACAGATAGGGAGACATAACTCATTAACTTTAACAGGTAGGGGAATTTTAGACAATAAAGAATAGTGTCACAGTAGAATTCCGGAAGATGCGTAGACGTGGGTAGTTCATGAGTTCAGGGTTAGGGGTGTACTACAATTGAATAAAGTTTAGAAATATAGTGTCAGTGTGGAGGAATTCAAGTAACATGAGAAGTGCAAAGTCACCTTTATTCTGCTGTGTTCACCAAACTCTTAATTATGTATTGAATTGGGGTGGAATCAACAAACAGGAGACTTGAGAATGATAGGATATTTTGTCCAGCTAGCATATATAAGAGAATGAAAGTTTAGTTCGGGAGGAATTGTTGAGCGTACTCGATTTGAAGTGTTTAATTTCTATATCTCATTAAGAGTTCTTTTTTCCTCGTAAATTTAGCTTTTAGACGCAATTTGAAACAAGGCTTACAAATTTTACATCACATTCTTATTATACATTATTAGCCGTTTGATATAGTCGGCTGCTGTATTGCCCTGTACGATGTAAAAAGTGTAGCTTGTTCAATTCTAACTTTTTTTTTACTCTAAAAATCTGACATTTAAAATAGATTAATATTTGGTAACACTGGAAGGCAGTGGTCCCCGGGCCGCAAATCGGCATCGGTCCGTGGATCGTATGGTTCTGGGGCGCCCAAGAAACATTAAATGATAACTCGAGCTTTTTTTGTGAATTTTTTAAATTAATTAATTAAGACATAATAA
>JAGDYQ010000005.1:2317180-2344680 GCA_021962125.1 Bulinus truncatus | reverse complement strand
AACGGAATCAGACATTCAGGGATAAGACAAACATCATCAGGCAAACGGAATTAGACAGTGAGAGATTAGACAGACACAATAAGACAAACGGAAGAAAACATTCAGAGATGAGACAAACATCACAGGACAAATGGAATCAGACATTTGGGAATAGACCACCACTATGAGACAAAGGGAATCAGACATACATCCAAAAAGCTTTCTTGAGATAAGACAAAATAAAATTAATGGATTCACGAGAGGACTAATCTTTACAACAAATATCCGGAGTTATTTTTAGGAGTTATTGAACGAAGAATTGTTTACATTTCACCGTTACATAATTGCACTTTTTGTTCAAGATATCGTAAGCATTATATTTACATTTATGAGATTTACATTGTCGAATATCACGAGGCTTTTACATAACTGAGGGACACTCGGCAAGAATTTACTTAAAGTTAAAAGTTTACCAGGGACGAGGCGTGAGTGTTGCCGGTCATAGTCATTTTTATAGAAAATGCTATATAATGGTATTGTGTTAATTGAATATAGTTAGCATAATCATTCATAATAAAATGACTACAAGTTTAAATATATATAACATTCATTAATATATATATATATATATATATATATATATATATATATATACTGTATATGTTGTAAGTCTAATAATTTATACAAATATATAAATCTATGTTCCTTTGTGCTTTGTATATAGCATAAGAACATCAATAATTTTTTTTTCTAAGAGTTATGACCGGCAACACTCACGCCTCGTCCCTGATGTTTACACTCGTAAAATGTAAACAAAAACATTCTATGTGTTAACTACACACACATGGTTAAATACCAAACATTGTTGGGTGATCATTTGTTTTCCTCTCTTATCAGAAAAACAACATGTTATAAATTTAGCCATCTTTCGCAGTACACTAATGATCGTCTGAACAAACAATTTCCCCCTAATTACGTCATCAGATAAGGGGCACCACTCCCAGCACCCATGACGTACCAATATTGCCTTGTGTTTCTCCCTCCAGAACCCCCTCCCCCCCTTTCCTTTTGCGGCGCAATCGAGTGCTCTTCCGGGGTCATCCAGGCTAATGAAGATAGCCCGTCCGACTGGCGTTTCGTTTGGTATTCTGTTGGTCAACCACCAAAGATGGATGAAAAGCAGAATGCATTATGAAAGAGAATGACATTTATTCAACTGTTCACCTCAACTTAACACTATTCCCCGGGTCAAATTCCTCCGAACGATGAACTTTTACACACTTATACATTTACACACTTACACGTGTACACACTTACACACTTACATAATTACACATGTACACATTTAATCATTTACGCACTTACATATTTGCATACTTACACATTTCCACACATACTTAAACGTCGAAATAAGGCCTTAGGTGCGGCTATATACGGAATATAAGGTGTTCCTCCAAGGTAAAAACATCTATCTATCTATGTATCTATTCATCGATCTATATGTAATATGTATCTGTCTGTCTCTCTCTCTTTCTCTCTCTCTGTATATATATATATATGTGTATATATATATATATATATATATATATATATATATGTATAGGCTTCATATATGGTATATACATTTGGAAAACAATATTTTACAAAAGAACAGTATTTAGAACAGCACTGTTTTATTTAAACAAAACCAGCCCAACTTTTATGACATTTTTTTTTAGATATAAAAAATGATTGACAATATGTTTGGAAATGGACTGAAATCTGGCAACTAGTTCCAACTAACGTCAGCATTTCAGTACAGATGTTCTTCCCCACCTTGAAGCATACGGCATTACAAAGTTTCAAAAGATGATCCATGCTAATTAGGGAGCGACCGATAATCGGATCGGTATCGGTATCGGACCGATATTGGCACTATGGGTTAACTATCGGACCGGCCGTTTTTTGGCTGCCGATACATTGTTGTTTTTTTTCACAACAGAGTTGCAGAAAAAAAAATCAGTAAATAACCCAATTCTATAACCAGATCAGACAAGATTTTAAAAAAAGGAAAAAAAAAACCCGTACACAGAAATTGTCACGTCTACATCAGAGATATGGCCTTGAAACAATAGGATTGGCATTTCTTAATTATAATGTATGACCTTGAATGATACAATTAGTGAACATCTGTGTGTATTTTTTTTTTGGGGATGGGAAGTTGGGGGGGGAGGGGGGTAAACAAGACACGCGTAGGCGAAGTGTTAAAAAATATGTGAACATGGGTTGACATACGTCATACAGCACGTGAAAAACACGCGTTTGGCATTGATGTTGCTTAAGGGGCTGTCCATTAATTACGTCAACAAATTAGGGGGGAGGGGGGTCAGACAGTTTTTGTCAATTGTTGACAAGGGGGAGGGGGGGGGGTCAAGAAAAGTTGACGTCAACAATGTTACATTTTTAAATTTAATATAATTACTTAATAAATAGGAAAATTAAGCAGCGTTTGTAGTCCTGTGTTACACACTCGCTGAATATTCAGTATTTTAATTAAACTAGCTAAATTCCTACTAATTTTGTCACATAAACATTTTGGAAGCCACCTTTTTTAGGGGGGGGGGGTAATCAAATGTTGACGTAATTTTATAGGGGGGGGGTCTCTGGAAGTTTGACAAGTTGTTGACAAGGGGGGGGGGTAAAAATCGCCAAAAATTTGTTGATATAAATAATGGACAGCCCCTAAAAAGAAAATATCGGTATCGGTATCGGTAAAAATGCTGGGGGAAAATATCGGTATCGGACTATCGGTAAAAAGGCATATCGGTCGCTCCCTAATGCTAATACTATAGTACGGTGAAATGTATGTGCCATTTAACCAGTTAGTGAAGAAGTTGACTGTATAATTAAGCAGTGTGCCCGGATGTAATGCTAGGCCAACCGGGTATAATTCAGTTGGACCATGATCTTCTGTCTAGTTAGACCAAAGATCACAGACATTACAAATATTTTAGTCTTTGGGTAAATAAACAAAAAGCAGTCTGCACCTTGAGTCACGTTATGTAATAGACTACCTGACCTCGATATTGACATGATAGGTACTTCAATGTATCCTTACATGGCTTGTGTTCATATCCAATGATGGAATACAACGGTTCTAAAAAAAAGGGCCCCTTGCGTTTTTGTTAGGAAACTGCTTCTTTTTCAATAGTTATTAATGCAAATGAAACTAAATCTACATACACCATGATCTCCTTTAATACATTGATTATTAAAATGTCTCCATCTGTTAACATGGCTGAGAACCTCTGTTTTACGAGAAAAAAAAAACGAATAATAAAAACAAACAAAAAGAAAGTTATATAAGGAAAAAAAGAAATGTTATTGTTGCATTGTGAAATCTGGCCTAATCTGGTCAGCTGTATCTGGCCACTTCTGAAGAGCTCACTGTGACAGTTTGGCTTATCTACGGTTGAAGATTGATCATCACAGATTGATGGCGTCATCAGATGAATATTTCACAACGTCCACCCAGCGTAACGTCTTATCAGTGGACACGAGTGGACAATGAAAAACTTTCAAGTGTTTATCTGTGTCCGAGACGGAGTTGAACGCTCTCCAACTCTCTTGTTATAGGTTTTTTTTTTGTTATCATATTCGATACCAAGATTGGCCTTTACACGAAACATATTTTTGCATAGCTTTGTTCTATTTTACAAAAGTACCGCGCCACTTTCAGATAAAGTATCAAACCGCAAATATAAGTTTTTTAAAACTTTATTTTGAAAGTTGGGGTTGGTATAGATAAAATGATGCTTCATACTGATCCTGGTAATTTTAAAACATTATGACAGTTCGATGTCCGTGATTTGAATCCGTTGCCAAACCTGCGGTGAATATTGGTTCCTATTTAAGACCAATTGTTTAAAATAGTTTACACATGGACATCGCTTCCTTAAAGGGACGCAATCAGTTATGTAGATGTGTTTTAAAGAGAGGAACATCAGTTTCATTTATCACTCGCTAAGGAAAACAATATACAAATTCTTCAAAGGGAAAAGCGATTGAGTCGAGTGAAGAGTCCCTGGCGGCTTAAATTGAACTTTACATAGGCAGGTTCGCCCTCAAACACGCCAGGGGCCCTCATATTCTTAGACGCCTTATCGGGTACATTAATTTGCTGTAAAATGAATTAGCAGTCTGGGTGTCACAAACCTTGACCCCTGTAGGTCAGGGGTTCTCAAAAGTTGTTGCGACGTACCCCAAAAGGTGCGAAAAAATGTTTGCGGGTAACCCCTCACATGCAAGTCTCGCGGATAAATGTACCTGACTTTTTTTTCAAAATGGAATATGCTCACTTTTCTAATGAAGGGGGGGGGGTGGATGGTCGTGCGGTAAAGCACTCGACTGTCGACCTGAAAGTACCTGGTTCGATCTCTGGGTGAGGATTTCCCGATACATCTCTTGCGGGTTTTTTTTTCCATGGCCATTGTACTATCGGCTATGGTTGGGGTATGAAGAAGGGCACCGTTAGTGTTTGACAGGATCTAAGAGATTTCATCTCATCCTTACAGGGACTTCACACACACACATACACACACACACACACACACACACACACACACACATCTTTCTAATGCGATACTCTGTCGCGTGGTTTGGTGATGAGTCGCGCATCAAAATGGCGACCTTCTTCAAACTCATTGATTGGTTTAAACGAAAGTTATTAGTCGATGCCCTAACCCTTGCATAACACTTCTCCTATTCCTTGCGGTATGCGTACCACCAACTGCTGCTTTAGGTGAAGCTGTTAAAAGTAGTACCATACCGTCATGCATAATATAGTACGCCATCTTTTAAAAGAAATATGGATGGTTTAGCAAACATCAGGAGAGAAGTTTTTTTTTTTGAAGAGCTTTTGCTTGTGTCCAATTCAGAATAATGACCAATTAGTACAACGCCAAATAAAAGGCAAGAGAAAATCTGGTTTGAAAAAATAATAATAATAAAATACAAACCTTCCTCAATTATAAATTTTACTTCGCCCCAGAGGTTTAAATTTGAAATATATTTTTTATTCATATTCTATTCGGTTTTGTATAAATTCCAAAAAAGATACGCCTTTCTTTTTCAAATTAAATTATCTTTACTATTTTCAGAACAACTGTTAAGACTGAATCATTGTACTATTTGATGTGTAACTATCGCAATTCACACCAAAGTTATGTGTCTCTAAAAAAAAAAATCACTGAAAGGAAAAAAAATCTATAAATAAATCAAATAGTTAAAAAGTCTGATTAAAAAATAAATAAAATAAAATCACCAGCAGGACTAGGGTCGTGGAAAGTTCATATCCGGTGCAATTAATACATCATTATCTCTGGAACTATTTTTTTTTTAAATCGTGTTCATATTCGTCGCGGATTTTTTTTTCTTCTCCCCAGTGCGGCGGTACTAAGTATTTCGTAGCACGCGCCAGGCTTTTGATATCATCTCCAGATAACGGTAGAGTTATTAATATTATCTCGTTAATGACTAAACAAAAGGACGGGGGAGGGGGTGGAAGGGTTGAGGGGGGTGGGGGGCAACTGATACGGTCAGTTACTTTAAAACGTTTTACGGTCTGCAGTAAACTGAGAAGGTGGGGGAGGTGGAGGAATCAGTGGTTGATTAGCGTAGGACATTACACTAGGTCACTGGCGGTCGAGGGTAGGACATTATACTACATCAATGGCAAATGAGGTTAGGACATTATACTATGTAAATGTTGGGTGATGTTAGGACATTACACCAAGTCAGTAGGCGGATGAGGTTAGGACATTACACTACGTCAGTGGGCGGATGAGGTTAGGACATTACGCTACGTCAGTGGGCGGATGAGGTTAGGACATTACACTACGTCAATGGGCGGATGAGGTTAGGACATTACACTACGTCAATGGGCGGATGAGGTTAGGACATTACACTACGTCAATGGGTGGATGAGGTTAGGACATTACGCTACGTCAGTGGGCGGAAGAGGTTAGGACATTACACTACGTCAATGGGCGGATGAGGTTAGGACATTACACTACGTCAATGGGCGGATGAGGTTAGGACATTACACTACGTCAATGGGTGGATGAGGTTAGGACATTACGCTACGTCAGTGGGCGGATGAGGTTAGGACATTACACCAAGTCAGTGGGCGGATATAACTCTGATTTAAAATGAACTGGGTGTTTCTAGTGCACTTACCCCCAGGGTTCGAGACCATTCCGAGAGTATATTATATTCCGCTGGCTTGGGAACGGAGAAGGTCGTCGGCGTAGCGAGGAAGGGGGCGGATGCCAGCCCAGTTATCACCACCTTATTACTTGTTTGCTTGGCGATGGAAAGGAGGCATGTTTCAGACCTCGCCCTCGGGTGCCACTAACGTTAGTTACGCCACTGCCTCCCCAAGGGGGCTTCATTACTATAATTCAATTTAAAATAAAGAGTTTCGGGAATTGAAAAAAAAAATGTTACATACCGCTGACTTCAATGAGTTTGTGTATCTGTCACACCATTGCGGTATGGTGCTTCGTTTGGGTCAAATGTCGTACTTTAATGACTCACGATCATGTCATGCTCAACTTATATAAACAGCCATCATATGGTTATTTCAGAGCTATTTATAGCCAAACCTTTAAGATAATGAAAATCGTGAGTACTCATTGAGTAATAAACTGTTAAAAAGAAAGAAAAATTGAAGATATTTTTTTTTAATGTTCTTAATTTATGTTTTATCTTATAGCTCGTGTCATCGTCCCAGGTTTGTCCCCTGCAAGTAAAAGTGCAAAGACAAAATAAACAAACTGGAAAACGTTGCTTACGTTATGAAAATATTTGATTTCCTCAATACAAACTGTTTGATTTTTTGGGAAAGTCTTATTTTACTATCACACTTATACAGGTGTACAATGTACACGACTCACACATACACACACAAACACACATATATATATATATATATATATCATAACAATAAATAACCATGGAAACATATTTCTTTTTTCCTTTTTTTCCCCGCCTGTCAAAAAGGTGATGACGAATGAAAAAAAAAACTATATATATATATATATATATATATATATATATATATATATATATATAAGTCTGCTTTTAGTGTATGAGTGTGTGTGTGTATGTGTGTGTATGTGTGTGTAAGAGTTTGTATGAGTGTGTATGTGCTCGCGTTCAGCGGCGAATTTAGGCCTAGGCGCACTAGGCGCGCGCCTAGGGCCCCAGATAATTTAGGGGCCCCGAAAACCTGGTTTTAAAAAAGAAATAAAAAATCCGGTTGCTGAGAGGGTTTTGGAATTCCACAAATCTATAAATAGTCTTTCAGACTGATAAACAATGCGAGTTGTCGAACGTGGTTGAGTGTGTCTTGCTTCCTGTGACGTATTAATAACGTTGGCGCTAGTGTTCGAAGTGACAAGTAACGTACGGTACGTACCAGTAGTTGGCGCACCTTACGTCACAGATTTTAATTAATAATTCTAATTCAAATTTTATTTTTTTGCAAATTGCAATAACTAATTGTTAATTGCCAGTTTATTACACTATTTTGATAATTTTGTTCTTGCTACCCACTACGCTTTGTGTGGATGAATGATCATTGATCATTTTTCCTTTACTGTTGTAGCTGATTGCGACACAATCGTTTCATTAAAACTATGTCTATGAGACAATATCCCTCAGGTGCAAAAAAGCATGATATCCAAAAGAAAAGAAAAGCAGAAGATGCGAAAAATGAAGGCGCCTTGTTGACATTTTAGCGAAACGACCGGTAATTCCACCATCAGAAACTACTCAAACTGAAATAACAGCTAATGATCCAAGTCCAGTCGTCTCGGCAACAGCCAGTATGGATTCTGAGCCTGGGCCAACAGACTTGCCAGAACCTGAACAGCGGCTGAAGGTCCTATACCGGAGGTCGTGAGTAGTGAAACTATTGATGATAACAACTGTGGTGAAATTTTGACAAATATTGCTATGTGGCCAGCGAATTTGACATAAACCATGCGTAATTATGTTTTGGATTTCAAACCAAAAAATGTTGGCGACCTTTCACGTGCTGGCATGTTGATGACAGATCGTGACAGAAAATATTTTCGTCATTTGTCTGAACATAACTTTTACTTAACCAAGGCGAATGGCCAAAAAGAAAGACGTGAATGGTTGGTGTTCAGTGAAACTAGTGGAAGCTTGTATTGTTATGTATGTAAACTGTTTCCAAATAAAGCTAGTCAATTTTCAACAAACGGGTGTTCTGATTGGAAAAATATTGCCGCCAAAATTTCTAAACATTAGAATTCGTATGGCCACGTTCAAGCAATGTGCACTTTCGCTAAACGCTTGAACGCAAAAGGGCGTATTGACGAACCGATGGCCAAACAGTTAGATTATGTAAGGCAATACTGGAGAGAAGTTCTATGAAGGATTGTAGCAACTGTACAGTTTCTTTCCTCTGAAGGCTTGGCCTTTTGTGGTCATGCCAACAATGATGGTAATTTTACCAGTTGCTTGAATTACTTGTCAAAATTTGACCCTTTCTAAGCAAATCATATTGCACGGTACGGTAACAAGGGAAGTGGTTCTGTCAGTTATTTGTCACATGCTACTTGTGACGAATTTATTAAAATAATGGGCAATGCTGTCAGAGATCAGTTTATATCAGAAGTAAAGAAATCGATATATTTCTCTTTGATTGTTGATTCAACACCTGATGTTAGCCACGTGAACCAGCTAACTGTGTTACTCAGATATGTTCTCATTGATGGTGAAATTAAAGAACGATTTTTAACTTTGGCTGACATATATGCTCATAACGCTCAAAATCTGGAGCAAGTGATACTAGACGTTTTGAAGAACTGGGGATTAGATATCATTAAATGCAGGGGGCAGAGCTACGACAATGCTTCTAACATGTCTGGCAGATACTCGGGCTTGCAGGCTCGAATCAAGGCACACAGTGCCAATGCAGTTTACATTCCCTGCTCCAGCCATAGCTTGAATCTAGTTGGTAATGCGGCTGCAGAATCGTCGCTTTCAGCAGTATCATACTTTGACTTTATTCAACATGTTTATGTTTGGTTCTCAGCGTCCACACACAGGTGGAACATCCTGAAATGTCATCTTGTCAAAAATGGATGCATCATAAAGAAAGTTTCGGACACAAGATGGTCAGCTAGAGCGGATGCAGTGTTTGCATTGCATCAGAACTACATTTGTATTCAGGAAGCTCTTCTTCAAGCAGCCGAAGATCGTAATCAGAAGGCAGCTGTAAGAAATGAGGCTCACGCTCTTGCTAATACAATGGATCTTTTTGAAACTGCATTGATGACTGTTCTTTGGGATACAGTTTTACAGCGGATGAATGCAACCAGCTAATCCCTGCAAAATTCAAATTTATATCTTGATGCTGGTGTAAATCTTTTAGAATCACTGAACCCATTTATTAACAACGAAGTCCGAAACGATTTCACTCGTATTGAAGAACGAGCAGCATTGCTTATGAACGAGGATCTCAAAGACTGTAAATATCAAGATGAAGTGAGCCGCAAGAAGAAGCGAAAACCGTTTTCTGATGAAAGCAATGAACCGGAAGTTATTTTAACTGGTCGTGATAATTTTATTGTTAACACAGTAAACGCCATTTGTGATAAATTGATCACGGAACTTGATCACAGAATCGATGCATACAAAGATATACATGATTTGTTCAGTCTATTTTTCAAGAACAATGTAGATGACTTGAAAACAAAGATCTCGGCCTTGATCGAAGAATACAAAGACGATGTTAATTCTGATACCACTGCCGATGAAATCAAACAGTTTTTGCATTTCGCTAAAGAAGAAGGCAATAAATCTGCGGTAGAGATGTACCAGCTTATAGCAGTGGGTGGACTACAATGTACATTTCCCAATGTGGAAACCCTTCTAAGAATCTTTCTCACCATTCCTATATCAAACGCAACTGAAGAACGGTCATTTTCTGTGTTGAAAAGGATCAAGAATTACTTGCGGAATTCCATCAGCCAATGTAGGCTGGGAGATTTGTCTATTTTATGCATTGAATCAAAGGAGACATTAGAATAAGATTTCAATGCGCACATTGACACGTTCGCTAAATTGAAGAGCAGGAAAAAAGTTATATAACTGTAATAAACTGACAATTGTACGTTCTAGCTAGTACGCATAACTATGTAGTATGCATATTAAATAATACATGAGTGTTCTGACTATTGTTGTATTCTGATCATTTTAAATGCCTTATAGGCGAGGGGGCCCCAAATTGGTCATGCGCCTAGGGCCACAGTTTTGGTAAATACGCCTCTGCTCGCGTTAGTGTCAATAATGGAGTGGAAATCTCTTTTGAACCAAACTTTAAACAACACACACTACAGCATGAAAAAAGGGTGGGTGGTTTAGAAATACGATGCCCACGTTGTGACCTTGCTGCCGTAAGAAGCGACCTTGACAAACCAGGTAAATGGTTAACACTGTTGAATTCCAGGAAAATATCATAGTATTATTTTTAAAAAGTAAAAGTTTTACATAAAGGCAGTAAAATAAAACAAAAAAAATTTATTCTATTAAAACTATTTGCACAATAGATTGTAGAATAAATCTATTTAAAACTGTTGCTTAATAGAGAGTACCATAAATCTATTTAAAACTGTCGAGCAATAGAGTAGCATAAATCTATTTAAAGGTGTAACACAATAGAGAGTTGCATAAATCTATTTAAAGCTGTTGCACAAAAGATAGTAGTATAAATCTATTAAAAACTGTTGTACATTAGATTGTAGGATGATTCTATTTAAAACTGTTGAACAATAGAGTGCAGCATAAATCTATTCAAAACTGTTGAACGATAGATTGTAGCACAGAAAGCTTGAGCACTCCACGGGACGTAGAGACAAGAGTTAGAGATACAAGATGTGAAGGTTATACTTAATATGAACTGGAATGATCGGAATGACTGTCCCTTATACTCAAATACACAAAACAAAAGACAAAAATCAATATAACAATGTAATATAATATAAAGTATAGTAAATGTAAAATACAATCTTCCAAATGAATATATTATTTCCCAGCCCAACACTGAATTTATATAGCACAGGTTTGATATTCGCAAAGCGACATTTCTTGACTTACAAGCTATTGGAAAGCTGACACTTGAAAGTTGGTATTAATTTTTTCATGTAAGGTTTTTATTTTATTCTGTAATCTATAATTATTATAACACTGAAATATTTTTTTTATTTCTACCATTACAATACTTGTACTTAAGACATTCAATAGCCTTGGTTACCTTGGCTTTGTATATTATGGCTTTGAGAAATGTCATTTATTCTTATAAGTATAAAAGGTCGCTGAGCCGGTTTTAGCATCACAGTTAGCCTAGGGGCAAATGTCACATGCGCAGAAGCGAATTTAGGTCGGTGTGGGGGGCGGGGCCTATGGCGAAGAAGAAAAAACTGGGGCTCCTTAGCTTAGACTAAGACAGCAATAAATAATGGGCGTTAGTTTTATGGTGACCTGAAGAATTCGTGGCCATGTTAGGGCCCCTTGAGTGCAGTGTTTGAGGTCCACTGTAAGGGCCCTTGTGTGCAATGTTTGAAGTCATGTAAGGGCCCCTTGTGTGCAGTGTTTGAGGTCATGTAAGGGCCCCTTGTGTGCAGTGTTTGAGGTCCACTGTAAGGATGAGATGAAATCTCTTAGATCCTATAAACCTCTAATGGGTCTGTTTTTATGATGCCCTTCTTTCATCCCCATCACAGTTAATAGTGCAATAGCCACGGAGACGCCACGAGAGATATAGCGGAGACTTAAACTATGACCTGACATATCCATAGGTGTTTATCATTGACATAGGGCTATCATTATCATCAACATAGGGCTATCATTATCATCAACATAGGGCTATCATTATCATCGACATGGGGCTATCATTATCATCGACACAGGGCTATCATTATCATCGACACAGGGCTGGCATTATCATCGACATAAGTCTGGATTATCATCGACACAGGGCTGGCATTATCATCGACATAAGTCTGATATTATCATCGACATAAGTCTGGCATTATCATCGACATAAGTATGGCATTATCATCGACATAAGTTTGGCATTATCATAGACATAGGTCTGGCATTAAGCCGATTTGTTCAGCTGCTTCCTTATAGGGCACTTCGTAAAAAGGGAGGATCCATCACATTTGTAATGTACTCTCATCTTGACAGGTACTCACAACAACAAGGGATGGGCAGAAAAAATGTACTCACGACGTGCACCCAAACTTTATCCCTGACGTTTACAAAACAGTCATATATATATATATACACACACACATAATCACACACACACACATAGACTCTAGCATCTAATACAAGCAAAACAGCCGAAAAAAAAACAACTACTGATTAAATACAAACGAAATACAAACACAAACTACTGATTAAATACAAACGAAATACAAACACATACTTCTGATTAAATACAAACGAAATACAAACACAAACTACTGATTAAATACAAACGAAATACAAACACAAACTACTGATTAAATACAAAGAAATACAAACACAAACTACTGATTAAATACAAACGAAATACAAACACAAACTACTGATTAAATACAAACGAAATAAAAACACAAACTACTAATTAAATACAAACGAAATACAAACACAAACTACTGATTAAATACAAACGAAATACAAACACAAACTACTGATTAAATACAAACGAAATACAAACACAAACTACTGATTAAATACAAACGAAATACAAACTCAAACTACTGATTAAATACAAACGAAATACAAACACAAACTACTGATTAAATACAAACGAAATACAAACACAAACTATTGATTAAATACAAACGAAATACAAACACAAACGATTAAATAGGATTTAAAAAAAACAACAAACAACTTACTTTAATCATTAGATTATAGAAGTAAATCACGCTACACCTGTATGAAAATATGCAAGTTCTGTATAACCTACAGCCACAATGAGATATTCCAAGTTCTGTATAATCTACAGCCACAATGAGATATTCCAAGTTCTGTATAACCTACAGCCACAATGAGATATTCCAAGTTCTGTATAATCTACAGCCACAATGAGATATTCCAAGTTCTGTATAATCTACAGCCACAATGAGATATTCCAAGTTCTGTATAACCTACAGCCACAATGAGATATTCCAAGTTCTGTATAACCTACAGCCACAATGAGATATTCCAAGTTCTGTATAATCTACAGCCACAATGGGATATTCCAAGTTCTGTAAAACCTACAGCCACAATGAGATATTCCAAGTTCTGTATAACCTACAGCCGCAATGAGATATTCCAAGTTCTGTATAACCTACAGCCACAATGAGATATTCCAAGTTCTGTATAACCTACAGCCGCAATGAGATATTCCAAGTTCTGTATAACCTACAGCCGCAATGAGATATTCCAAGTTCTGTATAATCTACAGCCACAGTGTGATATTCCAAGTTCTGTAAAACCTACAGCCACAGTGAGATATTCCAAGTTCTGTATAATCTACAGCCACAATGAGATATTCCAAGTTCTGTATAACCTACAGCCGCAATGAGATATTCCAAGTTCTGTATAATCTACAGCCACAATGAGTTATTCCAAGTTCTGTATAATCTACAGCCACAATGAGATATTCCAAGTTCTGTATAATCTACAGCCACAATGAGATATTCCAAGTTCTGTATAACCTACAGCCACAATGAGATATTCCAAGTTCTGTATAATCTACAGCCACAATGAGATATTCCAAGTTCTGTATAACCTACAGCCACAATGAGATATTCCAAGTTCTGTATAACCTACAGCCACAATGAGATATTCCAAGTTCTGTATAATCTACAGCCACAGTGAGATATTCCAAGTTCTGTATAACCTACAGCCACAATGAGATATTGCAGGATTCAACCGCTCGCTCTGTGGACATTCAGCTTTTCCCAAGTCTGAGCTCGCTACGTCACGGATGATAAGATCACGTGATCATTTGACTCCCGGTGATCGGACACGCGATTAATTTAGCTGAGGTCAATGGATTCTCCTGTAGTCCAGCATAAGACCATCTCGTGGACAAGCCTGGGATTTATAGCGGGCTTTTATTGGACACCTTTTATCTCCTCGTCTGCTTAGTGTGACGTAAAAACTGGGGATTACAGTACGTGATGATAGGCTGCAATATGTATGGTCTATAGACAGACACGTCAAGATAGGCTGCAATGTTTCCTATATTTTTTTCTACATACAGACACGTCATGATAGGCTGCAACAGTTCAAAATGCATAGACAGACACGTCATGAAAGAATGCAACATATATAGACAGACATGTCAAGATAGGCTGCAATATTTATAGAGTCTATATACAGACCCGCCATGATAGGCTGCAACAATGCAACATGTATAGACAGACACGTCATGATAGGTTGCAATATGTATAGACAGACACGTCATGATAGGTTGCAACATGTATAGACAGACACGTCTTGATAGGTTGCAACATATATAGACAGACACGTCATGATAGGCTGGAACATGTATAGAAAGACACGTCGAGATAGGCTGGAACATGTACACTCACATACATGTCCATTCTACGTAATCACAGAATGTTAACTAAGATTTTCATTTGAAATAGAGGCAGCTTGATTGTCTGTCATTTCGGCATTAAGTCTGTTTTAAGTTGTCTTAATAATGTCCTCCTTTGCTGTCAGCCTTTCTGTCTAGAGCTGTTTTAAATGTGTCATTTATAGTGACAGCCTGTCTGTTTAAAGCTGTTTAGAATAAATGCTGTCTTTTTTTTGTTTGGCCAGAGTGTCCGTCAAAGACGGGTGTCCTTTTGTGTGTGTGTGCCAGTTTGTCTAACTAAGGCTGTTTGAATACCACGTGTCTCCTTGTGTCTGCGTTCAAAACCGTATTTAGTTTTGTTCTAGTTATACTAGAGCACACGTCTGGCTGAGTGTGTGACTAATTGCCTGGCTATACTCCTGTCTAATATGTAGTCAGGCTAACTGAATATATACATGTAGGCAATGTGGATGGCTTGCCGATTGTATATTTATATCACTACTGTATACGTAAATATATCAGTATACTAACCATTCCCTCTTCAAACTACTGCATTGAATGAACTGTATGTACATATATTATCATCTAGTGGTAAAAATGAAAAATAGGTTAACCGACATCGGGTCGCCCTGAATTATGTCAATCCATAGAGAAAATGGGTCACTGCGTTAGTCCTAAATAATTGAATCACGTCATAGTTGACTAAGTTAGTACCCGAGATCAGGGGGATGGACGTGAAATAAACGTGTAGCAATATGAAAATAGACGTGTAGAAATGTGACATAATTGTGTAGCAATATGAAAATAGACGTGTAGAAATGTGACATAATTGTGTAGCAATATGAAAATAGACGTGTAGAAATGTGACATAATTGTGTAGCAATATGAAAATAGACGTGTAGAAATGTGACATAAATGTGTAGCAATATGAAAATAAGCGTGTAGCAATGTGAAATAAACGTGTAGCAATGTGAAATAAACGTGTAGCAATGTGAAAATAAACGTGTAGCAATGTGAAATACACGTGTAGCAATATAAAAATAAACGTGTAGCAATGTGAAATAAACGTGTAGCAATATGAAAATAAACGTGTAGCAATGTGAAATAAACGTGTAGCAATGTGAAATAAACGTGTAGCAATATGAAAATAAACGTGTAGCGATGTGAAATACACGTGTAGCAATGTGAACTTAAACGTGTAGCAATGTGAAATACACGTATAGCAATGTGAACATAAACGTGTAGCAATGTGATACACGTGTAGCAATGTGAAATAAACGTGTAGCAATGTGATATAAACGTGTAACAATGCGATATAAACGTGTAGCAATGTGAAATAATCATGTAGCAATGTGATATAAACGTGTAGCAATGTGAAAATAAACGTGTAGCAATGTGAACATAAACGTGTAGCAATGTGAACATAAACGTGTAGCCAAATGAAATAAACGTGTAGCAATGTGAAAAACAGTGAATGTATGTCTGTGAGAAGTCTGTTAGATCCTATAATAATCCACAAACGACACGGTTTTTGCAGAGGCGTATTTTTCATCCCCCCCACCATAGTCGATAGTGCAATGGCCATGGAAGTACCACGGGAAATACAGGGGAAACTTTAACTATGACCTGAAATATCCATAGGCCATCCTCTCCGGAGATCGAACCATGGGCCCTGTGCCGTTCTAATTTTAATATTTACCTATATATAGCTGGCTCGCCAGGTAATTTAAATTAATTACCAAATCTTTAACTCTAACTATTAACTGTACTAATATGCAAGCAACAGAACTCAGGAGTATAAACTACAACACTTAGTTTAATTCACACATATATATATATATATATATATATATATCCAGAGCAAAACTTAATATTTTACACGCCGACTCTCTACTCTAAATATTTTATAAAACTTCTCTAAATCTACTGGACCGACTTTTCTAAGTATGCGGGGCCGACTCCCCACTCTCCCTCTGTCTCTAGATACATTCTGCGTCCACTTTATAAAGGCTGGCGGGGTGCGAGTGGGACAGTAGATAATCCGTGGGCAAAGGCAGAGAGAACTGATAGGAACAACTTTTAAATGGAGTCGCCACTGGCGGGAGGTGCGATTGGGACAGTTGATACTAGTATGGAGGAGGTTAAGTTTAACAGTAGCGTTTTACATTCTGGGAGGTGTGTGTGGCGTGGGCTAGCACTGAAGGGGTTAAGCTTGACACGTTACATGGGGGGGGGGGGAGAGGTGCGGTGAATTCTTGACGTAACATATCCATGGCCTTGCGCTACATTCCATGGTCAATGATGAGGAGCGCGAGGGTCCGTATTGGCGGGGTAAATTTAAATTGGCAGTGGAGGTGGAAACGGGGAGGGGAGAGTAAATTCTAGATGTAACATTTCTGACTATGACCCTGGGTTATGTTCCATGGTCAACTGATGAGTCACTCGATACTGGCGGAAGGTGTGTGTGCAAAAAGGGGGGGTAACTTCTAAACGTAACACCTCCCTTCATCCCAGGCCCTCTGGTCGACAGTCGAGCACTCTACCACCCGACCATTAGTATGTATGTCTGTAGACGGTCCGCATTTATATCTCAGATGGGAAAAGTACATAGTAATTTTTTTTCTGTCCTCAACACCTTTTTGACAGGTGGGGGAAAAAAAGAAAAAGAAATATGTTTCCATGGCTATTGATGGTTATGATATATTTCATGACCACACAATCAGTACAATCAAATACATCTCCCAGAACTTGCAACAAAACAGATACATCTTTGTCTGGCAAATAACATCGATTTTTACGATGTAGAAGATCTCTCTTTCTATCGTTGTATTTCTCACTTTGTATGTATGTGTATGCATGTCTGTGCATATGTGTGTATGCATGTGTATGTGCGTGTGTGTGTGTGTGTGTGTGTGGTGTATACCTATATTTTTCGCGGTCTTTCATTCCGACAAAGATTGATATATTTTAGCCGGTTTAATGTGAGACGAAAGTTTGCTAGCTGCCGTATGTCCTAACAGTAGAATGATGCACATCTCAAAGCGATGGCTGTATCTTAATGTCAAACAGTTTGGTTGAGAAATTGGGGCCACTGTGAAGCTAAAGGTAAACAGCCCGAGAATAAAGGGCCCCTGAACAACTGCCCAAAACTGGGTCTCTCTTGTTCCCATTTTCGCATAGGTGCTATGTTAGCTGTCAGTCTAGTAATATAATTTCACGTGTCTCAGTACCACCCATAATGTATTCCGTTGGCTGTCATGTGTCTCAGTATCACCCAAAAATGTATTCCGTTGGCAGTCATTTGTCTCAGTACCATCCCATACATGTATTCCGTTGGCTGTCACGTGTCTCAGTAACACCCATACATATATTCCGTTGGCTGTCACGTGTCTAAGTACCACCCATACATGTATTCCGTTGGCTGTCACGTGTCTAAGTACCACCCATTCATGTATTTCGTTGGCTGTCACGTGTCTCAATACCACTCATACATGTATTCCGTTGACTGTAACGTGTCCTTATGCCAGGTCAGTATTTTGTATGATGTCCACGCGGTCACTTCCTTCAGTGTAAAAAAATAATATATGAAAAATAAAAACAAAATCAATAGTGATTCCTAAAATGAGTTAGCAGTTGTAGTTCTTCGAACACTCGGAGACTTGTCCACTGTCTGTCTGGGTGGGGCTTGACCTATGACAGACCTGGAAATAGGTTTTCGTAGACAAATAGATGTGATCGGTTCATGGAGAGGTCATGGTAACTACTTCCGGTTCAACATATTTGAAATTTTATTTCCAAACACCAAATGCGGTAAACGAAAATTGAAAATGAATAAAACAGTTGTTTATTTTGTTTGGCCATTCTCAACAATTCAGTTGATGGAATTAATTTCAGAAGCCTTAAGGATAATAGCTGTTGTATTATTGTATTACACAGGAATTATTTAATACAATAGCGGGAACTTGATACTGTTAATTGTAGCGTCTGAATGTGTGTGTGTGTGTGTAATTGATTATGTTGTGTGTGTATGTGTGTGTGATTGATTGTGTGTATTGTGTCTGTGTGTGTGTGTGTGTTTGTGTGTAATTGATTGTGTGTACTTTTTGTTTCATGTAGTTCAGCTCAACTATGTATTGCGTGTTTGTTTGTTTGTTTGGTTTTCTTTCATTACTCGAAGTTTGATACCTAACGCAATTTCAATGCATCGCTCAGCGTGAATCCCTTCTAGTGGCTACAGCAATGAAACAGAACCCTGTGGGCATCACTGTGTGCTGGGGTGTGCGTGTGTGTGTGGGGGGCTGCTATTGACGACCTTTCAACTATTATGTAACGCATAAGGACGAGTATGTTGGACTCAGTATTTTATTAACCCTCCATTATTTATCCATGCAAGCATGAGATGAAATCTCTTAGATCATATAGACTAGGGGTCGGCACCCTGCGGCTCGCGATCCGCATGCGGCTCTTTCGATGTCAAGTTGCGGCTCTTTCGATGTCGAAATTGCGGCCTAATCAAATACCATAATATTGAGACAACAATTATAGTGGCTCTTTAAAAATTGAGAAAATTGTAAATTATAACTTTTGGCTCTTCCGTCTCAAAAGCTTGCCGACCCCTGATATAAACCAGTATTGGGAATGTTTTTATGGTGCCCTTCTTTCATCCCCACAATAACCTATAGCACACTGGGAGACAGAGGCGTACCTACGGCGGGGGAGAGGGGGGTCCATATGCGAAAGTCCCCCGGGGACCCAGCTTGAAGGCGGCCCCCGAAATCTTTTTTTTTACATTAATTAAATATTAAGTACATTATCTCATGTCATAATGCAGAGCCCCCCGAGAGGCCAAGCTCCCCCGGGCCCCTAAAATAGCTAGATTCGGCACTGACGGGAGATATAGCGAGGACTCTAGATGACCTGAAACATCTATTGGTCCTCAGTTGTAGACTATACTTAAACGTTTTTTTTTTTGTTTTTTTGACCCGCGGTTTTGGAAGTTAAATATCAGAGCAAACAAAGAACGAAAACCGGTTTGATGATATCAGAGCCAACAAAGAACGAAAACCGTTCTGATGATAGCCTGGATAGAAGACCATATGACATGAGCAGGTGTGCCATTTATTTCAAGAAATCAGAACGCTCTGTAGCAGGTGTTACTGGTTTTACCGGTGTTACTTGTGTTACCGGGGTTACTGGTGTAGCTAAGTGGGTGGCGAGGCAAAAGGTTTGGTCACTTTGTTCTGGAGTAGTGTCCATGGTAACAATCCACATTGGATGATATAATGACCCAGTGTTAAAAAGTAAAGTTCCCTTAGCCCTTGAGGGCATCGGGGTAGAT
The DNA here is from genome assembly GCA_021962125.1 of Bulinus truncatus. Taxonomy (NCBI): domain Eukaryota; kingdom Metazoa; phylum Mollusca; class Gastropoda; family Planorbidae; genus Bulinus; species Bulinus truncatus. The sequence goes on along the minus strand of JAGDYQ010000005.1, from coordinate 2,324,725 downwards.
GGGTGGTTATCACAACGCCCAGCCGCCTTTACTTCCCCAACTTAAAGTCGGGTTCCCATTTAAAGCTGGGTGGACTTGTGGGACGACTTTGTACCAAATTTCAACTGGAAAAATTCCATGGGTCTCACCAAGGATCGAACCCACGACTCTCAGGTCGACAGTCAAGTATCTACACCACTCGGTCATCTATCTCAGTGTTATAGCCAGACCTAGTAATGTGTTGCTCAAAAATACAATATTTATTAGAAAAAAGCTTTTAAGAGAAAAAAAAAGACGTATTCCATCTCGGCATCTGTTGTTTTATTTTTTTGTTTTGTTTTTGCGTGTGATACGTATGCCATAATTGCGCGCTTTTATTTCAAACAGATTTACTGCCCTTGTTTGTTTTTTTCCAATTAATGCATTCTGTATCGCTGTAGAGAAAATGTGAAAGTTTATTTTTATGGGGGTGAAAGATGTTAAAGAGTGAGAACCACTGCACTACACAAGTACCCGCAGGGTTGGAGTTCATGCTGTAACACAGACCAAAGCAGACTCTAAATAAGTGACTCGAACTTTTATGGTTTTACTAACTGGAAAACTTTCCATTTCATGTAGAACCTAACAGTCACATATCAGCTAGATGCCTGTTTCAACATGTTAATATAGAAAGTTCTGAAGCTGTTTAGATTTTAAAATATAGACTGAAATAAATATGAATACTTAATACTAACGATATCAGTCGATCGCTGTTTGAGTATTGTGCATGACTAAACATGAAATATGATAGCAGTTTTTAAATCACTAGCTATACAACATTTACCTATAGGCGTATAAACCAATATTAAGATGCATTTTTTAATTAAAGAGATATTTATAGAAACAGAGCTATGCTTTCTTAATGTTTGCATCTGTTGAACAGAGCTAGCTCGAGTCACTTGTTATATTCTCTAAAATAATTTACTGTCTGTTGGCTATTTACTGGTATCTAAGCCGATGTGTGTGTGTGTGTGTGTGTGTGTTTGGGGGAGGGGTGTGGTGCTGGGGGAAATACCAGCCCTCTTGAACAGCTCGTGAATTGAATGTCAGGTGAAATGTCTCGCCAATATGTCATTTGGTCTGTAACAAAGTCTCCATCACTTCCGATAACAGGCATAATGAGGCTGGAGCGAGGGCAGGGAGATGGAGTCGGGCAGATGGCCCATCAGTGACAGGAGAACGACTTCATCCAGTAATAAATGGCAGGCATTGGCAGTGTGGCAGGCACAAGGGAAATGATTACACCAGTGTCTCTCAGGCTGGGTCCTACAGGTGACGAAGAGTTGAATCTGAAGGATCTTGAAGAGGTCATTCACGTACACTTTTGAGGCCAGTTTGAGGCCAGTTTGATACAATTTTGAGGCCAGTTTGATACAATTTTGAGGCCAGTTTAAGGCCAGTTTAAGTCCAGTGTGTTGCCATTTTGAAGCCAGTTTAAGGCCTGTTTGTTGCCATTTTGAAGCCAGTTTAAGGCCAATTCGTTGCCATTTTGAAGCCAGTTTAAGGCCAGTTTGTTGCCATTTTGAAGCCAGTTTAAGGCCAGTTTGTTACCATTTCGAAGCCAGTTTAAGGCCAGTTTGTTGCCATTTTGAAGCCAGTTTAAGGCCAGTTTGTTACCATTTCGAAGCCAGTTTAAGGCCAGTTTGTTACCATTTCGAAGCCAGTTTAAGGCCAGTTTGTTGCCATTTTGAAGCCAGTTTAAGGCCAGTTTGTTGCCATTTTGAAGCCAGTTTAAGGCCAGTTTGTTGCCATTTTGAAGCCAGTTTAAGGCCAGTTTGTTGCCATTTTGAAGCCAGTTTAAGGCTAGTTTGTTGCCATTTTGAAGCCAGTTTAAGTCCAGTTTGTTGCCATTTTGAGGCCCATTTAAGGCCAGTTTGATACCAATTAGAGGCCATTTTGATGTCATTTTTAGGCCAGTTTGATGATTGTTTGCCAAGTCTGTGCACTTAGTTTACCATCTTATTAGGTATATAATTTATTACCAAAAAAGTAACAGAATTATGAATTGACTTTTTTTTAAAAAAAAAAATGGTTCTTGCTATTTTTCTTTCTTCAATAATGTCCTAATCAGTGGGTGAGCCTTTTACATCTTCCTTGAATCACCGAGTTAAGAAGATAAATTTTTCTTTCCTAACAATCTTTCATTCAGTGTATGATTAAACTCTGCTACTTTCGTGTGCTCGGGTTCCAGGGTCGCTGGATCTGGCCCGCCCCGTTAATTATTCCCCACAGTACGCTGCAGTAATCGCGGAGGGACACGCTAGACTCGCTGAGCCCGCACTAATTACGCCCACCCACGGTACGCGGATTCAGAGTAAGGGGGAGAACGGCGGTGTGTGTGTGTGTGTGTGTGTGTGTGTGTAGGGGTGTGGGGTGGGGGGGGTTTCATTTGACTAAGGAGAAGAAGATGTCGGACGTCACAGGAGATAATCAGAAGACGTTCTACCGAGAGATGAAGATTGTAGATGATCACATGATGGTGTGACGGTTATTTTTTTTTTGTTGTTGTCGCATCTGACGGCAGGATGTTGGGCCGGGGATCAGCAGACAGGTGCTGCCACAAGACTGACTTCTTGCCCGGATGACGGTGCAGAGGTATTGACTGATGACTGGACTATTAGTCACAGGGAGGTAGAGAGGATGTGGTGTGGGTGGGAGAGTTTGCAGTTCAGGCATTGGGGGGGGGGGGAGGGGGAGGGATGGCGGATGGCTGAACTAAAGCCAGGGGGACACACTGAAGACGGGGTGGGTGGGGGGGGGAGTGGGTTATGTAATGGAGTCGAGACATGAAATTATGATTTTGACCTGACGGGAGATGAATTGATATCGTGATGGTGGTGATCAGGACATGACATGAGCCAAAACCATTTGCCAGAGAGAGGCAACATTGATGAGTTTCAAGATCCTGTTTTAGTGACGCATAAATGTGACTATATGTCACTATGCTTATCCGACAAGCTTGTCTCATGAAATAATGACTTGACGTATATTGATACTACGGGTACATGTTATTTGGACCTAACACGCATACATTATTACATGTTTTTTTGGGACATAATACCTTAGTACTAAAGACTAGTAACACAAGTAACATCGATAAAACCCGTAACACCTGCTACACCAATAACCCCGGTAACACAAGTAACACCGGTAAAACCAGTAACACCTGCTACAGCAGTAACCCCGGGAACACAAGTAACCCCGGCTAAACCAGTAACACCGGTTACCAAGACTTTATGCCAGGAGAATATATAAAATCAACTATGTTTTACCATTTTACAATGTAGCTAAAAAAAATAAAATATAATCAATAAAACTATCAACCTATAAAACATAAACAACACTATAGAATAATAATTTATAAAATCCATACAACTATTTTTTAAATAGATACAATTGTTGGTTGCATCATGGGATTATTTGTAATGAGATCGCGCAATTTGATGCAATGAAGACTCCATTGTCATCGTCTGCTGAAAGAGTGGCTTGTATGTTTCACAATTTTCACCAGACCACTTTGTTTTATGTTACGAAACATTTTATTTTAAAACATAATTAACACAAGTAGGATAGAAATTATTTTATTCTTAGTATTAATCTTGTAGAAATTCTAAAAGGAAAGATGAAAAAAAAAATTGATAATATCTAATGGCTTTAAACAAATCAATGACACAAAATACATTCATCTATTATCATTATAGCATTCTTCCTATACCATCATACATTGGCACAACCGGGAGGGGGGGGGGGGCTTAAGACCCCCCCCCCAATGCCAAATCATTAATACATAATTTACGTTATAAAGTTACAAAAAAGACTGTCAAACTGTCCTTTTTTCACTATGTACTTGTCACTTTCAGGATAAATGTAATTTTTTGATACGAAGTGACTAAGGTAACATCAAGCGCCATTATATTAGGGTTAGCGGAAGTACTCTTTTTTTTTTCGGGTACCGGCAATTATATTAGGTTTAGGAAAAGGGTTAGGATTAGGGTTAGGGATAGGGGATAGGGGAAGGGTTAGGGATAGGGTTAGGGATATGGTTAGGGTGTGGAGCTATATCTATTGATGTAACCCGGAAAAAAAATACGAACTCCGTCTGGATGTTACCGTAGCCACTGCGTTTTTGAAATCTTTTGTGCGACAATGCTCATTTTATTGTAAGGTTGTGGGGGGGGGGGTGTTCTGTAGTAATGACAGCTGGTCTGTATTTGTGTTTGTGTGTGTGTGTGTGTAGGAATATTGAATATGGAGAGGTAGGGTGTTGTGGGATGGGGGGGGGGTTAATGTAAAAAAAAAGAGACCAGAAATCAGCCACAGGAGACAACTATTTCTGTCTGATATTGTCGACGAAATTTCGAAATAAATTTACTTTCAGTCTGCGCTAAATAATTCAATATTGAACTCTGGTGGCCACATCTGAAGACCAATTTTTTTTAAAAATTGTATTTGTCATTTGTCGATTTTTTATCTTTTTTAAATTCTACATGTCTGTACAGTGAGTGGACAAAAAGTTGACCAGATGGTCCTGACCTCATTACAAAACAAAGGGGCAGATTGTCCACACTTCGTGAATGACGTGCATTGCTGCATTACGACATAGTGAAATTCTCTGTTTTAATTTACTACTCTATCTTTCGGTCCAATGTTGATACACATCAGTCTTTTTTTTTAAAAAACTTTTGATTTTCAGTGGCGTATCTCGGGGGTGGGGAGAGGTTTCTCAAAGGACGACACTTTCACTGCTTGGCTGGTTGTGTTTACATTACACGAGCTCTGCTTCTCTGCGACTTATTCCGCTGTCTTTTGTCAGTACCTCAGTAGGATGGGCACTCTTTGGCGAAGAAATAAGCACAGATCAGCACAGTTTTTCTAGATTCGACCCCTGGCAACAATAACGCCACTGATATTATTTTATACGAATTTTTTTTTTTAATAATTATAACCATAGATATATAAGACGAGATCGCATATGGGCTATGTATAGATATATATTGTGCGGACCATAACTTTAAAAAGAGAAGAGTACAATTCTGTATGACTTATATATTTTTACAAATTCTTTGCAACTATGATGACGTAGTACGCATATAAACCTTAAGTAACCGAAATAAATAGCAGAAGACAGTTTGCATTGTTTTCCTTGACAAATTTTCAAAAACTTTTTTTTCAATTAACTTTGAATAAAATGCCTTCGTGTTGTGTACCCGGTTGTTTGATTATATTATTACTAACCGTCAAATATAATTTTTCGGACACATCAGTTGATTTTAAAAGCGCCAACTTCTAGCATGAATAGGGATTTTTTTTTTAATTAAAAGGAAAGAAATCTTTTTCGGTAAAAAAATAAAGAACTGAACATGATTGTACTCTTCTCTTTTTAAAGTAAGGGTCTCGAATACAACACTTTTTCGGTCTCTATTAAATAAGCATAAGCGATCTAGTCTTATATATCTATGATTATAACTCATTTTTTCTCGTCTATTCGCGACAGTTTCAGTTAAAAGAAAAAAGAAAAAAATTATCAAACAACGAAACAATAAAAACTAAATAATTCATTAACGAATCAACATATTATATGGAGTTTTTTTTTAAACATGCAGTAAAGGCCACCAGTGTTGTAGATGGAAATGAATTAATAATGAATTAACAATGAATTAAAAATGAAATAATGATGAGAGACATGTTAAACTTTATATCTAATGACATCTGCAGACTTAACATTTTAAAAAAGAATAATATTATATTTTTTGATCAGTGTCAATGTTTTGAAGATTCCAGTAAAATAATAATAATAATGCCAAACAAGAGAAGACAACTACTAGTATTATATATAAAAAAAGAGAAAGTTTCTCTCGCTATTTTTTTTTAAAAAGCTAAAATAGATCCCACGATTATGGCGTCTATCTAATAATGCAAACACACATACACACACACACACACACACACACAAAGAAGCTAGACTCGCTTTAAGTTATTGTGTACATTTGAAGATGTGGAAACGGTTAACTTTTAACACCGTTGTACACTGTAAGGGATTCCAAAATCTTGCTCCGATTTCCGCATCAAAATGATATTTATTTATACTTTGTCTTGGGATTAGTGATCAGAGTTATCCAGTTATCATGCGCACAAAAAAAATCATTATGATATACAACTTAAAAGTCAGATATTGATTTACAAATATTGATTGTTATCATACCTATAAAATCTGAGTTAAGTTTTACATTATTTTTTTTTACCATGTTATAACCATGTAATAACCAAGTAATAACCATGTAATGCGTTAAATCACAAGTTGACTCAGGGCCACTGCATGGATAGTTCAACCCGAACAAATGACAGGGGCACCTTGACCTAAGGGGCCCCGTATACTACAGTAAACTGCAAATGAAAGAAATTGACCTAGCCGTCTGTATTTATGTTTGATCAGAGGGGCCCCGTATACTACAGTAAACTGCAAATGAAAAAAAATTGACCTAGCCGTCGGTATTTATGTTTGATCAGAGGGGCCCCGTATACTACAGTAAACTGCTAATGAAAAAAATTGACCTAGCCGTCGGTATTTATGTTTGATCAGAGGGGCCCTGTATACTACAGTAAACTGCAAATGAAAAAAAATTGACCTAGCCGTCGGTATTTATGTTTGATCAGAGGGGCCCCGTAAGGCCAAGACAACCAAGCCGCCCCCCCCCAATTGAGCTAGCGACTGCCCTAGTTAATTAAACTGGCTTTACAAATCATACCTCTAAAGTGAAATCATACCTCTAAAGTGAAATCATACCTCTAAAGTGAAATCATACCTCTAAAGTGAAATCATACCTCTAAAGTGAAATCATACCTCTAAAGTGAAATCATACCTCTAAAGTGAAATCATACCTCTAAAGTGAAATCATACCTCTAAAGTGAAATCATACCTCTAAAGTGAAATCATACCTCTAAAGTGAAATCATACCTCTAAAGTCGAAGTTCAACATATCCCAATTACCCCCCCCCCCCCAACCCTACCCTCCCACTATAACAATTAACAGAAAAAAAAAACAACTACTTGACCCCTTCCATCCATCATGTTACATACATATTAATGCCGTCCATGCTCACGGAACGGGAAACTTTGACCAGCTGCCCAGGGCCGTGCGCCTTGACCATAATGTGCTGTTGAGCAACCCGCTTCCCTCCCCCCCCCCCCTCCCTCCTTTTAAAACATTGCTTTTATCACAGATTATATACTTTACAGATAACGCATCGCTATATACATAGTCCTCGGTTTTGTGTTTAAAAACTCTCGCGCCATTGTTGCTATTCGCTTTTGTTTCCAATGACGCTTTCCATTCATACAAGTCCACAGACCTATTTACACCTCTTTGTTTTTTTTTTTTTGTTTTTTAAAGTCATGAAATATGAATAAAAAAAAAGCTTTCAATTTGCTTTATAAATATTTTAAAAAAGCGATACTATATTATTTAATTAATGAGTTCATGAGTTTTTAGGAGCCTTATATATAAATAATAAACATTTCTATTCAAT
>JAGDYQ010000005.1:1992180-2312180 GCA_021962125.1 Bulinus truncatus | reverse complement strand
TGTCAATTTCGTGTGTAAAGCGTACATGACAAGCCGGGAAAATTGTAACGTTATACTTCCAGTAAGCGAACACCGGCAGTAATTACGTGAGTCTACACCGATATACACTTCTGTTAAGTTTACACCGATAGACACTTCTGTTAGCTTATGCCGATAAATTGGAAAAAAAAAATAATAACAAACCTGAAATGGATGACGTCGACAAAGGTGATGATGGGGGTTGGGTGGGGGGGGTAGAGAGAGAGAGAGAGAGACCAATGATTAATTGTTCAAATTATCCATAGTATTACACTAGCGTTAGGAGTAAACTTTGAATACATAATGAAACAAAAAAAAATATAACAGCTGATAAACAGTAAACAACAAAATTGTCTGTTGATAAATACACAATTCGCTAGGCTGAGGTTGCAGATCAAAATCACAGCAGGCTGCTTAAATTTTGGCGCTAAAATCACTTGATAGTTGCAGTTGCTTACCCCCCTTCCCCCTCCCTCATCGTTTTTTTGAAGATTAAGGCTCTATTTGCTAGTGTAGGAATTAACAGCTTTTTTTGTCTAGGTTACCCTAATTACATTCCACCTTCGCCAAAATAATTCAATTCCTAGGACATCTTAAATGTACTTTAGTCTAGGGCACTTATTACCATTTCTCAGGGCCATTAAATGTACATTTTCATGGTGACCCCTAATTATTATTTTGCCTAGGGCCCCCAGAAACGCAAGAACGGCTCCGAGAGCTGCAACCTTTGAAATACTTCACACCTTATATTCATTTCTTAGTTTTACGGAACACTTTAAAATATGAATGTAAGTCAAAGTAAAATTATCTAAAGTAAAATTGTGAAAAGCAATTAATAGACAAAGATCATAAATTATACTGGCATTCATAAATTTCGTTCAAAATGTACACAAAAGTGTGTTTCATTTTTTTACTTTATTTTATTTAGTGCATTACTCAGGCCAATTAATTTCTTATTGCGTCAGGCCCGTTTTAACGCATGTGCCAACTATTTCACTTGACCATGGTTCCTTCGACTAAAAATGGCCCTAAAACAGTAGTGCAGCTAACGTTGTCGGGGCCCGAGATGTACTCTAAAAATGCCGACCCATTTCAGTGAATTTTTTTTTTTAAAGTGGTAAAAATGCCATCCCCTGAAAAAGGCAAGATAAGTGCCGCCCGGGGGGTTGGGCCTCTATCTCCACCCCTCACTAGCTACGACACTGGTTCCCTTACATATTTAATTGTTGTTAGTATATTTGTTGACGGTGTTCACCACAGTGCTCCTGTGATCGATCAGGTCAGCCTCGACGGGGCCGAAGGGAAGGGGACAAGTAAGGGACATAATGCTATTTAAGACCGCCCTGATGTAGTGGACTGAAGTTGACCTTCCAACATAAGTGCAGACGAGGTCAGTATGATTACAACGGCGCAGACGCTAACGTTCGACAACCCGCTAAAGACGCCAAAGTCGACCGACTATTGTTTAGGTTTTGATTAGGGCAGGAATCAGAACCTGAATCGGATTTAATATTTGAATCCTGCCGGAATCGGAACAAGAACCGGATTTTACCGAATTAAATAGTAACGCTTCCGAACGAAGTAGTAATTTCTCGCCTAACATAAAAAAAGATATAAGAATGAAACATAGAATAAAAATTCAATTTTAAGTTCTAGATAGCAAAAAAAACAGTTTTAATCATTTAGATCTTGAAGAATGTGACTAAAACCCCTTCCCCAATCATGAGTTGAGAAAGATAACTCTGTCAAAATAACATGTTCTTCGTTTTAAAAATTAATTTTAATAAAGCTGTACCTAACTTAACTTGATTTCTATTACAATCTAACATATCTTAGAAAGTATAATAAACATGTTTATTAATACATGAATTCCAAAAAAATGTATACTGTTGCAACACCCGATAGCTTATTTCTTTAGTTTTCCATAGTGACGTAACCAATCCTTGTTATTTCATCCATACTTTCCTTTAAATCATTATCTGACTATTTATTTCCCATAAAAACGCAAATTAAAATGCATTTTAAATCTTAATCAATATCACTTAAATGTTTAATTAAAAATGTATCTTCAAGTTATTTATCTAAATGTGCGAGGAATTTTATCAAAATCGTGACAAAATCCACTAAATTAAAAAAAAAATTGCAGAAAAATAAATTATTGAAATATTTTTAAACTGTTAACACCCAAAAATAAATCGTTGTCTTCTCTTTAATGAAGTTTAACGTTTATAGCTAAATATAGTTTATAGAAAGCACGGAATTAAAAGTATCGGAAGGTAAGGTGTCGTATTACTACTAGACTAAATCCGATTCAAATCTTCCTTTTTAATATACTTTTACTTTCATATAGAACTAAAAGCGATCGACGTTATTCTATTTTTGAAAATGCAGGAAAGAAATAAAGGAAGTTATTGTTTTAATTTAATTGTATAGGGCTAAATATTTCAAAATTATGTTGCGCCAAAAAATTTTCTTACACCAAAATTTCAAACGAAGAAATCCGGCTAAATCCGACACATACTAATCTGAACCGGAATCGGAACCGGATTTATTAAAACTGCCGGCATCCGGCTTAACAGGAACCGGAATCGGACTCCGGTACAGCCCTAGTTTTAATATATCTTACGGCATAAAATATAAGTAAAGCGACAACGTCACAAATCGTAACATCTTAGCTCATGGTATTTTCATGCTACATTTTGACACACATGTAGTTTTCCCGCGCTGAGCCGGTTTGTTGAGGTCATAGTTCACGCTAATTTTCCTAACTTTGTGCCAAGGCAAAAACTATTTGATGTGCTACTGTTAAATTAATTTTAACTTTAAAACAAAGCATAATAATCGAAACAGTTCTACAATATGTAGTAAAGTGTATGCGCACGCTTCAGGAGATGTGACAATGCTCAAACGCGCAAAACTCAAGAGGAACGTTTGCTAAAGAGCAAATTTTGTTTGTTCCCTAAAACTATCTAAATATTCCAGCCAGACAAAATAATTTATGATTATGAAAACAATAACAAGAAAAACTTACGGATCGAAATCCAAATCGGTATCGCCGTAATCGTACTCCTCTGTGGCGTTGCTGCTCTGCTCGATACCGCCAGTGGCATGACTACCCGGTATCGAATACGAGCCGTTGGTTGAAGGACTTAGCACCACCAGCTGTTGGGCCACGGCGCCATAGACTGTCATGTCCATGGTCTTTCTGGACATAAGATGGACACCTCCGACCGTATTATCTCCCCTTTCTTTTGATTCGTTTTGTCCACCCTTACGGTCATCAACCGTTCATCCGCTGGTCAAGGAAGATCTCCATAGCAGCGTCGGCGGTCAGAGATGTGTGACAGCTGTCAGTTGTTGAGGATCATAACAATCACTGACCTGCATAAGTGTCTGTGTGTGTGAGTAAAGAGAAAGATATAGATATGTGCTGGCTGCAATCAATAGGCAAGCTGTCTGTTGGTATTTCCCGTGTGCCAGATTTAACTCCAGGATCAAGTTAAATGTACAGATATCAGTTGATTGTTTATATTGTTGGTAGACGTCAGGTGAAGACGTGGGAAGTTTGTAGATTAATCACAATCTCGTATTTTCTCGGTTTTACTTCTGAAACAAGAATTAATTTAAAAAATATATAAGGTGAACTAACATGCTAAATAAATTTTTAGGCTAATATAATTATATTAAATGTACCCTGCATAGAGTTATATTCCCTTTGGTATGATCAGTAGGCTATTTTTGGTTCGGACAGATCCGATTTTTTCATGATTTTATTACTATTGTCTACGCTTGACGATTTTAAACTGGAACACTGTTACTTTCGATGTAACGCAGAACCCACACCGCTATTATTTTATTAGATATATGTTTATTTTTGCAATAAAAAAACTGATTCAAATAAAGACAGAAAGATTTGAGAGATGTATGCTGGGAATTGAACGTTTGAAAATTAGGTTTGGTGATTTACAAAAGATTTTAATTTGCATTGATATATACTTTAAGTAGATATTTCTATTATAGATGATGTCATGAGGAAAAAGACAACAAAATGACTTGAAGTTCATCTTCTGCTAATGGTCATTGGCGTAGCCGCGGGTGGGGGGGGGGCATCATGTCCCGGGCGCTACTCACAAAGGGGCGCCAAATGGGATATTTTACATATAATATTATATGGTTTTCGTATGGGGGCGCTAAAAAGCTATTGTGCCCCGGGCGCTAGTTAAGCTTGCTACGCCACTGTTAATGGTCTGTCTAACAATTTTTTAACTGCCTGTCGTTATTGTCTTTTCGTCTCTCAGTGGATGCATATCATACATAGTATGGTATTGCATCTTCGTATGTGCATTTGTTTTTTTTTTTTCATAAATGAGCTTGCTTTTGTATTATTGTTTGTCTCGTGCACGCTACACAATTTGCGGTATAAAATTATTACAAAATGTTGCCGTAAATGTATTCACTGATAGTCTTCGGCTAACGGAACAAATTAGGACAATAAAGAAACTAAATCACTTAGCGAAAAATTCCTGTTCAAAATACAACGCCAGGAAAACAAAGTAACACGAGATAACGAAATATCATTTCAACGATTTCGTTGCGTTTTTTTTTTGTTCGCGAACTTGATGTTTATAATGGGTTGTTTGGTCGTGTCTATCTGTTGTTGCCTTTTTTTCTTCTTGTTTCTATTCTTCTTCATTTCAGACTGAAATGACGCTTGTCCAGCCCATTAAAATAAAACTGGCTGATAAAAGGATGGGGAGCCTTACATAATAGAAAATGGAGGGGGGGGGGCGGACGGATGGTCGTGCATAAAGCGCTTGACTGTTGACCTTAAGGCTCCGGGGTTTGATCTTCAATTAATTTTTCAGGTCACGGTTAAAGCTCATTTCATGTGTCCTGTGGTGCCTCCGTAGTGATTGCCTTATCGGATGTGGTGAAGATAAAAGAAGGGTACGACAAAAAACCGTCCCACGGTGGTTCACATCAGTGGTTCTCAAACGTTTTTCGCGACTGTACCCAGAAGGTTACGAAAGTATGTCAGGGGGTACCTCAAAGGTTACGAAAGTATATCAGGGGGTACCTCAAAGGTTGCGAAAGTATATCAGGGGGTACCTCAAAGGTTACGAAAGTATATCAGGGGGTACCTCAAAGGTTACGAAAGTATATCAGGGGGTACCTCAAAGGTTACGAAAGTATGTCAGGGGGTACATCAAAGGTTACGAAAGTATGTCAGGGGGTACCTCAAACAAGCAAGTCGCAAAGAGTAAAATATTGTCTTATAATTTAAAATATACAACTCGTGGAGATTTTATTACACATAGTTCTACGGATGTTTTTTTTTTTTAAATTTCTTTATGGCAACATTCTCTGCGGTCTTAAGGAAAAAGGGCAAGTGGTCAATAGCTCAGAAATTGCGTGGTAAGCCACAGCAGCTTAAAAAACTCTTACTTCATGTCGCTACCCTATGCATTGATTTACTTTCTGTCTGGGCTAATATCAAACGAAGACGGCAGGGGACAGATTCATTGAGTCTATTTTAAGCAACTTATCTGAAGGGGGGGGGTGTTTAGGAATGAAAAAGAAGCAGCGCTTTTATATAGGTATTGAATGTTTTAGAGACTTAGGGTATGTGTCAAGACAGTGGGGGGGAGGGGGAAGGAGAAAAGGAAGTCAAAAAGAAGAATTATTGTCTGATAGAGAATTTGAAAATGGGAAAACAATAAAGTTGTTCAGCTAGAGCAGCAATGATGAACAGAATAACTTCATTCCTTAATGCACTGACAATTAGTCGTTTTAGTTGCGGGAATTGACAATTAAAGTCCAGATTGACTCATTGTCTGTTACATACTTGTAGTACCGTTTTAACATTTTCATTAACATATTAATTATAAAAGTAGTATGTGTTACAAGAGAATATACTTTAGTTGTTCAATTATTATTATTTTTTTTTTGCTCACTGAAGAGAATCATTACATTACGTCATTGTTAAATACGGAAAAAATATGGAGTACATTGCTCATGGAGCACTGGGAAGGGGAGGGGTGTGGGGAAGGGAGGGTAGACCCAGGTCATTCTTTACGCTAAGACTACCACGAAATCAGTTATCAATGATTTAACACTTTCTTCCTTTGTACTGTACTTTTGTATTATCTCAGAGATTGAATTTTTGGAAACGGAGCTGTGTGTAAGTGTGTGTGTCTGTGTGTGTGTGTGTGTCTCTGTGTGTGTGTCTGTGCGTGTGTGTGTCTGTGTGTGTGTGTCTGTGTGTGTGTGTGTCTGTGTGTGTGTGTGTCTGTGTGTTTAGCAATAAATGTCAGTCGGACGGGGCTAACATCAGATAAGAGTGTGTGTGTGTCTCTCTGTCTCTGTGTGTGTATGTGTTTAATGCGATGGTCTGTTCCATCAAGGAGCAGGTAACCCTTTTCTATCCCCCCTCTCTATTTATTTATCTGTTTGTCTTACTTCGACCAAAATCTTACACAAATAAAAAAAAGTTTGAATGGATCTATTCTCAATCAGTGAATGCTTTGCTGCTAAGTTAGTCATTGATTAATCAATAACTTTACAAATCAGTTAGTCAAATTAATCCGACTCCCCCCCCCCCGATAACGTGTAGAGAGACATGTTATATCAGGCCGAAACGACCAAGAGTGATAAAGCACACACATGGCTATTGTTGATAAAAAAAATGTGTGATAACTGAGCTTCATGAAGTATCGACACTGTCATTGAGTGAAGATCTTGTTGTTATTGTTGTTTTGTTTTATTTTAAATCTTGTCACAGTTGAGAGACGTGTGTTATTAGACGAATGATAATATCAGAGATAACTGGTCATCCATTGTGCTTATCAACATGTCATCAACTGGTCATCAGTGCAATATCGTAACCAAAAAATTAAATTTCAAAAACAAAACAAACAGTAAACAGTCAGGGGTGTGTCCTAGACAGATCAAGAAGATTGTGCAAGCACCGTCTCCCCCCCCCTCCGGCCACCCCGCCCCTTTACCGAAAAGGGGGGGGGGTCCATTATTGTATATCAATTTCATTCATTGTTGTGTGGTCTAAAAAACAGTCTTGTGAATAACCAATGGAGGAACCCTAAACTTAATTATGTATGTGAACCCCTCCCCCCCCTCACCCCCAAGGACGTCGAGACTTTTCAGTGGGCTATTTTTATTTTGGAATCCTATAGACAAAACCTTACTGGACGGCCCATCATAGCCTCCTGTATAGTCTGTCTACCTCACTGTGTATGTTTTGATAGTCTGTCTACCTCACTGTGTATGTATTGATAGTCTGTCTACCTCACTGTGTATGTATTGATAGTCTGTCTACCTCACTGTGTATGTATTGATAGTCTGTGTTATGTATTGATAGTCTGTCTACCTCACTGTGTTATGTATTGATAGTCTGTCTACCTCACTGTGTATGTATGGATAGTCTGTCTACCTCACTGTGTATGTATTGATAGTCTGTCTACCTCACTGTATGTATTGATAGTCTGTCTACCTCACTGTGTTATGTATTGATAGTCTGTCTACCTCACTGTGTATGTATTGATAGTCTGTCTACCTCACTGTGTATGTATTGATAGTCTGTCTACCTCACTGTGTATGTATTGATAGTCTGTCTACCTCACTGTGTTATGTATTGATAGTCTGTCTACCTCACTGTGTTATGTATTGATAGTCTGTCTACCTCACTGTGTTATGTATTGATAGTCTGTCTACCTCACTGTGTATGTATTGATAGTCTGTCTACCTCACTGTGTATGTATTGATAGTCTGTCTACCTCACTGTGTATGTATTGATAGTCTGTCTACCTCACTGTGTTATGTATTGATAGTCTGTCTACCTCACTGTGTTATGTATTGATAGTCTGTCTACCTCACTGTGTATGTATTGATAGTCTGTCTACCTCACTGTGTATGTATTGATAGTCTGTCTACCTCACTGTGTATGTATTGATAGTCTGTCTACCTCACTGTGTTATGTATTGATAGTCTGTCTACCTCACTGTGTTATGTATTGATAGTCTGTCTACCTCACTGTGTATGTATTGATAGTCTGTCTACCTCACTGTGTTATGTATTGATAGTCTGTCTACCTCACTGTGTATGTATTGATAGTCTGTCTACCTCACTGTGTATGTATTGATAGTCTGTCTACCTCACTGTGTTATGTATTGATAGTCTGTCTACCTCACTGTGTTATGTATTGATAGTCTGTCTACCTCACTGTGTTATGTATTGATAGTCTGTCTACCTCACTGTGTATGTATTGATAGTCTGTCTACCTCACTGTGTATGTATTGATAGTCTGTCTACCTCACTGTGTATGTATTGATAGTCTGTCTACCTCACTGTGTTATGTATTGATAGTCTGTCTACCTCACTGTGTTATGTATTGATAGTCTGTCTACCTCACTGTGTATGTATTGATAGTCTGTCTACCTCACTGTGTATGTATTGATAGTCTGTCTACCTCACTGTGTATGTATTGATAGTCTGTCTACCTCACTGTGTTATGTATTGATAGTCTGTCTACCTCACTGTGTTATGTATTGATAGTCTGTCTACCTCACTGTGTATGTATTGATAGTCTGTCTACCTCACTGTGTTATGTATTGATAGTCTGTCTACCTCACTGTGTATGTATTGATAGTCTGTCTACCTCACTGTGTATGTATTGATAGTCTGTCTACCTCACTGTGTTATGTATTGATAGTCTGTCTACCTCACTGTGTTATGTATTGATAGTCTGTCTACCTCACTGTGTTATGTATTGATAGTCTGTCTACCTCACTGTGTATGTATTGATAGTCTGTCTACCTCACTGTGTTATGTATTGATAGTCTGTCTACCTCACTGTGTATGTATTGATAGTCTGTCTACCTCACTGTGTATGTATTGATAGTCTGTCTACCTCACTGTGTTATGTATTGATAGTCTGTCTACCTCACTGTGTTATGTATTGATAGTCTGTCTACCTCACTGTGTTATGTATTGATAGTCTGTCTACCTCACTGTGTATGTATTGATAGTCTGTCTACCTCACTGTGTATGTATTGATAGTCTCTCTACCTCACTGTGTATGTATTGATAGTCTGTCTTCACATTCATGTGAATCTTTTATAACCATATTTATGTGTACACAAATGCAAAAATTACCATGGTCGTATTATTATCGGATACGAGGCACGGGCTAAAGTGTTTGAGGGGTGGGGGGGTGGGGTGGGTCCCCGCTGATCGGTTGTCTGGGTCGACAATACGTCCCATGAAACCCAATTCATCGATGAGGTGTTCTAATCTCTCGATCTTACAACAACAAAAACAACTACAATAGCAACAAGGAGCGCTGTTACTGGAAATTTTCAAAATTTTAAACTGTTAGTTGACATTGCTGCGGGTTTAAACTGTTGTTGACATTGCTGCGGGTTTCAGAGGCACAGCGGGGGGGGGGGGGGGTCGTTGGACGCAGGGGTTACAAACACGTGACACGCATCATAGATATCGGGCGGCCCACAATTATATCGACACGGTGTCACCCTTGTCTGTATATAAGAATGCCTCTGCGGTTGCTATGTAGTGATTTAAAAAAAAAATCTTTGTTCATATCTGCATCAGTTAATAACATTTGTTTTACACAATAGAGTGGCTGCAATGTCAAAAACCTTTGATAGTCTTAGCGTGCATCTTATAAATGACGACTAAACCACCTCACCTTACCAATGAAATCTCCTATTTATTTTTAACAATGACGTATTGTATTTTTCTATTCAGTGTACAAAAAATAAATAAATGTATGAATAATTCCTTGTTACACAAAATAATTTATAATTACTACTAAACATAAATATGTATTTAGAAAATTCTCCTAATTGGTTATCGGGGCCGTTGAAGTGTAAAATTCACCTGTTTCTATAACCTCGGCATATGAAGGGATTGTGTGGTTTAACACAACGCCCAGCCGCCTTTACTCCCTCAACTTAAAGTCAGGTACCCAATAAAAACTGTGCGGCCTTGGGGGACTTTACACTTGAAAATATTCCTTTGGTTCTCACTGAGGATCTAACCCGGGACATCCATGACGATACAAACATCAGTGATTACACTAACTCTGTATTAGACTCATGAAAAAAAAGAGTCATTAGTACTTATAAAAAGCTGTGAATTAAAGAAGCAATTTTTGCACGTCGTAAATCGAAACTATTACAGCGCATATGCTAAATATTGTAAAGAAACTCTGAGTGAGAATACAAAAGCAGTTGTGACAACATAAAAGAAACTATAAATATACTGAAGCAGCTGTGACAACGTAAAAGCAGCTCTGAGAAAACTGGAGCAGTTTTGACAACGTAAAGGAAACTATAAATATACAGGAGCAGTTGTGACAACGTAAAGGAAACGATAAATATACAGGAGCAGTTGTGACAACGTAAAGGAAACTATAAATATACAGGAGCAGTTGTGACAACGTAAAGGAAACGATAAATATACAGGAGCAGTTGTGACAACGTAAAGGAAACTCTGAGGACACAAACAACAATCATGCATCGTAAAACGCCGCGATACTTATTTTCAAAGCCAAAGACAATAAAGTTAAGAAAAAGATATGCCGTTTTTTTTTTTTACGTTCGATTTTAACATTAATTATAATTCTTCCTTCCAGCAATAAATGCGAATGATACAATGTAAGTTTCAGGACATAAAATAGATGCGCGGAGCAAAGTTTCTCTATGTTATTCGCTTGCAAAATAATCGATAAATCTCAATCTATATTAAGTTCTTGTATATCTTTTTTTTTTGTCCTTACGTTCATGTAATTTTTACGAAATGTTCTTTTTGTTAATTACTTAAGTGCACTTAATTAAAAGGTTGCTAACTTTTATGTATTCAAGGTAAGCCACCCGTTTATCGAAGGGAAATAAATGCGGTTTACTACTCGAAATTAGCCATTCTGTGTTTTCATTATATGACAAGTGTAAAGTTTATTTATGCTAAACGTTAGTTCACCGAGATATTAAACATATTTAGATTGTTTAAGCTTCACCAAATTTATACGCTGAAGGATGAAACAATGTTATAATAAAATCAAGAAATTAGATAACTATTTTAATGTTATACATTCAAATGTTAACCTTTATTTGCAGGACAGGGCCGCGACGTACTTGACAATAGGGCCGCACAACAATAGGGCCGCACAATAATTGGGCGCACAACAATAGGGCGCACAACAATTGGGCGGCGGGCGGCATCTGAGAGGCGGCCAAATCTCATTTCAAGGAGACAGCCGCTGTTCTGAATAGAGAAACTATGATAATGATGGTAAACTATGAAATAAGGAAGTCAACAGTCAATGGTTTATTTCAACCATGGAAGTTAGACGTGGGGCATGGCGATATTAGGGGTGACAAACAATTCAACAATTTACACCAGGGCGGCCGATATGCTAGGCGCGGATTGCATAGAGAGACCTACTAAAATAATATATATTTTACTCTAGAAGAGTTATATATATATATATGTGACGTGTAGATTTTGTGTAGAATTAACCCCCACCCCCTCCCGTGTACTAACGCCCCATCCTAACGGTCATCCTACACATTCCAGGTTCACCGCTGGGTCGAGGTCCCAGCAGTTAAAATATTTTGTAGTAACGTTTGCCACGCCCCCCCCCCGACCGTAGCTTGACCTGATGTTTTGACAGGATGCTAGTGACCTTAGACTTTTTATTTAGTACGGTGCTGACAGTCATATGAGTTGGACGTAGTTAGAGTAGTGTAGGTAGTTTGAGTTCGGTGTAGTAGTTGTAGATTGTAGTGTAGTAGTAGACGTAAAGACATAACTAGACAAGGACTTATGTTATATATTGTATATCTATTCATCTATGTTAGTAACCATTAAAGTATATATTTTGTGTTGGTAGACCAAGCGTTGGCGTTGATATATTAGTATACATATATATGTTGTGGCTGTGTAAAGTATAAAGAAACATTCACAACGTCACATATTTGATTCACAACGTTACATGTCAGATACACTACGTAACATATATATATATATATATATATATGTATGTATATATATATATATATATATATATTAGGGTGTCCTAAAAATGCTCGAAAAATTTTTTTTTTAAATCTTTGGTGTCTCACCCCCTGAAATGTGTCTCTTGGGTACAATGAGTGAATTGGTGAAGTTGTAGCTCATTTGAACATAATTTAGAGGTCCCCCAAGAGCTTTTAAAATTCCAGTATTAGGCCAACATAAAAATCCAGACGAATCATGGCTCAAATAATTTGCAGTTTTTGCATGCCATAGTTGAATAAAATGAAGTTTAAATATACTTATATTTATCTCATTGCTACCATTAACTAGAGTTGAAATTGTGTAATTCTTAATTAGAAAATGTAATAAATGCTAGAAAACATATAAAATACCTAATGTGCAAAATTTAAGCAATGTGCATATTTTTTGAAGATTTAATTTTTTAAAACTAAGCATGCTAAATTGTCAGGCATCATATCACCAAAAGTTGCTGCAGTGCTGGACAGAACGAACACCAGCATTAGAAAATCAACAATGATACTTGCATCCGCATTCAACGAAGCTGGTGTTCCGACATCTGACACAGTATTTTCCAAGAGCATAATGCATCGTCATCGCAAGCTTTGTTGTCAACAAGCTGCAGCATGCATAAAAGAAGACTATATTCCCACAAAATCAATTGTACATTGGGATGGTAAGCTATTGCCCGATGTTACCGGACATGTTACCAACAACGGCGATCGATTACCTGTCCTGCTCTCGTCACTTGTCGATGGCACTACAAAGCTTCTTGGTGTTCCCAAGTTAGCATCCGGGTCAGGATGGGTAGCTGCTGATGCAGTATATGAACATATCAAATCATGGAAGTGCGAATCTATGGTCATCGGCATGTGCTTCGACACTACGGCTTCCAATACTGGAAGACTCAATGGAGCTTGCACTCTGTTAGAAGTAGCCCTGGGACGTAATCTATTATAAATGGCATGCCGTCATCACATGTTGGAACTACTCCTTTCCTATGCATTCAATGTTTGTCTTGGACCATCCACTGAACCAGAGATTTTGTTTTTTAAGAGGTTTCGAGAAAAATGGCCAGAATTAAACCACACACCCGAGGCCAGATCCGCCCCTTTGATAATCGTGTCTGATTCGATTAAAGAATTTATCAAATGTCATCTTGAGGTCAGTCATTCACGTGATGATTATTTAGAATTTCTTCTGCTTGCTGCACAAATGGTTGGGTTGGAGGTTGATGTCAGCATTCGCAAACCTGGTGCCTAACATAGGGCAAGGTGGATGGCGAAAGCAATCTATGCATTGAAAATCGAACTATTGTTTGCAGGCAACGAAACCATCTTTCAGTTAACAGCTCGAGAATTACAAGGTATTCAGCGCTTTAATCGGTTTACCATATCTGTTTATCTTCAATCATGGTTTTCATGCAGGCTCACCGCAGATGCACCTGTGAATGATATCTTGTTGATACAGCGTTTATACGAATTTGATGATGCTGTTCTTCGATCGACTGGATTGGAAATGATGGTGCGTCACTCGTGGTACTTGAGTCCGGAACTGTCGACGCTTTCGTTATTTTCAACCCTTTTGTCGGACAAAGAAAAACTGGCCTTGTTCGGACAATGCAATCAGAACGTGGACCGCATCTCATAAAAAGACTACCAAAAAGTGTTGTTGATTTGCGTGCTCTACCACATTTTTTGAAACATCCAACATTGATGCCAGTTTTCTAGATGTTCCTATTGAAGCCTGGTCAGATACACCATCTTTTAAAGTTGCAGCAGATTTTGTAAAGAATCTGGCTTGTATCAATGACTCTGCAGAGCGAAGTGTAGCATTGATACAAAATTTCAAAGACAGTATCAGTAAGGATGAAGAACAAAGACAATTTTTGCTGCAAGTGGTTGAAAAAACATCGGAAAAATTGTGCAGAGTGTAATCGTGAACAGCTGGCTAAAATTTAAATTTGAAGAACTTATTAAAATTTTTGTCTACCATACAGTACAAAGTACAAAATAAATAGCAGGAATGCTTATTTGCATTGCTTATTATTATTATTTTTCAAGCAGATTGACATTGATTCAAGAATTACCTTGACAAAATGAATAAAACTCTGTTTTTCATAATGTTTTACTTAAATTTCAAATTTAAAAATATAAAACATTCAAGATTTATATATTTTGTTTCATTTAATATTATAAACAATACTAAGCATCAATTTGTTACTTAATATATCAGTTTCGCATATAAAGCAACACTAACGCTGTATTAGATTTGACCGCGAATTATTTTACACCAAAATCTGGAACTTTAAACCTCTTGGGGGACCTCTAAACATTGTCCAAATGAGCTGAAATTTTGCAGGTTAACTACTGTTACCATACAGACATATTCTGTGGGGTGAGACATCAACATTTCAAAACTTCATTTTTTTGGGACACCCTAATATATATATATATATATATATATATATATATATATATATATATATATATATATATATATATATATATATATATTTAAAAGCAAGAAAAAATTGTAAATATTTATTTCATTTTGTAAAAGGTGGGCCATTGATTTGTAGTCCGGTAAATGTCAACAATGATCATGTTATCAGTTAACATGACACCGCCTACGACGTTATCAACATTTAACAGTCTAAAAGAGATTTTGCAAATAAGCACAAAAAACAACAATGTTCATTATTTTTTATTATTTTCCATCAATTGCAACTATGACGGAATATATGTACGTTTTGTACAGCATAGTTATTTAAAAGCTTGTGCTGTGAGTGGACAAGGTTGATACGATTTTGTAAGCTTGCTTATTTCTGTGTTTATGATGTTTTGAGATCAGCCGTAGGCACATGTATTCATAGAGTCCCAAACATATAACTACCAAACATATAACTGCCGAACAAATAATTACCGCTTCACAATTAGAGATATGGGTGATGGCATGCACACAAGCCTAGTTGGTTTTGCCGAAATTTAACAAAGAAGCGGGCAGCGTCACACGATAGTTGGTACATAGTCTCTACAGAGGATCAGGGACCACGGGATTCTTTTTCATGCATTCATGCAAGTCCCTGAAAGGATGAGTTGTTTATCTCTTAGAACTTATAGACCACTAATGAAACGGTTTTCGCAGTACCCTCCTTTCATGTCTACCATAGCCTATAGTGCAATGGCCATGAAGGCACCACGGGAGACATTAGTAGATGACTAAGACTGGCAGAAGCCGGAAACCGTAACCTACAGCATGAAGATTCGGCTCGCTACCAAAATGCCACCCAGCCACCAACCCTTTGACTTAAGAGACCTCCCCCCTAATTATAGAAGGGACCTATTCCCCCATTAGTATATCGGGTATCTTCCCGCCCCCTCCCCCCTCAGTCAGCTGAGCAATATGGGGTCCCGATCTGTTTACGCGCCACTACTTTTCAATTTTCATACGCAAAAGATTAATTACATTTTTTTTAGCAATTTGATGACGATTCACAGTTTTTTTGAATCGCAGAAATACACCGATAGTTATTGATAGAAGAAAATACTCAAATAAATATGATTGTGTATATATATAGGGGTATCCAATTACTATAATACATCAATCGAAAATATAAATTTACGAATGCGAAATGAGATGCTAAATAAATGCAGGTTGATAATGATATCGAGTTTTCTTCATGTCGACAGTGGGACAGATGGCCGAGTGGTGTAGATGCTCGAGTGCCGACCTTAGAATCCTAGGTTCGATCTTCAGTGAGAAATAAGGAATTTTTTTTTCCTAGTGCAAGTTGGTTAACGTCCCATAAATCCACCACCAAGCTTTAAATAACCAGCTGATTAAAGTTGTGCCAACCACACAATATGCGAGATTATGGAAACAGATGAATTCTACACTTCATCTGCCCCGATGAGCCCTTTAGGATTATGTCTACGTAAACAATATATTTCTATTTAGGGAACTTAACAAGCCCGCATAATCAATATTTGTCTATTAAGGTAATTTTAATTTTTCATGTCTACAGCAACAATATTTGTCTACATACATATCTCTTAAAACCTTATTTACAAAATTGATTCTCATGAGTTAAAATATATATTTTAAATAAGGTGATGCATTGTATAATAGCCACATTCTAGCCTCTCGGCCAAATGTCACATACCTTCACGTTTTATTGCACCTCGTAAACTTACTGCTAATTTTTTGTATTGGCTTCTATTAAGATGTCCATCTCATTTTCAACAAGACATTTTAAATCCTCACATCTTCAACGAAACTTTGTCCTGTGTTTAAAACATTCATCCGAATCAAAGTGTTTAATTATCCGAGAGCCGTTGGGAATTCCCTCAGTAAAAGAAGAAAACTGGAAGAGAAAAATTAAAAGATCCAAAAAAGCTGTCACGGTTGAACAAATCGATTATTTCCTCGGCTTGTCTCGCTTGAAGAAAACGGCTGAAAAACGGACACAACCCAAAACATGCAGACACCAAAAACCCAGAACTCGCAGACAGGACTTGTCGGCCGTCGCGAAAACTTCACCAGGAAATGCCACGGTTGTCTTTCTTGAATTCTCGTCTCTTCTGGCACTTGGACCGCGAGCCGCGGGCGCGGGTTGCGCGCGTGTGTGTGTGGGGTGGGGGCGTGATTTGTTGTGCCGCATGTGAGGAGTGAGGTGGTTACAAATGATGGGGGGGGGAGCGGTGGAAGGATAGAGATGCTGGGGGAAGGGGGGAGGAAGGGCGTGAAAGGGTGTTAGGGAGTGGGCAGGGAAAGAATTAAAAAAAAATAAAAGTGGACAGTTGAAAAAGTGTCATGTTGACCTGGTGGCTTCAGGGCAGATAGGGCCCCAATGTTTGTCTGTGGCAGAGAGTGTTATGGGCCGCCCGGGGGGGGGGGGAGAGAGGGTAAAAGTGGAAGTGTTTGATAAAGGAGAAATGGAGAGGTGTTATTAGCTTCTTATGGAATCTGGCAAATTGTCTTTGACACATGTTAATTATTTCATTAGAAGGTTTCTGTTTTTGCCCCTCATTGCCTGCATGTCCCGGATGTTTGTTAAGACACCCCCTACCCGCACCCCCCCCCGTTCATTTCAATTTAGTTATAGCATGTTGTTTTAACAGTAGAGATATACGTGAATGTATTCTGGAGTAGGAGTTATCTATCTATCTATCTATCTATCTATCTATCTATCTATCTATCTATCTATCTATCTATCTATCTATCTATCTATCTATCTATCTATATACCTATCTATCTATCTATCTACCTATCTATCTATCTATATATCTAAGCCATATCATATTTTCCCTTTTTTAAACTTTTTTTTAATAATATCATATTGTTATATCATTAAACAAAATTTTAATACATTAAAATCTCATTAATATGATAAAAGAAATATCTGTTATTCTTTACATTAGAAACACATTTCTTTTTTCAAGTTGGGATTATTGATATCTCCTATAACTAGAGTTTACATTAATCACATTGGATTAATAATTAGTATTCATTAACAGTGTTACTTAATTATGGATGTCTCTTTCATGCGTTATTACAATTTTCACAACGACAATACATCAACTTCCGATATAATGTGATATATAAAAAGTTATAAATAAGCTATTGCAAAAAATTATTTAAACTATTAGCTTTAATATACTGTTTAATGCAATTCAAGCTTTCCTTTTAAGATTTATGTCTTACTGATTGTCTAGTTACGGATTTGATTTATTTTGACATTTTTTAGTCTATGTTTCTTTGCAGCCAGTTTGGTTTGTTTATCAGGGCGATCAATAATCGTAAGCCCCCATCGGACCGAAATTCAGATTCCTACGAACCTCGCAAATTCCGTATGTATTTTGCTGCAGTGAATTCGTATGTATTAATATCAACGATTTTCTCTTCGGATTAATGTTTGTTAGCAGCCGTTTATGTTCGTTTACTTTCGTACAAACTACACCTGCGTAAAATAACGTTTTATATGCAGTGAAACATTTACGGAATTTGCGAGGTCT
Organism: Bulinus truncatus; assembly: GCA_021962125.1. Taxonomy (NCBI): domain Eukaryota; kingdom Metazoa; phylum Mollusca; class Gastropoda; family Planorbidae; genus Bulinus; species Bulinus truncatus. The sequence continues at coordinate 2,294,076 of JAGDYQ010000005.1, read as the reverse complement.
AGATGCCGGAATTTCCGACCTGTGGAAGCCTACCTTTAAGGTCTCAAATACACCTTGCATTATAGTGGCCATTAAAATAGTCTCCGATATTTCAGCCCCAAATTGAACACTTCAGTTGCTATTCAGTTGTTGTGATACTGTCAGATAATCATTTTCTATTAACCCTGCGTTATTTTAAAAAAAAATAATAATTAAACATTAATGGGAATACCCGATTGTTAAAAATTCGTATACTACACACATACACACACACACACGTAAACACATGCATACCTACACATACACACACACACACGTAAAACGCATGCATACCGACACATAGACACGTACTGAGTGTCAACTATATAAGATGTTCCCGTGTACCACGTGATGGCTAATTCACAACCTTTAACCCCTTGTAGCGGGAGATCAAGTGATTAAATCCTTCCTATTAGTGAGCACATTAAACCCTTACCTCTCTGCTCTCGGGGTTAAAGTTCATCAGGACGTTTGTCTTAAAAATATGATCACAGGCTATATAGACGGCTGCGTAGTGTTCCACTGAGACAAGGAAGGACAATCAGGTTCAAAGATCATTAATGGCCGAATATTTGCAAATCGGCAGATTTTACTATAAATTTGAAAGGCCCTTAGATCTTTATATCGGACCCTCTATAACATAAGAACGGCTCTGAATATGGTGATTGGATCCCTATAACGTAAGAACGGCTCTGATTATGGTGATTGGATCCCTATAACGTAACAACAGCTCTGAATATGGTGATTGGATCCCTATAACGTAAGAACGGCTCTGAATATGGTGATTGGATCCCTATAACGTAAGAACGGCTCTGAATATGGTGATTGGATCCCTATAACGTATGAACGGCTCTGAATATGGTGATTGGATCCCTATAACGTATGAACGGCTCTGAATATGGTGATTGGATGTCAAAGTTTCAAACTAATACTATGACTCCTGTTTTACTTCACGCATACATTTCTAATTTGACTTCGCTGACAGAAAGGAAACAATAAGATCTGTCACCAGTCAGTTGAACTAGTAAAACTCTTAAGTACCCTCTCTGCTCTCGGGGTTAAAGTTCATCAGGACGTTTGTCTTAAAAATATGATCACAGGCTATATAGACGGCTGCGTAGTGTTCCACTGAGACAAGGAAGGACAATCAGGTTCAAAGATCATTAATGGCCGAATATTTGCAAATCGGCAGATTTTACTATAAATTTGAAAGGCCCTTAGATCTTTATATCGGACCCTCTATAACATAAGAACGGCTCTGAATATGGTGATTGGGAGGCGTAGTGACGGACATTTCTATGACACAAAACTAATTGTCTGAATCGTTCTTATGGAAAGGCACACTTCGTTACCGCATAGGGCCCACAGTGACCTAAAGCAGGGGTCGGCAACTTTTTGAGGCGGAAGAGCCAAAAGTTAAAATTTGCATTTTTCTGTTTTTAAAGAGCCACTAAAATTTTTGGTTCAATATTATGGTATTTGATTAGGCCGCAATTTGACATCGAAAGAGCCGCAACTTGACCTCGAAAGAGCCGCATCCGGCTCGCGAGCCGCAGGTTGCCGACCCCTGACCTAAAGTCATTTTTATTTAATCTGGTATTTATAAAGGCCAAATACAGTGTAGATTTTTAAAAATTAAACCGGACACTAATAAGCTCCCCGACAGGTACTTTTACAAAGCGCCAAAGCTTTGAAATATAAACAGCTGAAAAACAGCCATTTTTTAAAAGTGAAAAGTAATGTCAATATTTACTTTACTTTTGTATTAAATGCGTTTTTTTTGTGTAAGCGTAACATAAAATGTTGAAACCGCCAATAAAAACCACCAAATCCGCCAGTGAGTACAACCTCCCGCCAAAGTCCAAAAAAAAACAAACTTCCCTAATTGGCGGGAAAAAACTCAATCTGGCAACAATGAAACAAATTGGACATTATGTTGTAATGTCTTACTTGTTTATTCCGCTTTAACTATTGGCAGGGTAACGACCAATTCAGTGCCTGGTCAATACTTACAATGACCGGAAGAGACGATGAGAATCATTTCTGGTGCGAGTGTTCAAGCCATGTCGCCAGGGGAAGTGGAGTGCCATTGATAAATGTGTTTGGGAATCAACGAGCCAGATTGTTTCCTGCTGGACGGATATCAAATTCGTTTTATCATAGCTCACTTGTCCACCTTTATCACCAGATCTTGCGTCGCGCTACATCATGACTCACTTGTCTACCTCTATCGCGAGACCTTGCGTCGCGCTACATCATGACTCACTTGTCTACCTCTATCATCAGACCTTGCGCCCCGCTTCCCCTGGGTGGCGTTCATGTGTTATTCATTATTCACATTTTGTTGTCTCTCTGAAGTAGCCTTGTCCTCCATGTTTTTCATGTTCGTAGTTCAGCTACACAAATAGTCTGATACACACACACACACACACACACACACCCACCCACACACACACACACACACACAGAGAGAGACATCCTACAGACTTTTCTCCGTCACTACTAAGTCAAGTCACTCAGAAATGAAGGCGTTGATTTGTGAACTTTAATAGGACACATTTGAAAAAGACGATCATACATTATTTCGTAGAATCTAACAAGATAATATTTACATACAGGGGCGGATTTAGGGGGGGGGGGACGTTACCGCAAATTTACGAAATACATCATTAAATTATCGAAATATGTTTTGTTCTAAGACCAATTTTCAACAATGGAAAACAGTTTTTAAAATTAGATATTGCTCAAGTCAGACGTTGATCAACACTGCACAAGACAGACGCTGCTCTGCTCGATGACTTAAGACAGACGCTGCTCTGCTCGATGACTTAAGACAGACGCTGCTTAGTCCTATGACCTAAGACAGACGCTGCATAGTCCAATGAATTAAAGACAGACGCTGCTAAGACTGATGACTTAAGACATACGCTGCCTAGTTCGTAACTGCTCACATAAGACACTGTTTCAGATAGACACTGCTCACTTAAATAAAAGTATAATCTTTATATCTAACATTCACCCGAATATTCATTCTCGCCGTTTATCGGTTATTCTGTTAATTTTAAATCTAAAAGTACTTTCTGACTGTGAAATTAAAAAAAAATCCTAGAAGAAAACTTTATCCCCCCCCCTCCTTTCCCGTAAGTTACTAAAGTACACACCAGTCTAATAGTGCCAAACTTCCTAACAATATCAACCCCAATGAACGTTTGTACCTTTTTCCCCCCACCATTACCTTCGGAGTTATCTGTTTACATTAGGTTGTCTCCCCATGTCTTCATGGCCCCCACACTCGCTCAGTGTGGATCTGTTTCTACTAAATCACATTTGATGAACGAGTCTTCTGTTGAATTAATTTATGTCGTCTTAGTTGTTTCTTTTTATTTTTTAATCCGATGAACGAAGCCAACAAAATGTCAACACCTTTTTGGGTAAGAATTAATAGGAAACACACAAATTAACTTGTCATCAATGTTTCTATCTTGCATTTAAAAAAAAAAAATTCAGTAAGGTTTATGCTTTCATTATATGTGCGCATGCGCAGCGCCTTTAGTTTACCATAACCATTAGCTGCGTTGGCCGGATCAAGAGCAAATGGGGGGGGGGGGGGGGGGTGAGAGCTTCAATGAAACAATATAACTTAGACGTAAACGTCATTAGTGCGAACGAGCGGGGACAATCAGAGCGAGGGCCGCATCGAACAGCCTGAGGGCAGCGCGGGCTGCACCAAACAGCCTGACGGGCAGAGTTCAAACTTGGCTGATTAAATCACATACTGGTTAAATATAAATATGCGTTCAGCTACTGTACTGAAGTATAAATCAACCCTCCCAAAGTCCCTCCCGTTGATCTAGACTACGACCGAAGTCAACACTTAGTCACTGGTAAAGCAGCTCACAGTGTTTCGTGACGAACACACCCACTTTAGTTGCGTGAAACAATACAAATATGGCCACGCAATACTTGTTTTAAAATATTTAAACATTGTTCAATGACAACTTTTGTGTTTTTTATTTAAAAAAAAATTTTTTTATAAACATTCTATGTCATTAAATAATTAAGTAACACGTTTTTTTTTTTTAAAATAAACTTTATTAAAACATAATTTCATTTAGGCCTAATTAATAAATGAACAAACTGTCCCCCCCCATAAGCTTTCAACGCCCCTCCCTCATTGGTTGAAGTAATCGCTCCCTCCCACCACCCCCGAATGGTTTCACCCCTCCTACGACCACTTTGATGATATTTAGAATTAGAATTATTTCCAGAACTGATATTTCTATTTTATACTTAAGTTCGACAGAGGACACATGGCAGACGGGTGAAATATATGAAAATCAAACATTTTGACAATCAGTCCCAGCTAGTATGATATTAGATCGCATATCTTATACGCACTGATGAAACTGTTTTTTTATTGTGCTTTTCTTTAATCACCCCCGTGGCCTATAGTGCAATGGTCATGGAGGCACCACTGGAGAAATATCGAGGACTTCTTTCACCATGACCTGAAATATGCATTGGTCTCCATGGAAGTTCGAACCCATAACCCACTTGTAGACAGTTGAGCGCTTTACCGAACGATTATCCTATCCTTATTTTGTAAAGGCTGTGAAATGGCGTAGTAATTATATCGTAAACATCATAAAAGCAAGTTTTATTTAAAAAATTAGCAGATTTTATTGAGGAAACAATTCTATTAACTGATAAAAAAAAGAAAAAAGTTTATTAAAATTTCAAAATTCCGTCTGACGTGTTAATAAAAAGTTGTTTATGAACTGAGTAATAAGTTCAATAAAATGTTCAGATTCTATATTTTTGCAACACATATTAAGAATGTAACTGAATAAGTTACGTAGAAATATTTTGGCCAAAAAAAATTTTCCACTCCTCACTGTCTTAAGAGCCTCGTTTTATTATTGTATATAAGCTCGACATTTGGGCACAAAAACTTGCCAGTTACAATGATTGACTTCCGGGTCAATAGCCATAAGAGTAGGGCAAGTTCGGACTTTTCCAAATCCATAATAACAATTGATATACCGCTGGCAGTCTATACGTGGGTACGGAATAATCACATCGCCTGTTTTGCCTTTACAAAGCGCAGTCGCCACTGAGGAAAACATTTCAAAATGCATTCATAAGTTATTAAGATGACATAATGTGAAGCAATAATCAAACAGTGGCACATAAGAAACCGAACTTATAATTTTTTCATGTTTAATCATAAAAAAAAGAATTAATTACTATTTTAACAGCAAAAATATTAAAATCATATTCATCAATACAACCAATCATCAATACATTCATTCATCAATACATTCATTCATCAATACATTCATTCATCAATACATCCATTCACCAATACATCCATTCATCAATACATCCATTCATCAATACATTTATTCATTAATACATCCAATAATCAATACATCCATTTATCAATACATTCATTCATCAATACATTCAATCATCAATACATTCATTCATAAAATACATTAATTCATCAATACATCCATTCATCATTACATCCATCCATCAACACATCCATTCATCAACACATCCATCCATCAATACATTCATTCATCAATACATCCATTCATCAATACATTTATTCATAAATACATTTATTCATCAATACATCCATTCATCAATACATCCATTCATCAATACATCCATTCATCAACACATCGATTCATCAATACATTTATTCATCAATACATTCATTCATCAATACATTCAATCATCAATACATCCATCCATCAACACATCCATCCATCAATACATTCATTCATCAATACATCCATTCATCAATACATTTATTCATCAATACATTTATTCATCAACACATCCATCCATCTATACAACCAATCACCAATACATTCATTCATCAATACATTCATTCATCAATACATTCATTCATCAACACATCCATTCATCAATACATTTATTAATCAATACACCCATTCATCAATACATTTATTCATCAACACATCCATCCATCAACATATCCATTCATCAATACATTCATTCATCAATACATCCATTCATCAATGCATTCGTTCATCAACACATCCATTCATCAACACATCCATTCATCAATACATACATTCATCAATACATCCATTCATCAATACATTTATCCATCAACACATCCATCCATCAAAACATCCAGTCATCAATACATCCATTCATCAACACATCCATCCATCAATACATTCATTCATCAATACATTTATTCATCAATACATTCATTCATCAATACATCCATTCATCAATACATTCATTCATCAATACATTCTATCATCAATACATCCATTCATCAATAAATCCATTCCTCAATACATTCATTCATCAATACACTCATTCATCAATACATCCATTCATCAATACATTTATTCATCAATACATTCATTCATCAACACATCCATTCACGAACAAATTAGAAAAGACTGAAAAAAACAACAACACAAAGAACGACGACATATTTTGATATTGATAAAATAATAATTTACCTTCATTCGTGATTTCACGCTCATGTAGTGGTTTCTTATACAATGGAAATGGATGGGTGTACGGCCAAAGAAGTTTTGGATCCTCATTGGGTAATGGTGGATCAACACTGTAAAAGTTGTATTCATAATTATCTATCTATCCATGCATCCATCCATCCTTCCATCTATCTATCTATCTTATCTTTCTAAGGGACTTCACACACGCACACACAATGGTTGCAGTGAGTAGAGTTAAAGCAAGTGAACGCAGTGAGGCCCCCAATACTGAGTCCGATTTCATAATGCAGTCACCCAACCCAGTCAAATTCCATCTTGTAAATTGCCCCCCCCCCCACTTTTCCCTTTTACTTCATTGTTCCATCCTCGTCGAATACAGACCTGCAAGAAAATCATCTTGCTCATTTGACATAAAGTCATGCAACATGTTGCCACCCTGTAATCATCTTGCTGCTTTGACATAAAGTCATGCAACATGTTGCCACCCTGTAATCATCTTGCTCTTTGACATAAGTCATGCAACATGCTGCCATCCTATAATCATCTTGCTCATTTGACATAAAGTCACGCAACATGCTGCCACCCTGTAATCATCTTGCTCTTTGACAAAAGTCATGCAACATGTTGCCACCCTGTAATCATCTTGCTCTTTGACAAAAGTCATGCAACATGCTGCCATCCTATAATCATCTTGCTCATTTGACATAAGTCATGCAACATGCTGCCATCCTATAATCATCTTGCTCATTTGACATAAAGTCACGGGCTCGGGTTCATAATAGCGACTGTCAAAACAGCGAAAAATCTATGAAAATGTGGACATTTGTTTGAATCCTTCCAATAAATCTAAAAGGAATAAATCCGAATTTTAGGTAAAATATTAGCCAAAGTTTTCAAAATACTCTGGAGGGTATACCATATAAACTAACCTTGATATTGCCACCTCGCTAGCACATGTTTCTTGAATAGTTTCAATCAAGTTTTTTGTGGGTTTCCTACAGAATTTTTTTTGTACGTCGTCCATGTCCAATGACCACACCATGACCCCAGCCAAACCATGTCTCTTGGCAAACATCACCTGAATGTGTAAATATTCACATACACTGCATAAGATCTACACATGCGCACTGAAGATATTTTGTACAGATGTTTAATCTTATATGTGTATTATTTTATGATATTAAGATTTTAACATAGAGTCTTTAAATTTTAATATCTTTTGAAATGATACATTTCAAAATATATACAAAAATAAATTGTTCTAAAAAATTGAATTATTTTATTCTCTAAATGTTGACAAAAAAATTAAATGCTTGTTAAATTTTGTGCACTTAAAATTAAACGTGGAAAACTTCAACATTAACTTTTTTGTACAAATAAAAAGTAATCGTTTAATAAATATCAGTTTTGCACTTTTTTAAAATACTGAAACTGTGGATAACAATACTGCTATTATGTCAACGTTAAATTTATAAATTATTAAGTAGACTAAATTAAATCTCACCTTCTGTTTCACGCTCTCAATGTCCTCAAAACCAATCCAAAAATGAAAAATAGTTATAAAGTATGGAACTCCATGGTGTCGCGCAACTTTGTAGCCACTCTCGATAAAACGGCATATCTATGATATGTATATTTAATTGTAAAAGTATAATCAGTTACATGTATATTTGTATAAGTATAAATATATATTAGATCGTTTAATTCTATGATTTTGTTTTATTAATTTATTTATTGTATTTGAGAAAGTATTGGGTTAGGGTTAGGGTTTCCTATAATCACAAGGTACTGAAGAAGACAATATCCGAAAGCATCAAGGTAGCTGGTAACGAACTTCAAAAAGAAAAGCAGCCTAAGAGAATCAAAGAGTAGTTGAAGACGAAAGAAGACATCAGAAGGCTACAGTCACTACTTGGTCTACAAGAAACAGCGAAAGTGAGATTGAAGGTAAAGATGACAAAGATAATTTTGAAATTGAGATTCCTACAAGAAGCTCCTGTCAGTGGATTCGATGCCAGAAAAGAAATTTGAAATCAGAATTTCAATTTAGAAGTAAATGCCTATTGGCCATTCACTGGGACGGAAAGATAATTGAGGAAACTACAAATTATCCAGAGCTGCAGTCACACATAGACAGATTAGCTGTAATTTTAACTGGGAAAGAAGTTGAGAAGATTTTAGGTTTAGCTAAAATACCAACCGTGCTGGTAGGGCACAAGCCAATGCAACAAAACAACTGTTAAGACTATGGGAGGTATCTGATGAGATTATTGGTATGTTTTTTGACACAACATCCGTCAACACTGGTGTTACTAAGGGGATATATAAATTATTGCAAGAGGAGCGGTTGCATTTTGCCTGCCGACATCATGTTTAGAAATCAGTTCTAGCTCACACCTTCAGAGGTAAAGAATTCTGCTTGTTTGCCACTCACATTTACGTCAAAGCTTGGATCTCATGTCCTGTGAGTCGTGATACTCCGTTTAACGATCTATTGTTATTCAAGCAGATTTCACGAAATTCTGTCATATACAAAATGGTGTCTGATGCTGAGAAAAGGAAATTTGAAAACCATATTTGGTATAGTAGTCCAGATGTGCTTTTTCTTGCGTTGTTTTCTGAAATAGTTTCTGCAGATGAAAACCGCAGTACTGCTGAAGCGATGTCGAAAATTGGCGATGATTGGACGGATCGAGTGTTTAAAGTGAAGAATTGCACTAATTGGATCACTTTATATGTACCTCATCATTATCTGCAATGCGTTCAGTCGGTATTATACCAGCTTCGATGAAGTTGATCCAGTATCCTGGGATCAATTGCCGTCATTTGCTGAAGCGAATTGTATTGTTGATTCCTTTAAGGCGTCAATGATGCAGCCGAGCGGTCAGTTGCACTGATTTTATCATTTAATAAATCAATCACTAAAACGGAATATGAAATTCAGAGATTGCTGCAAGTTGTAGAAGATCACAGACAGAGAGTGGCAAATTTGAAGAAAAGTACACTGGAGTTATATAGGCTAAGAAACGTTGAACTGACGATCATTAGTAAAGTGTATTGTTTATGTTTATAATACAATGCATACAAGAATAAACAATCAGTAACTGTTACATATCATTATATTTTATGTTATTTAACATTTCAACATGTCTAATTTGCTGTACTAAATGTTTAAAGTTGATTTTAAGATAATGTTTAATTTAAAGTTTATATTATAGGAATTCATGTCATTTAAGAAGATACTATAAACTTCAGTCTCTATGAGCGATCTCTAAAGGTAATTTAATTTCAATAAATTTTTGCCTCAATATAAAAGGAAAAAAAAATTAACAACAATGCAATATTAAATTGCAAAAATATTTGTTTTTTAAAATCAACCTAATGTAATACTGTAAGTTAAATACTTTTACCTCGAAATAGGCAAAAATGCTGTCCAGCCCAGTGGCGTAGCTGTAAGCTATTCTACCCCACGCTTCAGTTTTGTAATTCCATTCCTCAGAGTCAGCGTTATAGCCTCGGCCATACATAGGCAAACCTATAACCATTTTATTTTTTGGAACACCTCATTGAAGGTAGTATTCAACAGTATATTTCTGTTTTTAAATGAAAGTTCAACAAACAAAATAATAATGAAGATTTGTGAAACCTTTTAAAGATGTGTGTGTTTGTGTGCGCCCGCGCGTGTGTGTGTATGTGTATGTAAAAAAAAAAAGTTCCTCTAGCCCTCTATAACCTCGGCATAAGAAGGGATTGTGTGGTTTACACAAGACCCACACGCCTTTTACTTCCCCAACTTAAAGTCAGGTACCCATTTAATGGTGGGTGGACATGTGTGGAACGACATTGCACCGATAATTCACCTGGAAAAAATGTCCGTGTTTCTCATCGAGGGTAAAACACGGGACTCTCAGGTCAACTGTCGAGTATCTACACCACTCGGCCATCCGTTCCACTGCATGTATGTGCGTGCGTGTGTATGTGTATGTGTGTGTGTGAGAGAGACAAAAATGCATCATCTTGAAAGCAAAAGGTGATCAGATTATGTAACTTTTAATAATGTGAAGCTGTGGACTAAAATTAAGTTTAGTTTTTATTTAAAAGATTTCTTTTTTAAGCGCACCCCCCCCCGAAAAAAAACACAAAACAAGCAAAAATTAAGTCTGTAAAAACAGGACGTTTAAGAGCATTTTCATGTATGAATAGAGAGGGAAGTTAGTCATGTTTAATAACTGTTACAAAAATAAATAATGATTACGCCCCTTTGCTTAGCTTATAATCTATATATAATATATAAGCCCATTAGGGACCCTGAAGCCCGGCCCTGAAAGGTCCTATCGCGAAATGAACTTTTGATGCACACATGGCAGGCCAAGACCTACAAAATGATATATACATCATGGGTCTAGGACTTATGGTTGCTGAGATCTAGTACGCTCCTTTGTTATATAGTAAAAAACGATACTTAATACGCCCCCTTTTTCGGCCCTCAGAGGTCAGATCGCGAAATTGACTTTTGATGCACACATGGCAGGGCAAGACCTACAAAATAATATATACATCATGGGTCTAGGACTTATGGTTGTTGAGATCTAGGTGATGACGGACAGACAGACAGACAAAACGGGGACAATAGAGCATTTTTTTCGAAAATGCTCTAAAAATGAAATAAAAATACGTCATTTAAAAAACACACAAAACATTTATATAAATTATCATTTATAAAATTATAAGCCTGTTTTCCCATCTAAATATATTCATCTAAATTATTCAGTAATTTCTTTTTATCACTTGTGTAAAGACGTATTTAGTCAAGTATATATAAATAATTCACCCACGCTTTTTAATTAGCAATAATATTTTATCTAAGTATGTTTAAGCAAGGGGCAGCATTTCATAGCCCTTTTTTACACTTGTTTTGTATAACGATAAAGAAACACACGCTTTGAGACATTTGGTAACAATTATCCCCAGCTTCACAAAAGCCCATTCCTTTTGAAGTTTAGACATACTTGAGCGTTCTCGATGGAAATACACTATTTTAAAATGTCCTAGTTGATGCGTTAAGTTCTTATGGAGTACAAAGATAATTACTTTGTTAAAATATGGTTTTGTATAGAGCGCTAAATCTGAAAGAGTTTACGGCGTCTTTAGTTTTGCACGCTTTATATTTTTTTTTGTACATTCTTGTCCGCTATTTTTAATATCGCAGTGGCTACGGTTCCGGTCAGACGTACTCCGTATTTTTTTTTCGGGGTCTGTCTATAGATGTGCGCATGCGCGGCAGTCGAACTCCATATTATTGCATTTTTTTTCGTGGTTAGGGCTAGGGTTAGGGTAATGATACGGGTTAGGATTAGGGTTAGGAATAAGGTTATGATTAGGGTTAGGAATAGGGTTAGGGTTCGACGCAATATCTAGAGAAGGACCCCGAAACAAAAAATTCGGAGTCCGTCTACAGACTAACCAACGAACGATCAGAGACTAACCAACGAACTATCAGAGACTAACCAACGAACTATGAGAGACTAACCAACGAGCTATCAGAGATCAGCCAACGAAATATAAGAGACTAACCAACGAACTATCATAGACTAACCAACGAACTATCAGAGACTAACCAACGAACTATCAGAGATCAGCCAACGAAATATAAGAGACTAAAAAACGAACTATCAGAGACTAACCAACGAACTATCAGAGATCAGCCAACGAACTATCAGAGATCAGCCAACGAACTATCAGAGACTAACCAACGAAATATAAGAGACTAACCAACGAACTATCAGAGACTAACCAACGAACTATCAGAGACTAACCAACGAACTATCAGAGACTAACCAACGAACTATCAGAGACTAACCAACGAACTATCAGAGACTAACCAACGATATATCAGAGACTAACCAACGAACTATCAGAGACTAACCAACGAACTATCAGAGACTAACCAACGAACTATAAGAGACTAACCAACGAACTATCAGAGACTAACCAACGAACTATCAGAGACTAACCAACGAACTATCAGAGACTAACCAACGATATATCAGAGACTAACCAACAAACTATCAGAGACTAACCAACGAACTATCAGAGACTAACCAACGAACTATCAGAGACTAACCAACGAACTATCAGAGACTAACAAACGAACTATCAGAGACTAACCAACGAACTATCAGAGACGGTGAAGATTTTTTTTACATCCATTTGTAAAGTTAAAACAAAACTTTTGTTAACTTTGCTACCAAACTTTTGTGTTAACTTCGCTTCCAAACGTTTGTTAACTTTGCTACCAAAATTTTGTTAAATTTGCTACCGTACTTTTGTTAACCTTTGCCTTAGTTGCACTTTAATTGGGTAAATTAAATATTTTATTAATAATACATTTTTTTAAAGCGCTACCATGTTTAAAACGTAATTCTCTTACAACCCATATCAAATATATCCAAATAGTCATTTGATGCACATGTTTATGTCTACCTTTTCTTGAGTTAGTAAAATATAAAGATTATTTTTCCAAAAATTGAAAGACGACACTGAAATACAAAACAACAAACAAACAACAATTAACAACACAGCCTTGACCCTCAAAAAAGAAATTCAAGACTTGCAGTATTTAATGTATCATCATCCCTGTCTCCATATATTGGACTTGGATGTATTGTGGTGTGTAGACGTGAATAGTCGTATGTCATAATGCCAACAAAATCCTGTTCCCTAAGAAAATGTAAAAGACGTCATATACATATCTATTACGGTGCCAACAAAGGTGTTGACGTACAATTTTTAGACTTCTCTCGGTCATACTCGAAATTTTGATGAATAAAACTAGTTGTGCCAATTTTTTCCTCCCTTTCTATATTATATTTAAAAATTCAAATTTGATGTTTCAAAAGCTTTTCGCGAAACAGGGCATTTTATTTTGCAGCATATCAATTAATGAGTAAATATAAAAAAATGCAATTTTAGCAGTTTAACACTTATCGCTTTATTTATAATTATTGATAATCTTTAGACATTTTATCTAATAAGGAATATTGGTTCTGTAGAATGTTACGGTGCCAATTGAATTTCAAAATAGTGTAAAATTACGCATCATAAATGTTACAATTAATCATATGAGTAGAGAAATGAGTTTGTGTAAATATTTTTTTTTTCAGAATTAATCTGCTTTGAATGTATTTGATATACCGATTACTACAATATTACAAAATATATTTGGAACCTTAATCTATCTATCTATCTATCTATCTATCTATCTATCTATCTATCTATCTATCTATCTATCTATCTATCTATCTATCTATCTATCTATCTATCTATCTATCTATCTATCTATCTATCTATCTATCTATCTATCTATCTATCCATCTATCTATCTATCTATATGTCTGTCTGTCTGTCTGTTTGTCTGTCTGTCTGTCTGACTACGATTTGCTCAACTTACTTGGATATTTTATCTATCTCGTAAGAGTCGGGGTAAGCTTTGACGTCACCAGCCAGGGCGGCTGTGAGTTTAAGTCTGGGGCGACCTGTAATGTTACTTTCTCGTTCAAATGCAGCTTTCAGCTCCTGCAATAAATTTATAGATTACATACATTGATATTTACACCGTATTAAGACCGAAATGTTTCTATGAATTTTATACAATTGTACAGTTCTTTTCTCTCTACTAATAGGGGGGGGGGGGGGGAGGTGATCATGTAAACATTACGTCCAAAAGTTAGCTACCTTAATTTACGTCTAAATTTTTAAAGTCAACGGGGAAGGGTGGGTGGGGGAGGGGGGGACGGTGTCTCGAATGCGGCTCTAAGTAAGGTATATGACCCTTCATATAGATCTTGTTCTTTAATTGGTTTTAAGACCATTTAGTGTACCTAGCGCTGCGCGGGAAGACGGATAGCCACGTGACAATTGAACATTTTAATTGATTTTAGCCAAAACCATATGAATGGATGGTGATAATAGTGAACAAATCTGTGCTAATTCAAGACACAGAAAGTGTGTAGAAGCAATACATTGTCATTTCTTCCTTACAAAATGTAACAGTAATATTTTTTTTTCTCATTTTCAAAATTAAAACAACGCCTAATATCCCCCCCCCCCCCAAGCCCAATAAAGGTGGGCAAATATTTCGAACTGGGTCACATTATAGTATCTAATTTTAGAAAAGACAGTTGGAAGGAAATTTTTTAATAAGAAATATCAAGAAAATTGTACCGTTTCTGATGCGAACAAGCGAAGAAAAACATAGTTGAAGCTGAAATGAACATCCTTACCAGACTGACATGACCCGCGGATAGTGGATTGGTATTGTCCGGTCCAGTTTATCACATTTTACTGTTTGAATAATAATCATTAGTACTAGCTGTACCCTGCAAAACCTTTCCATAGAGTTATATCCCCTTAGGCTTGATCGGTAGGCTAGGTTATTTTTTGGTTTCGGGCAGATCCGATTTTTTTTTCATGATTCTATTTTAAACTGGAATACTGTTGTATAAATTCTTTACTTTCAATTTAACACATAACCCAGACCGCTATTATTTATATAGATTCTATGTAGAGCGTACTTTAACTGTATAACATAATTTAATAAAAAAAAAACGTTCTTGAATAAATCATGAATGCGTCAATTGATCAGTAGTTGTGTCTAGGATGTGTCTATACTTTCGTTCACGGAAGTGGTCTTCATTTAGAACTATTATTCTTTCCAGAAATAAAAATATATTTTTAGTTTGCATACGTAAAAGAGACAAATGCATGCAGAAGACAACGTTTATACATATAAGTAGATGGTATTAGAGATTATGAATTAAATTGTCATGACGTAGAAATGTAAGTGGATAGCAAATCAAAATATTTATTTGATAAAGCATCTAGAATACATGCATATATTAAGAAGTAAGAATACATGTATTAATTAAGAAAACAGGAATCACGTTATAAATTAAGACGTCATGAAAGATATATTAAAACCCGCAGTGACGAGACGTGTATTACAATCAGAGATCAAGATGCGTGAATTCCAACATACCTGGACTAATAAAGTGAAGAAAATTTTATCTTTCGTAGATACGTATCTGTGTACAAGGAATTCCCAATGCAAGTCAAGTCCATCGAAATTACGTTCACGTAAAAACTGTACGGCATGATCAATGAACATCTTGCGAGTTTCTGGCGTTGAGCTCATCTGGGCAAATAGTTGGGTACCAAAGTTCCAACCTCCCACAGACAGTAACATGGTCAGGTGTTTGTAGGTCGATTTAAGGTCAGTAAATCTTTTATACCTGTCAGTAAATTTAATGAATACATTTTATACATAAGAAAAAAACAAACGCAACAACGGAGACCGTTAAGCCTTTACTCTTAACTCTCGTCGTATATTATTATACTACAGTAGAAGTCCATTAGTCCGGCATCCAACAGTCGGGAATGCCCAATAGACCGGCATCACTCCAGAAAATTGTAAAAATTTTGGTTTTCTCCAAAAGTGTGTCTTAAAGCAAATAAAAACACTCGAGAGCTATTCGGAATTTTTCGGGATAGTTCGGGATCACCCTGAAGCGCTTCTAATCAACGAGAATGAGCCTGTTGACCAAGAACTAACCGATGAGGACATAATCAACATTGTAGTAAACCCTCAGCCTACTCACAATATTGAAGAAAGTGACTCAGATGCTGAAACAAAAGAAAAGGAAAAAATCAGCTGGGCAGAAGCTGCAGAATCACTAAATACGTTTATCTCTTTTGCTGAGGCTAGTACTAGCTACAGTACTTCAGAAATTATTGATTTTCATATTATTAAAAATAATTTTATACTATACGCCAAAAATCAAGAAAACAAAAAGATATTCTTGACTTTTAAAAATTTAAGTGAAATCTGTTTTACAGTACGTGTACACTGTACATACACATACATTATATGAAATGTAAAAACAAAATGTTTGGTGTATGTATTTGTTGTTTAATTATTAACCTAATTGCTCTTATAATTACCACCCGACAGATCGGAATTTTCGGTAGTCCGGCACCGAGCCGGTCCCGAACGTGCCGGATTATCGGACCTCTACTGTAATTATCTGGCGTAAAGTAGTGTATGAAGTCCCTGTAAGGATGAGATGGATTTTCTCTAATCTTAAAACCTATTATTGGACGGTTTTTATGGTGCCCTTTTATCCCCTCCCCCGTAAGCCCATAGTGCACTGGCCTTGGAGGCACTACGAGATATAACGGGACATTAACCAAAACCTGAAATATCAATTGGTTCTCATCGGATATCAAGCCAGGAACCCTCAGATCAACATTCAAACGCTTTACCACTCGACTATTCGTCCACTAAACGACTATCCCCACCCCTCCCCCACCCCCCAGAGCATGTGTCACAGGTTCTGTGAAGGTTTGATAAAATCTCGCAAATATTCCCGCACCCCACCCCCCCCTCCCCGCGGTGGCGTATTAAACCTATATACAACAGTAACAAAGAGTGGTAGACAACGAGTCTGGTCGGGCAGCTAATAACAAAGGGATTAAACACCTTGTTTAGGTAGCACTGTGCCGGCCAAGCAGGCTAAATGGCGCCACATGGGAGACGATTAAAGGAAAGGTAATTTGGCTCAGTAGATTTTACCAGGAGTGGGGCCTGCACTCTGCCCCTTATCACCCACCACCTTAGCACGACCGACCCACGCAAGGGGTGGTGCCGAAAAGACCTGATAAGTCGTGATTTTATTTAACAATGTTGTCGCCGCAATGCACAATAAAGAACTGTACGAAGAACCAAAATATAACAGCTGAAATCCAAATGAATATATTGAGGTGGGTAGGGCACATAGAAAGGATGAAAGACAACAGAGGTCCAAAAGCAATACAAAGTAAGGCCAAGAAGCAGATAGTTAAAGAAGGCGAAAGACATTAAAGCCATAGGAGTAAGAGAGTGGAGGAAGAAGACCATGGATCGGGAAAAGTGGAGAAAAGTGGTATGGCAGCCCAGGGCCACCTGTGGACTGTAGAGTCAAAGGAAGAAAAAGAAACTCAGTATGTGACCATGCACCAATGATCTCGACAGCATGGAACGTATAGACATATTTTTTTTTTCTAATTATAGGCAGACATAACGATGGGCCATTCAGAATGCTTGTCTTAAGAGCCAACTTAAGCTCCAATCGAATGACATCTGTTCCCTAGCGCAGCAGGTGCAATAAATAACCTCGCGCAGCAGGTGCAATAAATAACATAGCGCATAAGGTGCTACAAAGAACCTCGCGCAGCAGGTGCAATAAATAACCTAGCGCATAAGGTGCAACAAAGAACCTCGCGCAGTAGGTGCAATAAATAACCTAGCACATAAGGTGCGATAAATAACCTAGCGCATAAGGTGCAACAAAGAACATAGCGCTTAAGGTGCAATCAATAACCTATGACATAAGATGCAATTAATAACCTAGCACATAAGGTGCAATAAATAACATAACGTATAAGGTGCCGCGAATAAACCCAAGAAAGTCACTCATGTGGTAAGAGAGTACAACGAAAGGTTGAGGAAAAAGTAAATAACAAAATAAATAATTTCTTTACAGTCCTTTAGTCCCGGGCGTGTCCTCATCAGCTGTCAAAGAGTTCTTCAATTTATTGTCTTTAATAATTGCAAAGGCGTAGATCATCACGGTACAATGTTGTGGCATGAGCATCTCAGGCGTCACGGTGTAAGGCTGTGGAGGTAAGGCGGCACCATTCCTATAGTAGCAAGCTTTTATTTCACAAGCTAGACAGCATTCATTGAAAACAAACAACAACTTGTTAACCTACATATACACAGATATGTGTGATTTAAGATATAAATAATACAGTAAACATGTAGTAATTTATTGAATCGAATATCTTAATAATTTGGTACTTTTGGCGGGAACAGCAGTCAAATTGTAAATTTTTTTTGACGGAATAGGGGATTCTAAATAAAATTAATGTACTTCACTTTATGTAGATGTGTCTGTGGATGTGTGTAGTTGTAAATGTTGTAAGTCAAATGTTACAAATGTTCTTATTTAGTAAGAAAGCTCCAGTTTTGCAATACAGTATTTGAATGTTTTCTAGTCCATACATTAAGATCCAAATAATTTTTAATTAAAGTTTATATTACGTATAATATTGATGTAAACATTTTTGCGGAAGCAGTGGCGTAACGGGAGGGGTGGGCAGGGGTGCATCATGCCCCGGGCGCTACTCACAAAGAGGCGCCCAATGGTATATTTTACATATAATATTATATGGTTTCTCAATGGGTAGGGGCATTAAAAAGGTAGTGTGCCCCCGGGAGTGAGTTAAGCTCACTTCGCCACTGTAAAGAAGAACGGCATCCTATACATAAATATGCAAATTAGGTACATTTTATGTTTGTTTTAGTAATATAAAAAAAATGAAATTGTCATTGTTTTCAAAAGTAAAATATACAAAATAATTAACAAAATATAGCCTTTATTAAAATACACTAAATGTAGTAAATAAGAAGAATAGACAATAATTCAATAGCTAACAAAATTATTTATTTAGTTTATCATTGCTTATAATACTCTTCCTCCTTTTCTTCCTTTGGCTCTACAGCCCATTGAGGCTTTTTCTCATTGGGTGCTGCTAATGGTCATGCCTTTGCCAGATGCGAAATCAATTAGACGTGTTCCATTATCGTTGCTTTTTTCTTCTTCGTGTAGGCTGCAGCTTCCAATGGTCGGTCTGTATATTGTTTTTTTGCCATTCCTAGCGATGAAGTCTCCCGATATCTGTTTGTTTACACAGACATTAACCTGATATTTGTTTGTTTACACAGACATTAGCCTGATATCTGTTTGTTTACGCAGACATTAACCTGGTATTTGTTTGTTTACACAGACATTAACCTGATATTTGTTTGTTTATACAGACATTAACCGGATATCTGTTTGTTTATACATACATTAACCTGATATTTGTTTGTTTATACAGACATTAACCTGATATTTGTTTGTTTACACAGACATTAACCTGATATTTGTTTGTTTACGCAGACATTAACCTGATATCTGTTTGTTTACACAGACATTAACCTGATATTTGTTTGTTTCTACAGACATTAACCTGATATCTGTTTGTTTACACACTAATTTAATGTCATGTCTAGGTGCTTCTTCATACATCTTGTCTATGGCATCATGAAATTCCTCCTTGGTATTCACTTCTGAGTCTTCAGTGGATGCATGGTCACTTATTAGGGTCATATTGAACATTTTGTTACGTATCCTGAGGCTGCACAATCTTTCGTTGGCTTGTTTAAAGCCACTTATTTGATTGAGGATGTTTGTCTTCTCCAGTCTCTCAACTCCCCCCTCGTATCATTCATTAGTAGCAATAATTTTCCACACAAAAGAATACACAAAGAAACATGGAGGTCACTAGATGGTGTGACAAGAAATCAAATAGATCATGCGCTAATAGACAGGCGACATGGTTCAGATAATCAAGATATCAGAAGCTTCAGATGAATAGATGCCGACAAAGACCACATGTTAGTCAAAATAAAGTATAAACAAAAAATAGGTATATTTTTACAACACAAAAGCAAAGATAACAAAACGATTTGATTGTGAAAACGTAATAAAAGAGCCACAAACAAAAGAAAAGTATGCACAAGAAATTCAATGCTAACTAGAAATACTAACGATAGATAACACTGAAAATCTAAATAGCCATTGGGAAAAGGTTAAACAAAATATAAAAAATCACAACGGAAAGTGTCATAGGGTACAAGCAAAAGAAGAAAAGAGCTGAATGGTATGACGATGAATGCAAAAAAGAATTGAAAGAACGAAACAAATTGAGGATGTTAATGCTACAAAAAGCCATCAGAAAGTCAGCTCACGCATACACGGAGGAATACTCAAAAGAAAAAAAAAACAAGAAAAATGTACATGGTCATCAAAGAGAAAAGCAACGGCTTTCATGCAAGCCCTGTGCACAACCTCTAGGGTGTTGCCCCCTTACAGCTCTGTGGTTAGGCCCCTTTGTTTAATGTTAGGTCCCTTTGTGGATTCCTTTGTGGCTGCTAACAAGAAATATCATCTTTGATCTTATTTGATTGTATAGAACAAATTTAATTTAAAATTGTTTGGGGTTTAGCAGGAAGGAAGGTAAAATTGAAACACAATTTTGCCTCTTGTTTAATACTCGAAGCTATAATTATTTCTAAATATGTTAAGTTAGTGATTGAATATTTATATTCAACAATAATTTATAATTCTTAATTAAAAATGAATTTTTTTTTTCAAAATGTCCTATACCATTGTGCCAAAAAAACACCAAGTTAAAACATGACTTAGAGGGGTGTGTGAAGTCCCTGTAAGGATGAGAAGAAATCTCTTAGATCCTTTAAACCACTAATGGGTCGGTTTTATGGTGCCCTTTTTTCATCCCCACCATAGCCGACAGTACAATGGTCATAGAGGCACCACGGGGGATATAGCAGGGAATTAAGCCATGACCTGAAACATCCATTGGTCCTCACCAGAGATCGAACCAGGGACCCTCAGGTCGACAGTCGAGTGCACACGACCATCCGTCTCCTGGCTCTTCCAGTAACAACATGCACAATCGAGAGATCATTTAGCACTCTAAGACAAGTAAAAACATAAAAACTAATTGCATCAAATTTTAGGGTAACCTAAGCTCTGTACATTCAAATAGTCATAATATCTTAAGCTTTTTTATGATTAAAATAATAAGAGATATAAAGAGGTGAGGTAAAAAAAAAACTATAAAAATTGGTCATTTTAAAAAAAATTCACACACACACACACACACACACACACAAAAAGAACTGTTACGTATATATTCAACATAAATATATGAAAATGTGGGTATAAAAAGCTCTGAACTATAAAGTAGTCGTTAGACCAATGACATTTATATATACAGTACAGTGATGGATAAATCCATGCATGTAAAAATCAATATGATGATAGTAACAGTAACATTTAATGCATACAGTTCAATTATATTCCGGCACAGGTGGACCACCTTATTGATCACGATGCCCCCCGTGTGAGGTAACAACATTTAGTTTAATGTGTTTCTCTCCTCAATTGAACATTATTTATTTAGTGTCAGATACAACTGAAAAATGGGCGATAGCCAACTGGGCGGTCTAAATGGCAAATAACACTAACATAAAATATATAGTAACAAGTACATAGGTTTGTTTACTTAGCATAAAAATAGGTACATTTAACATACATTTAAAAGAAACAGATTTTACATAAATAATTTATACAAATAATATAGACAAAATGATAAAACATCTTTATTTATTAATTAGTTATTCGTATTTAATTTTTTTTTTTACAAAATATTAGTTACAAGAACCAAAAAAAACAATCTTTAAGAATTATCTCCCCTGATGCGTTCTAAATTTTGCAATATTTTTCTCAAGGTAACTGGAAAAAATGTCAATACTTCTACATATCTTTACTTGAATGCTACTAATGACATTGATAAAATACTGGTATAATTTCGATATATTTTAACTATAGAGTGCCTTTATGTACATTTATTGTGAAAAAGTTGATAGGCTTTAAAATATATAGCCCACATTTAAAATTGGTCCAAATAGGTAACATAATATACTGCTGATTGTATTTAAGCACAAACAAGTCTTTTCTATGTGATACTTAACTTGATTACCTGTTTTTTTTAAGATTTGTAAGAATCATGTTTAATTAAAGCTAATAGATGTTCATACTTCAATATATTTCTAATACTCAAACTGAACTAATATTAATAATAATGCTTAATAGCGTGTGAAGTCCCTGTAAGGATGAGATTAAATCTAATGGGACGGTTTTTGCAGTGCCTTTCTTTTATCCCCACCACAGCTGATAGTGCAATGGCCATAGATGCACCACGGGAGACATAGCGGCACTTAAGGCACGACCTGAAATATCCATTAGTCTTCACCGAAGATCGAACCAGTGACCCCCAGGTCAACAATCGAGCGCTTTACCACACGATCATACGTAGCGGGCCGCATTTTGGTCTTAATACAATTGACCGACACAGTTACTGATATTAATTGATAAGTCCTGGTGAGTTTTTTTACGCCCTTTCGGCGTGAAGCAGAAGTTTTGTGGGTTGGAACTCCGCCAACTAGATCCGCCGCCATACTTTTGTATCTCTACCCCCTTTTTGATCTCTGTTGACATAAAAGTCGACGAATATGGTGTTGTTTTAGACGGGGCACCATTAAACAGAGCCTGGGGTTGGTCACTGCTATGCCACCTCTAACAAATGTTAGTTGAGGGATGCCAAGGATGTTGCATACTGCAGTCGATCGTGTCACCCCGCACCACACAGAAACTTGACATTCTCTGACCACCGGGGCCTCTTTTCACAACTGTCAAATCTTTTTATAGCTGATTATGGAAAGCGACGGGGGGGGGGGGGGCCTTCAAATGCCTGGACCAGGGACGTACTGGCAAAGGACGACGCGAAGAGCATTCGCCATGGGCCATTTGGGCGGGTGATCTAATTGCATTCATCATAAATAAAGTGTGACGGATACATACAGTTAAATCAGTAAAAAAAAATGTTTTCTTAAATTCGATTATATGTGAAGTATAAACAACATTCAACTAATTTGTTTAAGGTTTAACCTTTAACCTCTGTTAACTTTAATATCAGCCCGAATCCCGCCAAAACCCAATGGAAACAGCTAAACGGGTACGATACAGCTCACAAGAAATATCAGATTTCCTTAGAATGGATTCTCATTTGTACAGATACTTCTTCCATCTGACCTGTTTGTCATGTAAAGTAGAGCAGTTCGCTCTATTGTGTTAATACTACTTGTTAGTAATTAGCTTCTCTGATTAATATTTACAGTCTTTGAAAGCTACTGGGCTAAGGGAGACGGATCCACGATTGAAAGAATGCATGCAGAATTTGAACAGCCGGCAAAGTGAAATTAGCGACAGAGACGCTGTGCAGAACATCTTCATTAATAAGGAAACATTCAGAGAGTATGTCTATGTGTTGTTGACATTAGATATAAATACAAAGGGCTGTAACTACGTTTTTACTGTACAAATCATCATTAAATTCAAGCTGTTGTCTCCCATATAAAGAACCTTTTTTGTTTAAAAAAGAAAAAAAAACTTAACTGAAGACTTGAAAAATGTATTAAAATCTATGTAGTTGTAAAACGTAGTGTTGATATTATTATTATTTTTTTGCTATTATGCTTTAATTTGCAGATGCATAACAGAAAATATAATTTTAATAGCCAAGGCCTTCAGAAACCAGTTTACAATTCCAGAGTTTGTACAGTTCACTCAAAGGATTGATGAACTTTTCTGGAGAGCTAAAGCCAACACCCATGGGCAGGTTAGAAATATGAAAAAAAAACACAAAAGTGGTGCGAAAAAAAAATCTTGACTGCTTCATATTGTTGTATTTAATTATAGCATAAAGTTTATTGAAATTTGGTGAATTCATTAGCTAAGTTGGCAGTGCTAGCATTACTATGAAAAGGTATCAAAACTTACAAATTTATCGTCAACATCAGGCCTGTCATCTGAGGGCTGTGAGGGTCACACCGTATTGTCATAATGACTGCTCATGACATATTATTGCAGTCATTTCGATAAAAAGAATCGCAGAATATTTAAACTAAGAAACGTATTATGTACACACAACTGGTTTAGCACTGAACCATGTTCATCGCTGCAGTCTAATCCTGGGTTCCTATCAATCTCCTCAAACTGGGAGCACTTTGATCACATACTGCCCACTGTTGATAAATCATTTTTTTCTCAAAATATGATGAGCTAGTATTTGGACCCATTCTTCACTAGGGTGGCAAATATTCTATTATATCTCTTCCTCCTTTTCTCTATTCTGTCTTTTCTTCCTCTCACTATGCTTTATTATCTCCCCTTCCTATGTTGTATTCTTGCTCTGGCCCTCTACATGTTCTATATTCACTCTACCCCACTCTAACTCACTCTACCCCACCCTTTTCTGTAGTCTCTCATCCTTAACCATACTGACCATCCACTTTTTAGTTATTGAAATTATACAGTAAAATGAACCCATTATCCACACCTTGTGCACCTCCCCCCCCCCATTTCACTAGCCTTACCATACATACTGGTGAGCAGTGAAGTATGCCACAAAGGGCAGTCACTGTGGTGGAAATGTCATTTTTATAAAGATTTTTAATATTTCGGCACAAGCACATTTCATCGCAGTTTTGCCTTATGTTGTAGATGATAGAGCCCGCACCCCCTCCACAGTGCCTTGATGCTGGTAATGCATCTCCCTTGTGGCCCTGGGCACAGCAACGAATTGATTGGCTTTTTCAACTTATTACATGCAAATATAATTAACATATTGTCTTGATATCCATGGTCTAATTAGATCAAAGAGGTCTAAAATTAGCCCACCCAGACTCCAACCCCGCAATTTGCCATTTTTAAAAAAGTGAGAACGATTTTTTATCCCATGAAATATGCACAAGTAAACCAGCGTGCAAGAAAGTCAAGTTAATATTAGAATTTTAAGAAAAAAATCACAGAACAAATATTTTGGGGCAAAGGGCTGTATGCTGCTTGGTCTACACGATGTCTAAATAAACTACATCATATCATAAAGTAGTAGTAAGTAAAGTAAAGTTCCCTTAGCCCTATCGGGCCATCGGGGCAAATGAAGAGTAGAATTCATCTGTTTCTATAACCTCGGCATATGAAGGGATTGTGTGGTTAGCACAACGCCCAGCCGCCTTTACTTCCCAAACTTTAATTCAGGTACCCATTTAAAGCTGGGTGGACTTGTGGGACGACTTTGCACAAATTTCACCTGGAAAAATTCCACGGGCCTCACCATTGGGGATCGAACCCAGGACTCTCAGGATGACAGTCGAGTATCTACACCACTCGGCCATCCGTCCCAAATCATATCATAGGAATAGATAAAATAAAGTAATCCTTATGTAAACAAAGGCTTGCGAGAAGTAGCCTACTTGCATGTTACCAGGCAGATGAAAAAATGATAATATTTGAATTACAGTTGATGGTCAAAGGTAATAACAAATACATAATGTGGAAATACATCATTGTGTATTACTCTTTTACTTTCTTATATGTAAAAGAATATTAAATTTAGTGATAACATTTAAGTCAAAGATGATAGTTGTAATGTCAAGGTCACCATCGGTGATTTTTCTAGACTTATTTGTTAACTGTGCATATTAATTTAGTGAATACGCCATTAACATGTTTGATTCTTAATCTCATATAGGTATGCTCTTGGTGATGCTTATGACCCGGTGTGTCTGGAATCTGTCAGCAAACCGTTGACTTATGCCATGGTTCTGGATGAGCTGGGTCCTGATGTAGTACACCAGTATGTAGGCCAGGAGCCTAGTGGGCAAGCTTTTAACACCATAGGACTGGATCCAAAAAGTGATTTTTTAAAATCCTTCACAGATTAGCATTTATCGATAGATCATTTTTGAATATTTTTATGAGAGAAATGACTTTTTTCCATTTCGCGATCTGACCTCTCAGGGCCGTAAAAGGGGCCTTATAAAGTACCGTTTTTTACTATGTAAGCTATATTAATAATGGCCTGCCAAATGTACATCAAAAGTCCATTTCGCGATTTGACCTCTCAGGGCCAAAATATAAAAGTTTTTTATGTACCGTTTAGCTTATATTTTCAATATAAATAATAAAAGCTAATCAAAGGGGCGTAATCATTATTTATTTTTGTAACAGTTATTCAACATGACTTACTTCCCTTACTTTTTTTATAAAACTCATAATATATACATGCAATTATCAAACAACAATTGACGGAGTTTTCGGACGATTAAATGACTACAATTTAGAATGTTTCAATTATGAGTCCTATTTCAGTGACCACAAACCACTTGTAGTTAAATTTAAGAGAAAATAATTTTGTTTTCAAATATAAAGAAACGTCCTTTTAATATCTTTTTTCAGATATATGCATTACACAATTGAATTTATAAACATTTCCAAAATTTACAAATATTTACTGAAAGATAACAAACGTACTGATACATAACATGAAATGCGCTAACACGTCCTGTGTCCAGAATGGAACAGGCTTAATTGCTTGTTTTGTTTCTCTGACGAGGACGTTGTCTTGTGGTTTAAATGGGGTTTTCATTATGGACATTTTTATAGGCTAGTGAAATCTAGATCGACAGTAAGATAGAGAGTAGGCTAATAAAATCTAGATCGACAATAAGATAGAGAGTAGGCTAGTGAAATCTAGATCGACAGATAGATAGGGAGTAGGCTAGCGAGTGAGAGAGAGAGAGAGAGAGAGAGATAGACCGAGAGAGATACACACACGTACATATAGAAAGAGAGAGAGAGAGAGAGAGGCAGAGCGAGAAAGAGAGAGAAAGAGAGACACACACGGAGACAGAAAGATAGAGAGACACTCACACACATAGACAGATAGAGAGAAAAACACACACACACAAACAAACATAAAGACATAGCGAGACACACACACACACACACACATATAGAAAGAGAGAGAGACACACAAACACTCAAATATAGAAAGACAGAGAGAGAGAGAGACACACACACTCAAATATAGAAAGAGAGAGAGAGAGACACACACACATATATATATATATATATACATATATATATATATATATATATATATATATATGTGTGTGTGTGTGTGTATATATAAAGAGAGAGAGAGAGGGAGACATAGAAAAAGATCCGAAAAATAATATAAACAAATAAACGTTTATTTTCCAATGTGTACCAACCTATTACAATATTCACCATGGAAAAGAACAATACAAGACTTTTTGAAAGACTCATAGTTTGAGTTTAGTCCTAAACTGCTCACACTCACTGTCTCTCACAGAGACTTGTCAACCTTTAAACTAGAGTACGAACTTATTCGGTCTCAGCAGCTCTCAAACTGTCGACATACAGTACCCCGTGTATTTGATATATACTTACACATTAAGTAAAATATTCTTTTATTTAAACCCAGGTGTGTGAATACTTGCAAATAATAACAAAATATAAAACAAATCATAATGCATAATGATTTTTTTTTATATCTAGGCATTCTATACAACATCTCTGAGGCAAACTCGGAAGCTACTGAGTGGATCAGTCTCTTGTGAAAGGCATAATGCACATCACCCAGATCGTATTTTTTTACTTCTAATTTTGCTGTTTAATTTTGTATTAATATGGTCATTTCCCTACTTACTAAAGATAACGGGACATTTATTCTTGGGTTTATAGAACAGTGCTTTTCAAACTTTTTGAA
The DNA here is from genome assembly GCA_021962125.1 of Bulinus truncatus. Taxonomy (NCBI): domain Eukaryota; kingdom Metazoa; phylum Mollusca; class Gastropoda; family Planorbidae; genus Bulinus; species Bulinus truncatus. The sequence goes on along the minus strand of JAGDYQ010000005.1, from coordinate 2,266,183 downwards.
GTCACGGCCCCCCTTGGAACGCCAATTAATATGTCGCGGCCCCCTTATCTTTTTATTTTTTTTGGCTTAGATTGTTTAAATTTATAATTTTAAACTTCTATATGCAAACTTTTACTAGTCAGTACATGTTTTTTCTAATGTTAACAATGAAAGAGTGAAAGGATGCATCATATAAAATAAGATAAACTTGATTTTATTTTTTAAACATATATTAATACTATTTAAATACAATGCATTGCATTAATTAGATTAATTATATTTCATGTGTCACATTTTTCGAAATTCCACGGCCCCCCTCCGGACAGTCCAGGGCCCCCTAGGGGGCCGCGGCCCACCACTTTGAGAACCACTTTTATAGATCACCACATGATGTTGATGTGGATTTCCAAACGTCCTCCAAGATAATTTACGAGACGTACAGTGCACAGACATATTAGCTGTAAAGAATCGATTTGTACGAAAAACAAGTGTGTAAGGAAGAGATCATATGATAGCAGAGATGAATTAATATATGATAACAGAAAGTGATGTTTATTCACACAGTAATACTGAAAATAAGATAAACCCAAGTGGTATGGAATGGTTTTATTTTATTCCCCGTGTTGTGTGTGCATAAAAAAGTAGTGTTATTCAATCGTAAATCAAATGTATCGGAGACTTTCAAGCAATCTTCGGACATGATTATAACGATGATTGATACATTATTTTTGATGCAATATTTGAATGAATTTTGTGATCGCTATACCAAATTATTTGTAGATTTTTTTTTAATCTAGTGAAGACCTAAGTAGGTTAGTTAAATTAAAAAACAAAATTTTAATATTTATAAAATGATGTTCTGTGGGGTCGTCAAGACATTTAGAAAGCATCCAGTTTTATGTAAATTTCATCTTCCAATCAGGTTCGAGAACGTGTAAACTATTTGAGTTCCCGCCATCTGGTGACACACCGTAATCGTCAAACGATTTTAATAATCTCTATTGCGCTGTTTTCAAATTGAAGTAAAAGTTAATAGGCTTGTTCATGAAGACAAGTAATGAATTATTTCCCCTGTTAGCTTGGCATGTAGACATGAGCTATTGAGAAACTGTTAGAAGGGAGATAATTGTTATGTCAAGTGGTCTTCTTTAAACGCATAAGCCAATTCAGTGGTGGTAAACCTTTTCTGGGACTGCGGGCCCCATAATGTAACCAAGAAACCATTTATTTATAGCAACATCCCAACACTCCCAATTAAAATTAAAGGAAGTGATATTTTAGTATTTTAGTCACGTGCCGACTGATGAGGCTCTGCTCGCCGACTGTGTTTGATAATATTGCGGTATTTTATACCAAATCTAACCTTCTGGCACTGAGTTTTCTTTTCATGAAGCTGTTTAAAAAAATCACAACCAGAAAGGGAACCCATATCTAGATTATGAGAAATAAGAGAAAACAAAATTTGTTTACTAAACAATATAAATTATTTATTAATTATTACGTTAGGTCTACACAAAGCTATACAGCTGCAACAGACAATGAGAGAATACTATTTCAGACTAGTTGATGAACTTGCTGAAAATATGAAGCTAGAATTGAGTTGAAATAATTAATCAGAGATTTTTTCTAACTGAATTATGAAGTAGCTTAATGTATATCTGATATAGCCTGGGTTGGTCTGCCACTTGGCATTATAATATATGCTTTTGACGTAACAATGCACCTATAATGTAAAATGGACATGTAATCTAATAATCCACCTATAATGTAATAATGCACCTATATTGTAAAGCGCACCGATAATCTAGTAATGCATGTATATTGTAAAATGCACGTATAATATAATAATGCCCCTATAATATAAAATGTACATATAATCTTATAATGCACCTATAATGTAATAATGCGCCTATAATGTAACATTGCACCTAAGATGTAATAATGCGTGAATGACACAATTAGGATGAGCCATGATGCATCTGTAATCAAAATATGTTATTCATATTCTATTTAAACCTTCTTTGTCGACCAATTTACTTTTTTCAGAATCGCCAGCTACCATACCGCCTTAATATTCTCTGCCATCCCCACTTTCCAAAGGCTTGTGTTTACACCCCCCCTCCCTTTCGAATAGAAACATGTGCAGATCGCCGACAGACATATTTGACGTTGAGAAGTTAAACCCAGGTCAGTTCGATTGCTGGTGGTGCACACAATACGTTTATTAAAAGTAAACGTGTATTTGAGGTCAACGAATTTGGAGGTCGTTGTGACCCAAACATGTCAAATTTGTATTGAGCCATTACTAGAGGGAAAAAAATAATCACAGGTAACGGGACAGCAACTCTCTGTTCAGCCGACATACTTACCCTTCTCTAAACAATTACACAGTGTTCATAAAATACCCAACAGTCTCACGGTAATAACCTGCGAACCTTTCTACAAACATTATTTCACACCTACAAAAATTGTCTTGTACGGTAGAAAATGTACCGCTTTGTACGTCTCACAAAATTGCCCTTGTTAAAACTTTTGCAGACCTATTGATATTTATTTTAATAATAATTGTACTCATCTTTACAGTAAATCGCAGGCCAATACTTTATCATGTATTCAATTTAAAAAGGTAAACAAACAGTTGTGAAATGTTAGCTTAATTTTCTAAATAAATCAATACATTATTTAACTGCTGTTGTGAGGTTCTTTTTTATTAACCTGTTGTAGAAGTTACAACAACAGCGAACAACATTAATATACGAAGTCGACTCCAGTTGATAGTAAGAATAAGAATATTTAATTCCTGAATATAACTGCAATAACATGATATTTAATAGTGAGCTCAGGAGAAGTACAATGACTAATATCTAGTTACTAACTATAACATGCAACCATGGGCGTTGTTAGGTATTTTTCCAGAAGGGAGGGGGGAAAATAATACGTTTTTTTTATTTTAACTGATAATGCCATACAGGTTTATTTCTTAATTAAATCAAAGTTAAGTATACCATTAATTATTTATATTGACATGAATTAAATGTATTTGAAAATTGAAACATTTTGACTATATGCATGTTACGATTTTAATTTTTTTGTTTAATTTGGCCTTCAGTAGCTTGATTTTTCCTTCGAAAATGTTTTTGGCATTCAGGTTTTTTTTTTATCTGGTAACTCTTGTTAGTTTATAATCGTCTGCTACTGAGTGAATTTTTAAATTTATTCTAAATTAATATGAAAAGATGAATATCAGAAAAAAATTTTACAGGCTCAATAAAACGAAAAGTAGATCAATCGCGGGATTCCTAAAAGCCGTTATTAGAAGATTTTAGGGCATCTGCAGCATTTGAATTATCATATGCATTGAGGACAGCAGTACAAGTTCAATAACTGAAGAAACTATTTTTCATTTGATTGTCGCTGTCACTTCTTCATTTCCTAAATTGGATATTGGAAGATATGCCTTGACATACGACCTTTCAAATGAGTTGAAATTGCTGCTGATCCTTTATTGTTGGATCCCTGATAAAAATATGATTTTTAAAGCTGACAATAGTGGAAACAGAAGTTTTAGATGTGCTTGGTTATCAAACTATTCATCGCGGGTTGTACATATGCAAATGTTAAAAGGTGGCTTTTGCAAATTGTGCAGGAGTTTAGGGAGCATTTGTCATCAAGCCATGCACAAAATTAAAAGATTTCAACGAAGAGCACGTAGCCACATGAAAAGCAAACATCACAAAGAATGCAAGCTATTTTATTGCACTTTTGGTAGCCAAAGCAATTTCTATAGATGAGCAGTTGAACTCATCATTTAGAAGACAAATTCAAGAAAATTGCAACAAACTGGGTCCCTCCATTTCTACAATCTTTTTTTTTTTGCGGCATGCATGATTTGGCACTTCGTGGTAAATAATCACATTCTGGTAATTTTTACGACCTGTTAGAGTTTCGTGTTGAATCTGGAGATGAAGTAATAGGTAATCATTTGTCAATTGGTTCTTGTAGTGCTAAGTATATCTCGGCAACCAGTGCCGCCGAGAGGGGGGCAGGGGGCTAATGCCCAGGGGCCCGGCGAGCTTTAGGGGCTCGGACTGAGCTGGCCAATCAACATTTGAAAATATTATTATCAGCACGGGAGGCCCGTGACAGCCCTGCCCAGGGGTCAGAAATTTCTGTCGGTGGGCCTGTCGGAAACTACACAAAACACTATGATCGAAATTTGTGGGTCTCTCTTGCGTGAAGACATTGTTACAACAATCTGGAAAAAGAAAGTCGAACATTAGTTACATTTGTTGTTTGTTTGGTTATTATACTTCCATGTAATAAACTGTCAGGAAATTTATTTCAGTTTTATTATAACAACTTTATGACATTTTTGTCAAAATGTAGGGGGGGGGGGCAAATGCCCCCTTGCCCCCCGCCTTGAATACTCCTATGCACACATAGATGATTTGCATAATAAACTGGACGCAGCCTACACAGTGACACATATCTCGTAAAATGCTAAATGACATCGATAACTAGCGTTGTAGAGACAGGGGGTATGATTGTTTAGCACAGGGGTAGGCAAACCATTTACACGTGGGCCACAATTAGTTCTCAAATTGAGCAGGTTGGCCGGATCAAGAGCAAATGGGGGTGAGTGCTTAAATGAAACAAAATAAATTAAATGTCAACTTCATTAGAGCGAACGAGCGGGGACAATCAGAGCGCGGGCCGCATCGAAAAGCCTGACGGGCAGCGCGGGCCGCACCAAAATTGCCTGATTGAATCACATACTGGTTAAATATAAATATGCGTTAAGCTACTGTACTGAAGTTTAAATAAACCCTTCCCCAGCTCCCTCCCGTTTATCTAGACAACGACCGAAGTAATCACTTAGTCACTGGTAAAGCAGCTCACAGTGTTTCGTGACGAACACACCCACATAAGTTGCGTGAAACAATAAAAATATATCAGCAATACTTGTTTTAAAACATTTAAACAATGTTCAAAATACATTTTCTGTTTTTTTTATTTTGAAATAAATTTTCTTATAAACATGCTATGTCATCAAATAATTAAGCAACATGTTTTTTTTTAAAAATAAACTTTATTAAAACATAATTTTATATAAGCCTAATTAATAAATGAACAAACTGTCCCCCCCCCCCATAAGCTTTCAACGCCCCTCCCCCATTGGTTGAAGTAATCGCTCCCCCCCACCCCGAATGGTTTTACCCCTCCTACGACCACTTTGATGATTTAGAATTAGAATTTTTTTCCAGAACTGATATTTCTATTTTATACTTAAGTTCGACAGAGGACACATGACAGACGGGTCAAATATATGAAAATCATACAATTTGACGATCAGTCCCTGTAAGTATGCTATTAGATCGCATATCTTATACGCACCAATGAAACTGTTTTTAATTTGCCTTTCTTTAATCACCCCCGTGTCCTAAAGTGCAATGGCCATGGAGGCACCACTGGAGAAATATCGAGGTCTTTAACCATGACCTGAAATATGCATTGGTCTCCATGGAAGTTCAAACCCGGAGCCCACTGGTAGACAGTTGAGCGCTTTACCGAACGATTATCCTATTCTTATTTTGTAAAGGCTGTGAAATGGCGTAGTAAACATATCGTAAACATCGCAAAGGCAAGTTTTATTAAAAAAAATTAGCGAATTTTATTGAGAAAACAATTCTATTAACTGATAAAAAAAATGAACAAAGTTTAATAAAAATTCAAAATTCCGTCTGACGTGTTAATAAAAAAAGTGTTTAGGAATTGAGTAATAAGTTCAATAAAATGTTCAGATTTTATATTTTTGCAACACATATTAAGAATGTAACTGAATAAGTTACGTAGAAATATATTGGCAAAACAATTTTTCAACTCCTCACTGTCTTAAGAGCCTTGTTTATTATTGTATATAAGCTCGACATTGGGGAACAAAAACTTGCCAGTTACAGTGATTGACTTCCGGGTCAATAGCCATAAGAGGAGGGCAAGTTCGGACCTCTCCTAATCCATAATAACAATTGATGTACCGCTGGCAGTCTATACGTGGGTACGGAATAATCAAGTTGCCTTTTTTGCCTTTACAAAGCGCATTCGACGCTGTGGAAAACATTTCCAAATGCATTCATAAGTTATCAAGATGACATAATGTGAATTAATTATCAAACAGTGGCACATCCGTAACCAAACTTATAATTTTTCATGTTTAAAGATTAAAAATGAATTAATTACTATTTTATAAGCAAAAATGTAAAAAAGACATTCCTCAATATATCCTTTCATAAATACATTCATTCACCAATACATTCGTTCTTCAATACATCAGTTTATCAATACATTCATTCATCAATACATCCATTCATCAATACATTTATTCATCAATACATTCATTCACGAACAAATTAGAAAAGACTGAAAAACAACAAAAACACAAATAACGACGACATATTTTGATATAGATAAAATAATAATTTACCTTCATTCGTCATTTCACGCTCATGTCGTGGTTTCTCATACAGTGGATATGGATGGGTGTACGGCCAAAGAAGTTTTGGATCCTCATTGGGCAATGGTGCTTCAACACTGTACAGTTTGATTTCTGATTATCTATCTATCTATCTATCTATCTATCTATCTATCTATCTATCTATCTATCTATCTATCTATCTGTGTAGCTTTCTATCTATCCATCCATCTATCCATCCATCCATCCATCCATCCATCTTAGGGACTTCACACACACACACACACACACACAATGGTTGCTGTGAGTAGAGTTAAAGCATATGAACGCAGTGAGGCCCCAAGCCTAAGTCAGATGAGATAATGCGGTCACCCAACCCAGTCAAGTTCCATCTTGTAAATTTGTCCCCCCCCCTCCTTATTTTTTTTTTACTCTATTGTTCCACACATTTTGCTCGTTGGACATAAAGTCATGCAACATGTTGCCATCCTATAATCATCTTGCTGATTGGACATAAAGTCATGCAACATGTTGCCATCCTATAATCATCTTGCTCATTGGACATAAAGTCATGCAACATGTTGCCATCCTATAATCATCTTGCTGATTGGACATAAAGTCATGCAACATGTTGCCATCCTATAATCATCTTGCTCATTGGACATAAAGTCATGCAACATGTTGCCATCCTATAATCATCTTGCTCATTGGACATAAAGTCATGCAACATGTTGTCATCCTATAATCATCTTGCTCATTGGACATAGAGTCATGCAACAAGTTGCCATCCTATAATCATATTGCTGATTGAACATAAAGTCATGCAACATATTGCCACCTATAATCATCTTGCTCGTTGGACATAAAGTCATGCAACATGTTGTCATACTATAATCATCTCGCTCGTTGGACATAAAGTTTTGCAACACATTGCCACCCTATAATCATCTTGCTCATTTGACATAAAGTCATGCAACATGTTGTCATCCTATAATCATCTTGCTCATTGGACATAAAGTCATGCAACATGTTGTCATCCTATAATCATCTTGCTCGTTTGACATAAAGTCGTGCAACACGTTGCCACCCTATAATCATCTTGCTCATTGGACATAAAGTCATGCAACACATTGCCACCCTATAATCATCTTGCTGATTGAACATAAAGTCATGCAACACATTGCCACCCTATAATCATCTTGCTCGTTGGACATAAAGTCATGCAACAAGTTGCCATCCTATAATCATCTTGCTGATTGGACATAAAGTCATGCAACACATTGCCACCCTATAATCATCTTGCTCATTGGACATAAAGTCATGCAACATATTGCCATCCTATAATCATCTTGCTCGTTGGACATAAAAACATGCAACACATTGCCACCCTATAATCATCTTGCTCGTTGGACATAGTCTCATGCAACATATTGCCATCCTATAATTATCTTACTCATTGGACATAAAGTTATGCAACATATTGCCTTCCCATAGCTCTTGTCGATGGGTAATACCTATACAACAACAGCAAACAAACTGGCAAGATTAATTTACTTTAGAAAAAGAAACAAATTTAAGGGGAGGAGGAACTTTGAACATGTGGACAATTGTTTTTTTTCCTAATAATGCTAAAAGGAATAAATCCGAATTTTAGGTATAAAATTAACCAAAGTTCTCAAAATTCTCGGGAGGGTATACCATGTGAACTAACCATGTGAACTAACCATGTGAACTAACCATGTGAACTAACCATGTGAACTGACCTGGGCAACTCGCTAGCACATGTTTCTTGAATAGTTTCAATCAAGTTTTTTGTGGGTTTCCTACAGAATTTTTTTTGTACGTCGTCCATGTCCAATGACCACACCATGACCCCGGCCAAACCATGTCTCTTGGCAAACATTACCTGAATGTGTAAATATTCACATACACTGCATGAGATCTACACATGCGCAATGAAGATATTATTTTTACCGATGTTTAAACTTTGTGTAATATTTTATGACATTGAGATTTTAACATAGATACTTTAAACTTTGATATCTTTTGAAATGATACATTTCACAATATCTACAAAAGTATATTGTTCTAAAAAATGGAATTATTTTATTCTCTAAATGTTGACAAAAAAATGTAAAAAGATTGTGAAATTTTGTGATATAATTAACATTAACTTTTTTGTGTGCAAATAAAAAGTAATCGTTTAATAAATATCAGCTTATTTAAAATATTGAAACTGTGGATAACAATTCTGCGATTATGTCAACGTTAAATTTATAACTAATTAAGTAGACTAAATTAAACCTTACCTTCTGTTTCACGCTCTCAATGTCCTCAAAACCAATCCAAAATTGATAAATAGTTATAAAATATGGAACACCATCGTGTCGGGCGACCTCATAGCCACTCTCAACAAAGCGGCATATCTATGATATATATATATATATATATATATATATATATATATATATATATATATATATATTAGGGTGGTCCAAAAATTCTTTTTTCGATTTTTATAAATTTAAGGCCTGCGTTGTTTTCTGCCAGAACAAAATTGTATTCTGAAAAAATGAATACAATCGTGAAACATTTTGGGGTTGCACAAAGGCAATGAAAACATTGATTTGGTACTAAATAGTAATTTAATGGTTTATGTTGATTGTTTAGTGTTAAACATGAAATAACAACCTCAAAACAAATAAAATAATAGAATGCAACAAAGCAAAGTGTTTACTATTTATGGACGTCATATTCACTGACTGCTTTTTGCTAGTCCAGTAACCACTGTGGTCTTCTTTGCATCCGGATATAATCGTCGGTGTTCTTGCACCACCTGAAGTAAGTATTGCTTCTGGTCTTCTTTTCTGCATAAAACTTCATTGAAATCCTGAATCATTTTCACTCCTCTTTCGGCTGTGTCATTAACAACTTTAAAATTTGTTACAACCTTTTTTGCATGTTTCAGGGGACATTTCCATGAATGAATGTGGCAAACCAAGAATGGAGAAAAATGCCTTTGTATTGTTTGTAACAAAGAAGCTGATGGGCTGGTCTGCATAGAATCCATTGGAATCAAGACGCTGAGCTCGATTTGTAGATCCGGGTTTTTCTTGCATATTTTTAAGCATCTGAAGCTTTTGCTTGGGATCAATATTTTCATCAAAAAAGCGAGGTCCACTGTAATTTCACTTAGATACCAAAAATGTCGACTGAAAGCTTTTTTCGCTGCTTTTCCAATAACTGAATTAACGGAGTTATATTTTTCTAAATCCTTCATAAATTGTAAGACATTTAATGGCGCTTTTGCTGGCTGTGGGGCGTGAAACCACAGTTTCATATGAGTACTGGAAACTAAACAGAGGAACTGAAATAGTCCTTGGTCTTCAGAAGGCTTCAGCTTAAACTGCTTCTTAAAAATCCACATCTTGTAGCAATAAATTATTCAAGCCATCCAACGTGCTCTGTGTGCAGCTCCTGGAGCATGGAAATAAATCCCACGTGGTGCTGTTCCTCCAAGAAATATGACAGCCTGTTTCACAAATTCTATGTAATCATCTCGTGAGTGACGAATTTGAAGATACTCATTTGCAAACTGTAATGAGCTCTCTTTGAAAAGGTCTACTTCAGTCATCCCATCTGCAGTATCACAGGATCCCTTCTCCATAAAATGCCACTGCTCTTTAAATCGATTCAAAAGTGAAATATCAGGTCCAGATGAGGGCCCGCTTATCTTCAATGCGGTGAACACTTTTTCCAGAACAATTTCCATCATATGGTGGCGGCAAGCAAAATGAATAAGACTTTTTTCAAGCCGTTTTTTCAATTAAAACACATGCCCCTTTGGAATACCCAGTGTTACTTGCTCTTGTGTCAAAACTTAATGTTACTACTATTTCACTAATTTCCCAGTCCTTCAGACATTCAACTACAGCTTGAGCTTGACTGTCACCTGTCCCTGAAGCCAATTTTGGTACACTTAGCAAGCACTCTATTTGCAGTCCTGTTACAATCACTGGCAATATCTCAACATTCTCCCTGGCTGTGGGACCTGGAAACAATTTTCCATTCCAATGTACAGTTAATGGTACTTGTGGATCAAACAATTCTCTAACTTCATGTGCTGTTTTTTTTCCTAATCTCAGCTCTCACACACTGTACAGTACTTCGACTTAATGGCATGTCACTAACATCGTGACCAAGAGAATGAGCTGTAGCAGCTAGTAAATGGACTGCTTTATGATCACCAACTTGTGATCTATCTAATGTTGCACCAACTTCTTTGGACAGAACAGTCTTTGTTGGAGCATTTTATGCACATTTTCTTCGTTTCTGTGATGCACTAATCAAAAATTCTTCATCGTGTTCATTTTCCTCAGTGAATCTTTCATTTAACTACTGTCAGAAGAAAATTGCAATAACGTGCTGAGCATTTGAGAACTTTTAGAGTTTCCTTGTCATTTTTCACTTTTTGCAATAACCTCTCTGATCTCTCTTTTCTCTAAGCTTTCTGTTCATTATTAATATTAATGTCAATAAGTGCAAATAGAAATTGAGTGCAATAAGGGCAAAATTTGCAACCAACATAAATATTAAACAGTTACACATTATATAAGCATCAAAGAACAAAACAGAGTTTATTCAGGTTCATCAATGTTCGGGATAAAATGTGGTAAATGGAGAACATACCTAAATTTGCAGAGAGCTTGTGCAACCTCTAAATTTCATATAAAAATTATGAAATTTTATAATTCTGACTACTTTGTTTGTGGTAATCATATGTGGGGTTTAAATCAAAGAAAATAAAAAAAAAAGTGTTTCACTTTATTTTGGGCCACCCTAATATATATTTTAGCGAAATTGCAAATCCCTCTAGGTAGGCACTAAGGACACGTGGGTTCGTTAGTTGCACAATAAGGTTTATTTACAATCCAAAATGTACAGGCAATATATCCAAGCGAAATAAACAAAGGAAACAGTCTATTGTGCGTACCACTGCACTAACCGACCATTAGTCTCCTCCCAGTGTGTCCAGTTCCTCTGTCTTGTTGTCGGACATGAATTTAGGTCAGCTCCTCGTTGCTACACAGTGTCCGTCTTCACACTTGTTATCCTTTCTCTGATGTGTCCTTGATTGCTGAATCACAGCTCCTTTTGTAGGCGCACCTACGCTAACTCCCCCGTTTTCCCGTTTTTAAAAAGTAAAAATAATACTAGTTACATGACACATTAACCTGACTGTATTGCAGAGTAGTTCTAAGTACGCCATTCAAAAATACACTTTAAAAGCGTTTTAGTCTGTGCTTTCTGAGTCCTGAAGGTCTTCAAGTTGCGATCACTTCTGCACTGTTGAATTTTTTCATCTGGAAACTCTTTGCGATGCTGTTTAACAATTTGAAGCACGTACAGCTTTTCCTCTTCTAATTTGGTGAGAGATGAGTAGAATGATGTCGCCAGTGCAATTCCCCGCTCGGCACAGTCATGGACAACTTTCAAGGAAGAGATCACTGATGTTGCCTTCTGAAAGGATGGAGTTTATTGCCAGGTGGAAGCATCAGTCATGAGAAAATTTGTGGGAAGCAGAAGATAATTAAAGAAGAGCAGCGATGACGAGGTCCCAAAATCCTTTAATGTTACATTTTGAAGTGCTGAAGGATCATTTATGCTGCGGATGCACCTTTCTTCTTTCTGATCTTCAGAAGATTTCTCCATGAATTGCCCCAAGCAAGCAGCAAGGCTGTTATTCTCATCCACGTTAAGAAAAGAGAAACAGAGGAATGTGTTCTGCACTAAGGTACCAGAAACGTCGCCTAACGTTTTCAATGCAGTCTGAGGAATGAAGGGAGAAACATTCCTATAATCAATAAGAAGCTTGATGAAATCCAGATCATTCATAGTTGAGTTTGCTAGAATGGGACACTGAATCCAAGCTTTAATGTAAACCAAGGATGCAAAGATACCGAATTCTGCTATTGATCTGTTTTCATGCTTAGTCAGCTTGAATTGATGACGGAAGAGATAAATCTTCATGATAAAGATTATTTTAGACATCCACCTTGCATGGTGATGAGCTCCTGGAGCACGAAAACGCACACCAATGGGGGGGGGGGAATTCCTCCCAGGAAGACAAGAAGTTCTTTGTAATCTTTACGTGGCAAATATCTTGAGTTGTCTTTCATTTGGAGGATATTTGAACAAAATGTGATGACTTCTTCTTTTAATGGCTTGAGATTTTGCGCCAGTCGAACATTGTGGCATATACTAAATTCCGCCTGTCTTATTTTTGGTCAAAACGTCTTAAAGCGCTTAATTAGCAGCACATCCAGTCCAGTTGTACTACCCTCAAATGTCTTATTGAAGACGGCTGTGTTTGTAAACATACCATTGGCCAGTATTCTCATTTAGGGGAAGTACCTAGCTCAATAAACATTGGCATGTCCACTGGACAGTATACTAGCAAAGAAATAGGTCATGAAAAAATTGAACCAACTAACTGCCAGACGGCTGTGTTTGTAAACATACCATTGGCCAGTAGGCTCAATTTGGGAAAGTACCTAGCTCAATGGACATTAGTATGTCCTTATGATAAAAATTCTACCGAATGTCAACCAGACGGCTATGTTTGTAAACATACCATTGGCCAGTAGTATAAATCAGGGGAAGTACCTAGCTCAATAAACATTGGCATGTCAACTGGACAGTATACAAGCAAAGAAACAGTTCATGAAAAAATAGTAACAACTGACTGCCAGACGGCTATGTGTTTGTAAACATACCATTGGCCAGTAGTCTAAATTAGGGGAAGTGCCTAGCTCAATAAACAGGAGTTGTATCAACTCCTATGCCAGTTAAATGAACAACCCATAGATATATAAGACTAGATCGCTTATGCTTATTTAATAGAGACCGAAAAAGTGTTGTATTCGAGACCCTTACTTTAAAAAGAGAAGGGTACAATTCTGTACAGTTCTTTATTTTTTACCGAAAAAGATTTCCTTCCTTTTAATTAAAAAAAAATCCCCATTCATGCTAGAGGTTGGCGCTTTTAAAATCTACTGATGTGTCCGAAAAAATTATATTGGACGGTTAGTAATAATATAATCAAACAGCCGGGTACACAACACGAAGGCATTTTATTCAAAGTTAATTGAAAAATAAAAGTTTTTGAAAATTTGTCAAGGAAAACAATGCAAAATGTCTTCTGCTATTTATTTCGGTTACTTGAGGTTTCTATGCGTACTACGTCATCAGGTTATACAGAATTGTACTCTTCTCTTTTTAAAGTTAGGGTCCGCACAATATATGTCTATGCATAGCCCATAAGCGATCTAGTCTTATATATCTATGGAACAACCCTTTTCGACCTAGCTGTCATAAATAAATGGATGATATTTATATAGCCGCAACATTTAATCTTATAACACTTGATTTTTATAACTAAATTGAAATGCACTGGTGAAAATCAAAATTTTTTGAGTTATCTAGAATTTCCGGAACCTTATCAAGTTTTCCACGTCTTTCTAGAAGCTTCTAAAACCTCCTAGAGATTTCAAAGAACCTTTCAGTACCTTCTAGAATTGTATATATATATATATATATATTTCACATTCAATATTGAAGTGCTTGCTATGAGCTATTTCTAGATGCATTGGAAAGATAGATTCTAAGCTATGTACTTCTGTAGCTATGTACTTCTGTAGCTGTGTACGTCTGTAGCTGTGTATGTCTGTAGCTATGTACGTCTGTAGCTGTGTACGTCTGTAGCTGTGTACGTCTGTAGCTGTGTACGTCTGTAGCTGTGTACGTCTGTAGCTGTGTACGTCTGTAGCTATGTACGTCTGTAGCTGTGTACGTCTGTAGCTATGTACGTCTGTAGCTGTGTACGTCTGTAGCTGTGTACGTCTGTAGCTGTGTACGTCTGTAGCTATGTAAGTCTGTAATATGTATGTCTGTAGCTGTGTACGTCTGTAGCTATGTACATCTGTAGCTGTGTACGTCTGTAGCTATGTACGTCTGTAGCTGTGTACGTCTGTAGCTGTGTACGTCTGTAGCTGTGTACGTCTGTAGCTATGTACGTCTGTAATATGTATGTCTGTAGCTGTGTACGTCTGTAGCTATGTACATCTGTAGCTGTGTACATCTGTAGCTGTGTACGTCTGTAGCTGTGTACGTCTGTAGCTGTGTACGTCTGTAGATGTGTACATCTTAGCTATGTACGTCTGTAGCTATTTGCGTCTGTAGTTATGTACGTCTGTAGCTGTGTACGTCTCTATCTATGCACGTCTGTAGATGTGTACGTCTTAGCTATGTACGTCTGTAGCTTGTACGTCTGTAGCTATGTACGTCTGTAGCTATGTACGTCTGTAGCTGTGTACGTCTGTAGCTATGTACGTCTGTAGCTATGTACGTCTTAGCTATGTACGTCTGTAGCTGTGTACGTCTGTAGCTGTTTACGTCTGTAGCTGTGTACGTCTGTAGCTGTGTACGTCTGTAGCTGTGTACGTCTGTAGCTGTGTACGGCTGTAGTTGTGTACGTCTGTAGCTATGTACGTCTCTAGCTATGTACGGCTGTAGCTGTGTACGTCTGTAGCTATGTACGTCTCTAGCTATAAGCATCAACTTTATTAAATTTTTTTCTTCCTTCTTTATTTGAAAAGGTGGTCGTGCGGTGCAGAGCGCTAGACTGTCGAGGGTTCGATCCTTAGAGAGAACCTTTGGATATTTTAAGGTCCTGGTGAAAGTTACCAAGTACATCCAGTTTTAAATGGGTAAGCCTACTAGACTTCAAGTTGAGGGTGGGGAGTGGGAGTAAAGGCTGTCGGGCGCTGTGCTAGCCGCACTATCGTTCAATCCCGTCTAAAACAGCGGTTACCAACTGGGTATGGATGGGTACGGGAAAAGGTATGGAGGGGTCCGGGAAAAGGTACGGAGGGGTCTGGGAAAAGGTACGGAGGGGTCCAGGAAAAGGTATGGAGGGGTCCGGGAAAAGGTACGGAGGGGTCCGGGAAAAGGTACGGAGGGGTCCGGGAAAAGGAATGGAGGGGTCCTGGAAAAGGTACGGAGGAGTCCGGGAAAAAGTACGGAGGGGTCCGGGAAAAGGTATGGAGGGGTCCGGGAAAAGGTACGGAGGGGTCCGGGAAAAGGTATGGAGTGTTACGGGAAAAGTTATGGAGGGTTAATGGGAAAAATATGGAGGGGTACGGGAAAAGGTATGGAGTGTTACGGGAAAAGTTATGGAGGGTTATGGGGAAAAATATGGAGGGGTACGGGAAAAAAGGTATGGAGGGTTAATGGGAAAAGTTATGGAGGGTTACGCATCGATTTATAATTTTATGGGTTAAAACAATCAAGAGTTTGAAAAAAAAAAGTTTTCAGTGTGCTGAGTGATCTATTAAACCACGTGGCAAGTAACGGATTAGAAAGGTAAACACATTTCATCATGAAAAAAAAAGTGCATTTATTCGCGAACTTTCTTGTGAGGGGTGTACCAGCGGACAAACCGCAAATGTATTTTTATACTTTACCTGAATGCATACACTATACCAGTAACCTACCAAATTTACCTACCCACGGTAAAGCGCTCGACTGTCGACCGACCTGAAGGTAACTGGTTCGATTTCCGGTGAGAACCGATGGGTATTTCAGATTCGTGGTTAAAGTACCCGCTATTTCTCCCGTGGTGCCTCTATGGCCACTGCACTATAGACTTTGGTGGATATGAAAGAAGGGCACCTTAAAAACAAACTTCCTATTAGCGGTTTATAGGATTTTAGAGATTTCGTCTCATCCTTACTTGGACTTCACACACACACACACACACACACATACATTCACACCATGTACTCACTAACCCACCTACCTACTTTCCTACCCACTAAGTGTCGCTGGCCAATGCCTGACACTGACCGGTTACATACATACACACACAGACACACACACACACACATATATATATAAATATATATATATGGAGACCTCTGATTCCCACGCATGCTGTTGACTTAAATCAAACTCAAACATAGTTTTAATAATCTCAATCTCTTTCATTAACAGTTGGCAATATACACTTCATTTTTCTCTCCACAACAACGCCGTCCAGCTATAGTTCTTGTTTTGCCGTAAAAGTCTTTGCCTCCTCAGCCAACGTGAACGTGATACAAAAAAATAAAACTAACAAAAAGAAAACTAAACGAATTCTGGATATTTCGATTTAAAAACAAACAACGAGGCAGACAAACAACAAAACAAACAACAAGGCAGACAAACAACAAAACAACAACAAGGCAGACAAGCAAACAAACAACAAGGCACACAAACAAACAAATAAACAACAAGGCAGACAAGCAAACAAACAACAAGGCAGACAAACAACAAAACAAAGAACAAGACAGACAAACAACAAAACAACGACAACGCAGACAAGCAAACAAACAACAAGGCACACAAACAAACAAATAAACAACAAGGCTGATAAGCAAACAAACAACAAGGCAGACAAACAATAAAACAAACAACAAGACAGACAAACAAACAAAACAACAACAAGGCAGACAAGCAAACAAACAACAAGGCAGACAAGCAAACAAACAACAAGGCAGACAAACAACAAAACAAACAACAAGGCAGACAAACAACAAAACAACAACAAGGCAGACAAGCAAACAAACAACAAGGCAGACAAACAAACAAACAACAAGGCAGACAAACAAACAAACAACAACACGTTTCGTGTTTACAGGAAACTCATTCGAACTTCTAAAATAATATTTATGATTACATTTTTATTACAGTTACAAGAGGTAATGATGTAAACTATAAACAAATTTCTTGAAGTCATTTCGTTATAAATTAAAGTTTTGTTAAAAATTTAAGACTGTGAGTTAAGTACCTTTACCTCAAAATAGGCAAAATGCTGTCCAGCCCAGTGGCGTAGCTGTAAGCTATTCTACCCCACGCTTCAGTTCTGTAATTCCATTCCTCCGAGTCAGCGTTATAGCCACGCCCATACATAGGTAAGCCTATAACCATCTTATTTTTTGGAACACCTCTTTGAAGGTAGTATTCAACAGTATAGTTCTGTTTTTTAATGAAAGTTCAACAAACAAAATAAATACAAATAATAACGAAGATTTGTGAAACCTTTTAAAGATGTGTGTGTGATAAAAAAAATGCATCATCTTGAAAGCAAAGGAGATTAGGAAATTTCTAATAATGTTAAGATGTGGATATCAAATTAAATTAAGTTTTAATTTAAAAAGCTTTTTTTTTAAAGTGCACCAAAAAATATAAAATAAAAATACATCATTTAAAAATCACACAAAATATTTATATAAATTATCTTTAATAAAGTTATAAGACTGTTTGCCCATCTAAATATATACATTATTTATTCAGTAATTTCTTTTTATCACTTTTGGTAAAGACGTATTTAGTCAAATATATAATATTCACCCACGCTTTTTAATTAGCAATAATAATTTATGTAAATATGTTTAAAATGTAAGCAGGGGCAGCATTTTTATAGCCTTATATTAAACTTGCTTTGTTTAACGATAGAAAAGACACACGCTTCAGAGACTAACCAACGAACTATCAGAGACTAACCAACGAACTATCAGAGACTAACCAACAAACTATCAGAGACTAACCAACAAACTATCAGAGACTAACCAACGAACTATCAGAGACTAACCAACGAACTATCAGAGACTAACCAACGAACTATCAGAGACTAACCAACGAACTATAAGGGACTAACAAACGAACTATCAGAGACTAACCAACGAACTATCAGAGACTAACCAACGAACTATAAGGGACTAACAAACGAACTATCAGAGACTAACCAACGAGCTATCAGAGACTAACCAACAAACTCTCAGAGACTAACCAACGAACTATCAGAGACTAATCAACGAACTATCAGAGACTAACCGACGGTGAAGAATTTTTTTTTTCATCCAATTGTTTCCTTAAAACAAAACTTTTGTTAACTTTGCTACAAAACGTTTGTTAAATTTTCTACCAAACTTTTTTTAAAACTTTGCCTTATTTGCACTTTAATTGGGTATTAAATATTTGTATTAATAATACATATTTAAGTGCTAACTTATTTAAAAAGTAATTATCTTACTACCCATTTCAAATATATCCAAATAATCATCTGATGTACATGTTTATCTCTACCTTTTCTTGAGTTAGTAAAAAATATTTTTTTTTTTTTCCAAAATTGAAAAACGAAACAAAAATGCAAAACAACAAACAACAACACAGCCTTGACCCTAAAAGAAAAAATTCAAGACTTGCAATATTTAATGTATCATCATCACTGTCACCATATATTGGACTTGGGTGTATTGTGGTATATGGAAGTGAATAGTCGTATGTCATAATGCCAACAAAATCCAATTCCCTGGGAAAATTAAAAAGATGTCATATAATTATACATATTTATTACGGCCCCTCTCGTAATTTTGATAAATAAATCGAATTGTTCCATTATTTTTCTTCCCTTTCTCAAAGTTTGATGTTTTAAAATCTTTTCGCGAATTTTGGCATTTTATTTGCAGAATATCAGTTAATGAGTAAATAAAAAAAGGATTATTTAGAAGTTTAATATTTATCGCTTTTATTTATAATTTCTGATACTCTTTGGACATTTTATGGAAAATGTTATATTTGTTATTTAGAATGTTATGGTGTCAATTTAATTTCAAAATAGTGTAAAACTTTAGCCCCATGTAAATTTACGCTTTACAAGAGTTACAATCAAAAAATCTCTCTATCTAATCTATCTATCTATCTATCCACCTATCCATCTATCAATCTATTTAACTTTCTATCTGTCTGTCTGTCGGTCTGTTTGTCTGTATGTCTGTCTGTCTACGAATAGCTCAACTTACTTGGCTATTTTATCTATCTCGTAAGAGTCGGGATAAGCTTTGACGTCACCAGCCAGGGCGGCTGTGAGTTTAAGTATGGGGCGACCTGTAATGTTACTCTCTCGTTCAAATGCAGCTTTCAGCTCCTGCAATACATAAATATATTAATATACAACAAACATTGATATTTACACCGTATTAATACCGTACTGTTTCAATGAATTTTATACAATTGTACAGTTCTTGTCTATCTACAAGTAAGTCTTTAAATGTAAGTCAACGGGGTGTCGAATGCGGCTGTAAAAGATGCATATGACCCTTCATATAGATCTTGTTCTTTAATTGGTTTAACGACCATTAGTGTACCAAGCGCTGCACGGGAAGACGGATTGCCACGTGAGAATTGAAAATGTCAATTGCTTTTAGCCAAATTCACTTAAATGGATGATGATAGTTATAATGGTGAAAAAATCGGTGCTAATTCAAGTCACAAAAAGTGTGAAGAAAGAATATATCGTCATTTCTTCCTTACAAAATCTATATACATATTATTGATTTTCGACTCTGCGTTAAATCGAAAGCGGAAACAAGAATTCAAAATGGCGTCTTGCCCGCGTCCTCGATTCGATATTTCTTTTTGAAAAAACTACAGTTTTAAATAGTTTCTGTGGTTTATATTATGAAATGTTAAAGTCCCGAATATTAAAAGGTAACAATTAACATATATTATCATTCAAATTATTGCAGTTTTTATTACAACAGATAGCATTTGAACATTGTCAAACGTAAACAATAGTAATAAACGGAAGTGAAAATATAATCGAGCAATTTTTTTTAATAGTACATTGAAATTTTCATTTCTTCGTGTGACGTGGTGGCTGAATGGTTAAGCTGTTTGGAATCATCTTTATTTTAATGCTGATTATCCAGGTTCGATCCCACTTAGGGACAAATGTTTTATTGATTTATTTTTCCAGAATGTATCCTTTTAGTATTTTTAATGAAAAGTATCTAATTAGATCTCTTTGAAATTTTTTTTTTATTAAAATAATTTATCTTTTAGGATTTTGTAAGAAAAAGAGATAACAACTAATTAGATTTTTAATCATTTCATAACTTAAAAATATTTTGAAAATATGTATTAAAGCTGAACACTTAGGCGTATCTAGGGTGGGGGAGTGGGGTCCATAATCGAAAGTCCCGCCGGTCCCAGCTTGAGGGGAGCCCCCAAAATTTTTGTACATTAAATATTAAGTACATAATATCATGTCTTGGTATCGAACGTCAAAATGCAGGCCAAGCTCCCGGGCCCACAAATCCCTAGGTTTGGCACTGGCTTTACAATAGTCTATCTTCATGTAAAAGCTTTGCAGGGTAACCCAGGCCCCAGCTTGAGGGGAGCCCCCAAAATTATTTTTGACATTAAATATTAAGTACATAAACTCATGTCATGGTATCGAATATCAAAATGCAGGGGCCCCAAAAGAGGCCAAGCCTCCGGGCCCCCAAATCCCTAGGTTCGGATCTGGATGAACAATAGTCCATCTCTATGCAAAGGCTTTGCTGGGTATAATATGATTGTGTGACGTGGTGGCTGAATGGGTAAGCTACTTGGGGTTTTATTTTTATTCTGACTATACAGGTTCGATACCTCTCGTAGACATTTTTTTTCTATTTATTGTTTTTTTCTTTTTTAGAATTTATCCCTTAGGTTGTTTTAATGAAAAGTAACTTATTAGTAGTCTCTGACATTATTTATTGAAATGATTTATCCTTTAGGATGTTGTAAGAAAAAGAAACAACTAATTAGGTATTTCATTACTTAAAAAAAAACTTTTTTGAAAATATGTGTCAAAGCTGAACACAGAGGCGTACGTAGGGTGGGGAAGGGGTGTCAAAAATCGAAAGTCCCACCGGGCTCCAGCTTGTGTAACAGTAATATTTTTTGATCATTTTCAAAATTAAAAAAAATGAACGCTTAATATCCCCAGCCCAATGAAGGTATGCAAATATTTCGAACCGCGGACCACTGGGTCACGTTATAGTATCAAATTTTAGACAGCAATCTTACCAAGGATAGTTAGAAGGAAAGTTTCTTATAAGTAATATCTATACAATTGTAAAGTTTCTGATGCGAACAACCGGAGAAAAACATAGTGGAAGCTGAATGAACATCCTTACTTGCCGGAAATTGCTTGCGGATCGTGAATTGTTATTGTCCGTTCCAGTTTATCCCATTTTACTGTTTGAATAATAGTCATCTACTAGCTGCACCCTGCAAAACCTGTGCATAGAGTTATATCCCCTTCGGCTTGATCGGTAGGCTAGGTTATTTTTTGGTTTCGGGCAGATCCGAATTTTTTCATGATTGTATTTTAAACTGTAATAATGCTGTATTAATTCTTTACTTTCGATTTAACGCAGAACCCACATCGCTATTATTTATATTTATACGTATTATGTGTAGAGCGTACTTTTACTGTATAACGTAATTTTAATAAAAACGTCCTTGAATAAATCATGGCACATTGTAGGCTACTCAAATTATTTGAATTCGTCAGTTGATCAGTAACTGTGTCTATGATGATCTGGACTTTATACTCACGTTTACAGAAGTAGTCTTAATTTAGATTTATTATTTATTCGTAAAAAGACAAATGATTGCAGAAGATTACATTTATACACTAACACAGAGTAGATGGTATTAGAGATTATTAATTAAATTGTTATGACGTAGAAATGTAAGTGGATAGCAGATCTAAATATTTATTTGATAAAGCAACTAGAATACATGTATACATTAATAAGTTATAATACATGTATTAATTAAGATTTCAGGAATCACGTTATAAATTAAGAAGTCATGAAACATATATTAGATCCTGCAGTGACGAGACGTGTATTACAATCAGAGATCTAGATACGTGAATTCCAACATACCTGGACTAATAAAGTGAAGAAAATTTTATCTTTCGTAGATCCGTATCTGTGTACAGGGAATTCCCAATGCAAGTCAAGTCCATCAAAATTACGTTCACGTAAAAACTGTACGGCATGACCAATGAAAATCTTGCGAGTTTCTGGTGTTGAGCTCATCTGGGCAAACAGTTGGGGTCCAAAGTTCCAACCTCCCACAGACAGTAACATGGTTAGGTGTTTGTAGGTCGATTTTAGGTCTGTAAATCTTCTATACCTGTCAGTAAATTTAATGAATACATTTCATAAATAAGAAAAAAAAAGCGCTACAACGGAAACCGTTAAGCCTTTACTCTCAACAATCGTCGTATATTATTATAATAATTATCTGGCGTAAAGTAGTGCACTGACCTTGGAGGAACTACGAGAGATATAACGGGTCTTTAACCAAAACCTAAAGTATCAATTGGTTCTCATCGGATATCGAGCCAGGAAACCCCAGGTCAATATTCGAACGCTTTAAAACACGACTTTCCGTCACCTAAACGACGACCCCCCACCCCCATAGAGCATGTGTCCCACGTTCTGTGAAGGTTTGATAAAATCTCCCAAATATTCCCGTTTTTTCCGCACCCAGTCCCTCCTCGCGGTGGCGTCGTAAGCATATATACAACAGTAACAAAGAGGAGGTAGACAATGAGTCCGGTCGGGCAGCTATTAGCAAATGTGTTAAACACCTTGTTTAGTTAGAACTGTGCCGGCCAAGCAGACTAAATGGCGCCACCAGGGAGACGTGGAGAAGTGTAGTGTGGCAGGCCAGGGCCCTAAATTGGCTGTAGAGCCAAAGGAAGAAAAATAAACTTAGCAGGTGACCATACACCAATGATCTCGACAGCATGAATCGTCTAGACATTTTTATTTATAATTATAGGCAGACAAAACGACGGACCATTCAGAATGCTTGTCTTAAGAGCCAACTTAAGCTCCAATCAAATGATATATGTCCCCTAATGCACAGGTGCAATAAATAACCTAGCGCTGCAGGTACGATAAATAGCCTCGCGCATAAGGTGCAATTAATAACCTAGCGCATAAGGTGCAATAAATTACCTAGCGCATAAGATGCAATAAATAACATAGTGCATAAGGTGCAATAAATAACCTAGTGCATAAGGTGCAATAAATAAAACCAAGGGAAGTCACGCATGTGGTAAGAGTGTAAAACTAAATGTTTGGCAAAAAGTAAATAATAAAATAAATAATTTCTTTACAGTCCTTTAGTCCACGGCGTGTCCTCATCAGCTGTCAAAGAATTCTTCAATTTATTGTCTTTAATAATTGCAAAGGCGTAGATCATCACGGTACAGTGTTGTGGGTTGAGCATCTCAGGCATCACGGTGTAAGGCTGTGGACGTAAGGCGGCGCCATTTCTATAGTAGCAAGCTTTTATTTCACAAGCTAGACAGCATTCATTGAAAACAAACAACAACTTGTTAGCCTAAATAATATAGCCTTTATTAAAATACATTAAATGTAAAAATAAAAGAATAAACAATAATTCAATAGCTAACAAAATTATTTATTTAGTTTCTTCTTCTTCTTCCTTTGGCTCTACAGCCCATTTAGGGCCCTGGCCTGCCATACTACACTTCTCCACTTTTCCCGATCCATGGTCTTCTTCCTCCACTCTCTCACTCCTATGGCTTTAAGGTCTTTCTCCACTTCCTCCAACCATCTGCTTCTTGGCCTGCCTTTAGGCCTTTTCTCATTAGGTGTTGTCTTATAAATCTTTTTTGGACCTCTGTTGTTTTCCATTCTTTCTATGTGCCCTACCCACCTTAATCTATTCATTTTGATTTCAGCTGTTATATTTGGTTCTTCGTACAGTTCGTACAGCTCTGAATTGGTTCTACTTCTCCACTCGTTATTGTTTTTTACTGGCCCATATATTTTCCTAAATATTTTCCTTTCCCAAGTGTTTAGCATATTTTCTGCTTGTTTGCTGATGGTCCATGTTTCGCTACCATATGTTACTGCTGGCCGGATCATTGTCTTTTATATGGTTTTTTTAATTAATTTTTCTGGAGATCTGTCTGTTTTTCAGTATTTTATGCAGTGTATAATATATTCTGTTCCCTACTTCTATTCTGTTTTTTATCTATATCATTATATCGTTTTTCTCACTTATGGTTGATCCCAGGTATTTAAAGTTTTCTACTCTTTCAAATGCTCTATCACTGATTTTGAAAAATTTTTCTCTTCCTTCTTTTTCATTTCTTTGTAACAGCATATATTGAGTCTTTGCTTCGTTTACTGTTAAACCTGCTTTCTGAGCTGCTGTTTCTAATTCTATGTATGCTTTTGCTATATCCTTGCTTTGCTTTCCTATCAATGTTATGTCATCAGCATATGCAAGGTATTGGATGGGTTCTGTAAATATTGTTCCTGTTTTCATAGACTTTGTTTTTTCACTTCTGAGGTAGTGTGTTATAGTTCCTCGCTTATCCAACTGTACGTTTCTTATGACTTTTTCTAGGGTTAAGTTGAAAAGTATGCACGAAAGGGAGTCTCCTTGTCTAGGTCCTTGGTTTACTTTAAATTCTCTTGAGCTTTCCCCTTGGATTTTCCCTTTGCTTCTTGAGTTGTTTAATGTCATACGTACTAGTCTAATGAGCTTGATGGGGATACACAATTCCTGCAAAGTTTTGTAAAGATAATTTCTATTGATGCTGTCATATGCAATCTTGAAATCTATGTACAGCTGATGTAGGTTTATATTATGCTCATAACATTTTTCTAGAGTGTTTCGAAGGGAAAAGATGTGGTCTGTGGTTGCTCTGCTAGGCCTGAAACCACATTGATAGTCACCTAATACTGTTTCACTGAAATTCCCTATTCTGCAGGCTATTATTTTTGTTAGTATTTTATAAACAGTGTTTCTCAACACTGAGATTCCTCTGTAGTTGTTGCAGTTAAGTTTCGAACCTTTCTTGTGTAGCGGAACTATTAAGGCTGTTTCCCATTCTGTTGGCATTATCTCTTCTTTCCATATTTTATTGACCATCCTGTGTATTTCTAAGTGTAGCGTGCGTCCTCCATATTTGAGTAACTCAGCATTTATGTTATCTTCTCCTGGTGCTTTATTGTTTTTGGTCTTTTTAATAATATTATTTATTTCTTCTATGGTTGGTTCTTCTATTTCTGCCCCATCGTTCTCTGCAATGTTTGGTACATCATTATCGCTGTCAGTTTTAATGTTCAGCATTTCTTCAAAATATTCCGCCCACCTTTCTAGAACCATTTCATTTTCTATAAGCAGGTCGCCTGATTTGTTAAGACACATGTGAGATCTTGCTTGGAAGCCGTTACTTTCCTCTTTGATGGCCATGTACATTTTTCTTGTTTCTTTTTCTTTTGAGTATTCCATTAGTTTTACTAGTTTTCCCTTTTCCCATTCACGTTTTTTCTTTCTGCATATTTTAGTGGCCTTCCTTCTAGCCTCAGTGTATGCGTGAGTTGACTTTCTTGTTGCTTTTTGTAGCATTATTATCCTCAATTTGTTTCGTTCTTCCATTTCTTTTTTGCATTCATCGTCATACCATTCAGCTCTTTTCTTCTTTTGCTTGTACCCTATGACACTTTCCGCTGTGTTTTTTATGGTTTGTTTAATCTTTTTCCCAGTGGCTATTTAGATTTTCAGTATTATCTATATCTAGTGTTTCTAGTTTGCTTTTAATTTCTTGTGCATATTTTTCTTTTGTTTGTGGCTCTTTTATTAGTTTTTCACAGTCAAATTGGTTTGTTATCTTTGCTTTTGTGTTGTGAAAGATACTTATTTTTTGTCTATACTTTATTTTGACTAACATGTGGTCTGTGTCGGCATCTGCTCCTCGGAAGCTTCTGACATCTTGAATATCTGAACCATGTCGCCTGTCTATTAGCACATGATCTATTTGATTTCTTGTCACTCCATCTGGTGACCTCCATGTTTCTTTGTGTATTCTTTTGTATGGAAACTTAGTGCTACTAATGGTCATGCCTTTGCCAGATGCAAAATCAATCAGACGCGTTCCTTTATCGTTGCTTTCTTCATGCAGACTGTAGCTTCCAATTGTCGGTCTGTATACTGTTTCTTTGCCAATCTTAGCGTTGAAGTCTCCTACCACTAATTTAATGTCATGTCTAAGTGCTTCTTCATATAACCTTTCTAGGGCATCATAGAATTCCTCTTTGGTATTCCCTTCTGAATCTTCAGTGGGTGCATGGGCACATATTAGGGTCATACTGAACATTTTGCCACGAATCCTGAGGCTGCACAATCTTTCATTGGTTGGTTTAAAGCCAATTATTTGATTGAGGATGTTTTTCCTGACGGCAAAACCTGTTCCTAATGTATTTGTGGTGTTTCAACTATAAAAGATGGTATACTCTGTTGTTTTTAGTATGTCTGAATTTTTCCATCTGATTTCTTGGAGTGCTGCTATTTTTATTTTGTATTTTCTAAGCTGTTCAGTGAGGCGGGTTAGGGCTCCTGCTCTGTATAGGCTTAACACGTTCCAAGTCGCTAGCCAGCAATCATGTCCGTGATCATGCGAAGGTCGGTTTCCATTTGAATCAGTCCGGTTTTTGAATTGTTGATTGGCTTTCGTAACTAGTGTTTTTTTACATGACTGGGTAGTTAGCCCTGTGCACAACCACTAGGGTGTTGCCCCTCACAGCCTTGTGGGTAGCTGCCTTTGTTTAAGGTTAGGTCCCTTAGCCTTTGAGGATCCCTCCACTAACTACAAGGCAGTAGTTTCCTGCTTTGGTCCGCCCCGAGAATTGTATTTCATCGGCACTCACCATATCTGGCGAGCTTTCCCCTATCCGCCACCTGGGGAGGCGCCCGATGGGAGTTCGGCCTCTCCACACGAGATTTATTTAGTTTATCATTGCTTATAATACTCTTCTCCTTCTCTTCCTTTGGCTCTACAGCCCATTCAGGCTTTTTCTCATTGGGTGCTGTTAATGGTCATGCCTTTGCCAGATGCGAAATCAATTAGACGTGTTCCATTATCGTTGCTTTTTTCTTCTTCGTGTAGGCTGCAGTTTCCAATGGTCGGTCTGTATATTGTTTCTTTGCCAATCCTAGAGATGAAGTCTCCCGACATCTGTTTGTTCACACAGACATTAACCTGATATCTGTTTGTTTACACATACATTAACCTGATATCTGTTTGTTTACACAGACATTAACCTGATATCTGTTTGTTTACACACTAATTTAATGTCATGTCTAGGTGCTTCTTCATACATCTTGTCTATGGCATCATGAAATTCCTCTTTGGTATTCCCTTCTGAGTCTTTAGTTGATGCATGGGCACATATTAGGGTCATATTGAACATTTCGCCACATGTCCTGAGGCTGCACAATCTTTCGTTGGCTTGTTTAAAGCCACTTATTTGATTGAAGATGTGTGTCTTCTCCAGTCTCTCAACTCCCCCCTCGTATCATTCATTAGTAGCAATAATTTTCCACACAAAAGAACATACAAAAATCATCGAGGTCACTAGATGGTGTGACAAGAAATAAAATAGATCATGCGCTAATAGACAGGCGACATGGTTCAGATAATCAAGATATCAGAAGCTTCAGATGAATAGATGCCGACAAAGACCACATGTTAGTCAAAATAAATTATAAACAAAAAATAAGTATTTTTTTACAACATAAATGCAAAGATTACAAAACGATTTGATTGTGAAAAAGTAATAAAAGAGCCACAAACAAAAGAAAAGTATGCACCAGAAATTCAATGCTAACTAGAAATACTAACGATAGATAACACTGAAAATCTAAATAGCCATTGGGAAAAAATTAAACAAACTGTAAAAATCACAGCGGAAAGTGTCGTAGGGTACAAGCATAAAAAGAAGAAAAGAGCTGAATGGTTTGACGACAAATGCAAAAAAGAAGTGGAAGAACGAAACAAATTGAGGATGTTAATGCTACAAAAAGCAACCAGAATGTCAACTCACGCAAACACGGAGGAATACTCAAAAGAAAAAAAAAACAAGAAAAATGTACATGGTCATCGAAGAGAAAAGCAACGGCTTTCATGCAAGCCCTGTGCACAACCTCTAGGGTGTTGCCTCCCTTACAGCTCTGTGGTTAGCTCCCTTTGTTTAAGGTTAGGGTTCTTAGCCTTTGTGGATTCCTTTGTGGCAGTAGTTGCCTGCTTTGGTCCGCCCCGAGAATTTTATTTCATCGGCACACACCATATCTGGCGAGCTTTCCCCTACCCGTCACCTGAGGAGGCGCCCGGTGGGGAGTTCGGCCTCTCCACACGGGATTGATAATATTAAGCAGGACTAAATATGTCTTTTAATATAAAGAAATTAGAAAAAAAGGGAATCTATATGTATATATTTAGATATGCAAAAACGCTTAAATGTGTGTATGTTTTTATAGCTTTTCGTATCAATTCCACCTATTGCCTGATATGGATTCGGTAAAAAAAAAACCACCTATTTTATAATTTTATCACCGATACTGTTTTAGCAGTGAACAAATCAGAATAAAAGATGTATTCATAAATGTTGCAGGTTTTGTGTATAGCCTTGATTTAAAAAATTCAAATATGAAGGACATGCATTTTACATTTTGGAATATTTTGGATAAGTTACAACTAACCGTCACAAGCACATTTCAGTGTTTGTTTTTGTTTCTCTGACGAGGACGTTGTGTTGTGGCTTAAATGGAATTGTCATTATGGACATTTTTATAGGTTAGTGAAATCTAGATCTACAGTAAGATAGAGAGTAGGATAGCGATTGTTTGTGTGAGAGGGAGAGAGAAAAAGATAGGATGAGTGAATGAAAGAGAGAGAAAAAGAGTTAATGAAAAAGAGAGACAGACATAGAGAGAGGCAGAGAGAGAAACACACACATATAGACAGAGAGAGAGACCGAGAGAGAAAGAGAGACATACACACAGACATAAAGAAAAAGAGAGAGAGAGAGAGAGAGGCAAAGAGAGTGAATGAAAAAGAGAGGCATAGAGAGGGAGGGAGAGAGAAAGATAGACACACACGATGACAGAATAAGAGAGAGAGAGAGAGACACACACACACACACAAATAGACAGAGAGAGAAAAACATACACACACATAAAGACAGAAGGATATATATATATATATATATATATATATATATATATATACAGAGAGAGAGAGAGAGAGAGAGAGACATACACACATATAGAAAGAGAGAGACACACACACACACAGAGAAAGAGATCGTTAAAAAACCGAAAAAACAAATATAAAGGAATAATGTTTTTCCCAATGTGTACCAACCTATTACAATATTCACCAATGAAAAGAACAATACAAGACTTTTTGAAAGACTCATAGTTTGAGTTTAGTCCTAAGCTGATCACACTTAATGTCTCTTACAGAGACTTGTCAACCTTTAAACTAGATGTACGAACTTATTCAGTCTCAGCAGCTCTCAAACTGTGGCGACATCCAGTACCCCATGTATTTGATATATAATCACACATTCCAAAAGTAAAACATTCTTTATACCCTGATGTGAGAATACAATAACAAACAATAACAAAACAATAAGAAAACATAAAACAAATCATAATGCGTAATATATATCTCGGCATTCTCTACAACATCCTTAAGGCAAACATGGAAGCTGCTGATTGGAACAGTCTCTTGTGACATCAAGCAATGTCATAATATATATCAGCCCTATCGTATTTTCTGATTTTGCTGTTTAATTTTTTTTATTAATTCGATCACTTCTCAACTCATTAGAAATAACAGGTCATTTGAACTTGTAGTTAGAGAGCACCACATGAAGTTGATTTGGATTTTCCAACGACTTCCAAGAAAATTTACGAGGCGTACAATATACAGACACCATAGCTGTACAGGCACCTTAGCTGTGCAAACTCTATAGCTGTACAGACACAGCTTTAAAGATACCATAGCTGTAAAGAATCTATTTTTACGAAAAACAAATGTGTAAGGAAGAGATCATATTATAGCATAGATGAAATATATGATAACAGAAAGTGATGTTTATTCACACAATAATAATGAAAATAAGGTAAACCTAAGTGGCATGGAATGGCTTCATATTCTTCCCCTTGTTGTTTGTGCATAAAGAAAAGTTGTGTAAATAAAATGTATCCAACCAATCGTTGAACAGGATTATAACGATGATTGATGGTTAGATTTAGAATGATTGTTACATTATTTTTGGTGCAAAGTTTGAATGAACATTGTCAATGCTATGTCAAATTATTTATAGCTTTTTTTTTAAAATCTGGTCAAGATGTTAAAAACTTAGTTAAATGAAATAACAAAATTTAAATATTTAGAAAAATATTGCTCTGTGGGGTCGTCAAGACATTTAGAAGGCATCCTATATTTTATGTTAATATCATCTTCCAATCAGATTAGAGAACGTGTAAACCTGTTTAGTTCCCGCCATCTGGTGACACGACGTAATAAGCGAACGGTTCAAATTATCTCTACTGCGCTGTTTTGAGATTGAAGTAATAGTTTATAGGATTGTTCAGGGCGACAAGTTATGAATTATTTCCCTTTCTTTGTCGGCCATTTTCTTTTTCAGAAGCGCCACCTATCATATCGACTTTATGCTCTCTCTGCCATCTCCCCCTCCCCAAAGGCTTGTGTTACCGCCTACCACCTCTCTTCTTTATCGAATGGAAACATGTGCAGATCTCCGCCAGACACATTGACGCTGAAAAGTTAAATCCAGGTCAGTTCGTGTGCTGGTGGTAACCAATACGCTCATCAAAGTAATCGTACACATGAGGTCAACGAATTCGGAGGTCATTGTGACTCAAACATGTCAAAGTTGTATTATTCCATTACTGGCGAACAATAAACCCAGGTAACGTGACAGCCAACGCATTTTCTTCATCCCGTCTTTATTAACTAAACAATTAAACAGTATTTGAAAAATGCCCAACGGTTTTACCGTCGTAAATAAGCGCAAACCTTTCTATAAATTATTGTTTCATACCTACAAAATATTGTCTTATACGGTAGAAAATGTACCGCTTTGTACGTTTCACAAAATAGCCCTGAATAAAAAATGTTAAAACCTATTGATATTTATTTTACTAACAATTGTACTTAGCTTTAAATAAATGGCAGGACAAAACTCTGTCATGTAAATAAACAGCCGTGAGAGGTTAGCATGATTTCTAAATAATACAATACATGATTTAACTGTTGTTGGGAGGTTCTTTTTATTTAACCTGTGCTCAGGCCGTAGCGTGCGGAGGGGGGAAGGAGGGGCAGGGGGCCGCCGCCCCCTTCCTGCGTTTTGTCTGCCCCCCCTGCTTATTTGTTCTACTTAGTAAAATGTATTACCTGCCCCCCCCCCCTTCGCTATTGCCTGTCCCCTGCTGTAGAATGCCTGGCCCCTCCTGTAGAATTTTCACGCTACGGGGTTGCTTGTGCTAGATGTTCCAACAACAGTGAATAACACTAATAAATGAAGTCGACTCCAATTGAAAGTAACCATTAGACATTTTTAATTCTTGGATATAACTGCATAAAAATGAATTGACATTTAATAGTGAACTCAGGAGGAGCACAAAAACTAATGTCTAGTTACCAACCACAACATGCATACAACACTACGATGCCCAAAGCTGGACTGATTTCACAACTACAAGAATAAAATACTTGCTCTCCAAGGTCGGTTGTAGTACTCGTCATTTATTTAGAAATGATACATAAACGTAGAACTCAGAATAAAATACAACGCGATAGAGGATTGACGTCATAGAAACTGTGGTGGGCGGAGCCCTACGTAATTGCGTCATCAAACGCTGACTACACCATTTCTCCACAAAGGTAAATCAGAAGGATGAGTTAAAAAGTTTCAGGGGCCTCGCCCTTTTATATTAAGAGCAGTGAGCTAATGACAGGGGCCACTGTTCTATGGTAGTGAGAGCAGTGAGCTAATGACAGGGGCCACTGTTCTATGGTAGTGAGAGAAGTGAGCTAATGACAGGGGCCACTGTTCTATGTAGTAAGAGCAGTGAGCTAATGACAGGGGGCCACTGTTCTTTGGTAGTGAGAGCAGTGAGCAAATGACAGGGGGCCACTGTTCTTTGGTAGTGAGAGCAGTGAGCAAATGACAGGGGGCCACTGTTCTATGGTAGTGAGAGCAGTGAGCTAATGACAGGGGGCCACTGTTCTATGGTAGTGAGAGCAGTGAGCTAATGACAGGGGGCCACTGTTCTATGGTAGTGAGAGCAGTGAGCTAATGACAGGGGCCCACTGTTCTATGGTAGTAAGAGCAGTGAGCTAATGACAGGGGCCCACTGTTCTATGGTAGTGAGAGCAGTGAGCTAATGACAGGGGCCCACTGTTCTATGGTAGTGAGAGCAATGAGCTAATGACAGGGGGCCACTGTTCTATGGTAGTGAGAGCAATGAGCTAATGACAGGGGGCCACTGTTCTATGGTAGTGAGAGCAATGAGCTAATGACAGGGGGCCACTGCTCTATGGTAGCGAGAGCAGTGAGCAAATGACAGGGGGCCACTGTTCTATGGTAGTGAGAGCAGTGAGCAAATGACAGGGGGCCACTGTTCTATGGTAGTGAGAGCAGTGAGCTAATGACAGGGGGCCACTGTTCTATGGTAGTGAGAGCAGTGAGCTAATGACAGGGGGCCACTGTTCTATGGTAGTAAGAGCAGTGAGCTAATGACAGGGAGCCACTGTTCTATGGTAGTGAGAGCAGTGAGCTAATGACAGGGGGCCACTGTTCTATGGTAGTGAGAGCAGTGAGCAAATGACAGGGGGCCACTGTTCTATGGTAGTGAGAGCAGTGAGCAAATGACAGGGGCCACTGTTCTATGGTAGTGAGAGCAGTGAGCTAATGACATGGGCCACTGTTCTATGGTAGTGAGAGCAGTGAGCAAATGACAGGGGGCCACTGTTCTATGGTAGTAAGAGCAGTGAGCTAATGACAGGGGGCCACTGTTATATGGTAGTGAGAGCAGTGAGCTAATGACAGGGGGCCACTGTTCTATGGTAGTAAGAGCAGTGAGCTAATGACAGGGGCCACTGTTCTATGGTAGTAAGAGCAGTGAGCTAATGACAGGGGGCCACTGTTATATGGTAGTGAGAGCAGTGAGCTAATGACAGGGGGCCACTGTTCTATGGTAGTAAGAGCAGTGAGCTAATGACAGGGGCCACTGTTCTATGGTAGTAAGAGCAGTGAGCTAATGACAGGGGCCACTGTTCTATGGTAGTAAGAGCAGTGAGCTAATGACAGGGGCCCACTGTTCTGTGGTAGTAAGAGCAGTGAGCTAATGACAGGGGCCCACTGTTCTATGGTAGTAAGAGCAGTGAGCTAATGACATGGGCCCACTGTTCTATGGTAGTGAGAGAAGTGAGCTAATGACAGGGGCCACTGTTCTATGGTAGTGAGAGCAATGAGCTAATGACAGGGGGCCACTGTTCTATGGTAGTGAGAGCAATGAGCTAATGACAGGGGGCCACTGTTCTATGGTAGTGAGAGCAATGAGCTAATGACAGGGGGCCACTGTTCTATGGTAGTCAGAGCAGTGAGCTAATGACAGGGGGCCACTGTTCTATGGTAGTGAGAGCAGTGAGCCAATGACAGGGGGCCACTGTTCTATGGTAGTAAGAGCAGTGAGCCAATGACAGGGGGCCACTGTTCTATGGTAGTAAGAGCAGTGAGCCAATGACAGGGGGCCACTGTTCTATGGTAGTAAGAGCAGTGAGCTAATGACAGGGGGCCACTGTTCTATGGTAGTGAGAGCAGTGAGCTAATGACAGGGGGCCACTGTTCTATGGTAGTGAGAGCAGTGAGCTAATGACAGGGGCCACTGTTCTATGGTAGTGAGAGCAGTGAGCAAATGACAGGGGGCCACTGTTCTATGGTAGTGAGAGCAGTGAGCTAATGACAGGGGCCACTGTTCTATGGTAGTGAGAGCAGTGAGCTAATGACATGGGGCCACTGTTCTATGGTAGTGAGAGCAGTGAGCAAATGACAGGGGGCCACTGTTCTATGGTAGTGAGAGCAGTGAGCAAATGACAGGGGGCCACTGTTCTATGGTAGTGAGAGCAGTGAGCTAATGACAGGGGGCCACTGTTCTATGGTAGTGAGAGCAGTGAGCTAATGACAGGGGCCACTGTTCTATGGTAGTGAGAGCAGTGAGCTAATGACAGGGGCCACTGTTCTATGGTAGTGAGAGCAGTGAGCTAATGACAGGGGGCCACTGTTCTATGGTAGTGAGAGCAGTGAGCTAATGACAGGGGCCACTGTTCTATGGTAGTGAGAGCAGTGAGCAAATGACAGGGGGCCACTGTTCTATGTAGTGAGAGCAGTGAGCAAATGACAGGGGGCCACTGTTCTATGGTAGTGAGAGCAGTGAGCAAATGAAAGGGGGCCACTGTTCTATGGTAGTGAGAGCAATGAGCTAATGACAGGGGGCCACTGTTCTATGGTAGTGAGAGCAATGAGCTAATGACAGGGGGCCACTGCTCTATGGTAGTGAGAGCAGTGAGCAAATGACAGGGGGCCACTGTTCTATGGTAGTGAGAGCAGTGAGCAAATGACAGGGGGCCACTGTTCTATGGTAGTGAGAGCAGTGAGCTAATGACAGGGGGCCACTGTTCTATGGTAGTAAGAGCAGTGAGCTAATGACAGGGGGCCACTGTTCTATGGTAGTGAGAGCAGTGAGCTAATGACAGGGGGCCACTGTTCTATGGTAGTGAGAGCAGTGAGCTAATGACAGGGGGCCACTGTTCTATGGTAGTGAGAGCAGTGAGCAAATGACAGGGGGCCACTGTTCTATGGTAGTGAGAGCAGTGAGCAAATGACAGGGGCCACTGTTCTATGGTAGTGAGAGCAGTGAGCTAATGACATGGGCCACTGTTCTATGGTAGTGAGAGCAGTGAGCAAATGACAGGGGGCCACTGTTCTATGGTAGTGAGAGCAGTGAGCAAATGACAGGGGGCCACTGTTCTATGGTAGTGAGAGCAGTGAGCAAATGACAGGGGGCCACTGTTCGATGGTAGTGAGAGCAGTGAGCAAATGACAGGGGCCACTGTTCTATGGTAGTGAGAGCAGTGAGCTAATGACAGGGGCCACTGTTTTATGGTAGTGAGAGCAGTGAGCAAATGACAGGGGCCACTGTTCTATGGTAGTGAGAGCAGTGAGCAAATGACAGGGGCCACTGTTCTATGGTAGTGAGAGCAGTGAGCAAATGACAGGGGCCACTGTTCTATGGTAGTGAGAGCAGTGAGCAAATGACAGGGGCCACTGTTCTATGGTAGTGAGAGCAGTGAGCAAATGACAGGGGCCACTGTTCTATGGTAGTGAGAGCAGTGAGCTAATGGCAGGGGCCACTGTTCTATGGTAACGAGCTGTGAGATGCAGAAAATACCTGGCACAGATTCGTTCCCTTTGCAGTCACGAACTTAAAAAGAACAATGAAAAAGAAGGATTGAGAATCGATGTGTGTGAAGTGCCTGTAAGGATGAGATGAAATCTGTTAGGGGTCATTCCATGTCAACTCAATAAGTTTTTTGACAATTGTTCACCCGACCCTCTCAGATCTTCTTGAATTTTTCATAGCTTGCGATACATTCAAAGTTGAGTGATTCCTGAAAATTTCAGACCATTTGGTCAAAAACTTTCCGAGATATAATTTTTTAAAAATTTAAGGGTAGTCGTGAGTTCGCATGACATTTAAATTTTCGCGATATTTGAACGTGAATATTTCAAAAACTAAAATAGGTATCAGGCTTAAATTTTCAGTATTTACTCATTGTTTTATCCTGAGTTGAATGATGTATTTATCTTAAGTGTAGCTTGCACTCAGAATGCCTTAAAAAATTCCAAACATTGCAGTTGAGACAGTTTTCATCAATATTTGACCCGGTATAGCCAAGAACCTATAAGACATGAAATGAATTTTGTTATACAATTTGTAAGTACCATATATGTGTTTATTATTTTGATAGAAAATTCCTGTTAATCAATAATAGTGTACTCATGGTCGTCCATTTTTGCACGCATTGCGACCCCCAGATGACCATGTGGACAGTAATTCACACTTTTCATATTTTGCACACTTGTTAACCTTGGCAAGTACAAGCTATGGTGAAAATTTCATGTTGGTGTCTTAACGCCTTCTTGGTGAACATCTGCATGAAATTGCATGACTTCTACACTATCGTGGACCATAGTAATTTTGAATGTTTGAACTGACATCTTTGATGGACTGGGTTTTCTTATTGTGAATTTCATTTTTTTACCTGACAAATATGTTATGATATGTTTCTAAGTGAATAAGTACTTTTAAATGATTTTTTGTGTAATATTTGCTTGCAAAAACATCATGAATGTAATGCAAAAATGTAAAAAAAAAATTTTTCAATGGTTTCTTAATTATTTCATTTTATATCACTGTATGTTCAGATTTCATGTAATAAAAATTATGAAATTTCTTTTTTTAATTATATAAGAAAAATTTACTTTCATAAAAATTGATGACAATTTATTAATATTTGATCTATGGAGCCATATTAATAGGTCACATGAGTACTCATTTCTTTGTCTTCTTTTATCTTATTATTGATATAACTTATTCCTCTATGTGACGTCAGAATTTATAGAACTAATATCTGAGAGGGTCGGGTGAACACCACTGGTTGAGTTGACATGGAATGACCCTTAGATCCTATAAACAACTAATGGGACGGTTGTTATGGTGCCCTTCCTTCATCCCCACCATAGCCGTTAGTGCAATGGTCATGGAGACACCACGGGAGATATATCGGGAACTTGAGCCGAGACCTGAAAAAATTCCTTGGTCCTCACCGAAGAGCGAACCAGGTACCTTCAGGTCGTCAGTCGAATGATTTACCGCACGACCATCCGTGCCCTGAGAATAGATGTAGAGTTCGCCATTAATAATCCTGCACATACTGTACATACTGCACATACTGCACGTACTGCACGTACTGCACATACTGCACATACTTTAGATACTGTAATACCATTCATACTACACATACTGCAATACTGTACATACTGCACATACTGTAATACCATTCATACTACACATACTGCAATATTGTACATACTGCAATTACTGTAATACCATTCATGCTGTACATAATGTAATACCATTCATACTTCACCTACTGTACAAACTGTAATACCATTCATACTGTACATACTGTACATATTGTAATACCATTCATACTGTACATACTGTACATACTGTAATACCATTCATACTGTACATACTGTAATACCATTTATACTGCACATACTGTACATACTGTAATACCATTCATACTGTACATACTGTACATACTGTAATACCATTCATACTTCACCTACGGTACAAACTGTAATACCATTCATACTTTACATACTGTACATATTGTAATACCATTCATACTGTACATACTGTAATAACATTCATACTGTACATACTGTACATACTGTAATACCATTTATACTGTAATGCTGTAATACCATTCATACTGTTCATACTGTAATACCATTCATACTGCACCTACTGTACATATTGTAAGAAGAAAAAATGATAGTACATATATTTTAGAGACATACTGAACTGTCCGCGCAGTTTATTAAAATATTGTTTTCAGAAGTTAAATGTTTTGGTCCTATCAATCTAACAAATCGATGAATACAGAACAGTGCTTCGATCAATGACAACAATAAAATATATTAAACATTACGACAACACAGTGTAGAGCTATAACAGTATACAAATATAGTGTAGAGGAATATTAAAAAATACACAAAAATAGCAAGATGTAATTGCATAAAGCAGTCAATATTTGTAAAAAAATTGATATCTGTTTGTTTACACAGACATTAACCTGTTTAGAGAGTACTATTAATGACGTAAACATCTGGGCTGAGAGCCATTAATTTTTAACCCATACATTTAGCTAGATGGCATCTTTGAAATGTCCTGGTTGACAAAGAAATAAAAAAACTTCGACTTTTAGTGTCTTATTCTCTCAAGGAATGTGTCAGGAATAAAAAGTAAAAAAGGTGAAGGGTCTAACCCCCCCCCTCCTAGCCCATGTGAAATATTTTCTTTAAGCTACTGCTCATGTGGCAATCATTTTGACAATAGATTTCTATACATATACCGAGCAGCATTTGCCAGACTTTTCTTTATAAAATGAGATAATATACCAGCCAAAATCCGCAAGATTAGTAAAAGTGAAAATAAATATCTAACTCTGCTCCTATTTTTTATGTTATGTGTCATTTGTGTGTTTGACTGTGTGTGTGTGTGTGTGTGTTGTATATACGTTATAAGAACTTTGAACCCGCCAGTCCGCCAGTGAGATGCGATCTACACTTTATCTGCCCTGTTAGGGCTAAAGAAACTTGACTTTTCATACCTTTGGTGGACATTATTATATAAACATGTGAGATTTTGTGATATATTGAATCAGGCTGACGTCTGGCATATTATACTCGCATAAGGACGTCCTGCTGAAGGAGCGACTGTAAGGACACTGTCGTTGGGGTGGGGGTGGGGGACTGTATGGACACTGTCGTTGGGGTGTGGATGTGGGGACTGTAGGGACACTGTCGTTGGGGTGGGGGGGGTTGTAGGGACACTGTAGTTGGGGTGGGGGTAGGGGGACTGTGGGGACACTGTCGTTGGGGTGGGGGGGTTGTAGGGACACTGTAGTTGGGGTGGGGGTAGGGGGACTGTAGGGACACTGTCGTTGGGGTGGGGGGGTTGTAGGGACACTGTCGTTGGGGTGGGGGTGGGGGGACTGTAGGGACACTGTCGTTGGGGTGTGGGGGTTGTAGGGACACTGTAGTTGGGGTGGGGGTAGGGGGACTGTAGGGACACTGTAGTTGGGGTGGGGGTGGGGGGAACTGTAGGGACACTGTCGTTGGGGTGTGGATGTGGGGACTGTAGGGACACTGTCGTTGGGGTGGGGGGACTGTAGGGACACTGTCGTTGGGGTGGGGGTGGGGGGACTGTAGGGACACTGTAGTTGGGGTGTGGATGTGGGGACTGTAGGGACACTGTCGTTGGGGTGTGGATGTGGGGACTGTAGGGACACTGTCGTTGGGGTGGGGGGACTGTAGGGACACTGTCGTTGGGGTGGGGGTGGGGGGACTGTAGGGACACTGTAGTTGGGGTGGTGGGGGGACTGTAGGGACACTGTAGTTGGGGTGTGGATGTGGGGACTGTAGGGACACTGTCGTTGGGGTGGGGGGGGACTGTAGGGACACTGTCGTTGGGGTGGTGGGGGGACTGTAGGGACACTGTAGTTGGGGTGTGGATGTGGGGACTGTAGGGACACTGTCGTTGGGGTGGGGGGGGGACTGTAGGGACACTGTAGTTGGGGTGTGGATGTGGGGACTGTAGGGACACTGTCGTTGGGGTGTGGGGGCTGTAGGGACATTGTCGTCACACATTTATATATATATATATATATATATATATATGTCTTTGTCTGATTATAACTTAAATTGTCTGCTTTGTGTGCAAATCGTCTGTTAGTGCATGTTGTACATACTGTAGAAGCATATAGATGCATATCAAGTAACAGCTATATTCTTTCAAATACTTGCTCCGTACCCACCACCCTTCCCCGACTCCCACCAGATCGAAATGAACCTAACGCCATAGACAGGAAATACCGTTAGAAAGTGATTTTTTTTTACTGACAGCAGTGACGTACTGAAAATGTTAGTGGGACATAAACTGCCTGCATTTACTGAACGCATTCACCTGACAAGCTAATATACACTACCAGTGAACTAACCTGCTTATGACTTATGCCAGTTGAGCTGCAATCTTTTATCTGAATAATTTAAATCAGTATTTCTGGTAAGGATATGTTCTCTAGTTTAAGTAATTTGATATATATATATATATATATATATATATATATATATATATATATATATATATATATATATATATACAGAGAGAGAGAGAGAGAGAGAGAGAGAGAGAGAGAGAGAGAGAGATGTATTTTTTTATATCTGTGCTAACTGTAAGTAATATTGGCCAGTATAAAATTATGACAAACTTATCAATATAATATAGTGGTAGGTTTCTTATGTATCAATTTTATACGGAGTTGATTTTATAAAAAAAATAAATGTATGTACAAATCCAACTATGATGCCACATAGAGCTGCAGTGATACAAAAACTGAAATAAATTTGATAGAAACAAGATTGATGTAGTGTTGAAAATATCTGAAGTATCGTTGTCTTTCAGTTGTACTTGAGTCAATCAAATCTTCAAAATGAAGATATACAAGAACTTTTTAGCATTTTATGTGGTGATTGTACTTGTTGCTGAAGTCAATCGTAAGTAATCATGACGTAAAAATATACATCTATCTATCTATCTATCTATCTATCTATTTATCTATCTATTTATCTAACTATCTATCTATCTATCTATCTATCTATCTATCTATCTATCTATCTATCCATTATTATTCATGAGATCGTAAATCTTATAAGATATTCGATAATGAAATTCATAATTGCAATCATGTTATTTACTTTTATTCTGATGAACATATGACTACAATATACCACACATATAGATGAACATATATATATATATATATAAATATATATATATATATATATATATATATATATATATATATTCCTATTCGCGACTTTGCTGGACAAAAAGTTCCCCGACTGA
This sequence comes from Bulinus truncatus, assembly GCA_021962125.1. Lineage (NCBI taxonomy): Eukaryota > Metazoa > Mollusca > Gastropoda > Planorbidae > Bulinus > Bulinus truncatus. The sequence goes on along the minus strand of JAGDYQ010000005.1, from coordinate 2,225,169 downwards.
CCATTTTTCAGACTAGCTAAAAAAAAGGTGGACACATACGTGTCCCCCGACTGACATTGCTAATTTCTCAACAAATTAAACATTAGAATAAAAACATAAGGCATGAAAATTGTAAAATAGATCCTTCTAATTGTTATTTTAAAAAATCATTCGATTCTATCATCGGATAATGATTTTATGAGAGTTTTTAAAAAAATACCATATATCTAAAAGGTCCGAAAAATGGTACATTGAGGGACATTTGTTCAAAACCTAATATCTTTAAATTCCTGCCATAGATTTTTTTAAAATTCTTCATACAATTAAAATGCTCTATGTTTTAAAATACTACACTTCATTTTTACATTTTTACCCCATTTTTACAGTTTTATTCAAGATATACGTTTTCAGCTAGGGATATACAATCCGTTTGTCTGCCGAATTCATTTTTTGCCCATTTTTTTTTTCTATTTATTAAAAAACAAAAAATTATTTCGGTTTTATCATGTAAGTAGCTTTTATACATCTGTTGATATAACTTTAGGTGCGAAAACTTTAAGGAATAATTTTTTAAATGCATTTAACTGATTTTTAGGCATGTATCGCACTTTACGGGACATATAGCTAGCGTCCCTCAAGTAACGAAAGGTAAAAAAATGTATATGTGCATTAATTCGCAACGTGGTTATCAAAGAACAAGGTATAAGGGTTCGTCCATTAATTTCTTCAACAGCTTAGAGAGGGTAAGGTGGTCTGAAAATATCTTATAATTGTTGACATGGAAAAGTGCAAGGGGGGGAGGAGGTAAGGATGCAATTTCTAAACATCAATAAATTTCATCTTTTGTGAAATGACATCAATGATTGGTAGATAAAAACCAAATGATTTATAATTTTGAAATTTCATGACACGTGTATCAGTCTGCTATTTTTTGTCAGAAATTAATGTCGATTCGGTATTCGGACAAAATCCCCACGAAAAAACGAGTGTAGGGGGACATAAAAATCAGTGGACAAAAACTCAAAATATTACATCGTATTTAAATCGATATCATTGATACTTTTATATAAATAATCTTGACCATGGGCTACGGGAAATATTTGTCGATACAAGTCTGTCATCAATAGGCATGTTCCTATGTTTTTTTTACCTAAATAAAGGATTGGATTTCGACCACAGCGGTTCGTATGCTGTTTGTTTTACCTTACGTATCTTAGAGTGAATTTTTGTTTCAAAGTATCCCAGTAAGCTGCATTAGCCCTTCCAGCCGCAGTAGTCTAAAGTTAATCCATTGTTAGCTTTACATCAACATGCAGCTTATCTTACCAAGTAAAACAAACAAAATTAAAGGTTTTAGCCCAAGGTCAAGACTGACCGTATCTTTATTCTACCTTTTAATTCTCATGTCAAACATACATTTTATAACAGACAGTAAAAAACAGCTTAACAACCACAGTGGTCGAAAGCCAATCCTTTATTTACGTAAAACAATTAGAAACATGCCTATTGATAGACTGTGTTAACAGACATGATCTCTTACATCGACAAACATTTCCCTTAGCCCATGGTCAACTTTGCATATAAAGAAGTATGAATAATATTGACTCAAAATCGATTTTTATATTTTGAGGGTTCGTCCGTTGTGGGTTTCGTCAGCTGGGGGTTATGTTCACTGGGGGTTTTGTCCGTTGTGTATTTGTCACACTCAAAAATAGTATATGTTAAATATCTGAAATGTCACAATCGTTTATTGTGGACTTACCACAGATTATAAAAGTATAGTAAACAAACTCAAGGTAGTGAAGTACATTAATGAGTTATTACAGTAGGGGACTGGTTTCGTTATCCTAACAGATTCGCTCCCAGTTTACAGGCTATACAGGGACAAGAGAACGGGATCTAATGTCCCGGTATTGTGTATTGTATAGAGGATGACATCCGGGATCTTATGTACGGGTATTATGTATTGGTGAAGAATATTCGGGATCTAATGTACCTGTATTTTGTTATGGTAAAAACTATCCGGGATCTAATGAACCGGTAATGTGTATTGGTAAAGACCATCCGGGATAGGGGGATAGCTACTCTTGGGGCCCCTAGGGCCGTCTATCCTGTACCGCTACGTATAAGGTGTGGAACGGGGCCCTAAAAATGACATACTTATTAATATAGCTTATATAGTAAAAACGGTACCCTTACAAACACTGATGCTTAGCCCTCAAAAGGCATGACCAAAATTATTTAAACCAAATTTATGTGAGGGGGATAGCTACTCTTGGGGCCCCAATGGCCGTTTATGTTGTACCGCCACGTGTAAGGTGTGGAACGGGGCCCTGAAAATGACTTAACCATGACATACTGATTTATATGTAATATTAGACTTATTAGAAAAATAAAGCAGTGCCAAACGGTTAAAGAAAATTGAAACAAATTCATTATATTTTATGGGGATAGAAGCCATGTAAAATATTTTTGTCTAAATATTGTAGTTTTCACTAATTACACAAAGAATAGTGGAAAATTCATTTTGGTGTTTAAATTGATTTCGAAACACAAACTCTTGCAAATATGAATGAAAGAGACCCTCGCTTGTCCCAAATTGACTTCTTAATTTTCGTTTTCCCCTCATCCACAGATTTTCGATATTTTGAGTATGGACTTCAGGGTCATGGGGGTCAACAAAATGTTGTTCATATATAATTACAGAGTGTGAATAAACTCCGCCACCAAGTCCTTCTATCCCCCTATACGCGGCCCATCCATCGGATATGATATGGGTGCCTGGCATTACATGTTGCAATATCAGGGCTTCTAAGGTTTCTGCCCTTCTATCGGGAACTTCAACTAAAAAGCATTTCCCTGTTCCCCTTTCTACACCACCAAATACCCAATGGCCTTCCCTCCAAGTACCTCTGTGGTATTTACGATGAAAGTACTTTGATTCATCTATTTCCACAACAATAGGCTCAAAGTTTTCATTTACCCCACCAATTTCTATCGGCCGGCGGTTCATATAAGTGGACATTTCCTCCCTAAGAAAGTTAAACCAGTCGACCAAAGTGTTCTCATTGAGTATGTTCGTTTCGCGTTTGGTGGATTTTTGGGAAAAGTTGTATGCAAAGCAATAAATAATCTGAGTTATTGTTTTGAGAGACAAATGGCTTCTCGTAAAAAAAAGAATTAAATCTAATGCTCTTTTTTAAGTGACATGTCGGACAAACCCAGCGAAACCCATCGGTACCGGTATTATGATTTCCAAGATAACATAATACATTGCCCGTGGTGCACTGCATATTATTTCTCAATAGACGCCTAACAGCTAACCACTGAATAGACGATTCTTGGTTATGCATTTCTCTTTCTAAACCAGATAGATTCCACATTTCTTGTAAAATGGCTGCATGGTCCATTATATTTTGAGGATCTACTATATTGAAACGAAGATTTCTAGGTCTACCTGCCGTTACAAAGTTAAATTTGACACTGCAATAAATCATGTTTTATGTCAAATAAATGAGCTAACTTCGATTAAGTTCTGATCACTCGTGTTGTAATAACAAGTTGCAATGTACTAAAAAGATTTACTTAATTGAAATTGTATTGACAAAAATTGTTAAGATTGAAACTACAAAAGCTTTTTTTTATATCGGATGGTCTGTCTATCAAAGAAAAAAAAACAAGGATGAGGTTAAATAAATTAAGAACACAGTGGAAGTGTACTTATCTGAATTAGCAGCTATAACAAGGAAATTCAATAACAAAGCAATCACTATTTCCAAGATGAAGAATGAAAATCCAAAGAAAATCAAACTCTCTCTACAAATTAGTATGAAATACTGAAGTGAAACTTTACATACTGCTTATATTTGTAACAAAGTTTTAAACTGATCTATCATGGAATGTTCCAGATGTCACAATGATGTCACGTTGCATAATTTTATGTAAAAAGTCCCAAGACCCAGCCCCCCACCCCCTGCCTTATTTCACCTGTTACTCACAGAAAAGAGGGGGGAGGGGTATTGGATTAAATAGGCTATTCGAAACGTTTAACGAAAATAATCCCACTTAGTCTTTGTTCCTCCAATTCAGACGCTATCTCCTCTGCCCAGGCAGCTCGACCACTCGAGCGCTGGTCAACAGATCTAAGAACTTTCACATAAAAACGTGAAATTCCTGTTAAGATACCGACCGACAACAAACGAATTGCTAGACTGAAAAGAAATCTTACTTAGTCTACCTTATCGGAAGGTCCATTCCACCACCACCCCTTCTCCATTTCACACTCACCTCCACCTCCCAAAAGGGCCGGCTAGCTGACTATGAGTGATTAGCGATGAAAATTGTACCAGTGTGGATAAAAGGTGATAGAAATGGTATTCGTCCAATAGGCTCATACTTCATTCTGAATTGGTCGTAACAGACAGGCCAATGAAGGTGAAACTGATGGGAGGCTAATATAATAGGTTTGATTTATTTTGGTCAAGCCCTCTAAGGGCTGGGAAACAGCGTTTCTGATGGCTCCGTTTTTTCTAATATAGCCTATATTAAAAATTATGTCATTTTGAGGACCCCATCCTACACCTTATACGTATCGATACAAGATAAAGGGCCCTAGGGGCCCCAAGAGTAGCTATCCCCCTAACATAAAATTGGTTTAAATAATTTGTCTCTTGCCCCAAGAGGGCTAAGCATCAGTGTTTGTAAGGGTACCGTTTTTTGCTATATAAGCTATATTAATAAGTATGTCATTTTTAGGGCCCCGTTTTACACCTTATACGTATTGATACAAGATAAAGGGCCGTAGGGGCCCCAAGAGTAGCTATCCCCCTAACATAAATTTGGTTTAAATAATTTTTGTCTTGCCCCTAGAGGGCTAAGCATCAGTGTTTGTAAGGGTGCCGTTTTTTACTATATAAGCTATATTAATAAGTATGTCATTTTTAGGGCCCCGTTTTACACCTTATACGTATCGATACAAGATAAAGGGCCCTAGGGGCCCCAAGAGTAGCTATTCCCCTAACATAAAATTGATTTAAATAATTTTTGTCATGCCTTTTGAGGGCTAAGCATCAGTGTTTGTAAGGGTGCCGTTTTTTACTATATAAGCTATATTAATAAGTATGTCATTTTTAGGGCCCCGTTTTACACCTTATACGTATTGATACAAGATAAAGGGCCCTAGGGGCCCCAAGAGTAGCTATCCCCCTAACATAAAATTGGTTTAAATAATTTTGGTCATGCCTTTTAAGTGATGGGCATTAGTTTTTTCCGAAGGTACCGTCTCATCTTTCAGTATTTTTTAATAATCTTGTAGTTGGCAGCTGCCTTTTTTTGTAAACATTTCAGGTCATCTCTTAACATGGCTGACAGTATTTTATATAGAATATAGAGGACCTTTTTTACAAATTTATTTAATGCATTTAAACACATTTTTTTAAATTTTTTTCTTATTCTTTTAATAAATAACAATCAATACTATGATTCTGGAATGTTTTTAGAGGTAAAGTATCAATATTATTTATCAAAATATTAATTATCGCTAAAATAGGAGATTACCTAAGATAGTATAAAAGACATTTTAAAGCGAACATTTTGAAACTACCTTACTTAACAGATAGTAAAGACTTTAATCCTCGTTTGCGGCTAGCCCCCCCCCCACCCTTCTTTCATCAAATAGCCAGAGGCAATAAAATGCTAATGACCCACACGGGTAGGTTTGTACTTTCGCCATTTACTACCCCTTCCCCCCTACCCCACAGCTACACATGCCGCCGCCCACCCCAAATCTACCTTGTCCATCGTGTTTAATTACACCCTACCTGGACTCGGCTTTTGACAAATCAATGTACATTCCTCCCCCCCCCCCCCAATGAACTCTACGCTATCTTCTTTTTGATCGGGCTCATAATGTATCTCCCACCCACTGGGCACCGTTTTTTTAACATAATATTTGTGACCAATGATTGGCTTTTTAGTAGATAAAAAAAGGATTATATCAACAAAGATTTTTTAGTATCAACTCATAAATAATATAAACAAAAATTCAACTAAAAATAGGGATTTAAAGAAAAATATTACAACTACTTAAATCTTTCTGACCTATAGTCTCACGAGAACATAGACATTTCTGTTTAAAAAAATTGTCTAAACAACTTTTAATTTATGTGTACTAAACTTTAAAACTGTATATCGGATTCGCATCCTTCCACTAACAAAAACAATCAAAGATATTATGTGTTTCAAAAAAACCAAACATTCTCTAATATAACGTAAAAATCATCGGGTGTGGGTTACTCAGAGGCTCATAATAACTCAGAGACACACCACAGCTCAGAGACACACAACAACTCACAATCACACAACTCAGAGATACACAACAACTCACAATCACACAACTCAGAGACACACAGCAACTCACAGTCACACAATTCAGAATTACACAGCAACTCACAATCACACAACTCAGAGACACACAACAACTCACCGTCACACAACTCAGAGATACACAACAACTCACAATCACACAACTCTGAGACACACAACAACTCAAGATCACACAACTCAGATGCACACAACTACTTACAGGCACACACCAGTTCAGAGGCACACAACAACACAGAGGCACATAAAAAACTACTGGCATATAAAAACCTAGATGCACACAACAACTTAGATTTAAACAACAACTCGGATGCATTGTAAAATTACTTAGTAGTATTAATATTGTGAAATGTTTGTAGCAATAATCTGTTATTGTTTTTTTTTTGTTGCCCATGAAAAAATAAATAAATTGTGTTGCCGCGTGGCTGACCAGGTTATAGTATAGACGGGGGCAAACTGTACGACATTACTAGGCTTCAGGCCCGTAGCGTTTTTTCTGGCTCCCTCTGCTTATTTGTTCTACTTAGTAAAATGTATTACCTGGCCCCCCTGCTATTGCCTGGCCCCTGCTGTAGAATTTTCACGCTACGAGGCTGCTAGGCTTAGACCACATGCTAAGTTTACTGTATCTTAGAATTGTCAGAATCCTCTCCCCATCCTATTCAAGTGATTTTACGATCAAGGCGAACAGCTGAAACATAATTCGCTTATGATATTGAGGTGACTTGAGGGGATTGTAATCATAATTTCTTATGATCGGTTAACTTTTTTCTAAAAATTTGTATCACATATCTAGATCAATTTAAGTGACAGAATCAATAAGTGTTATAAGTTAATATGTTATGAGCATTTGAATATTCCAAACTCCACAATTGTGATAAAATCTATGAGTTTTATAATTTAAAATTTAACTTGGTATTAGCTTTTTAACATACAGTACATTATTAAATGTATACAGAGACGGAGTTGCTATGTTTTATTGGTCAGCTGATATAAGCTTTTTAATATCTATTGGTGTACTCTAGTAATTTAGTAATTGAAACAGTAAGTATTATAAATCAACATGATATTCGATTTTCAGTTTACCTCGCTCGAATCATTTTGTGTAAGAAGTGAATTTGCAATAAGTTATTTAACAGAACTCACTCAATTATAGTAATAGAATCAATATGTGTTTTTAGCGGATCAGTGTCTAGGCTCTTTGTTGCTCATGTGCAGTATTTTGCTATCGCCTTCTTGAAAAGAGAAACAAACTTTTTATTAGCATTTACTTTTTAGTATTGATATTGTTCTATATATAAAGAGAAATATGTTTCCACCGATGCAATTACAAATCATTTCGACGTGTTAAAGAATATTGATTGTTGATTTCACTAATTGTGTAATTGTTACTTATTATAAATGTTGTTTGCTGTAACAATTTGGCATTTTTGTTTAAGGAAATCTTTACCACAATAATCTTCTTAATGAAAAACAATTCATCATTTACCAAAGTATTTTTTTTATAAATCTATTGTGTATACTTTAAGTAGCGTGTAGAGAGGAAAGACGGTAGCAATGCAATGTGAGTGACGTACTGCTGTCGGGTATCGCCACTGGTCGGCACGTTCTTTAAAGTTTTGTTCATTGTTTATCCACGTCCGCCAAGTCTTCCCCTCTCCCACATCTAAAAAAAAGTGGTAACTCCGACCACTACTGAGCTTCTGATTGTATATTTCTGTCTTCCCACCTCATCACACCCCCACCCGACCATTTTTTTCAAAGCCCCCCCCTCCTTTCTTCGCTCATTCTATTTAAAATTTTCTGTCTCATATTTTATATATGCAATATAGTCAATTAATTAATATTATTGACAATCAATATAAACAATAGTATTCACTAGAATTTTGTGTCTATTGAATTATTGTCCGTGAGGGAGGACGATGCTTATTTACATTTTAAATTGTTTTAATTTACAATGCCACGGCTGCTTACAGCCGCTTAGCTCCCTGCTAGCATTTCGAAAGAAATACACCACAATATTAATATGGATATTAATTTAATGTTTCTTGGGCGGTCCAGTAAAATTTTTTTATAGATTTGTACCGAACCGCAGCCCAGGTTGGGGACCACCGTATTAAATCAGCAAAGTGTAATATAAAAATGATTTATTTATAAAATACGATATAAACTTTACAAACTAATTTAGCTGCAATCTGATTATTAAAACATATTTGAAATATAAAAGTAAAGTAACAGTTAAAATGTATCCATAGATTTCTATGCATTAATATAAAACTATTAATTTGATTATGTTAACTCATTAAGAGTGTTAAGGTGATGTTCAATCGAATGTTGAAGAACAAATCTAATCTCTGGTTACCTCCCCCCACCCCTTTCACTAACCCCTCCTCTTCCCCCCCACCCCGCACTCCGCTGTTTTTCTTTTTTGCGAACAACAAAGCGGGTAAAGAATTGGATACATTGTGAGAATTTCACGGTTTCACTACTGTGCGAAAGAAACGTTCTTGCGTTATACTTTTTGATCTTATTAGACCATAAAAAAACGGTTGCCAGTTTGTCGGTGAAGGAAATTTGGCTGACTATAAATTAGTATAAAAGACACTTTAAAGTGAATATTTTGAAACTACCTTACTAAGTGATTCAATTTGATTCGGAGAGTATCTCAGAAAATTTTGGCATGATATTTTGTGATCTCTCCTTCCTGGTCTGAGACATACCATGATCCACGGGGGATGGATCATAGGGGTTCTCTAGTCAGGAAAAAAACCCATTACTTGCGAGGGTGGTGGTACTGTGGTCAATGAGGACCATCCGAGACCGCAGTATTCACAGCTGGCGGTGGTGACGGATGTGGTCGGCACACAACACCCTTCCACTCCGTCCCACTCAAGCACACCTGCGCAGTTTGCCATTTCCGGCTGAGGGTACAGGCACACTACACCCTCCCCTCTGTCTGAGTGGCAGGAAAAACCCCTTTCCTTGCCATTCTGGCCGACCGGCAGTACACACACCCTGCTGGTCTGGCCGGTTTGGGCAAGGATTAAAACCCATCTTTCTGCCATCCCTGCAGATGATAGCGGGCACACTCACCCCGCCGCTCTGTAGGCATGGCAGACGTGCATCAGCGCCGCCGACAATGTTGGTGTGGTAGGCACACTACACCCTACCATGCTGGCAATGGCGGCGTTAAAAAAAAAAAAATTAAAAAAAAAAAAAATAAAAAAAAAAAGTGATTCAGTTTTCCGCCTTTATCGATTAAATAAGTGTTTCAAGTTTCCAGTTAAGAAAATCTACACTTTAGGTAAGTAGGCATTCATATACCTGTGCACTTTTTTAACATATTAAAGCTTAGAATGTTTGACATTATTTTTTTACCTCAAAGAAGTTTCTTTAATTTTATTTTTTTTGTCTAATCTCCTATAGACAATTTTTCTCTCACCCCCCTCCCCCGTCCTTCTACAATTGTTAACTTCCATGTATTAATCTCCAAAGTATTTCTTCTTTACCCACTTCTTTTAATTACATGTCTTATTCTTCTTACTAGATAACATTATTTGATTACTGTTGCTCTGTTATATCTACTACTGATGTATATTATCTACTGTTGTTGTATTGGTTTGTACTGTTACTTTGTTGTATATTATGTTGTACAGTATCTACTGTTTCTGTATTTTCATCTACTGTTGCAATATGGTGTCTACTGTTCATGTATTGATTCTACTGTAGTCGTATTATATCCATTGTTGCTGTATTGTCTCTATATTTTGTCTATAATATTTAATGGTGCTGTATGGTATCAACTGTTGCTGTATCGTATCTACAATTCTGTAATATATCTATTGTTGCTCTATTTATTGTATCTACAGTTTCTGTATTGTATCTTGTACATACTGTTGCTGTATTGTATGTATTGCTGCTATATTGTACCTTCGGTTTCCGTTATGTATCTAATGTTGCTGTTTTGTATCTACTTTTGCTATATTGTCTTTACCGCTGCTGTATTGTATCTATTTTGCTGTATTGTTTCTTATGTTGCTGTATAGAATATTTGCTCTAAAGTATCTACTGTTTCTGTATTGTCTTGTATGCCTATTGGTGAAGTATTGTATCAACTTAACCTGTAAAGTAACTTATGTTGCCATATTTTATCTACTGTTGCTGTATTTTTATCTACTGTTGCTGTACAGTATTGTATCTTGTACCAACTATTGCTGTATTGTATCGTATGTTTCTGTATAATATCTACTGTTTGGATTTTCAGATTTGTATTTATTAAATGATGTGCCGTACCAGTGGCGTCACAATGGTTTGGTGTCACCCGGTGCAAAAAATTCAGGTTGTCCCCCCCCTCCCCCCCCCCCGAAAGACTTCCACCATGAGCAATGGTACATATTTCGAACGGATTTTCCTGCACTAGACCTTAGAGAATATATTTTAAAATACTTAAAGTGATACAAACGGTAGTATTACTGACAGTATTTTAGAAAAAAAATATTACTTTCATTAATCTGTGAAACCCTGTGACTACATGCGTCCTTTTTTAGGACGTTCGCAAAATACTCAGGATTGTTCGAAACAGCTTTCAGATGTATTTATGTACCTAAGTTCTTTACAATCTGCATGGTGGCACCCTGTGCTACTGCTCTGCATGGTGGAAACATGTGATACTGCTCTGCATGGTGGAAACATGTGATACTGCTCTGCACTGTTATAAATTTGACGAGTTTTTTCTTCTATGAAGTTTAGAACTGTTTATTTTGTGTCAACCCCCCCCCCCCCATAATGCCTCTAGTGACGTCACTGTGCCATACTAAACATATATTTTAGAAATCCATTTAAGCTTTTTGTTATATTGAAATATCTTTACATCAAAATAGGTGCTATAAAATGTCTACCTGTCAGTCATGAGAAAAGAATGGTTGAGGCTGCTTTAATGAATCAAACAGTGGAACTTAAAGACCTCTTGAAAGGTTTGTTTTGTTAATGGAAAATTATATTATGTGTGTAATTTTATTACTTTTAAATTTTGAAATACACTAAATATCTGACAAAAAATATAATTTTGCATGTTCCAGGTTTCCATGAAATTAGTTTATCAAAGAAGCTTTCGCCAACCCTTTTATCTATACAAAGGCAAGAAACGTTAATTATTTATGTTCAGCAAACCAAAAGATCTGATATGTGTAATACGCAACAAGTAGCTGTAACTCTATTGGGAGATAAATCACCCAGAGGAAGACGTTATAACGCAGCCAGAGGAAAATATTCTGAAGAGAGAAGAAGACACATCAAAATGTAAGGAAAAGGTTTAAACATAAACACTGTATTTTTTTTTCCATCCAAATTATTTTTTTTTCAAATTAAAAAAGACCACATCTCCTTTAATTGCAGATAAATTCAGACATAGGACATCGACACTGTATGCTCAAATTGATGTCCAAATTGAAAGGGGCAGTATTTTTTTCACACATGTGCCACAGTTAGGACATCAACAAACAGGTTTATCAGACTCCACTTGCCACGCAGCAAATTATTCACTTAGGTGGATGCTTGCATAAGTTAGATACAGGCTAATAGCTGGTTTCTTAAGGTAAGTTAGACATTTTAATGTATACATTTTAGTGTATAGTTTTTGCATTTTTTGACATTTTACTTTTATAATGAAAATTAATTATTTTATATATTATCAAAAGGTGTTCAATAATCCAGTTTTTACTCTCTACAGCTAGTACTACTGAATAAGCAAATAATGAACTGTCAAAAAATACATTAGCGGCTACTGAAATAACAAATAGTGAGCTTGAAAACTGCCATTTCATGGTCCATACAAATAAATCTCATACAAGTGAGTTTAAACTAGCTTCTAACTGATTATTTTAAACCTTTTAGAATTTATTCCAAATTGGATAACATCTTAATAATCTCTTTCATGAATATATTAACAGACAGGTTTGAGGCAATCATTGGCAGCCTTGTTCAGCAGTGTTTACAACAAGAAAAAAGGAATGGAAAAGAAAAAAAGGTCAGTTTTTATATACATGTTGTAGCTGAAATTAGTGAACTATGAGTAGTTAAATTATTTTTTTAAATCACAATAGGGATAATGTATATTCACATTTAAACTTCAAATCTATAACTGCTCTACATATTTCCTGTCAACCGGAAAGAAGAAGAATCACAAATAGTATGAACTATTTTCAAAGTTATATTTGTAATAATCTACCAGGTGCAAAAGGTTCGCTGTAGCCCCGTAGCGTGAAAATTCTACAGCAGGGGCCAGGCATTCCACAACAGGGGTCAGGCCAATAGCAGGGGTGGCAGGAAATAAGTGTTACTAAGTAGAGCAAACAAGCAGAGGGGGCCAGTTAAAACGCAGAGGGAGGGGCCGGCCCCCAGCCCCCCTCCCCCCGCACGCTACGGGCCTGTACACACTTGACTATTCGACTTAATGTCGTGGATTGGAGATCTGTTTAACTTAAAAATATTTTAGACTTTTTATAAGTATGCATTATTAAGTCACCCAAACCCCCTACCTAACAAGAACTCAATATATTAAAACACACTTAAGATTTTTTCAGAAAACACTAACTTTTAACATAATTTAAATTATTAAATTTTGTCACAAAGAAAAAGGTTTAATATAATTGTTTGCAGTATCTTAAAAAATGTGTTTTATTTTTCAGGAAAAAAGGAAATTCAGGAGTTTTTAAGAACACATAAGATACTCTCAGGGGTACCAGAAGTGCAGAAAAATACAAACCATTAAATCAAAAGTATTCAACGAGCGCCAAAAAATAAGAAGACTATTGGAATAAAAAAAAAACAATAATAAAATACATTTCTTTTTAGGCTAGACTCATTTTATTTTTAAAAAACAATAACTTATTTCCATATTATATATTTTGCAAATAATTTAGTATGCTGCAAACCCTCACCTTAGTGATTTTGTTAATATTTTTTTTGTTTTTAAAAGTTTTTATTTTTAAGCGTAAAAGTTATAAAATGTGTTGACATGTAAACTCTCCACACATTGTGTAGACTTGATACCAAGTAATTGATTGGACAATCTGGAAACATGCCTTGGGCTCTAGCCACTACAAGTATTTTGAGATAAACTATCTCGACAGTTGGGGGAGGAGCCATGGGAGGGGCATCTGAAATAATGTAATTCAAATTTATCAGCGTTTCTCGCTCTATCCCAATTAATTCAACTTCCAACTTTTCCTTTGATAGTTTACTAGAATAAGATATTATAACAATAGAGCCTTTCTTATATAAATTCAATGAATGATTAACCAATGCTAAATACGGATTCCAAAGTTCAAAGGTCATTTTAGGTCAATCGTAAGTAAACAAATCCCGGATGGTCAAATGGGTGTATACATTGAAGGCTGCAAGTTTCTATTGGTACAATATAGACGAATAGGACCATACAGTATAGCTAAAGAAGTTTGTATAATGTGCTGACGTGAAATTATTATTAACAATCGTCACTGCAATTACATTTTAAGTTATAGTGTAAGGTCTTAATAATTCATGTAGCTAAATATTATATGATATAGATGTTGCGTAATGTATGTAGGGATATAAATTACTTAATATGGTCTTTAATAAAGTTATCTTTCCACACTCGTAACATACGTCAAGAACATAAGTGATATTTTGCACTACACAAATCGTATATGTCGCCCAATGGACGATAAGACGTGAGACGTCAGTTAGGGGACATATATGTGTCCCCCAAAGTCGCAAATATATAAGATTAACAAAAAGTCATTAAAAAGTGTTTCAAACTTATTTTTTTTTGTTTTTTTATGTTATATAAATAATGTTCTTATTTAACGTTCCTTGAAAGTAAAAAAAAATTCAATAATAGAATAAAAGTAGACCGATACTTAAAACAAGGTGTACAATTAGTAACAAAAATGATTAAAACTAATATTAAATTAAGTTTTTTTAATTAAAAACAATATTTAAATAATTGCTTGAATATCAATGAGTGCGTCTAGGGAAAAAAAGTTAACAAAATATTTCAAAATAGCTGAGTTAAACGACGTTGAACAACGTGTCCCCCGAGAGACCAATTATCTGGCGTGTGCTCCAAAGTGCGTTTGAAGGCTTGTCCCCCGAGTGGCACTAAAAACGTATATCTTTTAATATCAACTATTTTTTTAAAAATTGAAACTATTATCGTAAAGTAGACATCAAATACGTTATAAAAAGTCTTTTAAAACTTACCATTGATAGGATATTAATATTTTAGAGCATTTTCTAAAATGTCCCACGATGGTATCAAATCTGAGCTTGTCCCCCAAAGTTCGAAATAGGAATATATATATATATATATATATATATATATATATATATATATATATATATAATACCTTTTGTTTTATAGTACAAATGAGTGAAAAGTTACAAAATACTACAAGTTTTTCTTCATTTGCTAAATATATAATTGTATCTGCACTTTTCGACCTATTGCAACCTGTTATAAAATTAGATACACTAATGAAGAGATAACATAGCTCTAAAGCTTGAACTGAAGCCAAAGGCGTAGCTTTTGCGGCTAACTATTTCCAAAGGACTATTGTGATGCATTCTGCTTCAAGTGATCCTAGCTTACCATTGATTGGTATTGATTGGGATAAATTCTGTAATTTTTCTTTCTAATTTTTGAGAATGGAAACACGCTAAAATAAAAATGTTGTCATGGTTGCTAGAAAATGAGAACGTGGAGTAAGGGGAATAAAAGCTGATTAATTCAGACTCATTATTTATCTTACGGCTAACTCCCTTATATATGTTCTATTTTTTTATATGTTTATTTATGATTAGCATTTATCTTCGTCACCATTTTCAGCTTGCCAAGTCCAGAATGGTGTAGCATCGGGCTTTATTTCAACTCCCAATTACCCCGGTTCTTATCCAACTGATGCCAATTGTGTGTGGAAAATTGACACACCACTGGGAATTATTACATCATTGAGGTATACCACCTTAGTCGTAAATCTTTCATAATTTTATTTTCAGTACTTTCCATTCAAATGTTTTATATACTCCCCACTAAATACAGTAGTCCCACTACATAAGAATTTAATTCGTTCCCTAACGTTGCTTGCTAGTCAATTTGCCAGAATCTCAAAGCAATTTTCCCGACTGAACCCCCCCCCCCTCTCCCACCCCCAAATGCCATCCCAGTTGTTAAGTGTTTATGAATAAGAAAAAAATATTTATAAATGACAAATATAAACACAAGTCTCAGATTGAAACACATCTTAGATTGAAACACACGTCTCAGATAGAAACACACGTCTCAGACGAAATATCTACAATAGCATGTTTATTTTTTTTACTAGCCAAATAATCTAAAAAGTTTTGACCTTGACTTAAATTTAATCAAGGGTAAAACATTCACAATGATTTAGAATTTTACGTTTGAATCAGTAGACATATGTTTGTTTTTTCACAGCTACTACAATTTATCAGCTTTTTTTTACATTTTTTCCATTGCGTTTGTTTATCAGAGATTGATTTTTATCAATAGACTAAATAAATGGGCTAATAATGTCAAAAAAAAAACTCAATATGTTCTTCTTTTATCTAGATCTGATACGTTTGAACTTGAAGCCGGGACGAAGGGTGAAGAAGGGACCCGGTGCAGCTATGATGTACTTAAAATAATCAATGCAAGTAACAAAAATGAAATGACGTATTGTGGAACCGCAAAAATTAATTACTGGAGTAACAGCCCTACTCTCATCTTAATATTCATCTCAGACAATATATTTTCAAAGTCTGGATTTAAGATTAGGTACACCTTTGAAAGTAAGTACACCTTTGAAAGTAAGCTATGTCTGTTGTTATGAGTGTATCACATGTATGGAGAAGATGAGGTTAATAAAAAGACCATAAATTAGACCATAAAATAGACATAAAATAGATCATAAAATAGACCATAAAAAGGCCATATAATAGATATAGATTATAAAATAGACCATAAAATAGATCATAAACTGGACCATAAAATAGATCATAAAATAGACCATAAAATAGATCATGTAATCAATTTGTAAAGAAAGCAAGCTTTTGTTTGATCATAGTTAGATTTATTCATTTATTCTTTCATCATTCCATATTCACACTTATAGACAGACAGACAGACAGAAATTCTTCTTCTTTTTTTTAAAGATTCCTTTAACAAGCCGATCGCGAATGTTTCACAATGCTGCTCAACAATTGTTCCATTTAGTCAAGTTGAATCGACTGAATCGGCAACTACAACAATCCCGAAATTCTGTAACACTACTACTTCTAGAATTGTGGAATCGACCAGTACTATTCCTTCTAAAATTGTGGAATATACCAGCACTACTACTTCTAGAATTGTGGAATCGACCAGTACTATTCCTTCTAAAATTGTGGAATATACCAGCACTACTACTTCTAGAACTGTGGAATCTACCTTTATAATTCTTACATCGATACCACGATCCACCGACACTTGTACACCCATTGAATCGACGACTCTCTCGACCATAAATGTTACTACATTGGTTCACCCACCAACTATCTTGAATATCACTTACAAGGGTATGTACAATCTTACTTTTTAAATTAATTGTTATATCACTTTAATAATAAGCTGGTTAAAAGTGCTAGTGTGAATTTGCCAGATACGACATGAAATGAGTCCGTTACATATTACGTTAAGTAAAAACAAAATGTCCACGTTGGAATTTAATCTACAGACTTTCATTAAAGTAAAACTCTCTAACGAATGTACATAATGATACTCACATTATATCAGAGAATATTTTTGTCTTCATTCATTTAATTATGTACTAGTGGAAAAGCCTGCTAAAGCTGGCTGAACGAAATCCGACAGAAGGGATAACAAAGAAATATACGAAAAACTGCAATAGAAAAGAACATGTGGCATTTATTGACATGAACAGAATACGATATAGGCGTAGGAGAACGATGTCGTACCTTGAGTTACAATTGATTAATATCGATCATTTATATTGATTGAAAATGATATAATGATTTATTGATGTGTGATTGATTTACTGTCCGATTTTCCGATTAAAATCAGCGAATTTGGGAGTCATTTATATTGATTTACAACGATTGATTTATAACGACTTATATGGAATTAAAATTTGACTTACACTATGATTTATATTGATTCATTGTGATTTACATTGGGCGTCCATCGCGCTCCACTCGGTGCCCGGATCTACCGACAGACGATTTATAGCAGGAACTTTTAACATGTGTTCCGATTGCACCATCTTTTCTGCTATTTTATTGCCATGAACACAATACATATCATAGATTTCCTTGTACACCACATTTTTAGTGTACGGACCATTAGTCTGAGGGAGACACTACGCCACATTTTTAGTGTACGGACCATTAGCCTGAGGGAGACACTACACCACATTTTTAGTGTACGGACCATTAGCCTCAGGGAGACGCACGCATACGAAGGGCGATTATGTGTTAGATATTTTCGTCTTCATCTATTTATTCATCTATATTTTTGTCTTCATCTATATTTTCAGATTTCGATACCAGGTCTTTTGGGATGGGAGTTGGGGTCGGTATTGCTGTCATGTTGGCTGCAGGGTCTGCCACGATTTTTATAAGATGTTTGATTCGTAGGCGACAATCCAAAAATTCAAGACGTTCCGACCCTGAAGAAGTCTACAGTCAAACCTTTGTATACATAAGACATGAATTTACCGGTCTACCCACCAGAGTCGTAGAACTTGACAGAGTTAAAACATTTCCTACTACCCCATGCCGCAATGCAAACACACCGACCAATCCTGATGCAGAAGACCAAACTGCTAACATACCAAAACATCCTTGTACAGAAGACCACAATTGGGTTTGAGTCCACCTACACACGAATCCTGGTACAGAAGACCAATATGTCAACATACCAACAAGTCCTTCTATCGAAGGCCAATATGTCAACATACCGACAGGCACAGCTCTCGAATATGTCAACATACCAGATTATGTTGAAATTAAGGATCTTTAAAATAGTTAGATTTTTATGTAAGAAAATGTTAATGCATATCAAATATTCATTCTTTTCTTAAGAAAATATTGCATTTAGTTGTGAGACCTATAATAATATATAACTCTTTATGTAATAAGTTGATTTCATGAAGGAATGTATTAACATACAACATCATCCAAAAAGTTTTATGTTTTACACCAGTAAGTTCTTCAGGCTGTGATTATACCTGAAATGATAGTACCTTCATCCTGAAAGAATTCAACTCCATTCGTTTTCAATTTATGTTTTCCCCTGATATAAATTAATATAAAAGGGACTTTATTAAAAAAGTGTTTCGATTCTGTTATATCGAGAGACAAGTTCCACTTTTTAAAACAAATATTTGATTGCACCTATTTGTGAGATTATTTATCGTTATGTAAACAACGAGTTTGACTCCACCAAGTAACATTGGGTTTGACTCCACCAAGTTACATTGGGTTTGAGTCCACCAAGTAACATTGGGTTTGAGTCCACCGAGTAACATTGGGTTTGACTCCACCAAGTAACACTGGGTTTGAGAAGACCAAGTAACATTGGGTTTGAGTCCACCGAGTAACATTGGGTTTGAGTCCACCAAGTAACATGGGTTTGAGAAGACCAAGTAACATTGGGTTTGAGTCCACCGAGTAACATTGGGCTTGAGTCCACCAAGTAACATTGAATTTGAGAAGACCAAGTAACATTGGGTTTGAGTCCACCGAGTAACATTGGGTTTGAGTCCACCACGTAACATTGGGTTTGAGAAGACCAAGTAACATTGGGTTTGAGTCCACCAAGTAACATTGGGTTTGAGAAGACCAAGTAACATTGGGTTTGAGTCCACGAAGTAACATTGGGTTTGACTCCACCAAGTAACATTGGGTTTGACTCCACCAAGTAACATTGGGTTTGAGTCCACCGAGTAACATGGGGTTTCAGTCGACCAAGTAATATTGGGTATGTGTCCACCGAGTAACACTACTGTGAAACCATTTAAAGACAACCCGGATATTGTCAGGTTTCTAATCACGTCAACATCTAGACATCGGACGACAGAAAGACTGAACTAGTCTCTCAACACACACACACACATTTGCAGAATAAACTAGACACTGCCTACACAGTGACACATATCTCATATGTTGCTAAATGAAATCGATAACCAGCGTTGCAGAGACGGGGGAGGGGGTATGATTGGTTAGCACAGGGGTGGGCAAACTATTAGACACGTGGACCACAATGGGTTCTCAAATTGAACAGGTTGGCCCGATCAAGCTCAAATGGGGTGGGGGGTAGTGCTTCAATGAAACATAAATTAGACGTAAATGCTATTAACAATACAAATATTGACAAGAAAGACTACACATATAAAAAATTGGCAGTACTAATAACAAAACAAGAGTTGCATACCTTTATCAACAAAACAGATTGTGAAGAGTTTATTAAAACTGAATAATTTGACAATAATAAATTAATAAGTCAAAACTTAGTAAAATGTCAAGTCAAGATTTGTTTTGCGTGGTTCTAACAATTTTTTGGGGGGAGTACCTAGAAAGAGATAACTTTGGGAGCGTAACGCAATGTTTTATATTTTGGGACGTAAGGCTAGTACGCTGTCATGCCACCATCCCCTAACCCATCCCCCCCCCCCCCAATTATCTTTGCCTTATACTTTTGTTGGGAATGATTTAGCAGCTTAAAGCTTGCTAGAATGTCGGACTCTCCCATTATACATATTTTTTTTTAGATCCAATAAACTTCAATTGAGCAATATAGATTTTTAACTTTTTTTTATTTTAGTAATGGAGAGTGGCTCCCCATGAATTGGCCTAGTTAGAATATCATATGAATGGTTCTGGTGAAATTTTTTCAAATTAACGAAATTATTTACATAATTTAAAAAAAAAAAGTTTAACGTGAATTCAAATGTCAATTTTGAATTTTTTGAAATTTTATTGTAGAAGAAGTGAATTGGAACTGAGATAGAGAGTTAAAATGACTCAGTGTGAGTGCAGAGCTTTAGTAGGGGGGGTCTGGTCCACCTGAACTACAATTGGAGCTATCCTACATTGTACATTGCTTATGTATGGGTCTGGTCAACCCGAATTACAAGTGGAGCTATCCTACATTGTAAATTGCTTTAGTAGGGGTCTAGTCCACCCGAATTACAAGTGGAGCTATCCTACATTGTAAATTGCTTTAGTAGGGGTCTAGTCAACCTGAGTTACAATTGGAGCTATCCTACATTGTAAATTGCTTTAGTAGGGGTCTAGTCCACCCGAATTACAAGTGGAGCTATCCTACATTGTACATTGCTTATGTATGGGGTCTGGTCCACCTGAGTTACAATTGGAGCTATCCTACATTGTACATTGCTTTAGTAGGGGTCTAGTCCACCCGAATTACAAGTGGAGCTATCTTACCTTGTTCGTTTTTCAATATTGTAACAAATACGTTTAACGAAATATGTACTTTTGTTTTAATAAACCCACAATTTTTTTCTCATTTTTTTCCTTCTGAAATATTTAAATTGAAATACTATGAGATAAAATCTGTATACAGTTCACACAATTTTTGTTCATGTAACTGCTCTTCAAACATTCCTTTGTTTTTATAAGATGCAGCGCATTACTGCTTTAAAACAATATATATATATATATATATATATATATATATATATATATATATGTATATATATATATATATATACAAGGCCGTAAAGAAGTATAGCCCCCCTACCCCGGCTACGGTCTTGTAAATATATAAATATATATATATATATATATATGTATATATATATATATACAAGGCCGTAAAGAAGTATAGCCCCCCTACCCCGGCTACGGTCTTGTAAATATATAAATATATATATATATTGTTTTAAAGCAGTGATGCGCTGCATCTTATAAAAACAAAAGATTTAAAAAAACATATACATATATATATATATATATATATATATATATATATATATATATATATATATATATAACGGCAATGGTTCTGCTTTAAACAGGTGTATCTATTTTCTCAGGGGCTCTGTGGAGCCAGTTAATGTACTGCTGGCATCAATGTCTGTTTCCAAGGTGACGTCCTTGTTGAAATCGTTCAGGTTTGACTGAGTGAGCAACAGGGTGGTATTGGCGTACTCCCCACGTATTGAACTTCTGCCTTCACCTATGACGGGTCTGAAAGTTAAGTTAATTGTGAAGTCATTATGTATACAATGTAACGGAGGGGGTGGTTGGGTGGGAGCTGCGGGTGGGGGTTAGGGTTAGGGTGGGGGTGTTACTGCGGTGTGGCATGCTGCTATGCACATTCAAATAACTACACTGTATTTATCATTTTTAATTACCAACAATGTTGTTGTTGTTTTTAGAGCATTATTTATATTTCGGTTTAATACTAAATCTTATGGCAGATGTAGAGTGGCTGCAGTGGGATACATTGTACTCTCGAGAGGTATAAGAAATAGACATATCAATGTAAACACGGGACATTTTATAGACAAATTAGTGTAAACACGGGACATTTTATAGACATATCAGTGTAAACACGGGACATTTTATAGACATGTCAGTGTAAACACGGGACATTTAATAGACATATCAATGTAAACACGGGACATTTTATAGACAAATTAGTGTAAACACGGGACATTTTATAGACATATCAGTGTAAACACGGGACATTTTATAGACATGTCAGTGTAAACACGGGACATTTTATAGACATGTCAGTGTAAACACGGGACATTTTATAGACATGTCAGTGTAAACACGGGACATTTTATAGACATGTCAGTGTAAACACGGGACATTTTATAGACATGTCAGTGTAAACACGGGACATTTTATAGACATATCATTGTAAACACGGGACATTTTATAGACATATCAGTGTAAACACGGGACACTTTATAGACATATCAGTGTAAACACGGGACATTTAATAGACATATCAGTGTAAACACGGGACATTTAATCATTGTAAACATATGACAATCAATAACTCTATCAGTATTTCAACAGACACCGCCACACACCAACAGACACCGCCACACCACCACACAGTCACACATCCACAGTAAGTCAACAGTGAACTCAAACATCCTGTGTGGAACAGCGTGAGTCACATCCCACTTCAAATGTCACTCACAGGACGAAAGTACCGAGAACTATTTGCTATCTAACATCCCTGTTAATCCAGCTTGATAATAAAAATGACACGTGACTCATCGTATGAATTTCTGTTGTTGTTTTTTTTTCTGTTTAACTTGAAGAGCAGTTCTCAGAAATAAAACATATAATTATAAAAAACACACATACAACTAAAAATATCTTTTGACAGACTGGGATGAAAAGTTTAACCTGAACATTTTTAGATTTTTTTTTTTGTTTTGAATTCGTTTCATAACTTTGTTTCTAAGCAATAAGCGGAACTTTGAACTTGAGTTGTTTGTAGATACTCAACTGTCGACCTGAGAGTCCTGGGTTCGATCCTGTGTGAAACCCATGGAATTTTTCCAGGTGAAATTTGGTACAAAGCCGTCCCAGAAGTCCACACAGCTTTAAAATGGGTACCTGAATTAAGTTGGGGAAGTAAAGGCGGCTGGGCGTTGTGCTAACCACACAATCCCTTCATATGCCGAGGTTATAGAAACAGTTGAATTCTACACTTCATCTGCCCCGATGGCCCGTTAGGGCTAAGGGAACCTTTTTTTACACATGAGTATTTTGAGCTGACGGTACGTTACCAACAGAATCTCAGGTACCCCGGGACCCATCCATGTGTAGGGCCGTAGAATACCCCCACCTACCCCCCTCCCCACCCACTCCTCCAAAAGACTGTCGCTAGTTGTTCAAGTCGTCTTCTCTTATATTAATCAGTAAATTATTAAGAAAGGGGGCGATCGATGGTCAATCGATGAATACGTCAACCCGTTCAACTTACTCGCAGGCCTCGAACTCCGTGGCCCAACTGAACACGCTCTGAAAGCGATCTTCATCTTTGTTGGCCATCTTGCTGTAGCGGCTCTTGTAATGTCCGCCCAGATCTTTGACAAACACAGAGTCCGTGTGATCGCCGTACACATTCTCTATCGCCCTTTTGGGTTGTTTACGTCTGGAGAAAAGAAAAACAATAACCAATAACGTAACCAATAACGTAACCAATAACGTAACCAATAACGTAACCGTTAACTTAGCCAATAACGTAACCAATAACTTATCAATAACGTAACAATAACGTAAACAATAACATTACCAATAATGTAACGAATAATGTAAACAATAACTTAACCAATAACGTAAACAATAGCGTAACCAATAACGTAACCAATAACCTCATTAATAACTTAACCAATAACGTAACCAATAACGTAACTAATAACTTAACCAATAACGTAACCAATAACGTAACCAATAACCTCATCAATAACTTAACCAATAACGTAATCAATAATGTAACCAATAGCGTATCCAATAACGTAACCAATAACGTAACCAATAACGTAACCAATAACGTAACCAATAACGTAACCAATAACGTAACCAATAACTTAACCAATAACGTAAACAATAACGTATATTCGTAGAGAAAATAATGTTGATTGTATCATTTATTTTTTACTATCTGTACGCTGGAAAACATTTGAAGTTATATAGGTGTATTTATTATATGTTATATAGGTTTATTTTTGTATGTTATCAGAGTTTTAAAAAAAAAATATTATTCCGATCGAGACGCAAGCAAGAGGCCATTTCTATTTCAACAGGAAACAATTTTCTTATTTTCGATCTATAGCAGACAGACGTGGGACGGAGAATATTTATATAGATTACTTTTCTACGCTCTTATAAGAAATAGAAACTTTCTAGATTTCATCCCTGTACTTGAGGTACTAAACTACGATTTAAATAATATGCTCAATGGAGATGAAGAATATAAACAGACAACTTACAATTGTACAGGCCTGTTCCTACGCCGCCATGGTCTGTAGAACAGGACGGTCAGCGCGGACATAATGATGACCAGGCCTGCACCTGCGCTACCCACAACTGCCAGCCACCAAAGTACACTTCGGCCCGGCTGGTCCCCAGGCATAGTTTGACCTCTAGTCGTCTCAGTTGTTCCGTTATAAACGTTTCTGTCATTTGGGCTGGCATTATTTACCGATGTCTTGTCAAATACGGTCTTTTCGGAAGTCTGGGTGTCGGCCGAAACCGATTCGTACTGGTGATCCACTTTTTGTTTTTGCCCATGACCTCGAGTCCATGACGATGTAATTATACTCTCTGAACCAGTGCTTAAATTTACCCTCACTCTCCCCTCGCTAGTTACTGATTTGAAATCAAGTTCAGCTGTTACAGGGTCCGATGTTCTAAGTGTTGTATTGGCCGATAGTTCAGCTACTGTAGAGGTCGATGGTTTTTTACTTTTCTGTGTGGTTTTGTCTTTTTTGTCTGTAGACTTTCGCTTTGTCGTTCTGGTACTGTTATCATCATGCTGTCCTGACTTGGTCTTATTAGAAGACTTTTGGTCTGTAGTCATTAGTGCATCATTATCATATTTGGGGCTCTTTCTATCAAAGGATGATTTACTCTTCACTGAGTGGGTTGAAATCTCTTCAGAGACATTGGTGAGATCTCCACTAATAGATTCTAGTTTATATATATATATATATATATATATATATATATATATATATATATATATATATATATATATATATATAACAACAGAAAAACAAAAATAAAAAAGTAATAACAAAAACGATTCAATAAACTAACAGTGTGTTAAGTGTTAAACTTAGAGTATATATTAGAATGAAAATGCTCAGGTAAAACAAAAACTATGAAATATTTTTATGAATAGGTTTTACCTTTTTAAATTTCTCTATTCTATTCAGACTTTTTACTCATGAACAGATTGAAGTTTTTTTCTAATTTCGCCACCTAGTTTACTATAACATGGTGTTAAAGAGAGAGAGAGAGGGAGAGAGAGAGGGGGAGAGAGGGGGGGAGAGAGACAGAATGAAAGATAGAGAGAGAGGGAGGGAGAGAGGGGGAGAGAGACAGGGAGAGAGGGAGAGAGAATGAGAAAAAGAGAAAGAGAGACAGGGAGAGAGAGGGAGATGGAGAGAGAAAATGAGAGAGATAGAGAGAGAGGGGGGAGAGAGAGGGAGAAAGAGAGGGAGAGAGAGGGAGAGAGAGGGAGAGAGAGAATGAGAGATAGTCAGGGAGAGAGAATGAGAGAGATAGAGTGAGAGGGACAGAGAAGGTGGAAAGAGACAGAATGAGAGAGATAGAGAGAGAGGGGGAAGAAAAAGAGAGGGAGAGAGAGACAGGGGGAGAGGGGGGGAGGGAGAGAGGGAGAGAGAGGGGGGGAGACAGTTGAGAGAACTTTCACATTTAATTCAAAGACATTAATTATGTAAACATTTAAAAAGCAATGATCTTAACAAAGCATGCAGAGGTTACACACAAAGCAATTGAAGTTGTGGCAGGTCTCACATTTTGTTGTACTTGTGCCCATAGAACAAGTAATGTATAGTTAGTTACTAGCTACTAAGTTTATTTGCTACTCACTTAATCCGCACCTCAAGGTTTTATTTTTGTGTCTGTCCACTATATATCTCAACCACACCCACTTCCACAATACCAAAAAATAAAATAACTTCAAAGCAATCATTAAATAAAATGTAAATTTCTCTTAAGCCCACAGCGGGTCAGATGAAGTGTGGAATTTATCTGTTTCAGTAACCTCTGCTTTAAAGGAATTGAGTGGTTAGCACAACGCCCAGCCGCCTTTACTCCCACAATTTAAAGTTGGGTGGACTTAAAGACTTTCATCAGGACCTGAAAAAATTCCCAAGGTTCTCACCGTGATTCGAACCCAGGACTCTCCTGTCGACAGTTGAGTACTCTACATCGCACGACCACCCGTCCCCCTAATTTATTTTGGTATTTAATATTTCATGTGATTGCCCCATTAAATTAATGTCGAGACATAAGATGTAAAACTTTGTACTCATCCCATGATTAATATCTCTCGGAAAAATGACTGCAGAATATTGATGTAAACTAATTGAAATACCCTAGAAGTAAAAATATGATACAAAGAGTATGGAGGGGACGAATGGTCGTGCGGTAAAGCGCTCGACTGTCGACCTGAAGGTACCTGGTTCGATCTCAGGTGAGGACCAAGGAAATTTTTCAGGTCTTGCCTTAAGTTCCCGATATATCTCCCGTGGTGCCTCCATGGCCATTGCACTATCGGCCATGGTGGGGATTAAAAAGGGCACCATAAAACCGTCCCATTAGTGGTTAATAGGATCTAAGAGATTTCATCTCATCCTTACAGGGACTTCACACACAAAGAGTGAGGAAATACATTAATACCGTGTGTGTTTTCCTTGCGTTTATCAACTAGAGAATAAAACAACGAGAACAAATAAAACCTTCAACTGATTTACTTTGTTTGAAATGACGTGATACATTTATGTAGTAAGTAAATTTCCCTTAAGCCCCTTATGGGCCATCGGAGATTAGATAAAGTGTACGGCATGTAAATGGTATTATATGGTTGGCACAACGCCCCAGCCGCCTTTACATTCAAACTTCAGTCAGGCACCAATTTAAAGCTGTGTGGACTTGTGGGAGTTGACCAATAGTTCACCAGTTATGTCCTCTTTAAATACAAAACAATAATCCACTCACTCGCTTTAGTCATTAAGCGAAAAAAAAAAGATTTTTAAGTAAATAGGGGAGGAAAAAAAAATTAAAACTACGATTTTAAAATAGATTATTTTCTAAACTCGAATGATTTTTTTATCAAATTAGAATCTAATATTTAATAAATCGATTGTTAAACTTACCCAAATTAAGGAAATATGCGGTTGAAAATATCACACAAATTTTTATATAACGGCTGGACATCTTCAATTCAAACTGTTTACAAAATTTGATAAGTTAAATTCGACATCGTATACAATTCACTGCTGAACACTGTGACGTAGATAAACAATCCCTTCATTCTACAACAACCGACGTATGTATTTATTACAACCATCAGTTATGAATATAATTAGAAATGTATTAAGTAGAAAAGAAAACACACTTTCACTCTTAACAGCTAGAAGTTTATCTACATGGAATAAACGGAAATCAACGATTCATATATTCCCTCCCTCCATTCCCCCCCCCCTCCCGCGGTATCACGTCAGATAAGAAACTAAAATCTTAAGTGTGTTGGGAAAAAACATCTTTAATTAGTCAACACATTTTTGTGTCTTAAAAAATGAGTTCATTGTAGGGCTGTACCGGATTGTAATTTTTAGATCCTGCAGGAATCGGAACCGGAATCGGATTTAATATTTGAATCCTGCCGGAATCGGAACAGGAACCGGATTTTACCAAATTAAATAGTAACTCTTCCGAACGAAGTAGTAAGTTCTCGCCTAACATAAAAAAGATATAAGAATGAAAAATAGAATAAAAATGTTAAGTTATAGATAGCAACAAACAGTATTAACCATTTAGATCTTGAAGAATGTGACTAAAATTCCTTCCCCGACCCTGAGTTAAGAAAGATAACTCTGTCAAAATAACAGGTTCTTTGTTTTAAAAAAATTATTTTAATAAAGCTTACCTAATTTAACTTGATTTCTATTACAATCAGACAAAGAAACATATCTTAGAAAGTATAATAAAGATGTTTATTAATAGATGAATTCCAAAAAAATATATACTGTGGCACTACCCGATAGCTTATTTTTCTTTAGTTTTCCATTGTGACGTCACCAAACCTTGTTATTTCATTCAAACTTACCTTTAAATCATTATCTTACTATTTTCCATAAACAAATTAAAATGCATTTAAAATCTACATCAATATCACTTTAATGTCCAGTTAAAAATGTATCTTCAAATTATTTATCTAAATATGCAAGGAATTTTATCCAAATCGTGACCAAAATCCACTAAATTAAAAAATTTGCCCAAAAATAAATTATTGACAAAAATAGATCGTTGTCTGCTCTTTAAAGAAGTTAAACTTTTGTAACTTAATATAGTTTAAAGAAAACACTGAATCAAAAGTAGCGGAAGGTAAGGTGTCGTATTACTACTACTAGACTAAATACGATTCAAATCTTCCTTTTTAATATATTTTTACTTACATACAGAACTAAAAGCGATCGACGTTATTGTAGTTTTTAAAAAGCAAAGGAAGTTATTGTTTTAATTTAATTTTATAGCGCTAAATATTTCAAAATTATGTTGGGCAAAAAAAAATTTCTTACAAATTTCAAACAATAAAGAAATCCTGTTTAAATCCGGCTCATTTTAACCGGAACCGGAATCGGAACCGGATTTGTTAAAACTGCCGGAATCCGGCTTAACAGGAACCGGAATCGGATTCCGGTACAGCCCTAGTTCATTGTAATGTATGCCACTGTTATGAGTTATCATCATACACGTATTTCGTCTGTTTGAACACTCATTGCAATTTTCTCTACCCATTAGCGAATTAAGTTCACTGAGGGGATCCTGGGCGGGGGGGGGGGGGAATAGAAAAATTGGGCCCTTCTATATACATCAAGACAGCAAAAATAAAATCACAAATATTAAATTGCTATTAAATCTGCTTATGTCTATACTAAAAGTATTGTCTTTTGTAAAAAAAAAAAGGAAAGGTTGAAGTTAGTCATTGTGATTATGTAATGATTGTACTTAAAAATTAAATATGGATTTAGAATACAGTTGTAAGTGCATTAATGTATGGTTATTAATTATATATCTTTAACTATATATAAAACTATATATATATATATATATATATATATATATATAACTATGGGTTGAAAAATGACGCATGACCTGAAATTTGACTTCATCAACAGACATTAATTCATGACCTGGTATTTGACTTCATCAACATACATTAATTCATGACCTGGTATTTGACTTCATCAACAGACATTAATTCAGGATCTTGTATTTGACTTCATCAACAGACATTAATTCAGGATCTGGTATTTGACTTCATCAACAGACATTAATTCAGGATCTGGTATTTGACTTCATCAACAGACATTAATTCATGACCTGATATTTGACTTCATCAACAGACATTAATTCATGACCTGGTATTTGACTTCATCAACAGACATTAATTCATGACCTGGTATTTGACTTCATCAACAGACATTAATTCAGGATCTGGTATTTGACTTCATCAACAGACATTGATTCAGGACCTGGTATTTTTTTATTTGAGTAAACACGGTAAGTAAGTCTTTAAAAAAACTAAAACAATTTAGACTTGAGTCACATGTCCATTAAGTGCAACATTAATTAAGTGGCTATAGGTGCATATATTTCATCAAGTTGTCTGCCATCTTACGATAGCGAAATTTTGGCACCAACAAGGATAACGAGAACTTTAAAAACAACTTATTTGAAGTGGTTCAATGTGTGCAAACGTTTTTCTATTACAATTAATACAAGTGAAACAATCCAATTTTATTTTATTTGTGTAGTGCATACAGCCTTAAGCAGCCATGGGCCTCATTCGGCACGCCGGATATTTTTTATCCGGCCTAGCACTCGTTTCATAGTGAAGCTCAGCACTAGCCTTGTATGTTATGGTTTTTTTTTACGTCTCGTTTACGTTAGTTCAGCTCTCCATCAATAATCATTCCGGCGTGCTCTGGTCAAATGTGCAAGCCCCATAGTGGCCCAAGATTCACAAAGTTCGCCCACCCCTTGCCGGCCTAGGGGAACATGTATATAGTGGTAATACGACTAAAGCCTTTAAAGACCGAACACAATTCGGCCTGAGTTTATCAGTTTTTATCACATTTATGATATATTTTGTCCTGTTTTGTTGCACACTATTAGGCTCTTAGATCGGCGGCAACATGTTTAAGGCTCTCGGTTATATTAATTCCGGCCCTGCTTAGAACATTATCAACGCTGGCCATGGCCCACATGAAAGTGGTACACCGCATATAGTAATACTGCCTAGGACATGAATAGCGCTGATAAGTCTTTGGTATTTATTGCAATTAGCAGTGGTCGACACTATCGTTAGCCCTCTCCTCACGTAACTCGTCATCATTCCAATGTCATCATTCCAATGTCATCATTCCGATGTCATCATTCCAATGTCATCATTCCAATGTCATCATTCCGATGTCATCATTCCAATGCATTCATTCCAATGACATAATTCCGATGCCTTCATTCCAATGTCATCATTCCAATGACTTTATTCCAATGTCATCATTCCAATGCCTTCTTTCCTATGCCATAATTCCAATGTCATTATTCCAATGTCATCATTCGAATGCCTTCATTCCAATGTCATCATTCCAATGTCATCATTCAATGTCATTATTCCAATGTCATCATTCCAATGTCATCATTCCAATGTCATCATCCCAATGCCATCATTCCAATGCCTTTATTCCAACTGCATTATTTCAATGCATCTCAGGATAGTTAATTGTATGGTACTCCCTCTCTCTCTCTCTATGGTCTATATTTAAAAGAAATGTATCCAATGAACGTGTATTACCATTTACTAGCTGTACCCGCAAAACATTTGCAGGGAGATAGACTTGTAAAGCCATTGCCGGACCTAGTATTTGGGGGCCCTGCATTTTGACATTCGATACCATGACATGAGATTATGTACTTAATATTTAATGTAAAAAATAATTTTGGGGGCTCCCCTCAAGCTGGAGCCCGGTGGGACTTTCGATTTCGGACCCTCCCCCACCCTAGTTACGCCTCTGTGTTATTTTTTTTAAGTTATGAAATAATTTAAAATCTAATTAGTTGTTGTTTCTTTTTCTTACAACATCCGAAAAGATAAATTATTTAAATTAAAAAAAAGTCAAAGAAATCTAATTAGTTACTTTTAATTAAAACAACTAAAAGTTAGTAAAAGGATATATATTCTGAAAAAAAAACAATAAAAAAAATGTCAAAGCCTTTGCAGGAAGATAGACTTGTAAAGCCATTGCAGAACCTAGGATTTGGGGGCCCTGCATTTTGACATTCAATACCATGACATGAGATTATGTACTTAATATTTTTGACCCCCCCCCACCCTAGTTACGCCTCTGTGTTAATTTTTTTTTTTTTTAAGTTATGAAATAATTTAAAATCTAATTAGTTATTGTTTCTTCTTCTTACAACATCCTAAAAGATAAATTATTTCAATTAAAAAAAATGTCAAAGAAATCTAGTTAGTTACTTTTCATTAAAACAACTAAAAGGATAAAATCCGGAAAAAAAAAATAAAAGTCTCTGGGAGAAATCGAACCCGGAGAGTCTGCATAATAATGGTTCCTTAGCCAGTCTCATAACATTTCAGCCACCGCGCCGTACAAATTAGGTGTGCAATTTTAATGTACTGTTAGAAAAATATTCCTCGGTTATGTTTTCATTGCCTTTTGACCTAGTTTTTTAGGTCTATATTGTTATTTTGTAATTAAGAAATAATTCAAAGCCGTATTTATTTAAAATCATAAGTATTTAAAAAGCTAAGAACTTAATTAGTATAGAAATTTGCAGAATTTCTTTTTTTAAATATTATATCGACTTTTAAAAGGAACTTTATTTACGAAATTAGATACGAAAACACGGTAAATAGTCTTATCGTCGCCGACGTCGGAGATTTTCGATTATTACTATTGTTTTACGTTTGACGATGTTAAAATGCTCTGTTGTAATAAAAACTACAATGATTTGAATGATATTATATGCTAATTATTAATTTTCAATATTGGGGACTTTTACATTTTATAATTAAAAGCACAGAAACTATTGAAAACTGTAGATATTTCTAAAAGAAAAGTTGAATTCTTGTTTTCCGCTTTCGATTTAACGCACACTGGAAATGAATAATATGATAGTTGAAAGTGTCCTTTAGGTGCGTGATATATTTAAGTGTCTGTCAGAGAAACGTTCAACGGTTATCATACTTGTGGCAATAACTCTTGTGTTTATTGCTTATTTTAATGTGTACTGTGAATTTCTCGCCAATCAATGTGAATGTTCCACCAATCAATGTGAATGTTCCCCCAATCAATGTGAATGTTCCACCAATCAATGTGAATGTTCCACCAATCAATGTGAATGTTCCACGAATCAATGTAAATGTTCCTCCTGTCAATGTGAATGTTCAACCAATCAATGTGAATGTTCCACTAATTAATGTTAATGTTCCACCAATTAATGTGAATGTTCCTCCAATCAATGTGAATGTTCAACCAATCAATGTGAATGTTCCACCAATCAATGTGAATGTTCCCCCAATCAATGTGAATGTTCCACTAATTAATGTTAATGTTCCACCAATTAATGTGAATGTTCCTCCAATCAATGTGAATGTTCCTCCTGTCAATGTGAATATTCAACCAATCAATATAAATGTTCCTCCTGTCAATGTGAATGTTCATCCAATCAATGTGAATGTTCCACCAATCAATGTGCCCATCATAAGTTTCGTTGATATTTCCATCCTTTGGAGCCCCAGCAAAGTCTAAAATTTACACTTTTTTTCTATCTATATCTCACATCGCATACAGTTTAAACATACAAATATAAAAATCTCAATCCAGTTGCTTTGTTTGTCTATCAGTAATTAGGGTCATACATGTTATACATTGCATGAGACCAGTGTCTCTTGATAACGGACAGACTGTCAGTTCCTAAACTACCCATGTAGCCTGCCACTGATTTTTTTTTTTTTATTTTCTTAATTCGCATTAAAATTTCCAGATATTCTTGGGCAAGTTAGTGATGAGCAAGGCTGCAAGGCAAACGGTGTCATTTGAACATCTCTATAATGAGGAAAAGATATGAAGGTTATGGGAATACAGCATCGCTAACTGATAACTGTTGGACATTAATAAAAATCTTTTCTCCAAAAGGAATGATGATTTATAATGTAGAAAAATACATTAGGATTTATTTTCTGTTTGTACACAATTTAATTATCATTAATTATGGGAATATGTGGGAGCTAATGGGAATATGTGGGAGCTTATGAGATTTTATTAAAATAAGCTTTCACATATTCCCATAAGCTCCCACATATTCCCATAAGCTCCCAGATATTCCCATAAGCTCCATTCCCATAAGCTCCATTCCCATAAGCTCCATTCCCATAAGCTCCATTCCCATAAGCTCCATTTCCATAAGCTCCATTCCCATAAGCTCCATTCCCATAAGCTCCCACATATTTTAATAAAATCCCACATATTCCCATAAGCTCCCACATATTCCCATAAGCTCCCACATATTCCCATAAGCTCTATTCCCATAAGCTCCATTCCCATAAGCTTCATTCCCATAAGCTTCATTCCCATAAGCTCCCACATATTTTAATAAAATCCCACATAATATCATAAGCTCCCACATATTCCAATAAGCTCTCACATATTCCCATAAGCTCCCACATATTCCCATAAGCTTCCCATAAGCTCTCACATATTCCCATAAGCTCCCACATATTCCCATAAGCTCCCACATATTTTAATAAAATCCCACATATTCCCATTAACTCCCACATATTCATATAAGCTCTATTCCCATAAGCTCCCACATATTCCCATAAGCTTCCCATAAGCTCCCACATATCCCCATAAGCTCTCACATATTCCCATAAGCTCTCACATATTCCCATAAGCTCCCACATATTCCCATAAGCTTCCCATAAGCTCTCACATATTCCCATAAGCTCCCACATATTTCTATAAGCTATATTCCTATAATCTCCCACATATTCCCGTAAAATTCCACATATTCCCATAAGCTCCCACATATTCCCATAAGCTCCCACATATTACTATAAGCTCCATTCCCATAAGCTCCCACACATTCCCATAAGCTCCCACATATTTCAATAAAATCCCACATATTCCAATAAGCTCCCACATATTCATATAAGCTCTATTCCCATAACTCCCACATAATACCATAAGCTCCCACATATTCCAATAAGCTCTCACATATTCCCATAAGCTCCCACATATTCCCATAAGCTCCCACATATTCCCATAAGCTCCCACATATTCATATAAGCTCCATTCCCATAATCTCCAACATATTCCCATAAAATTCCACATATTCCCATAAGCTCCCACATACTCCCATAAGCTCCCTCATATTCCCAATAAAAAACCGTAAGAAAATGGATGTCACATTTCGATATATCAGGCCAATAGCCTTTAGATACATCTCATTCCATTTCTGTCTAAGAAAACAGTTTACATTTGTTGGAGTATAAATATATTCAAAGAAAGACTACTCGTATTAATCATGTCCCGATTATTATTACTGCAGTTGCTGATCTTGTACAGCAAAGAGTTATGCGAACGATTCATATCTTGTGGTTGTGTGGGAATATTTTTGTTTCCCGAATAGAAAGAAAACTCAATAGGAGATATATTTAGCGTATGGGTCAACTCGACACGTGCAATGAGAAACACTGTCGGTCAGGACTTAATATAAAACGAAATATTTCACTTTATGTAGAAAAATTGTGTGATTTCAATTAGCATTGTACAAACAAGTAAATAGTCACCATTTTGAGTGTTATCTTTGCCTAAACTTATTATAATATATATATATATATATATATATATATATATATATATATATATATATATATATTAAAGTAGTGTTGTATTTTCTTTTTTATACGTATTCATTTATATTTCATTGTAAATATTTTCAATAAAAAAATGAAATAACAAAATCTAACACCCTGGTATCGATTTTCTAAACATTGCAATATTATTTTATTTCCTGGTTTACAAGTCTGTCATCTCTAATCTCTATATGCCAGTGCTGCCAGTGCTTTTTCCTTAAGGCGGTTTTCTGATAATTTTAAACGACACCATAGTTACCTTCACGACAAACAAATCTTATTTTTCACTTAAGTCCATCTATTTTATCAAGGGCTCAGCATTGGCATTGTCTTGAGCCCGAAACGAGGTCAGTTTCTGAGTTGGCACCACTGTGGAGGAGGGCGTTACGGCTGGACCAACTACTATGCAGCGGTTTTGTACCGTCATTACCCTCGGGCGTTGAGTTTACGTCCACACCACTGATGGGACTGAAAATAAAAAAAAAAAGGTTTGGATAAAATCGTCATCTGTGGAGGCGCGGAGTAAAAGGAAGAGGGAGGGTGTGGAGGGGGGGGATTAACATGCGCAAAATTAAACACCAATAGAAACCGTTATCTATAGTCTCGATCAGTGTTTCCCAAATTCTCGACATCTATGTACACCATTTTTATTTTCGTAATACATAGTACCCTTAGTAAAAAAAACAAAACTTGCATATATTGTTTTTGTAGTCATTGTTCCCCCTCATGTCATTGTTTCCCCTCATTTCATTCTTTCCCCTCATTTCATTCTTTCCCCTCATTTCATTGTTTCCCCTCATTTCTTTGTTTCCCCTCATTTCATTGTTTCCCCTCATTTCATTCTTTCCCCTCATTTCATTTTTTTGTTTCCCCTCATTTCATTCTTTCCCCTCATTTCATTGTTTCCCCTCATTTCATTGTTTCCCCTCATTTCATTCTTTCCCCTCATTTCATTGTTTCCCCTCATTTCATTGTTTCCCTCATTTCACTCTTTTCCCTCATTTCTTTGTTTCCCCTCATTTCATTTTTCCCCTCATTTCATTGTTTCCCCTCATTTCATTGTTTCCACTCATTTCATTGTTTCCCCTCATTTCATTGTTTCCCCACATTTCATTGTTCCTCCACGTTTCATTGTTTCCCCTCATTTCATTGTTCCCCCCTCATTTCATTGTTTTCCCTCATTTCATTCTTTCCCCTCATTTCATTCTTTCCCCTCATTTCATTTTTTATTTTTCCCCTCATTTCATTCTTTCCCATCATTTCATTGTTTCCCCTTATTTCATTGCTTCCCCTCATTTCATTCTTTCCCCTCATTTCATTGTTTCCCCTCATTTCATTGTTTCCCTCATTTCACTCTTTTCCCTCATTTCTTTGTTTCCCCTCATTTCATTTTTCCCCTCATTTCATTGTTTCCCCTCATTTCGTTGTTTCCACTCATTTCATTGTTTCCCCTCATTTCATTGTTTCCCCTCATTTCATTGTTTCTCCACGTTTCATTGTTTCCCCTCATTTCATTGTTCCTCCTCATTTCATTGTTTCCCCTCATTTCATTGTTTCCCCTCATTTCATTGTTTCCCCTCATTTCATTGTTCCTCCTCATTTCATTGTTTCCCTCATTTCATTGTTCCACCTCCTCATTTCATTGTTCCTCCTCATTTCATTGTTCCCCTCATTTCATTGTTTTCCCTCATTTCATTGTTTCCCCTCATTTCATTCTTTCCCCTCATTTCATTTTTTTGTTTCCCCTCATTTCATTCTTTCTCCTCATTTCATTGTTTCCCCTCATTTCATTGTTTCCCCTCATTTCATTCTTTCCCCTCATTTCATTGTTTCCCCTCATTTCATTGTTTCCCTCATTTCACTCTTTTCCCTCATTTCTTTGTTTCCCCTCATTTCATTGTTTCCCCTCATTTCTTTGTTTCCACTCATTTCATTGTTCCCCCCTCATTTCATTGTTTCACCTCATTTCATTGTTTCCCCTCATTTCATTGTTTCCCCTCATTTCATTGTTTCCCTCATTTCACTCTTTTCCCTCATTTCTTTGTTTCCCCTCATTTCATTCTTTCCCCTCATTTCATTGTTTCCCCTCATTTCATTGTTTCCACTCATTTCATTGTTTCCCCTCATTTCATTGTTCCCCCCTCATTTCATTGTTCCTCCACGTTTCATTGTTTCCCCTCATTTCATTGTTCCTCCTCATTTCATTGTTCCCCCCTCATTTCATTGTTTCCCCTCATTTCATTGTTTTCCCTCATTTCATTGTTTCCACTCATTTCATTGTTTCCCCTCATTTCATTGTTCCCCCCTCATTTCAATGTTTCCCCTCATTTCATTTTTTCCCCTCATTTCATTGTTTCCCCTCATTTCATTGTTTCCCCTCATTTCCGTGTTTCCCCTCATTTCATTGTTCCTCCACGTTTCATTGTTTCCCCTCATTTTATTGTTCCTCCTCATTTCATTGTTTCCCCTCATTTCATTGTTCCACCTCCTCATTTTATTGTTCCTCCTCATTTCATTGTTCCCCTCTCATTTCATTGTTTTCCCTCATTTCATTGTTTCCCCTCATTTCATTCTTCCCCCTCATTTCATTTTTTTGTTTCCCCTCATTTCATTCTTTCTCCTCATTTCATTGTTTCCCCTCATTTCATTGTTTCCCCTCATTTCATTCTTTCCCCTCATTTCATTGTTTCCCCTCATTTCATTGTTTCCCTCATTTCACTCTTTTCCCTCATTTCTTTGTTTCCCCTCATTTCATTCTTTCCCCTCATTTCATTGTTTCCCCTCATTTCATTGTTTCCACTCATTTCATTGTTTCCCCTCATTTCATTGTTCCCCCCTCATTTCATTGTTCCTCCACGTTTCATTGTTTCCCCTCATTTCATTGTTCCTCCTCATTTCATTGTTCCCCCCTCATTTCATTGTTTCCCCTCATTTCATTGTTTTCCCTCATTTCATTGTTTCCACTCATTTCATTGTTTCCCCTCATTTCATTGTTCCCCCCTCATTTCAATGTTTCCCCTCATTTCATTTTTTCCCCTCATTTCCGTGTTTCCCCTCATTTCATTGTTCCTCCACGTTTCATTGTTTCCCCTCATTTCATTGTTTCCCCAGATTTCATTGTTCCACCTCCTCATTTCATTGTTCCTCTTCATTTCATTGTTCCCCCCTCATTTCATTGTTTTCCCTCATTTCATTGTTTCCCCTCATTTCTTTCTTTCCCCTCATTTCATTGTTTCCCCTCATTTCATTGTTTCCCCTCATTTCATTCTTTCCCCTCATTTTATTGTTTCCCCTCATTTCATTGTTTCCCTCATTTCACTCTTTTCCCACATTTCTTTGTTTCCCCTCATTTCATTGTTTCCCCTCATTTCATTGTTTCCACTCATTTCATTGTTCCCCCCTCATTTCATTGTTTCCCCTCATTTCATTGTTTCCCCTCATTTCATTGTTCCTCTTCATTTCATTGTTCCCCCTCATTTCATTGTTTTCCCTCATTTCATTGTTTCCACTCATTTCATTGTTTCCCCTCATTTCATTGTTCCCCCCGCATTTCAATGTTTCCCCTCATTTCATTGTTTCCCTCATTTCATTGTTTCCCCTCATTTCATTGTTTCCCTCATTTCAATGTTTCCCCTCATTTCATTGTTCCTCCTCATTTCATTGTTTCCCCTCATTTCATTGTTCCCCCCTCATTTTATTGTTCCCCCCATTATTTCATTGTTTCCCCTCATTTCATTTTTCCCTCATTTCATTGTTTCCCCTCGTTTCATTGTTTCCCCTCATTTCATTGTTCCCCCCTCATTTTAATGTTTCCCCTCATTTCATTGTTTCCCCTCATTTCATTGTATCCCCTCATTTCATTGTTTCCCCTCATTTCATTGTTTTCCTTTAACCATTCATATTTACCCAAGGTTCTCAATCTGGGACAGCAAGAGCCCACAAAACTCTAAGAACACTTCGGTAAACACTGGTCTCGATGATATTTCATGAAAACGGTATTTTTGGTATTATAAATTAGTACTTAGTAAATCATGTCACCTGTAAACGTAATACAGAGTAAATGGAACATTAATAACCCATTTATATCTTCAGTGCCGTTTTGAAGGATAAGCTAAGCATATAGGACCCCCCTCCCCCCAATAACTGCCCCTTGGGTTATGGCTGTACTGAACTATTTGTACTTATCGTAAAAAAAATTAAAAAAATAAAATCGGTGTATTTAAGAAACAAATTCTTACAGCTGTCTTGCCTTCTTTCTAAGCCTTTGCCTGTACAACATAAGAGTCAGTACCAATAAAATGACCGCCATTCCAACACCCGCGCCAATGACCGGTGCTCTCCACCAACGTATGTCTCCACCCTTTGTGTCATGACCTTCTGGAACATCGTTTCGCTTACGGTCACTAGATACTGGAGATGTAATTGTAGAAACTTTCTCACCTGTAGAATGTTTTAACCATTTACTTTAAAAAAAAATGTTGCTTTAAAATTTAAATAAAAAAAAAACCTTATTAGATTTTAGACTGTTGGTAGCAAATGAAATAGAAGTAATTAAACCCACTTACCCCCCCCCCCCCAACTCCATCCGGACAAATAAAATAAACAGTTCAATCTGACGGCGATCATAGAGTCATAGCGCTTTCCAATGCGTTTTTTTTGTTCTGCGTGCATTACTTTCACCAATTATACGATGCTACGATTTGTAAAACAGATGTAGCGCGATTTCGTGATTTTGAGAAATATAAAACATGATTTATGTACTTCTTTAAAAAAAAACAATCATGAATCCTTTAGATGGTGGTTGGGGGGGGGGGGAGAAAAACTTCCTCTTTTTACAAAAATTAATTTTCCTTTAAAGTGAAATTATATATATATATATATATATATGCGTGTGTGTGTATGTATGTATGTATGTATGTATGTATGTATGTATGAATGTATGTATGTATATGTTGTAGGACTGATGGCCAAGTGATGTAGATACTCGGCTGTAGACGTGTCCTCAGTGAGTACCAAGGTAAATTTTCCAGTTCCTGGTGAAAGTTAGCCAAAGTCCCACAAGTCCACCCAGCTTTAAATGTGTACCTGACTTAAGTTGAAGAAGTAAAGGCGGCTGGGCGTTGTGCTAAACACACAATCCCTTCATATGCCCAGATTATAATAACAGATGTGCTCTACATCTCATCTGCCCCGATAGGCCCTTTATATATATATATATATATATATATATGTGTGTGTGTGTTACGGGTCCTTATAATGATGATACTTGTAGAAGGTGTAATAATTCAGACAACACAAATCACGAAGTTAACTCCAGTGAGGTAACATCAAACAATCATTTAATTCTTGAACATAAACTGACATAAAGGTGAATCCAGGAGGAGTACAATAGCAAACTGTAAACATGCATCCATCTACATAGATGCCCAAAGCTAGACTAACTATAAAACAAAGCATGTGCTCCCAACTGTCGGTTTAATATACGTCATTTGTACCAAATGACTACACACTAAAACTCTCAATATTTACACTCAAGATGGCGGAATGACGCCATGGATAATGTGGTGGGCGGAGCCTACCTAATTGCGTCTTCAAGCTTAGACTATATTATTTCTCC
Source organism: Bulinus truncatus (assembly GCA_021962125.1). Lineage (NCBI taxonomy): Eukaryota > Metazoa > Mollusca > Gastropoda > Planorbidae > Bulinus > Bulinus truncatus. Next base: position 2,184,463 of record JAGDYQ010000005.1, on the reverse strand, counting down.
ACAATATATATATATATATATATATATATATATATATATATATATGTGTGTGTGTGTGTGTGTGTGTGTCCCTACACAAGTGGACCATAGAAAAACATTTACACGTTTTCCTGTATTACTGGACCCCCCCCCTGAACACTTTTACTTACCAACAGTCGCCATTCATTCAATAATATTTATTTTAAATTATGGGGCCTTACTTGTTTCCTTTTGAGAACTGTGTGCTGATGTCGTCGTCATTGACTTTCTCATTGTTAAAGTATCTTCTTTTTGAGAACTGCGAGCTGATGATGTCGTCATTGACTTTCTCATTGTTAAAGTATCTTCTTTTTGAGAACTGCGAGCTGATGATGTCGTCATTGACTTGCTCATTGTTAAAGTATCTTCTTTTTGAGAACTGCGAGCTGATGATGTCATCATTGACTTGCTCATTGTTAAGGTATCTTCTTTTTGAGAATCCCTCCCCCTGGCCGAAACGCCATCTTGTTCATTATCTGCGTTACTCTCGTCACCAGACGTTTCGTCTCCTGAGAGAGTTCTAAATTCTGTAGAGATATTGACGTAGTCCCCACTAATAGACTCAAGTTGTACTAGGTATTTAGTATTCGGCTCTAGAATACCAATATGGTCGTAAGGATGTGCTTCATTTAGTTCAAACATTTTAATCCAGCCATTGCTTTTCCATTCATAGACAGCTGTTTTCCATTCTGTTATTCTAAGTTTATTCGAGATGTTCAAGGTAAATTCAACATAATGTTGGCCGACGTCAAGTATCTTTAAATTGTTTGCTTCAGTTTGAACTGTTGATTAGTTTCCAATAAACAAATTAAAAAAAAATAGAGAGACGCAAATAATATACTTATCATAAAAACATTTATTTATTTATTTTTTTTTTGTTTTTATGAAATAAGCTTTTATTAACATGCACTTAAAGGCAAACACATTAGAAATTTTAAACAGATCGATCGTTTAAATAAAAATCACAAATTTTAGCTCTAACTGCGTGCCTACCACCCACCCTGCTCAATTTCCGGGCCTCCACAGTCTAGTAAATATAAAAGCCTTAAATCATCAATTCAGCCTCCCTTAGGTTTATCCGGGAAGTTAAAATAAGTTCATTTAGCAACAAAAGGAAATTCCCATTCATAGGTAACATTAAAAATAAATTATGGTGCGAAAGAAAAATAAGCGGATGAACGGGTTTTCCCGTTTGAGGTAAGTATTTTTGTTTACATTTGTATGACCTTGTGACGCAGGCTGTTTAGCGCGTTATAACGTAAATGTAATACACGAGTTCTCTGGGTTAAATGCTAACCTAAAACTAACCATTCATGATTAACTAATATCTTATTTCTTTGTACGTGACCTAATAAATAAGAAATTTTGAGTAGTATACTAAAATAAACAAAAAACAAAAAAAAATGTAGCAATATTTTTGTATTTTTCAAAAATGGGGCCTCAAATTTGTGTTGGCCAAGGGTCAGCCCCGTAGCGTGAAAATTCTACAGGAGGGGCCAGGCATTCTACAACAGGGGCCAGGCAATACAGGAGGGGGGCAGGTAATACATTTTACTAAGTAGAATAAATAAGCAGGGGGGGCGGCAGACAAAACGCAGGGGGGGCGGCCCTCCTGGCCCCCCTCCCGCACGCTACGGGCTTGCCTAGCGTCCCTAAAATTGTAACTCCGGCTCTGATTCCATGGGACAATTTTTTTTAAGGTTTTAAATAGGGCTGCTGATTAAACTGCGTTAATTTGCGATTACCGCGTCAAAAAAAATTGGCGATTAAAATTTTTAACGCAATACCTAAATGCGTTAATTTGACCAAAATTCTGAAAGTTCACCAAATCGATAAATAACGGAATTTCACGCTACAAGTTGCGCTCACTTATTAAGTAGACCTACCACCCCCACCCTGTCACAATTTACACACACCCTCACCCCTAGGTACGTCGACAAAAGCCCCAATTGTAATATAAAATGAAGATGTTTTGTCATATAGCCCTTCGACAAGTGAACCTCCTGCTCCCTTGCTATAACCGAAATGAAACGAAAGAAAGAATCTTTAATGTTGACACACGAAAGAAAGAACAACATAAGATGAAAAAAGAAAGCCGACCTTTCAAAATTTTAGCTTTGAACGTTTGAAAATTGCCATACGGTAACATTAAAGAGTGATAACACACTGACCTACTTTTACAAGATATTTTTTTATTAATATAACTGACAGACCGATAAAAAAATAAAATTTTCTTTTCTGTTGTTCACTAAAACATTGAAATAATAGTTGATAGTAAGAAAGTAAATGAATGAAAGAATAAAAGAATAACATCGGCGCATAAAACAAAAACTTCAAAAGAAGATTAAAAGTAAATTTGTCCTTCAACTCGGCGACCGTAGTAGTATTGTTGGGGTAAACGTAACGTCTACGTAAAATCATAGCAGCTGTATGACCTTGAAACAAGAGGATTGTCATTTCTGACGCGTGCTCCTAGTTTGAAACAATGGAACCGGTGTCAACATGTTTTTGGTACATCTTTAAGTGGATAGAGAGTGTGTTAAAAATGTGTCTTGGTGGGGAAGAAGGGGGGGGGTTGGAATAAAGAAAAAAAAACGCGTTAATAATAAGTGAGCGACAACTTTCTGGCTATGGTATTATTTTATGAAAGAAAAGTTACATTTGATATATAAATGACGTGTGTATTTTTTTTGGATGGGAAGTGGAGGGTAGGGTAAACAGACTTACGTGTGGGCGATGTGAAGCAAAATATGACAGGGAGGGAGGGAAGAGGGGTTGACATACGTCATTAGTCCGGAAACTGCGGTACGAAAAAAAAGGTTAGGCATTGTTGTGAAATAAAAAGAAAACAATTCGCGTCATTGACGTGATTGATACATGTCCATAAACTGGTCTCAATAGCTAATTCAATAGACTTATATGCTAATGCTTAATAAATATGTTATAATTCATTAACTCTCAACCATCGTAGCATTGACTTTTCGACCACCGGTGAGCGACAATTTTTTGGACGTTATAATTCTTTATATTTTTACTTTTGGTAAATATTTTTTTATGTTTTATTATATATGTGCAACGCCGACCCTGGGATACAGTGGCAAAGAAAAATAGATTTTTTATTTTTGTAAAAATTTGGTACTTGGTAAAATATTCCAAGTTTTATTTTGAAAAAAGACATAATGCACTAGCAATTTTTGTCGATGTGGCTCCCTTTTTTGACAAAATGTCAAAAAAGGGAGTGCTTCGCGCGTATTTGAGGCCGGGCTGTTTGGCGACTAAGCATGATTTGTTGGGAAAAGTGATATTTGTTGATTTTTTTAATATGGAATGGGTGACAAAAGTGATCAACTTTTAAATAAGTATAATATCCTTAGAAAAACAAATAAATGGTGCTTTATTTTTTTTATTCATTTAAATGTGTTTCCTGTCACTTATAGTAATAATATAGAAATTTTAATGATCAATTTTCTCTTGTCTAACATTGTGTGAAAATTATATGTCTTTTTTCACTCTAGAGGCATGAGTCCTTATTTTTTTTTCCAATTTCTGTAGTATCATTTAAAGTTGAATAAAAAAAAAATTATCATAATTTTACGTCCAAATTTATTTATGTGTTGTACAAATGAATAATGTTTATGTAAAAAATAAAGATTTTGTTTAAATTCTTCATACTTTTTTTTTTATTCTTACCGTTTGTGATGTATTTGTATTTTTAGTTAAAAAAAATAATTAAAAAAATCATTTACACTATAATTTTATAAAATTAAAAATTTCTATTATATCAAAAGTTTTATATCATTAAATAGCTTATTCATTTCCAAATTAAACAATGCATAACTTCACTAGGTAGCTTATAACATAATGAAAAATGCCTAGTTTTACAAAACACCCTGAAATCAGCTTAAAAAAATTGCCGAAAATGAACAACAGTTGAGAGTTAAACCTCTTTCGTAAATTAAAATGACTTGTTTATTATGCCAATGTTATGCTTTGATATTATGACATATTAGTTTGAATACAAACAATTGTATTATATTGTGTCGATTAAAATGTGCGTTAATTTGAGATTAAAATTTTTAATCATGCGTTAATTTCGATCAATTTTTTAAATCGAACAGCAGCTCTAGTTTTAAATAGATTTGGTTTGTTTTTATTTATTAAAGAAGGTCACCCAGCTACACAAATATTTCATGTATTTTTATCATTTAATTTTGCTAATAGTTTTTCTTATTTATATTATTTCTTATCGATTATAACTCAATTAGATTCATGTTTATCTTTTAGTTACACAACTAATATGTGCGCTTCTTTCAAATATATATATATATAATGCCTACAAGTTTATTTTTTTAAAATGTAGGTAACAAAGACGTAAGATAGTCTATTGTCCCATAAAACAAAACAGGAAAATATAAAATAAAAAAAAAAGTTTACAATCATTGCATGGTTTCATGCAAATTCTTTTTTTTTTAAATAACATTAAAAACTATTACTTACGAAAATTAAGCGAAAAAACGGTTGTCAGTATAAATAAAAATTGTCCGTAGTTAGTCGGCATGTTTAGGGGGGGAGTTCACAATTCTAAAAAATTGTGGCAGTAGTCCTCAGTCAACCTATAAAAATTACTGGTAATAATGACGTTGAAAAAAAAAGTGGCACCAATGTGTATATGAATGACGTATGACGTTAGCATATTTATAAATGTAAAGAATGTCACTTAAAACTGCTTGAAATATAACATATCCAAATAACGTTGAGCGGAAATTAGCCATCCATATAAAATGTCGCAACAACAAAAACACACAGACAGATGTAAGTGATGTGAACAAAAACAATTAATTCATACTCAACGACGAATTGAGATGGTGGATGGGGGGAGGGGGGGAGACAAGTGAATGTGATGACGTTATAATACATAAGAAATAAAAACAAAAATTAGAATAAGAATGGGCGACATTATCAACATTCTGACTGAGAGATGAGGAAGGGTGGGGGGGGGTTAGGTCTAGGATAATCTTGAGGATATATTGTGCCCTCTCCCCCCCCCCCCGGCCAAGTCTTAAAATATCACAAGAATTTACTTATAATAATATAGTTGTTTAACGGAAATCGAAATAGCAAAAGGGCCTTTTGTAATGCAGGCAGTGGAGGGGGGTAAACGGTTGCTCAAGCCGGATATTAATTTGAACGGCTTCTGAAGATGTGAAATAATCAAATCTACGAATGGGGAGTTCTCAAACTTGCAAACTTCACGACCCACTTCCAAAATTTGTTAATTTCTTTTCATCTCGCGACTCACCAGAAAAATTGTTTTTTTTTATATTTTACTACTCACCTGCAAAGAAAAAATACAGTAAAAAAAATTCAGTAAAAGAAAAAAAATCAGTAAAAGAAAGAAATACAGTAAAAGAAAAAAATACAGTAAAAGAATAAATTACAGTAAAAGAATAAAATACAGTAAAAGAAAAAATACAGTAAAAGAAAAAAATACAGTAAAAGAAACAAGCAATTAAGCCTGTTCCATTCTGGACACAGGACGTGTTAGCGCATTTTCATGTTATGTATCAGTACGTTTGTTAGCTTTCAGTAAATATTTGTAAATTTTGGAAATGTTTATAAATTCAATTGTGTAATGCATATATCTGTAAAAAAATATTATAAAGACGTTTCTTTATATTTGAAAAAAAATTATTTTCTCTTAAATCTAACTACAAGTGGTTTGTGGTTACTGAAATAGGACTCATAATTGAAAACATTCGAAATTGTAGTCATTTAATCGTCCGAAAACTCCGTCAATTGTTACATAGCTCTGATACTTTCAATTAAACTCAGAACACAAGCTTACTATTTCATTTGATGAGTTTCTTAATAAATCTTGGTGAAACTACGTGCTGCAGTATTTCGCACCAAATGAATGGGTTATTGAACGTACAAGGTGTAGAATGGGGCCATATATATAATATATAAGCCCCTTAGGAGCCCTGAAGCCCGGCCCTCACAGGTACTATCGCGAAATGAACTTTTGATGTACACATGGCAGGCCAAGACCTACAAAATGATATATACATCATGGGTCTAGGACTTATGGTTGCTGAGATATAGGGCGCTCCTTTATTAATATAGCTTATATAGTAAAAACGGTACTTTATAAGCCCCCTTTTACGGCCCTCAGAGGTCAGATCGCGAAATGGAAAAAAGTCATTTCTTGGCAGGCCAAGACCTACAAAATGAAATATACATCATGGGTCTAGGACTTATGGTTGTTGAGATCTAGGGTGATGACAGACTTGCAACCAATTCGAGTACTACCCAAGACAAGTACGAATTACGACGAATGCGGCCCAAGACAAGTGCGAATTACGACGAATGCGGCCCAAGACAAGTAAGAATTACTACGAATGCGGCCCAATACAAGTTTGAATAACCCATGATTTGCATGAAAATGTCAACCACATAATCATATCGATAATTTGTACGATTTTTTTATTAACTGTATAAAATTATAAGGTTTTGTTAGGCCACACACGATTTCTTTTTTCTTTTTGCTTTAAATGCGACTCAAGAATTGTAAACAAAATTGTGACCCAGTTTAAAAAGTAATTTATAGATATGTGGCTATACGCCGCAATATAATTCAATTAATTAAATGTAACAAGCTCTAGGCATGAACGTCTAGTATTTAATGTACTGTACATGTGTGGTACATGAAGAGGCTACTTGTGGTCAAGTGGGCAGAAATATTGAAGAGATAATACGTGAGTATAACGAGGCTATAGACACATTTTAAAACATTTCACAATAAGTCATGTGCATGGTACATGTCGGTAAGCAGAATGAGTCATTGACACCATTCTGTGATTCATTGACACCATTCTGAGTCATTGACACCATTCTATGAGTTATTGACACCATTCTATGAGTCACTGACACCATTCTATGAGTTATTGACACCATTCTATGAGTCACTGACACCATTCTATGAGTTATTGACACCATTCTATGAGTCACTGACACCATTCTATGAGTTATTGACACCATTCTATGAGTCACGGACACCATTCTATGAGTCACTGACACCATACTATGAGTCATTGGCACCATTCTATGAGTTATTGACACCATTCTATGAGTCACTGACACCATTCTATGAGTTATTGACACCATTCTATAATTCATTGACACCATTCTATGAGTCATTGACACCATTTCATAAATGTAAGGCTCGGATAGTTTTTTTTATTTATTTGTCTATGTATATGTCTACTGTGCACGGTTTGATATTGTGGGACAGTTATCATTGGCTCTCTATGCAGCGCTCCATTACAAAACTAAAGGCGTGAAGGCCTACAGCAGCCATGGGCTTACTAAGGCCCGCATGTCAAAATTCGGCCCGCCAGACTGTTTCATCCGGCCCGCCAGACTGTTTCATCCGGCCCGCTAGACTGTTTCATCCGGCTCGCCAGCCGTTTCATAGTGAAGCACAGCACGAGCCTTTTTATTATATGACGTTTAAATTGACCTATTTGAGTTGACCTACTTAAGTTGACCTATTTAAGTCCGTGTCAATAATCTGCTCATAGTCCGATCCGCCGCTCAAATTTACGAAACCCAATGCGGCCCGCAACTCACAAACGTTTACTCACCCCTGGTCTATTACGAAATATCAGATTCTAGGACACAGCCAAAAGTATCTTTTTTTAATACTTATAATAGTTTAATTTGTATAGTGGAAAAAATCCGCCATGTAATGTTCATACAGTTAAACCTCGGGTTATGGGTGTAAATCCGCCATGTAATCTTCATACAGTTAAACCCCGGGTTAGGGGTGTAAATCCGCCATGTAATCTTCATAAGCTTAACCTCGGGTTATGGGTGTAAATCCGCCACGTAATGTTCATACAGTTAAACCTCCGGTTATGAGTGTAAATCCGTAACGTAATGTTCGTGCAGTTAAACCTCGGGAATTTTAGAAATAAATTCTAACTGAATGAGTGAGCGAGGTTTTACAGTACAAGTAGAAAGTATTTTATGCTTTTTGTCGTCGAGATTATTGGAATCCCAACTGAACTGATGGCTCGTGTTTCATACACTATGTAACTCAGCCAGCTTCATTTGTCTGGCCGATATCTGTATGAGTGTATATTGTTTAATGAAGTGTTGTGACTGTAGCGACTGTAACACACAATATAGAGAGCTGCACTGGATTGGGATTCGCAGGAGTCCCGCGAAATCCGAGGGAGTCCCGCGGGATTGGAAATAAATTTATCGGGAGTTCTATGGGATTGGTTTTGTTTTTGCGGGAGTCCCGTGGGTTTGGGCTTTGTTTGAGTGGGACTCTCTCGGACTTGGAAATGATTGCTATTGAAATTTCTTTAAAAAGTGCCTGTAAAAAAAGTAGCTAATAAAATGTAAATTTTTTTTTCAAGGTGGTTATACTAACACAACCAGGGAAGACTGATGTCTGGTGTTACGTAACCACCAGCTAAAACAAATTTTTAAACCATTATTTATGAGTTACAATACAATATTTTTTGATGGGAGCGGGTGGGGTTGGGAAAAATTCTCGCTGGATCGGGTGGAACTGGGGGGAATTTCTATTGGGAGCGGGTGGGACTGGTTTTGAAAACGCGGGAGTGGGTGGGACTGGGTGTGATTTTGACTCCCGCGCAGCTCTCTAACACAATAGCCAGCACGTATTTAATAAATTTTAACAGTTCTATATACGAAAACAACAAGTTTCACTATATCTCGCTTGTCTTCTCCAGTGCTATGCATGGTATTTTTTTTCATAAAATAATCTCATGGAGAATTTTTCTCTATTATAATTTAAAATGTTATCAAATTCGTTATATTACAAAATTATTACAAACACAATTATTTTCTTTTTATTTCTATAAACAATCAGTTAAAATCACATTTTACATTATATTGGCATTATTTATGTAATAAAAGAAATGAAGATACATAGGTACTAATTTACAAAATAACAAATCATTTTAAATACTTATTAAATATTATTTAATTTGTGAATTTCTTTATCGAAACAATTAATGCTTAGACTGGTATAGCAAATTTACATTGCAATGTTTATATTCATAGTTTAGACATTCATTTAAGATGATATTGCAGTGTTTTAATCAATATGTGCGTGCCGATGTTAGCCTTCTCAATAAAATGTATAAGGAAGGTGCTGAAGTCCGTTACAGCATTTGAGTGCAAACCCAAAGAAGCTGAAACTAATTAAAAGCTTTTTTTTTAAAAAAATATATATTTTTAAACAGTAGACAAATGGTATCATAGTATGTTTTGTAACTCTCGTGTGTCTTAAAACATTTTTAACTTCGACAGTTTTACGACAACATACAAGTTTTACGGCAACATACAAGTTTGACGACAACATACAGGTTTTACGGCAACATACAAGTTTTACGGCAACATACAAGTTTGACGACAACACGCAAGTTTTACGACAACATACAAGTTTTACGGCAACATACAAGTTTGACGACAACACACAAGTTTTACGGCAACATACAAGTTTGACGACAAAGTACAGATTGTACGAAAATATATAAGTTTAGGATTAGGCAACATACAGATTTTCGACAACATAAAACTTGTACAAAAATATACAGGTTTTAAAATAATATACATTTTACATTTTTTTACTATATGAAGCTTTACAAACGAGATACACGCAGTGGCGTAGTGAGGGGGCAAGGGGAGCATCATGCCCCGGGCGCTGCTCACAAAGGGGCACCAAATGATATATTTTACATATAACATTATATGGCTTTTGAATGGAGTGGGGGCGAGACGCTAAAAAGGTATTTTGCCCCGGGCGCGAGTCAAGCTCGCTACACCACTGGACACAAGTTTACAATACATAGGCTTTAGGGTGAGATATCAGTTCTAGGACACTAAATTAGTTTTCCGAAAGTCTATTTATATTGTAAGGGGCTCAGCTGACACCGAGTGAGCACTCCAGCTGGCAAGCAGGTCTGATTCTGTGTCGGTGCCGTTCATTGAGTACAGTTTGGATCGAGTGAGCAGCAGGGTAGTGGGGGAGTATTCCCCAAATGTGGAGTGGGTGTTTTCTTCATGGATGGGTCTGAAAAAATAAAACAAAAAGAGGAGCCATTAGCTGAGAGATATCGTAATTGAACTGAGTGTATGATAGTGATGGGTGTTGATGGTGGTGGTGTGTGTTTTGTGTGGATGGTGGTGCTGTGTGTGGATGGTGGTGGTGTGTATGAATGGTGGTGTTGTGTGTGGATAGTGGATAGTGTTTGTGTGAATGGTGGTGGTGTGAGCTTGTGTTGATGGCGGTGGTGTGTGTTTGTGTGGATGGTGGTGCGTTTGTGTGGATGGTGATGGTGTATAAATGGTGGTGGTGGTGTGTATGGAAAGTGGTGTGTGAATATTGGTGATGTTGGTATGTTGACGTTTGTATGGTGTTGTGTGTGTTTGGTGGGAGGGCATTGATATTTAGAAATGAATAACCAACACCGATACCATATACAGTTACTAGCAATGCTCTCTCTCTCTTTTTCTCTCTCTCTCTCTCTTGTTGTTTATTGGCGGGCTAATACTTAGTCTCCAAGATTCCGTGAATTCAAATATTTGCTGTGTTCCTTAAAATATAGGAACTGCCATATAGGCCTATGGCATGTTCCACTGTTTCCCCAGTCTCTCTTCAGTGGTGACTCCCATTAGCCTTCACCACGATTTAGTCTTGGATGGCCACTTCAATTGTCTACGGGCATTTCTCCCCGTCACCCCATCGTCCCAACTCGAGAACCACCGATTGTTTTAAAACTCCATGACCTTGGTACATGCGCCCTTCTGTGACCTACTTATCCCACCCATGTGGCTAGTCTGGGCATTACACGCCGACCTCGCTAGTGAGTTGACCCGGTAATGCCCATGTCAACTGCCAACGCTTTCTCAGGCGGCCTAATGATAGTTTCAGGGGGAGATCAGCATTACCATGGTTACAGTTTCAGGGGGAGATCAGCATTACCATGGTTACAATTTCAGAGGAGATCAGCGTTATCATGGTTACAGTTTCAGGGGGAGATCAGCATTACCATGGTTATGACAGCCTAGCAATAGAAAAACTACCATGTATTGATTTGAATTACATCTTTGTAAAGTGTAAGCCAGTCGTTCCAGATGCATTGTGTCTACTTTCCTATACTCTTCAAAAGTCCATATACTGCCAATCATTCAAGACAACGGTCTTCTGTTATTATTTTTTAGTTCCAAATCAATTATGTGCATTGTAAAAAAAAAAGAGACTCATTGCTTAGTTTATATCGTTTTTTTTTTTAAAAATCAGAGTAATTACAAATGAAACAAAAACAATCTTACAACTCTTTAGCCTTGTTCCTACTCCAGAGTCTGAAGAACAGGAAAGCCGTTGCAGACAACAAGATTATGATCCCAGCGCCTGTTCCACATATGGGCACAACCCACCGAGGTAAATCTCGCTGTTTTAGGTCGCTACATACCGATACTTCCTTGTCTCTAGTTAATGTAGACCCACCCACTGAAGTACTCTCGCCTGAAGCAATTTCCAAGTTTGACTCTTTAATTACAGCGTCCTTTGTTTTTAAATCTCGCTCCATTTTTTTGGTTGTCATTCCTGTATCTAATCCTTTATTGTTGTCGTTTCACTGGTTGTCTTGGATGTCCTTGGTTTGGTTTTGCGTGGAGGGCTTCTGAATTCTCTTGAGACATTAATGTGAACTCCACCAGTATACTCTAACACTAAGATATACTCAGTATCTGGACGTTGTTTTAAACGCGCTGCACCCCCCTCAAAACTGTGAAGAAAGTAGTGATAAATTTCTATCCACAACCCATTCCTTTCCCTGTAGTACAACGAGAGTTTCCATTTTCTTACATCGAGTTCTTTTGACACATTGTATGTATACATTATAAAGTCAGGACCAAGGTCTTCAATGCAGATGTTAGCTGAGTAGGCTTGCACTATAGAATGTTTGGAATTGAAGAAATGTAATTCAGTATCAAACTATATAACTAAATAAAAAACATGATATGCAATTAATGTTCTTTGAAAGAGTAAACACTACCTGCAATATAATAATCAATCTATATAAATAAGAGCGGTTTGGGTTCTGCGTTAAATCGAAAGTAAAGAGTTAATACAACAATATACCAGTTTAAAATACAACCATGAAAAATCGGATCTGCCCGAAATCAAAAATAACCTAGCCTACCGATCAAGATTAAGGGGATATAACTCTATGCAAAGTTTTTTTGCAAGGGCTCAGCTAGTCTCACATATAAAGTAGCTATCTTATCGGCGTCCGTCGATATACTCAGTATCTGGATGTGGTTTTAAATGAGCTGCACCCCCCCCCCCTCAAAACGGTCAAGGAAGTAGTGATAATTTTTTATCCACATCCCATTTCTTTCCCTGTAGTACAACGAGAGTTTCCATTTTCTTACATCGAGTTCTTTGGACACATTGTATGTGTAATGTATAACGCCTGGTCCCAGTTCTTCAATGCAGATGTTAGCTGTGTAGGCTTGCACTACAGAATGTTTGGAAAGGAAGAAATGTAATTCAGTATCACACTTTATAACTAAATAAAAAAAACATGATATGTAATTAATTTTATTTGAAAGCGTAAACACTACCCGCAATATAATAATCAATCTATATAAATAAGAGCGGTTTGGTTTCTGCGTTAAAATCGAAAGTAAAGAGGTAATTCAACAGTATTCCAGTTCAAAATACTATCATGAAAGAATCCGATCTGCCCGAAACCAAAAATATAACCTAGACTACCGATCAAGATTAAGGGGATATAACTCTGTGCAAAGGGTTTTTGCAAGGGTAAAGCTAGTCTCACATATAAAGTAGTGATCTTGTCGGCGTCCGTCCTGTATGGGAAAGCCGTCGCTATAAATAATCTATGACGTCCCGATGGTTTATTTTTTTTACGCAGAATGGGAGTGCCGTCGCTATAAATAAAAAAAAATCCTTTATGACGTCATTTCCCGATGGGTGCAGTATCGTGCCTTCGTGCTGCGAAATGACATAATAAAGTATTTTTTTTTTCTTTTCAGTGCATTTTTATAAAAACTTTTTTTCATGCTTTGTTTTGATTTGAACATTTATAGAATTAAGGGCAAAACGTAACGGGTGAGATAAATTGGCACCCATATCTTTACCTAATGGTGTTTAATTTGGTTTGGTTTAGTTAGTTGGTTTGCTTTGGTTGATTTGGTTGGATTATTGGTTGGGTTTTTGGTTGGTTGTTTGGTTTGGTTGGTTGGTTATCGTTGACGGGTAAAACGTAATTTGTGATGTATAAAATGTAGGTCATTTCTGCACATTAGGAAGGTGGCATACATCAGCACCTAATTAACCTAATCAATCGTATTTAAAAATTTAGTAGTTAAATTGATCTCCAGATGGTAAAATTTATCTATAAATAAAAAAAAAAATAATTCTGCACTTGGGATATCCTCTATGACGTCATTTCACGGATGTCGGCTGCGCATGTGGCAGAATGGGAACGCCGCCGCTATAAATAAAAAAAATAATTCTGCACTTGGAATTCCGTGTTAATAGTTCCTATTTAAGAAGACAGTAAGACAAAATTTGCGCACAATACATTTGCAGCGGAAATGATTTAGCTGGATGAGTGCACGATGGCATCATGCCATGCTTTAGATGCAATTGGTAGATCACTAAGTGATGTTGCTCAAACCGGCAATTTAGTAAGTTTTTTTTTTTTTGCTATGCACTTGGAATTCCGTGTTAACAGTTCCTATTAATTATCATATTAAACTTTTTATTGAGATAAAAACTTTAGTTGCGAATGCTACGTTCAACTACTAGTATTATATAAAACGCAATTATACATTTTTGTGTTTATGTTACACTAGTGTGCGTTTGATTATCGCACATTTTTCAAATTACATACATGTAAATATGAATCTGCTATTTTAAAAACATTGTTTCTAAAACAAAAAATTAAAAAAAAAGTAAATAAATTCCTTTGTAGAAACAAGACATGTGTCTAAGAGCTTCCAACTTTATTTATTTGTTTCGATTCCTAACTCATCCCTCGTTACTATAAAGTCAATCCGATTTTTTTGTTTTTGTTTATTTTTGAGGACACTGAGCAGTAGCCAACAGTAACGGTTTTAGGCCTTCATTAGTAACAGTTTAAGGCCTTCATCAGTAACAGTTTAAGGCCTTCATCAGTAACAGTATAAGGCCTTCATCAGTAACAGTATACGGCCTTCATCAGTAACAGTTTAAGGCCTTCATCAGTAACAGTGTAAGGCCTTCATCAGTAACAGTATAAGGCCTTCATCAGTAACAGTTTAGGCCTACATCAGTAACAGTTTAAGGCTTTCATCTAACAGTATAAGGCCTTCATCAGTAAAATTATAAGGCCTTCATCAGTAACAGTTTAAGGCCTTCATCAGTAACAGTAAAAGGCCTTCATCAGTAACAGTTTTAAGTCTTCATCAGTAACAGTTTTAGGCCTTCATCAGTAACAGTATAAGGCCTTCATCAGTAACAGTTTAAGGCCTTCATCAGTAACAGTTTTAGGCCTTCATCAGTAACAGTTTTCGGCCTTCATCAGTAACAGTTTTAGGCCTTCATCAGTAACAGTTTATATAACGCCTTCATCAGTAACAGTATAAGATCTTCATCAGTAACAGTTTAAGGCCTTCATCAGTAACAGTTTTAGGCCTAAATCGTTTTATAACTCTATGAGAAACAGTACACCAGAAAATGCAGTTAATTGATTACACTGGTAAACAGTGAATTCATTGCCAGTGATATTTGAATCATTTTATACAAAGTCAACTATGCTGATTTAGAATATGTAAGTGCTTTTGCTAGATTGGCTCTATTTTTCGAGATAATTAAAATTAATGAAATAATGTATGCACCGTGTTTGAAAATTGTCAAGAATTGCATGAAGTAAAATAGTATACTGACAAATAGTAGTGAAACTGTTAATGGTCATGAAGAAATTTGTTCAAAAATATGTGTAATAGTGTTTTAGAGGAAAACATTTTCATTTGAAAAACTAATTATGTCTAATTAATTAATTAATTAATATGTTTATTGTCTATGGTAATGCATTAGCAAATCGCTGTTTGCTCGACTTCCTTTTGTGTGTGTCGTTGGGTCAAATGCGCTGGAGGCTCCAACAGTTGTCAGCCATCATATGTATGTCCCATCTTCCTTGATATCTCACCTCCATCACCCTCATATCCTGATGAAACCTCTCACATTGTTCCTCACTGAAGTCCCCAAGGTTACCTGGAAATTTGTCTAAATGACAGTGCAGGTAATGTACCTTGATGTTCATTTTGTTCCAATGTTTCTGAAGTTAGCGAGCATATCTTGCACCAGTTCTTCGTAATTCTCTGATCTGTTATTACCTAAAAAGTTCCTGACAACTGAAACAAAACTGTTCCATGAAGAAGCTTCAAGGTGATCCATGAAATTAGTAAAATTTCGATCGTTGATGAGTTTTCGAATCTGAGGACCGTAAAAAATCCCAGCTTTCAGCTTCTCCAGGCTCAATCCGGGAAATGATCTGCAAATATACTTGAACCAATCGCCATATTTGTCCAAAGCCTTAACAAATTGTTTCATTAAACTTAATTTGATATGAAGCGGTCCGAGAATTATCTTATTTTTGTCAACCAGTGCCTTGTTGATGATATTTTCTTTACCTACAGTCATGGTTTCCCTTGCAGGCCATGTCACTCTTGTCCAATGATCTTGCTTTGCCCTGCTATCCCAAAGGCACATGCAGCATGGGTATTTAGTGTATCCTAACTGCTGCCCAAGCAAGAAGTTTACCATTTTTTAGATCAACACAAATTGACCACTGATGCTAATAATAACGGACTTTCTGCTATAGTATTTTGATATTCTCATACTATTCTTTAAGTTTTGTTGAGTGGGCAATGGGAAGAGATGCATAACGGTTACCATTGTGTAACAGAACACATTTCAAGCTTGTAGTCCCATTTGGAGCAGAAGTCCAGGGATGTCAATACAGTAAACAAGATCTTCCTCTTGGCTGAATTATGGAAGAAAAACTCTTCTCTTTTCCGTTAAAATGTTATTTTAACTTCTGGTTTGAGAAAATTTCTTTCATTGAGCCTGGACGCTTTAAAGCTCAGATGCTTGCTTGGACAGATTTCGGTCTAATATTAGGTCATTGAGTTCTTCTTGGCTGAATGGTTGAGGTGTTGAAGAACTTCCTTCATAATCGCTTCCACTGTTTTCACCTGCCAAAAACTCCAGATCTTGCCCCCCTCCGTCGGAGTCTGATGGTGAATACTCTAATAATCCAGTAAACACTGGTATAGGAAATTCACTGCTACGTGGAATTGGTCTCCTTGCAGATTCAAGATCAGGATAATCCCACTTAGATTTCTTGTGGCGATTGAAGCCTTTAACATTCACATTACAAAAATAACAATCACCAAAATAGTCTATCGGCTCTCGCCATATCATTGGTACACCGAAACTTAGACTTTTCTTCTCACCATTTGTCCACTGCCGTAGGATCTCCACACAGTTTTTGCAGACCTTATGGGGAGCCCAAGACTTGTCTTGGTCTCCCAGCTTCACAACGAAATAACCCAAATATGCCTGCTGCACAAAGTCGGTTATATTTCTTCTTTGCTTTTCAATCATGTATTCTCCACAGATGTAACAGAATACATTCGGATTATTTTTGCAGCATCTTCGTGATGAACTCATGATGTCTTTAGAAAGCAGCATAAAAGAGAAAATAATAAACCAAGTTATAACTTGGTATAGTTAAATTAAACAAAAGACACCAAACTTATTGCATTTTTTTTACACAAAGGGTATAACAATATTTTGAAGGATGTCCAATATCTCAGAAACTAGAGCCAATTTAGCAAAAGCAGTGGCAGTTTTGAAATCAGCACCCATGAATTGTTATAAATTCATTCAAACATTCTTGGCAATTCGCAAAAAAAATTTTTTTGTTGAGCTGTGTTATCGTTGTATACAGGGAAACGTATGACATTGAGCAGGTATTTACTTAAACTAGAACACTTTGAGTCTATACCGAGACTACTTTAGCTGCTGATAGACCAGTTTTAACATTAAAAAAGTGCTTGATTTGTATAAAATGAACCACTTTTTTCACCTAGTAAAAGCTCTGTCATTTAGAACAAGATGTACCCTGAAGAATATTTGTTTTAAGATATACCATAGCTCAGCTTTGAGGTTATCATGAATAGGTCGATAAAGTATTATATGCTATGAGAATTTTAATTTCAAAACAAAACAGAGACGCAGGCAAGAAGCCATGACTATTTAGACAGGAAACAATATTCTTACTTTCGATCTTCAGCAGACAGACGTGAAATAGAAATTATTTATTTACAACTTTAACAACATTGTTTACAGATGTAAGATCTGGCTGGGCGTGGTCAATTATTTATTAGCTATGTAACAATGGTTCTAAATCGTTTGCAGCATTCGACCCGCGAAGACAAATGTAAAAGAATAAAAAAAAAAAGAGACGAATCCAACAAAAGCTAAAATTAAAAAAAAGATTTTGTCAGATAATTACTTATAAAAAAAATTGTGGTAACCCACTTCTTATAATCGATAGGTGATCAATAGGTGATCGATAGGTGTAGCGACTCACAGTTGGAGAATCGCTGCTGTAAATGAACGATATATAAATGATATGGTAAAACTTTAAAAGAGCGAGCATGCCAGCAGACAAACGTGACAGCAACAAAACACCTGTAACCAAACCTGCCAACTAACATGCCAGCAACAAAACACCTACAACCAAACCTGCCAACAAACATGCCAGCAGCAAAACACCTGTATCAAAACCTGCCAACAAACATGCCAGCAACAAAACCCTGCAACCAAACCTGCCAACAAACATGCCAGCAACAAAACACCTGTAACCAAACCTGCCAACAAACATGCCAGCAACAAAACACCTGCCACCAAACCTGCCAACAAACATGCCAGCAAACATGCCAACAAACCTTCCAGCAGAAAGCTATTCAGTAATGCTAGAAGTGGGTGTGTGTTAGAATTTTCGAGTATAACGCAACATCTGAACAGTAACCATGAATGGTTGATACGTTTTCGCAGTACTCTCTCTCTTTCATGGTCTGAAGATTGATTTGTATTAACAAGGGACCTTACCAGTTGTCGTTATGAAACTGTTATTTGATGTTGTCCCCCCTGATTTAGTCGTTACAGAACTCTTTTCATCCTGTGTCCACTGTGTTGAAACATTGCCTCCGTTATCATTTGCGTCCCTCCAAACATCGAATGCTTTATCGTCAGGTGGGAGGGTTCGAAACTCTTTCGGGGCATTGAAGACACCTCTACCATTTGACTCTACTGGAAATGATGAGTTGTTAAAAAATAAAGAGAAACGATTAATACAATTATCAATAAACGGTTAATACAATTATCAATAAACAGTTAATACAATTATCAATAAACAAAAAATAAATCTGTTGTTTCAAAGAAGTTGTTTCTAAAACAAAACATTCTAAAAGTAATAAATTCATTTTAAGGAAAAAAGACATTGGCCTAGGAGCTTCCAAATTTATTTATTTGTTTTGATTCCTAACCCCATTCCTTGATACTATAAAGTGAATCCGACTTTTTTGTTTTCTTTTGTTTTTGAGTTCACTAAGCAGTAGCCAACTGAACTTGAAAACGTGTAATACATAGCAATGGTCAAGGGTGTCAGGCCTACAACCGTAACAGTTTTAGGCCTCATCAGTAACAGTTTTAGGCTTCATCAGTAACAGTTTTAGGCCTTCATCAGTAACAGTTTTAGGCCTCATCAGTAACAGTTTTAGGCCTTCATCAGTAACAGTTTTAGACCTTCATCAGTAACAGTTTTAGGCCTCATCAGTAACAGTTTTAGACCTTCATCAGTAACAGTTTTAGACCTTCATCAGTAACAGTTTTCGACCTTCATCAGTAACAGTTTTAGACCTTCATCAGTAACGGTGTCTGGCCAACATCAATAAGCACGCACGACGTGCTTAAGAAAGTCATTTGGCTAAAAGACTGGGTCACAAATATGCTTTCGTCTATTCGCATTTTTTTTCATTCATAAATAGTGTAATCTAGGGATTATATCCACGCCCAACCAGTGACGGTGTATAAATAGGTTCTGTTTAATTTGAATCTGTCGTAAAACGAAAAGCCGACTGAAAAAAATATTACAACTGTATAGCCCTTGACGAACGTTGAGTATAAGGTATATTGGTTTGACCTCTTAACTGACATTTTTGGTTGCCGCGGGTCAAGAAGGCATGGAGATCAACTGAAGTGTCGCAGAGGTCACTCATTGACGCGCTCTGGTGACCGCAGGCCTAGAAGGAATGAAGATCAAGTGAAGTATCACTGAGTCCGAAAACATCAAAACTTGTTCATGTCCATATGAAGTAATAATACATATAGAATATAACTGATAATTAAAATAACGGTTAGTATTATCCCAAAGAAATGATTTGTAATTTTGTGTCGTTTCTTTTTGACTAAACTAAAACAACATCAACAGTATAGTGTTAACAGCTACGTCTTTGTGAAATAATAATCAAGTAGCAATTCGAAATCTATTCAACATAACTAGAACGAAAAATGAAATGTGTATAAAGTAACCAATATATAATAAAATAAATTATAATAAAATATCAATGAAATTATTAAACTCACCAAAATTACATAAAAAAAGTTTGAAAGTATAAAACTCACCAAAAGTAAGTAAAAAAACATTTGAAAGTATTTAACTCACCAAAATTACCTTTAAAAAACCGTTTGAAAGTAATAAACTCACCAAATTTACCTTTAAAAAACATTTGAAAGTATTTAACTCACCAAAATTACCTTTAAAAAACGTTGGAAAGTATAAAACTCACCAATATTAAGTAAAAAGAGGTTTGAAAGTATAAAAAAATTATTTCTGCAAGAGTTAATCATCTTGGGGATCATCTAACTGTCCACAAATTATGTCAACCGAATTTTTCGTTCATGTAAAATTTACTTCCAGTGATAATTATATAACTTAGATCTTCTGGTGTAGCATTTGTTCCACTTAAAAACATGTCAACTGTCAACAAATCCCCACATCGTGATGAGAGGAAATCAACCATTGAAATCGCATATTAAAAAAAAAAACATTTCAGTGAAGTGCGAAAAAGGAAGAAATAATACTTCATACTTTATCAGACTTAAAAACATAAATATCACTGGGTAACAAATTTAAACTTTTTCCTTTGGCAGAAATGAACTGAGGTGAACCTAACTAAAAGTATTTTGTTTCCTGAGCCAGATAGGATATACTTTTTTATATAATTATCAAGTGCCGTTTTGTTTTGTTTTGTTTTTTTCCAAAAAAAAAAAACAAACAGATAATATATATATATAGAGAGAGAGATAGATAGATAGATAGATATACATAGAAAGATAGATAGATAGATATATAGATAGATAGATAGATACATGGATAGATAGGTGTAGAATCAAAGATAGATATAGAATCATAGAGTGATATAGAATCATAGATAGATATAGATAAATATAGATAGATACATAGATAGATATATAGGATTATAGATAGATAAATAGGTAGATAAATATAGATATATGGATAGATAGTAATAGATATAGACAGACAGGTAGATAGATAGATAGATAAACAGCATTTTAAAAAAAAGTTTATCGTTTTATAGCATTACATGAATAATCTACTTTTGATACCTTAACTTTGTTAAACTAATTAATTAAACATTCATAAGTGGAATCACTATCGTTTTATAATCTAGTCAAAGCATTGCAGCAGAAATAAACTGTTCTTAGAAGTAGAGATAATTCACATAAAATAAAAAGTGTGTTCATAAACTGCTATTCTTTGAGCCATGTTAACCTTCTACTCTCTAGATCTACGTTAAACTTCTACTCTCTAGATCCATGTTAAACTTCTGCTCTCTAGATCCACGTTAAACTGCTACTCTCTAGATCCATGTTAACCTTCTACTCTCTAGATCCATGTTAACCTTCTACTTTCTAGATCCATGTTAACCTTCTACTTTTTAGATCCATGTTAAACTTCTACTTTCTAGATCCATGTTAAACTTCTACTCTCTAGATCCATGTTAATCTTCTACTCTCTAGATCCATGTTAAACTTCTACTCTCTAGATCCACGTTAAACTTCTACTCTCTAGATCCATGTTAAACTTCTACTCTCTAGATCCTTGTTAACCTTCTACTCTCTAGATCCATGTTAAACTTCTATTATCTAGATCCATGTTAACCTTCTACTCTCTAGATCCATGTTAACCTTCTACTCTCTAGATCCATGTTAAACTTCTACTCTCTAGATCCATGATAAACTTCTACTCTCTAGATCCATGATAAACTTCTACTCTCTAGATCCATGTTAAATATCTACTCTCTAGATCCATGTTAACCTTCTACTCTCTAGATCCATGTTAAACTTCTACTCTCTAGATCCATGTTAAACTTCTACTTTCTAGATCCATGTTAAACTTCTTTTATCTAGATCCATGTTAGCCTTCTACTCTCTAGATCCATGTTAACCTTCTACTCTCTAGATCCATGTTAAACTTCTCCTCTCTAGATCCATGTTAAACTTCTACTCTCTAGAGCCATGTTAACCTTCTACTCTCTAGATCCATGTTAACCTTTTACTTTCTAGATCCACGTTAAACTTCTATTCTCTATATCCACGTTAACCTTCTGCTCTCTATATCCATGTTAAATATCTACTCTCTAGATCCATGTTAACCTTCTACTCTCTATATCCATGTTAAATATCTACTCTCTAGATCCATGTTAAACTTCTACTCTCTAGATCCATGTTAACCTTCTCCTTTCTAGATCCACGTTAAACTTCTACTCTCTAGATCCACGTTAAACTTCTACTTTCTAGATCCATGTTAATCTTCTACTCTCTAGATCCATGTTAACCTTTTACTTTCTAGATCCACGTTAAACTTCTATTCTCTATATCCACGTTAACCTTCTGCTCTCTATATCCATGTTAAATATCTACTCTCTAGATCCATGTTAAACTTCTACTCTCTAGATCCATGTTAACCTTCTCCTTTCTAGATCCACGTTAAACTTCTACTCTCTAGATCCACGTTAAACTTCTACTTTCTAGATCCATGTTAATCTTCTACTCTCTAGATCCATGTTAACCTTTTACTTTCTAGATCCACGTTAAACTTCTATTCTCTATATCCACGTTAACCTTCTGCTCTCTATATCCATGTTAACCTTCTACTCTCTAGATCCATGTTAAATACCTACTTTCTAGATCCATGTTAAACTTCTACTCTCTATATCCACGTTAAACTTCTACTCTCTAGATCCATGTTAAACTTCTTTTATCTAGATCCATGTTAACCTTCTGCTCTCTAGATCCATGTTAACCTTCTACTCTCTAGATCCATGTTAAACTTCTCCTCTCTAGATCCATGTTAAACTTCTACTCTCTAGAGCCATGTTAACCTTCTACTCTCTAGATCCATGTTAACCTTTTACTTTCTAGATCCACGTTAAACTTCTATTCTCTATATCCACGTTAACCTTCTGCTCTCTATATCCATGTTAAATATCTACTCTCTAGATCCATGTTAAACTTCTACTTTCTAGATCCATGTTAACCTTCTACTCTCTATATCCATGTTAAATATCTACTCTCTAGATCCATGTTAAACTTCTACTCTCTAGATCCATGTTAACCTTCTCCTTTCTAGATCCACGTTAAACTTCTACTCTCTAGATCCACGTTAAACTTCTACTTTCTAGATCCATGTTAATCTTCTACTCTCTAGATCCATGTTAACCTTCTACTCTCTAGATCCATGTTAAATACCTACTTTCTAGATCCATGTTAAACTTCTACTCTCTATATCCACGTTAAACTTCTACTCTCTAGATCCATGTTAAACTGCTACTGTCTAGATCCATGTTAAACCTCTACTCTCTAGATCCATGTTAAGCTGCTAATGTCTAGATCCATGTTAAACTTCTACTCTCTAGATCCATGTTAAACTGCCACTGTCTAGATCTATGTTTAACTGCTACGTTTTTAGACCCACCCACCACACCCAATCTGAAAAGTATGATAACATTTAACAGTGCTCCTTTGGCAGCCCTTCTTAATACGGCCCCTGTTGAGCTGCAATCCCTGCAGTACCCTTTCTATATTCTATTGCCCTTTGGGTGCTTGAACCAGCCCGAACCTGTCATTCAACCATACTGACCTCAGCTTCACTAGCCCATTACCTTGTATACTCTCCCCCTCCCCCTCTCTCTGGTGTTTCAACTAAACGACTGCACAACCTTAAAAAAAACGCACTGTGTACCACCCTTGAAAATGTTTGCCTCCCATCCCCATGTTTTATAGGCAATCAGATACTAGGTATCTGCTACCACGGATCGAAAACCGCAGGTATAAAATACTGGTTGCCTAATGTCGTTCATCTCTGAACATAGTGTTTACATTAGTCATCGCTCTAAGTGGGGAATCCTTTCACGGGGTGGGCCAGTTAATTAATCTACACATGCACTTGTGAGTAAGTAAAACACTTAAGCCAGTCCATAGTACCTCTTGCTAGACGCCTCCCCCCATTACATCATATGCGTAAATTTATTAAGTGGTCAAAGATGCAGCTGGCTGAAAAAGTGGAATGTCATGTAAGTAGAACAATAAGCTGATGAGGGGAAATAATAGAAACCATTATTTAAACGAAGTGGTCTCCCAACCGTTCTTAAGTATGAGTACAATGGTGACTGGGTACACCCCCACTCCCCCCCCCCACGTTCCTCCTTCTACTTTGTACATTAACAATCTTTTCATTTTGTAATATTAAATTAAGTTGCCATTCAGAGTACACAGCTCATCGATTCTTTTATAAGATATTTTAACTTGTCATGAACCACCTAAAATTCATCATCATTCCATCATTGGGTCATACGGCCACTCTTTGAGAACTACTGAAAGATAATATAGACACAGTTTTGATCATCAATGTTTATTTGAAACACTTAATTAGTGACAAAACCGATATGTATTTTACAGCAAATTTCATAAATAAAATGAAATTGCTTCAAATAAGTAATGCTATTAAAAACAGCATAAAGATGTGTTATATTTATTTATATATGAAATATTGTACAGGAATGGAATAGTATCACAGATGAAGCTGCCAGAGATCTCATAATTATGTTTTCATCTCTTATACTTAGGAAAGACTGAATCTGACGCTAATTTATAGAATTATCACCACAATTACTTCACTGAAATCACTGTTAATCTGCTCTCTCAAAAAGTTCAACATGTAATAAAATTTTATTACAGTGAAAAGTGTCATTTAATTGTCTATTCTACGACTTTTCTTCCATGAGTCTGTCCCTCAATTCAGTTAAAATGTAGCCCAATTTGTTCTGACCCCTCCAGGTCTTCTTGTCTTGGGCCTTAGGATTAGATGCACTCATACCGATGCCCCAGATAGTGTCATTGGGGCTTGCCTCCACCAGAGTTTTAGGAAAAGTTTTAATCAGCTCTTTTCTTAATTCTTCATTTTGCTGAAACTGTGAAGAAAAAACAAAATAAATTTATAATTAAAATAGTTCTTCCAAAAGCTTTTCATAGCAGAATTTATCATAATGATATTATGAAATAATGATATTATAAAGTAAAATATTTAAAGTTTATAAGAAGTAATCAAACTACATAAAAAGAAATACATGAGAAAAATATACTATCAATATAAAGTATAGATAAGTGATGGAAGATTAAAAGATCACAATTATTGCATTAACATTCAGGATTTAAAAAAAAAATAATCCTACAGAAATTTAAAATTTAATTACTTTCTATGCCCTTGTCTAACTTTACTTAATTAGCAAGAGTAATGTCTTTGCAAAATCTTTTTAAGATAAAAATGTATTAATATATTTATAAGTTTAGTAATTAAATAAATAATGCATACAGTATTAAAAGTGAGCTCGAATATAGATTATATTTTACACATCAAAAGAGAAAAGATTAAAAATTTGAAATTGATGAAATATTTAAGTGCACTTAACAATGAAGTTTTCATTGTTTTTTATCACTGCACATTTATAATTTTTTTTATTTTGTTAGCAGCAAAGTTCTTTAACATCTAATGATATCATTGATCAACTAGGCATAAAACTGTCAATAAAGATCTGGATGCAGCTACAATTTTTCACCTTCGCCCTAGACAAAAAAAAAAAGCTAACCCATTTTGGTATAAAAACTGGTATTTATACCAAATGCAGGAATAAATCACTTATTGCTCCCTTCAAATTAAGATAAAATGTACAGATTATTATGATGAAATGATATTATAACTAAAACTTTAAATAAATTAATAAAAAAGTAAAAAAAAAACCAAATATACTTTAGCGAGTGATGCTCTTCTGACAATATCCTCACAGTTGGCATTCCAAATGGCTTGGTCAAAGTTCTGTACTTTCCTCCCTAATCTTTTTTGTTCTTTGGGGTCAAGAGAAGATATAATTTTTTCTTTCATCCCTTCATCATGAAAAAGAGCTTTATGAAAACAAAAAACATTTTATGTTAATAAACTTTATGAACTTGTCCATAACAGATATATAAACAATTAAACACTGTACAGTATCACACAATACATAAATGTAAGAAAATTAAAAAAGCATAAGTGGACATGATTGTTGTATAATGTATGTTTGATATAATAGATTAGCAGAAATCAATTTGATTTTTGAGACCACATTGATATTGATCAGTGGTTATCAAATTTTTACACTTGAGAACCATCATGCGAACTGTTTTATTTATGTGACTAGACAATAGAGAATACAATTGACAATATTTACTGTAAAATTAACATCCGCAAGTAGTTATTGAAAAAAATAAAAATGTGTGAAATACAGTTACATGCCTGCCTTGCTGTACATCATGTACTGCTCAGCACAGTTGAATTGAACTCCATCAACAACAAAGTCTGATGCATGATGCTGGCTGAATGGTGAAGATGTAGAGTAGAAAAAGAAAAACTGTGTCTCCACAGGAGTAGATTGTGCCATTGTCATTGTGTGGTCTTTACTGCTACTGTACTGGCCTGTACACACCACTGCTGTTTATCACTTGATAATGTATCCTATATATTTCTATCAAGAAAAATGATTGAGTTGACTATTTTCATCAAGGCACTTGTTACTCGACCCACTAGAGGGTCGACTACTAGCATATGTACGGTCGACCCGTTAATTTTTTTCCGGGGATTTTCGCGCAAATTGATATCTATCTCTATCCCTAACCCTATCCCTAACCCTAACCATATCCCTAACCCTAATCCTGAAAAAAAAAAAATTCTGAAAAAAAAAAAATTATATATGTCATGTTCCTTATACCCTAATATAATGGTCACTAGTGGGTCGAGTAACAAGTGCGTTTCATCAATTCATACATTCATGGCTTGAATGATTCAACTTGAATCTTTAGATTAAAGGTGGTATTTATATTGTTAATATACACTGAAAGCTTTATTGTATTGTTGTAAAAGAAGAAAACTTACTTATGAAGTCATGCTTTTTTTATTTATATACTGGTAATCGCTTCCATATTTCACAATGTAGCCGCAATGTTTACAAATGGATGGAAAAATAACAAAATAAAAAAGAAGTCGTAAGATACTATTTTTAGATTGATCGACTTTTCCGATTTAAAAAAAGCGAAAGATGAATGTTTTTCCTAATAAAACATTAAATTTAATTTCTAGTTTTTTATTCGCTGGAATATTTTTATTATTATAGTTTGAAAACTTTAAAAAAAAAAGTTTTTGCTTATTATTGTGACAAAGAAAATTAATTAATTTTATTGCGAAAATAAAAAATAAATCCATACAAAGCAGGGGATGCTACTAATAGAAAGTCAACGTATGACTGTAGTTGCAGTTATCTACCTTTCTAAACGCGTCACAAATCATATCCATAGATATGTATAAGACCTTTTATGCTAGGCAATATTGATAAAATATCTTTGTGCACAGCTCTAGACTTTCCACATATTTATTTGTTGTACCTTGGACTACGTTGGATGCCTTGTATATTACTGGCTTTATCTTAGTGGTTCTCAAAAGTGTGGGCTGAGACCCTCTCGAAAGTGGGAGACGAAATTTTTGTGTAAATCGCGAAAGAGTCAATATTTCTGTTGTGAGACTCAATGCGTACGTAATTATACCTCTGTTTATCGATCTGTTACAAATCTATAAGTTTGTCAATCGGCAAAGTGGAAGATAAATCTATATACAGAACTAATGACACCGTTATACCTTTTTTTTTTTGCTTTGCTAGGTTTGTTTTTATATCTTTACAGATGGGTCACAAAAGCAAAACATCTTTTTAAAGTTTGGTGTCGAAGCAAAAAACATATGGGAACCACTGCTCTATCTCGTTAAAGAGCATAACACAGCTAATTTGTCACAATTGTATGCTATAATTTTTTTGGAATCATTGAGATAAGTTTTAGTGTTTCTTGTCAACACCGATTGTATTGTTTTGGTCTAGTTCAACATCCACGATTTGTTTAAATTGTTACAATATTTTTAAAGATGTTCGCGAAACAAAGCTGTGTAACGGTATTTGTTCAAAGCAGTGTAAGAACAGTTGTTCAAAGCAGTGTAAGAACAGTCGTTCAAAGCAGTGTAAGAACAGTCGTTCAAAGCAGTGTAAGAGCAGTCGTTCAAAGCAGTGTAAGAACAGTCGTTCAAAGCAGTGTAAGAGCAGTCGTTCAAAGCAGTGTAAGAACAGTCGTTCAAAGCTGTGTAAGAGCAGTCGTTCAAAGCTGTTCAAGAGAAGTTCAACAAACAATTGTTACGTCGAACCTCGCTTATTAAATTATTTATCTATGAATGGCTATGTGTACGTACGTATGAGTGTAGATTGTCATATACAGGCTGATATATTTTTTTTTAATTGGTGGCTGGCTCATGTGTGTGTGTGACGCCCTTGTAAGGAGGAGACGAAATCTCTCAGATCCTATCAACCACTAATGGGGACGATTTTTTGCAGCAACCTTCCTTCCCCCCCCCCCCCACCATTGTCAACAGTGCAATGACCTTGGAGGAACCCCGGAAGATGAAGCGGAGACTTTAACCAAGACCATGAAAAAAATCCATTGGTCATCACCGGACATCGAACCAGGGACCCTCAGGTCGACAGTCGAGCGCTTCACCCCACGACCACCCGTCACCACTGCGGCCCATGTGTAAACATGATCGGATCGGGTCAAGTTATTTTTTTTTTTACAAAGCGTTAAGTAAAACGTTACAATTGCTCTAATTTTATTGTGAGATTATTTTCTGAAAGTTGCATACGTCTTAAAATAGTAACTGTTTAATTTCAGAAATTCACACTTTGGCGCGAAACATAACGATGCAGGGCAGTGCTGCCCACGCACAATGTCTATAAAAGGTGCCACTGTGCAACATATTTGGATTTATGGATAAAAGAAATGAACGAAATAATAGAAAATAATGGGCCAATGGGAGCTGTACAGAGATCAACGAATAAAATGTGATGTGTATTTGCGCGCTCGGATAGTATGTCACCATTTTCTTTAAATAATAACAAACGTCATTGTTAAGACTGAGGTTATGATACAAAAGGGTGAGAAGCATCGATGTGCGCCAGCTTGGTACTTGTAAAAAAAAAATTTAAACTGCCATAGGACATTAGTGAAAATTTTCAATTCTGTCAGTGTAATTTTTTTTTGGCCTAATGCCAGTGAGATATATAAATCTGTCACAAATATTTATCATGATCTGCCTTATGTATACAGGCATATATGAAATACAAACACATCTATATATCAGTTGTACATTGCTAGTTTGTTTAATGACTTCATTTGATAAGAGAAAAAGAAACAATTCTTTGAGTGAGCTACTTCTAAATTTAGAATAACGAACTACTCAGGTCTCGACGCAAACTAAAAAAAAATGGACAGTGTAATAAACCGAATACATGGGACATGGGGGCATCCATCTCGATTGGCCCTTTACTGTTAACCCCGCCACCCCCCCCTGTAAGGGGCGACATATGATGTACATTAGCGCAGGGCATGAGATTGGTAAAAATACATTGTTAGTTGTTGTTTTTTTCAAGTGATAAAAAATATTAAAAGGAGACACCATAGTCAATTTTAAAAAATGACCTGTTCAGGTGGTAGCCGCATTAAGCACGACATGTCAGTCAGGTGGTAGCCGCATTAAACACGACATGTCAGTCAGTTGGTAGCTGCATTAAACCCGACATGTCAGTCAGGTGGTAGCTGCATTAAACCCGACATGTCAGTCAGTTGGTAGAGTGGCAATAAACCCGACATGTCAGTCAGGTGGTAGCCACATTAAACCCAACATGTCAGTCAGGTGGTAGCCGCATTAAACCCGACATGTCAGTCAGTTGGTGGAGTGGCATTAAACCCGACATGTCAGTCAGTTGGTAGAGTGGCATTAAACCCGACATGTCAGTCAGGTGGTAGAGTCGCATCAGGCCACCTCTGCTTGAGATACTTTAGTACTTCCTGGTACTCTAAGGGCGTGGGGTGGGGGGAGGGAAGAAGGGCGTCATTCTTTGCTCGTCACGGTCTGATGAATGGCCTTGATTGTTTGTTTGTTGTTGTTTTTTGTCGTGTATACAAACATGTCAGCTCTAAAAATAGACATCAAAACGTTATAACGGTCAAATTTAGATGTGAATCACACACATACAAACATACACTCATACACACATACTCTCATACAAACATACAAACATACACTAATACACACATACTCTCATACAAACATATAAGCATACACTCATACACACATACTCTCATACAAACATACAAACATACACTCATACACACATACTCTCATACAAAAATAAAAACATACACTCATACACACATACTCTCATACAAACATACACTCATACACACATACTCATATACAGACATATAAACATACAAACATACACTCATACACACATAGTCTCATACAAACATATAAACATACAAACATACACTCATACACACATACTCTCATACAAACATATAAACATACAAACATAACTCATACACACATACTCTCATACAAACATATAAACATACAAACATACACGCATACACACATACTCTTATACAATCATACAAACATACACTCATACACACATACTCTCATAAAAACATACAAACATACACTCATACACAGATACTCTCATACAAACATACACCCATAGAAACCTATTAATTGGCAGACCATAAAATAGTAAAATGTATACTTAAAAATGATGGAGAGAGAGAGACAGAGAGAGAGAGAGAGATACAATCCTTTTGATTTAGTAAATCATCTTTAAAGTCTGTAGGGATTGAAGATTGGACTATAAATATAACATTCTTTTTTTTTAACTAACGAATAATTTTTGGGGGTTTTTATTGATTTATTGCAATATAAAAGTTGCTGTTTCGAATTTTAATCAAGACTTCTGTTTTTTATCACGTCCAGTATCAAAAAGAAATATCCATTTATGAATGTCTTATTTGAATTCGCTAATAATATTTTTTACAAAGCTAAAGAAAAGCGCATTAAGAGATTGAAATTAAACTTCACGAAGCTATTTAAAAAGCGGCAAACGGTCTGATCTGTCTTCATTATAAGGCAACAAGGATGCAGAACCGGAACAGGTAAAACTGTTCACCGAATTTTATATTCGCTGTAAGTTTCGTATTTAAAATCAGTTATATGATAACACTCTCAATGAGAATACGCAGCTGCACCCTTCAAAACCTTTGCATAGAGTTATGTCCCCTTAGGATTGATAGGTAGGCTAGGTTATTTTTGGTTTCGGGCAGATCCGACTTGTTCATGATTGTATTTTAAACTGGAATATTGTTGTATTAATTCTTAAACTTTCGATTTAACGCAGACCCAATGATTATACAAAGAGCGAAATAGCTGAAAGAGATTATAGCGTCTCAAGATTAGAAAGTGTTCATACATTTCCAGAGTTCTTTATATTTCTTTAATTTTGTATGGCGCGCTATTTTTTTAAGAAAAGCAAGATAAATTCTTTTAACGATGTAAAGTATAATGCGGCATAATTTTTTACCCTTTCGTTATCACACTGTGATCGCCACTTCCTAGTTGATACCAACTACCAGGGTTGTTAATATTGCAATATTGTATTGGTATTGGTAGTATTGCCAATACTTTTTTAAGTATTGGTACGATATTGCAATACTTCTTGAAATTTGATATTGGTATTGGTATTGCCAATACTTATTTTTGATATTGGTATTGATTTTTAACCAATACTAAAAGCAATATTCAATAAGTTCTCTGCAAGATTGGTTGTGAATAAAGCTGAATATAATAAACTACGGGGAATCCGCTTCTAGCAACAAGAGAACCAATGATTATCACGCGAACTGTGCGTGATACAGTTCATTCAAGGCTCTCTTGTGTCATTAGACTTAAAAAGGTCAATGTGTGATTGCAGAAGAAAGATTGCAGAAGAAAGCGAGCGAAGATGATGAGCTTTCCAATTATACCAGACTCGATTCCGTACTACCGGTACATTTTTTAGAATCGCCGGTTTGAAATGGTGTTTTTTTCCCATCTCGAGAAAAAACACGTACATAATATAAAGGTATATTTATGACTTTACCAAACGATTCCTGAGATATTTTCCCACAAGAAACTATCATAATTGAAAAATCGACATTTCGACCCGTGGAGTACCTTAAGGCCTACAGTCTCAGGGTAAGTTTTATATTTTTCTTGTTGCTTTAACCTGTTTCCCGGCAGTGTTCATAAAATGGAACATGCCTCGAATCAGGCCCGTAGCCAGGAATATTGGATTGGGAGGGGGGGGGCGAAGACATTTTCGGGGGGGGGGGTGAAGAAATTTTTTTTTGGGGGAGGGGGTGCCGAAGAAATGATCGGGGTGGATCTAGACAACTTTGACGGGGGGGGCAAAACATTGACCCCCGGGGGGGGGGGCAAAATTGTTTTCATTGTTGAAAATTGGTCTTAGAACAAAAAATAATTCGATAATTTAATGATGTCTTACCTAAACTTGCGATAACGGGGGGGGGGGGGGGGGGGGGGGCAAAAAAATTAGATAAGCTATATATGTAAGTAAAATAGCCAGAATGATTTCCAAAATATAAACTTTTAAGTTTGTATTATTATTGATTTATTAAACAAAATGATTGATGTTTTATAGCCGTTATTATTAAAATTGTGTCAAAAAAACTCAAATCATGCACGGGGGCTCAGGTCATGCACGGGGTGGGGGGCTCAGCCCCCTAGCCCCTCTCTGGCTACGGGCCTACCTCGAATGCAAAAAATTTTCACATTTTTCAACTTTTTTCACTTTAACATGTCTTATAATAATGCTTTCAATATAAATAAAACATTAGAATAAAAAAAAAAGATTATTTTGCCAGGAAAAGGTTAATTAACAAATTAATATAAATTTATACTTTAGACAAGATATAATGCTGGCCTTTGCTGGGTCATGTGACTCATGTCACCATTCCACTACCCATGCATGTGTCATGTGTCTGCCAACTATAATTATACTATGTAACGTTTTGTTTGTTTCAGAGACATTAAACCATGGCAGATCACGACACTTCCGCAACTTTACAGACTATATCATTGCCTCAACAAGTGTCCAGTGGTAGCAGTAGTTTATCTGTGCCAAAAGAATACTTCCAGTACATTGGTCCAGCTGAAAAGGCAGGCAATTCGCTGTATCGTTGTGAGAAATGTTCATTTGGTGGCCAACAAAAGTCAATATCATGTGTGAACACATCTCGTCAGAATCTTAAGAAACACATTGCAGCTGTGCACCCGTCAAGTCTTACCAAATTCAGCAAACTTTGTGTTGAACTGTGGCAGGAGAAGTGTGGTACGAAACGTCACAGTGAACAATTACATGAAAATAACTCAGGATCTCAAATGAAACAGACAAAGCTAGAATCCTGTTCAGTGCTGACTCAACAAAAGCTTGATAGTTTTGTTGTAGATTACATAGTGGACAGTGTTCTATCTGTGCATCATGTCAACACTGACTCTTTCCGTCGTCTCATCCACCAAATCACACAAGGCCGACTGTA
Organism: Bulinus truncatus; assembly: GCA_021962125.1. Taxonomy (NCBI): domain Eukaryota; kingdom Metazoa; phylum Mollusca; class Gastropoda; family Planorbidae; genus Bulinus; species Bulinus truncatus. The sequence goes on along the minus strand of JAGDYQ010000005.1, from coordinate 2,151,183 downwards.
TCCAGCATGTCGACAAACCGTAACAATGCAGTTGGAAGAACGTTTCAAGTTAAAGAAACGAGAACTTAAAGAAACACTATGTACGGTGAATCGTGTTTGCACTACAGCAGACTGCTGGACGTCTCGGAGGCGCAGCTTTTTGGGAATAACCGTGCATTGGTTAGATAATCATACCCTGTCACGAAAGGCTGCCTGTCTTGCTGTTCGTCAACTAAAGGGCAAACATACTTACGATTTAATAGCAAAGACCCTGGAGGAGATCTTTGAAGAGTATGAGTTGCAAAAAAAGATATGTTTCACTGTCACTGACAGTGGGTCAAACTTCATAAAAGCATTCCGTCTCTTTTCAGTTGATGAGTCTGAAGATAGCAGCGTGGAAAGGGATCATAATGGTGAGGACAGTTCTGACGATTCAGATATTCAGTATCAGGAGATTGATGAGACCTTGAATCCAACAAGCAGTGTAGATGATGATCAGATCCTGTATCACCTTCCGGCACATTGGAAGTGTGCGTGTCATTTGCTCAGCCTTGTAGCAACAAGTGACTGTGCCAAAATTGCGGATCCACTTTATAAGAGAACATCAGTTCAGACATTTTCAAAGTTGACAGCACTCTGGAATAAACAAAACCGATCAGTTGTAGCTTCTGAAAAGATCAAGGATTCACTTGGTATGCTTTTGGTAACACCTGGTGAAACCCGGTGGAATTCAATGTATGATGCTGTCACCAGATTTTACAACATTCTCTGTGTAAGTGACATGGAAGTTAAGTTTGACAAACTTTGTGATGAGCTTGATATCAAAAGACTACAGCCTGTACAGAAAACATTTGTTAAAGAGTATGTTGCTGTTATGAAGCCTGTTTGCTGTGGACTTGATATTTTGCAAGGTGAAACTAAAAAAGACATTGGACTTGGTTTCCTTCTACCAACACTTGTCGTGATAAAGGCTCAGTTAAAAGTGTTTCTTGATCATGGAAAGAATGATCAGCTCGTAGTTTGTTCTCCATTAGTTTCATGTATTTTGAATGCCATCGATAGAAGATTTTCAAACATGTTTGACAGCATTGTTGCTCAGCTGGCATCCGTTGTACATCCCAAATTCAAGTTGGACTGGATGGATGATGATTTGCAGCGTTCGCATCTTATTGAAGTACTGAAGAGACGCGTTTCACAATCACTATTGGTTGCTACGACTGATCAGAAAGCAACGTCGGCTGCTGATGGTACAAATAATCAGTCAGACTTCTTCGCTGTATTGTCAGCCAGACGACATCGTGTGAATGATTTACCTGATGTGAATCAAGAAATTAATAATTACTTGGCAGACACTTCAGACAGTATTGCATCATTGGATGCATATCCACATATCCGTAAAATATACATAGACCTGAATACAGGACTTCCTTCAAGCGCTGCTGTTGAAAGGCTGTTTTCATTAGGAGGACGAGTATTTTCCCCTCTTCGTTCACGACTGAGCACTGCGCATTTTGAAATGGTTACTTTTCTTCGCCTGGCTAAGTGGTAACTGCCAGTTAGGTGGCGTTATCATGTGAACTCTACTGGAATTCATCGTTAGTTTTCCAGATGTAATGCAATCCACTGACTCGGTCTGACTGCTTTAACTATAGTGTGATGTTGAACTATTTATGTATCATTTGCTTTTCTATGACAGTCATTTGCTTCATTCATCCATCCATCCATTCATTCATTCATTCATTCACAATATGTGTACATCATACATATTAAAAATCTTGTTGCTTTTGTATGCCGACTTATTTAATAGTAGTTTATTATGTTGTCAAAGACTTTTGGATGCTTTGGGGGAAACTGATGAAGCATGTGTTAACTATTGAACAAAGTTTGGTTAAAATACATCATCTAAATCAGCCAAAAATGTTGTTATCGTTTATCGATGTAAGTGATATAGAGCAATGAATTACGTATTTGCATTTCATTCGTTTAATGACCCAAATATTGGTATTGGTATTGGCAATAATAAATTAATATTGGTATTGTTATTGCAATACTGGTTTTAAAATTGTATTGGTATTGGTATTGCAATACTGATTTTAAAATTGTATTGGTATCGGTATTGCCAATACTTTTTTTTAGTATTGTTAACAACCCTGCCAACTACACAAACAAAAACAAGATATACACTTTTGACACTAAAATGTATTTTTAAAAAAAAGGAAAAAAGAAATTAAAAAAAAAATACTTTTATTAAAACGGCTTAGGTCACACAAATATTCCTATAAATTTTATTGACTAAATAAAAGCGTGGTGCCATAAATAAATGAAATGATGAATCCATTTTTGACGCTCACACTTTTTTTTTTAGTAGATCAAATTTAAATAAATGTTTGTATGATCTAAGCCAGTGTATTTAATATGCATTTATAATTGTGTATTAACTAAGTCAGCGTATTTAATATGTATATATATAATTGTTTATGATCTAAGCCAGCGTATTTAATATGTATTTATAATTGTTTATGATCTAAGCCAGCGTATTTAATATGTATTTATAATTGTTTATGATCTAAGCCAGTGTATTTAATATGTATTTATAATTGTGTATGATATAAGCCGGTGTATTTAATATATATATATATATATATATATATAATCGTGTTTGAGACGAAATATTTTTTTTTAAACTGTTTATATAAACTATTTTCCTCATTTAACAACCTTCCACCAAAACTATTTTAAATGCATTTTTCTTTATAGTTCTAGATGGTAATTTGATACTTTATGAAAAAATAAGATATCTATCTGATTGTTATCTTCAGAAAAGCGAATAGAAAGAAAAACTTCTAATGTTAAAAGGTTAAATACAATTATTAATTGGCAAGTCGTTTTTTATTTTATTTCTTCTGTTCGTTCCTTATTTCCTCCTTTATTTTCTTGGCATTTTGCTCGTAATCCTCCTTTTGGCTCTTACTGCCGGCACATTTGAACACGGCAAATATGATGAGAGCGATGAATACAACGGACAGGAAGACAGACCCAATGATAGTCACTGGTGTGGCCTGGTCATCTGGTGATGGAACGTTGAGAAATCAACATGATGTGTGCATACATTAAAAAAAAGTTACAGTTAGTTTGAAACATATAATTAAAAAAGTAATAGAGATTCATACATTGACTGACACGAGACAAGATTTGTTACTCACCAATATATTTTGTAATAGATGAAATTCATAGAACATAAAACAAACAGTTTTTACCTGCAGTACATCCATTCACTGACATGGCTAGAAACACAAGCAATTGTTTTCCCATTCTAAACTTATGTTGTAAATGAATAAAATCAGCAGAGAATATTCAAATTTGTGGTCTGAGTACTTCAGTGAGAATTGAGCCGATAATTTCACAAAGAAAATATTTATTACAAAAAAAAGGTCAGATATTTTAATTATATTTCTTAAAATAGAAATAGACTGAGCTAGACTGAGCTAGTAAAGAGCAAAAGAATATTTCTTCAGTTCTGCGCATGCGATTAAACCCTTTAGAATATGCACCATGATTACCTTAAATTAAGTTTATTAAAACTATTTGAATGCTAACCTCTCTGAACAATGTTTATAGTTTAATGTGGTATAGTTTTACAGATTAACGAATACAGCCTGTCAATATTTTGAATCTCTTTGTTTCCTACAATAAAATATTACAAAAAAAAAAAACAAATCAGCTTTAACTTTACCAATCATAACTAAATCAAAGCACAGCCAATAAATTTTTTTTTCCAATATGCAGAATATGTAAACCTATAGTCAATCATTATACTTAGGCGAACCGAAAGCACATTAAAAGAAAATAAACATAAAAACTTAATATACATATACGTTCTAAGCTTTGCCTATTGATGAAGGAAAATATTTTCAGATATACATTTGTTTGTAAACAAACAAAGACTTACGAGTAAAAACCGTAAAATTAAAAAAAGTTTTATCTTTTACGAAAAAGAAAAAAATAATGCAATGTTTCCATCCTGATAGTTTGTCTCTCTCTTTTTATAGTAAATGGCATTCCAATACAACATTTTTTCAGAAAATTCAGATTTAGACGCTAGTATTAAACTTTGTTATATTTAGATGTAAGTAAGGTGTATACACATACATAAAGAGAGAAAGAGAGAGAGAGAGAGAGAGAGAGAGAGAGAGAGGGGGTGATACACACACACACACCAGCATAAAACTGTCACTCCTGTTTGGACAATATCCAAACTAATTTATGAATTAAACTTTCTTGAAAAAAAAATGTTCTTTTGTTAAATAAAAATAAATGTTATTGTTTACAGTAATTCATGTGTAGTTCATGTGTTGGCAGGTTTATTACATTTTATTTACAAAACTTACTTGCCTACAGTACAGAGCCTCATTTTTTTTTTAAATAATGAATCATAAGAACTTACGATGTATGTCCTCAGGCGTTTGTGGGGATGGGGGGGTGGAGGGGAGGAGGGAATGGGTGGTCTTCCATGAGCGACACTTTTTTTTTTGACGAGAAATGTAGAGCGGCATTTACATCGTTGGAGCACTTTTTGGCTCTGGTATGGGGCGAGATCTTCATCTATTTGAGAGCTTTTCTGGCTCTAAAATGGGGCGATATTGTTATCCTTTGAGCAATTTTTATGGCTCCAGAATGGGTCATCATTGTTATCCTTTGAGCAATTTTTACGGCTCCAGAATGGGTCATCATTGTTATCCTTTGATCAATTTTTACGGCTCCAGAATGGGTCATCATTGTTATCCTTTGAGCAATTTTTACGGCTCCAGAATGGGTCATCATTGTTATCCTTTGAGCAATTTTTACGGTTCCAGAATGGGTCATCATTGTTATCCTTTGAGCAATTTTTACGGCTCCAGAATGGGTCATCATTGTTATCCTTTGAGCAATTTTTACGGCTCCAGAATGGGTCATCATTGTTATCCTTTGAGCAATTTTTACGGCTCCAGAATGGGTCATCATTGTTATCCTTTGAGCAATTTTTACGGCTCCAGAATGGGTCATCATTGTTATCCTTTGAGCAATTTTTATGGCTCCAGAATGGGGCATCATTGTTATCCTTTGAGCATTTCTTATGGCTCCAGAATGGGTCATCATTGTTATCCTTTGAGCAATTTTTACGGCTCCAGAATGGGTCATCATTGTTATCCTTTGAGCAATTTTTATGGCTCCAGAATGGGGCATCATTGTTATCCTTTGAGCATTTTTTATGGCTCCAGAATGGGGCATCATTGTTATCCTTTGAGTATTTTTTATGGCACCGGAATGGGGCGTCAATGTTATCCTTTGAGCCTTTTCGCCTTTTGGGGGGCGACATTTTTTAAATTTTTTTTTGCTTTGCCAAGTGAAACATTACAAACGAGCTAACCAAGATATCAAACAACATGTTTAACTAAGGGGGGGGGGGACGGTCTTATCACATACATGTGGATGGATTATTTTTTTGAAAACACTGCATTCAACGTACCGAAAGCCGTAGCCGTTATTAAATATAAAGACTTTAATTTAAATATCATATCGGCAGTTATGTAACGAGCTTAACTCGCGCCCGGGGCATAATGCCTTTTTAGCGCCCCAACCCATTCGAAAACTATTTAATATTATATGTAAAGTATACCATTTGCCCACTCCTCGTTACGCCATTGCATATCGGCGATACGGACATAATTTGCTATATTTTTTTTACAAAGCATAAATGCGAAACGTCTATTGGATGAAATATTATTAGTAACTGAGACCACTACGCCGAAATAGTTGTAAGGTGCCATAATTTAACTAAAAGCGCATTTGTCATAAGTGGAGATAATACACAATACAAAGTTAGATACAAACGTATACAAAGACTTATACAAAAAAATATTTTTTTTTTTTTAAAAATAGTAAAATAGATTAATTTTAAAAATAGGCCCTACGTAATACTTCAATAAACAAAAAAAACTCTGCGTACTTGTAAAACTCATTTATATATATATATATGAAACAAGTGAGGTCACGTGATAAATTGAATCCGGTGTCGCAGAAGCCCCCCCCCCCACCCCTGCGCCTATCCCCCATATTACACACACACTTAAACATAAGTGACCAAGTTTTTTTTCCCTCAACATGCCGCATATATATATATATATATATATATATATATATATATATATATATATATATATATATATATATATACTAGTTGCAAATACCCGGCTTTGCCCGGGTTTAAAATAAGGTTTTCTGTTTACCTTTTGTTTTCTCCCTCTCTCCCTTTCTCTCTTCCCTCCCTCCCTTTCTCCCTCCCTCCCCTCTCCTTCCCTCTCTAACTCTCCCATCTCCCTCTCTCTCCCCCCTATCTCCCTCCCTTCTTCTCTCACCCCCCGTCCCCCCTCTCTCCACCTTCCTCCCTTCCTCCCTCCCCCCCTCTCTCCCTCCCTGCCCCCTCTCTCTCTTTATCTCTCACTCCCTCCCATTTCTCCCATCCTCTCTCCTTCCCTCCCTCTCCCGTCTCCCTCTCTCCCTCTCTTCCTCTCTCCCTCCCTCCCCCAACCCCTCTCTCCCATCTCTCTCCCAATTCATCCCTCCCTCATTCCCCCTCCCCTCCCTCCCTGCCCCCTCACTCTTTCTCTCTCTCTCCCACCCTCGCTTTCACTCCCTCCCCTCTATCTCCCTTCCTACCCCCTCTCTCCCTCCCTTCTTTTCTCTCTCCCTCTCGCCCTGCTCCCTCTCCCCATTTCCCTCTCCCCCCTGCTCCCTCTTCCATCTCCCTCTTCCCCTCCTTCTCTCCCCCTGTCCACCCACCTCCCTCCCTCTCTCCCCCTCCCTCCCTCCTACCCTCCTTTCCTCTCTCCCCCCCTGCCCCCTCTCTCTCTCTTTATCTCTCTCTTCCTCCCTGCCCCCCTCACTCTTTATCTCTCCCTCCCTCCCACCCTCTCTCCCCCCTTCCTTTCTCTCTCCCTCACCCCCTGCTCCCTCTCCCATCTCCCTCCTGCTCCCTCTCCCTCCTTTTCTACCCCCTGTCCATCCCACTCCTTCCTCTCTCCCCCTCCCTCCCTCCCTCCTTTCATCTCTCCCTCCCCTCCCCCCCCCTCTCTCTCTCTCTCTATATATATATATACTTATTATTATGGCTTCACACTTCTTCTAAAATCCTTCTTCATTCCTTTACCTTCCTCAAACTGTACACATCAGAGAGCATGAAAAAACATCAACAATTCTTTGCATCACAGCACCAGCGCGCAAGTTCTATTCGGTCATAGGGAAATGACGTCACAGAGGAATTTTATTTATGGCGCCGTCGAGATTACTTTAATATAGTAAAATACTAAAATAAAAAAAATTAATTACAATTAAAGTAACCATCGATATGAAACGAAACCTGTCCTATAACCTTCCCCATGTAATTATGTGTATGTGTAACAAATTTCACGTTATTTGTTTGTCTGGATCTTGAGTTATAAGGGAACAGACAGACAGTCAGACAGACAGACAAAAAATGCGTCTTATAAGTATAGAGATATTGTAATGTGTATATATATATATATATATATATATATATACATATCTGCTGCAAATGACTGATAAAATCGTTGAACTCCTCCTGTCAAGGTCAGCATATTTGTACCAGGTACGGCGGGAAAAAAAACACTAACTAGTTGTATCATAGACCGGTGTACTGAACGTTGTTGAATGCTCTACTCCAAACAATATGAATATTTGGTATCACCTGCCGCCCCTTGCACCTGGATTATTAAAAGCAACCAAGAACCAGGTGTGGATCAAATCATCAACAAATTTGTCCTGAGTCCCCGTTACACAAGATTTGTCCTAGAGCCACATTGGGGTCATCATTAGGTCCTAGAGCCACATTAGTCTCATCATCATGTCCCAGAGTCGTAGTGGGCTCACCATTATGCCCTAGAGGCACATTGGGCTCATCATTATGCCCTAGAGCCACATTGGGGGTCATCATTATTACCTAGAGCCACATTGAGCCATCATTATGTCCTAGAGCCACATTTGGCTCATCATTATGTTTTTGCAGCTCCTTATGAGCCAGTTTTCATTAGTAATTTTATTTTTACACTTAGTTTTGATAGATTTACCATGATATTACTCTTGGAATTATTATTTTACTTTCACTTTATAAAACCTTTCTTCGAGCTCATGCATGGCCGTGAACTATAGTATCCAATAAATGTACCCAACGCGTTTATTTAAACGGACATCTTTCAAATTCAATCAATACCGTGTTCTTGAATCCACAAAGCTTGCATTAGGTTAATTATCTACTTGAAGATAATTATGACATATCCAGCTTTAAAGAAATATAAATTAACAGGAAATATATTAATGGCTTTAGGCCTGTCAAATATTATGCATGTGATTCATATGTTTACATTTATTTACATGATACACGCCTGGACGTATAACCATCACTTATGGCAAACGTTTGGAACAAATCCAATTCTCACGTAAGAGCCTTTCTTAAAAATGTTTTTTTTTTAAAAACAAACATGCAATGCGGGGATGTTTATAACTTTCAGTGTCGTCACGTTCTGTTGTTTTACGGGGGAGGGGGTATCTCTGGCGTCATTTGCTTTACTAACATACAGGGGCGGCCTCATCCGTACACTAGTACTCCTTGTTAAAGGAAAGGGAGGGGGAGATGAATTAATAATATTTTTCATTAGTTACGTTTCTGAGTGCGCCCTAAAACGCAGCAACAAACTTCACATGTGCACACTTACACACAAAGCTAAATTTACAAGTTCTGAGATTTAAGAACACATCGCTTCTGATGTTATTGAATGGCTTTATTGATAGATAAAAAAAAATTTACAATAGTTTTAAACATCAGCTTAACAGTTCAATAAATTTCAACTTCAACTTAAATTAAACCGATTGCTAGAGGCCTATTTGAAATGTAATTTAATTATATTTATATTAATAAACGTTACACACTGCATCCATGTCTGTATGACAGCTAGTGCTATAAAATACATCAATTCCATATAGGCCAACTTCAACCGCTTTATATTTATACGCAATGATCAATTCAAATTATCACATTACAAAAAAGAGGGGGCAACTCTGGAGTAAGACTCTCTGGTCCTATTACTGGACAACTACTAAACTTTTCGAGAAATATTGGCCCCATTTACTTAGAGTCAGCCCCGTAGCGTGAAAATTCTACAGTAGGGGCCAGGCATTCTACAGCGGAGAGGGGGGGAGGTAATACATTTTACTAAGTAGAGCAAGTAAGCAGAGGGGGCCAGACAAACCGCAGGGAAGGGCCCGGTCCCACTGCCCCCCCCCGCATGCTACGGGCCTGCTTAGAGTATTAACGAATCCACAAGGTCGAGACTGCGAACTCGTTTGATTTTTTTTTTTTAAATTGGAGCTTAGGGCATCAAAGGGTCTTCATCCGGCAGGGAACACTGTACACAGAGTACGGCAAAATTAAGTATGAGGCACCATTGCCAAAAAACAAAGACTTTACATATCTACTGTGTGATATGTGGAACTGTAGATCTACTGTATGATATGTGGAACTGTAGATCTACCTTGTGATATGTGGAACTGTAGATCTACCTTGTGATATGTGGATCTGTAAATCTACTTTGTGATATGTGGAACTGTAGATCTACTGTGTGATATGTGGAACTGTAGATCTACTTTGTGATATGTGGAACTGTAGATCTATTCTGTAATGCAAGTCTTAGTCTCACAATACCCATAATGTGGCACTGATTCCTCGGTTTGAAAACAGAAAATGCAGTCAATAGAATAAATACAGAAGCGACCATTTAAGTAGGTATTCTTTATTTGTACTCTTCGTTGTAATGATTACTTGTGGGATTCCCTTCACGCTAACAGTTACATAAATTTTATTTATAAAGTTAATTGAGCTAACTTTCATAAACAAGCAAGTTAAGTCTTTTCCGTTTCGGACAAAAGACATTTTAGAGCATTTTCGTGTACGCAGTGGCTACGGTTACGCCGGACGAAATCCGTATTTTTTTTTCCGGGTTACAGCTCCACGCGTATGGGTTTTGATAAATAGAGAGAGAAGTAATCATGTTGAATAACTGTTACAAAAATAAATAATGATTACGCCCCTTTTATTAGCTTTTATTATTTATATTTAAAATATAAGCAAAACCGGTACATAAGAAACTCTTATATTTTGGCCCTGGGAGGTCAGATCGCGAAATGGACTTTTGCTGCACACATGGCAGGCCAAGACCTACAAAATGATATATACATCATGGGTCTAGGACTTATGGTTGCTGAGATATAGGGCGCTCCTTTGTTAATATAGCTTATATAGTAAGAAACGGTACTTTATAAGCCCCCTTTTACGGCCGTCAGAGGTCAGATCGCAAAACGGACAAAAGTGTTTTCTTGGCAGGCCAAGACCTACAAAATGATATATACATCATGGGTCTAGGACTTATGGTTGTTGAGATCTAGGGTGATGACGGACAGACAGACAGACAGACGGACAGATAGACAGACAGACAAAACGGGGACAATAGAATTTTTTTTTCGAAAACGCTCAAAAAAATCCTCTATTTGCACAACCCACCGAGGATAATATCACTGCTTTATGTCGCTACATACCGATACTTCATTGTCCCTAGTTACTGTATACCTTCCCACTGAAGTACTCTTGTCTGAAGCCATTTCCAAGTTTGAATCTTTAATTTCACAGGTCGTTGTTTTTAAATCTCGCTCCATTTTTTTGGTCGTCATCCCTGTAGCTAATCCTTTACTTATGGGTTCACTTGTTGTCGTTTCACTGGTTGTCTTGGACGTCCTTGGTTTGGTTTTGCGTGGAGGGCTTCTGAATTCTCTTGAGACATTATTGTGAACTCCACCAGTATACTCTAACACTAAGATATACTCCTTTGTTAATATAGCTTATATAGTAAAAAACGGTACTTAATACGCCCCCTTTTTCGGCCCTCAGAGGTCCTATCGCAAAATGAACTTTTGATGTACACATGGCAGGCCAAGACCTACAAAATGATATATACATCATGGTCTAGGACTTACGGTTGTTGAGATCTAGGGTGATGACGGACAGACAGACAGACAGACAAAACGGGGACAATAGAGCATTTTTTTTTCGAAAATGCTCTAAAAAAACTGAATGTCTATAAAAAAAAATATTAGGTTTTGATGATGTTGTGTTTCTTTTAAATACCAACACAGGGAATAAAAATATAAAAGAATATAACTGTACATTAAGACAAAACTACCAAATGAGTTATTGACAGAAAATCTGCAGTAATTTTTTTTTAATACATTCATCAAGAATTAACATTAAATAAAGAAAATGTACACAATGTAATTTGTTTAGTTTCAATGTCAATTTTTGTAATATACGTCGACAGCCACAATCATGCAATGTTATTTTTTTATGAAGATTTGCCAATAAACAAAAAATCAAAAGGTATCTAATACATAATCGGCTAGCCTGGCGTACGTTCGTTCGCGTGCGTACGTGTGTATTACTTCCGCGGCTAAAAAAAGACTGGGGAATTCCAAAATTTTCGTCTCACTTAAGCTGATGGTCAAAGGGATACAACTCAATTATCACTATATTAGTTAACTCTTTTGCTCGGACACGCCGGACCGGGTACCGGGCCTTTGTTCTAGTTTGTGATAAAATCACTGTCGTTTGCTTGTGTTGCTCTGTCTATTAGCCATTAGTGCATTTTATTCCTGGATAAATATTGTCGAGCTGACATTCCCCTTGCTGTTCGCCCCACTGTGGGTATGACTCCACCACTCGCTGCCCAGACCTAAGACCATCACGGGGGCGCCGCTTGATCCCGGGCATGTGGCCGCCGTGTAGGTATACTGCACCGTTCGACTGTCCCCGCGCCACGTCTCCGTGCACTCGCCGAGGGAAATGTGTTTTGCGCACCCGTGTGGGTGTGACACGACGGCCACAAGTCTTTTGCTCCCTTCCTGAGGAGTAACCCTGTACCTCTCCTTCACCTGCTGAAACAGTTCGCGGTAAATTCTAGACATTGCATACACGGCATCCGCCACGCCCATATTGTGTGTGACGCAGCGCAAGAGGCATCTGTCTCCAATGACGTCAGCTCTCCCGCCGATGACGTCAATTGCTTCCAACACCTCGGGCTTTTCTCCTTCGGCGTCGTAACAAACCCAGCACTTTGCTCTCCTCGCTTCCGAGTTGTCGAACACGACGTGCGTGGCGGTGTGAACAATCACAGCCGCCCAAGTCTTCACGGGTTTCCCCGATTCTTGACATAGCCTGCACGGGCACAGCTCGTTGTCTTCATCAACCCTTTTGTAAAAGTCAACGCACTTTCCCGTTCCTGTCCTCGAGAACTTGTCGCTTCCTCCGCTTGTGAAGAATGGGTAAGGAATTTCAGAACCGGGAAAAACCGATGGTCTGTTTTCGCTGGTGTAACAGACAGTTATTTTAACAGTCAGCTCAGAAATGACCCTGATAAGGTCAACAAGCTGTGGGTCTTGGAATGTATCAGGAAGATTACTAATGGAGAAGTCGGCGATTTTGATGAACTCTGAATGACCCGGATTTTTCTTGCAGAGTTTCTTGTGTTGATGGAGGTCGGCTTCACCTCCAAAACTAATCTCACACTCATGGGTTCCTGTGGGTTGCAAAGTACATAGTTTACGTTTAAAACTGCTATAATGTTAATATAAACAAGTATCTAAAAGCTGCAATGGATAGTTACTTGAAGCAATCAGTCAAAATAAAATCTAAGCAGGGCCGGGACCACCACATGGGAAAGAAACTCTTGTCAGCACGGCCGGCCTTATGCCGAATTGGGCCCCGCAGCTGACAGGGGCCCCGCCATCTACATTTCTATTAATAGTAATATTTGTCATTGTAAAAATTAGAGCCGGGGCCTCGCAAGCATCCGTTAAATTGGGCCCCGCTTGTCAAGGGCTTTAAGCTTTCGAAATTCGTTTGTATGCATTTATTTTCTGCATTAAGAAGGGCACTATTTATGTGGAAAGGAGGAAAAGAGTCAGAGTATGCCAGGGGCTCTAGATGTCTCTGTGTGTGGCCCTGATCAAAGTAAAATATGAAGATAGATAATGCAAGTTTTTTTCATTGTAAGTAAAAGTAAAGTTACCTTAGCCCAAACGGGCCATCGGGGCATATGAAGTGTAGATAGCATCTTTTTTCTATAACATCGGCATATGAAGGGATTGTGTGGTTAGCATAGCGCCCAGCCGCCTTTACTTCCCCCAGGTTAACTCAATTACCCTAGTGGTGTAGACAGATACTCGGCTGTCGACATGGGAGTCCTGAGTTCGATCCTCGATGAAAAATATTGGAATTTTTCCAGGTAAATTATGTTTCTAAGTCGTCCCACATGTAAATGGGTACGTGACGTAATTTGGGGAAGTAAAGGCAACTGTGCGTTGTGCTAACCACACTATCCCTTCATATGCCAACGTTATAGAAAGATATGAACTCTACACTTCCACTGCAGGGGACGGATGGTCGTGTGGTAAAGCAATCGACTGTCGACCTGAAGGTACCTGATTCGATCTCCGGTGAGGACCAAGGAAATTTTTCAGGTTTTGGCTCCCGTGGTGCCTCCATGGCCATTGTACTATGGCTATGGTGGGGTTGAAAGAAGGGCACCATAAAAAAAAACGTCCCATTAGTGGTTTATAGGATCTCATCCTTACAGGGACTTCACACACTTCAACTGCCCCGATGGCCCGTTTGGGCTAAGGGAACATTATTATGGAAAAGCATTAAATTTTTAGATACATTTTTAACGTTAAAAGAAAAAAAAATGCATTCATAAATCATGTAATTATATGTAGTGGCTTCATGATAAATATAAACTGGCATTGTTCAATATAAACTGGCATTGTTCAATACCAACTGGCATTGTTCAATATAAACTGGCATCGTTCAATATCAACTGGCATCGTTCAATATCAACTGGCATTGTTCAATATAAACTGGCATTGTTCAATATAAACTGGCATTTTTCAATATCAACTGGCATTGTTCAATATAAATTGGCATTGTTTAATATCAACTGGCATTGTTCAATACCAATGGCATTGTTCAATATAAACTGGCATTGTTCAATATCAACTGGCATTGTTCAATATCAACTGCCATTGTTCAATTTAAACTGGCATTGTTCAATATCAACTGGCATTCTTCAATATCAACTGGCATTGTTCAATATAAACTGGCATTGTTCAATATAAACTGGCATTGTTCAATATAAACTGGCATTGTTCAATATAAACTGGCATTGTTCAATATAAACTGGCATTGTTTAATATCAACTGGCATTGTTCAATACCAACTGGCATTGTTCAATATAAACTGGCATTGTTCAATATCAACTGGCATTGTTCAATATAAACTGGCATTGTTCAATATAAACAGGCATTGTTCAATATAAACTGGCATTGTTCAATATCAACTGGCATTGTTCAATATCAACTGCCATTGTTCAATATAAACTGGCATTGTTTAATATAAACTGGCATTGTTCAATATAAACTGGCATTGTTTAATATCAACTGGCATTGTTCAATACCAACTGGCATTGTTCAATACAAACTGGCATTGTTCAATATCAACTGGCATTGTTCAGTATAAACTGGCATTGTTCAATATAAACTGGCATTGTGCATTTTAACAACTACGATGTTGCTGTTTTGTTTTATTTTTGAACAAAATCTTACGTCATTAAATACAACGAATACACTGATTACATTTGTACATTTATTGATCTATGAAAAGTTAATTATGAAAATGTTACTTTGTGGATGATATTTCTTACACTGTCAAATGTCTCGTACTTGATTAAAGATTTCTTGGCAAATTACTTACCCTGACAACTTCTTATTTCCCTTGCCCATATTAGACTTTGTGTCAACGTCTCATCCATTCACAGTCCCAAATAGTGACAGCTGATAAAAGACAAGTTCATTGTAAAATATAATGTTAAATATAATGTTAAACACAATGTTAAACATAATGTTAAACCTCGAATATGATGTCATATATTTACTCTACATGATTACCAATCTCAGTCAGGAATAGCCCCAGAAGCGTATTTCGTCCTATAGGTCAAGCGGTCAGTGCGTAAGAAAGTAATCCTTATTAGCTAATAATACCAGAGGCATAAATAGGAGTACTATGACCCGCCCTTCGCACCCAACTAGCCACTCGACCAGTTCGACCATCACTTACACACGGCGGGTGAAACGTGTCGGACCGTCATTACCCGTTAATTCTTTTCAGGGATCGTCGGTTAAATAACGTCAACAAACTTGGGAGGAGTGTGTGGGGGGGGGGGGGGGGAACTTAGCAAAGGGTTATATGATTCTAGCGAAACCAGTTATTTTGATGATACATTTATTAATTTTTTTTATTGCCTTTTCGATATACGTTTATTTATGAATACAATTATTTACAATCAGTCATTTTATTGCGGATAAACATTTGGATTACTTTGCCAGATAGTTAGTATCGTAGGAGGGGTGGGGGGAGAGATTTAGTGGGCTAGTTTGAAGTTTATTTAATGGGGGGGGGGGTTGGTGTGGTTTGTTGGGGGGGGGGGGAAGATTTAGTGGGCTAGTTTGAAGTTTATTTAATGGGGGGGGGAAGATTTAGTGGGCTGGTTTGAAGTTTATTTAATGGGGGGAGAGATTTAGTGGGCTAGTTTGAAGTTTATTTAATGGGGGGGGAGAGATTTAGTGGGCTAGTTTGAAGTTTATTTAATGGGGGGGAGAGATTTAGTGGGCTAGTTTGAAGTTTATTTAATGGGGGGGGAGAGATTTAGTGGGCTAGTTTGAAGTTTATTTAATGGGGGGGGGGGAGAGATTTAGTGGGCTAGTTTGAAGTTTATTTAATGGGGGGGGAGAGATTTAGTGGGCTAGTTTGAAGTTTATTTAATGGGGGGGGAGAGATTTAGTGGGCTAGTTTGAAGTTTATTTAATGGGGGGAGAGATTTAGTGGGCTAGTTTGAAGTTTATTTAATGGGGGGGGGAGAGATTTAGTGGGCTAGTTTGAAGTTTATTTAATGGGGGGGGGGAGAGATTTAGTGGGCTAGTTTGAAGTTTATTTAATGGGGGGAGAGATTTAGTGGGCTAGTTTGAAGTTTATTTAATGGGGGGGGGGAGATATTTAGTGGGCTAGTTTGAAGTTTATTTAATGGGGGAGATTTAGTGGGCTAGTTTGAAGTTTATTTAATGGGGGGGGATATTTAGTGGGCTAGTTTGAAGTTTATTTAATGGGGGGGAGAGAGATTTAGTGGGCTAGTTTGAAGTTTATTTAATGGGGGGGGGAGAGATTTAGTGGGCTAGTTTGAAGTTTATTTAATGGGGGGGGGAGAGATTTAGTGGGCTAGTTTGAAGTTTATTTAATGGGGGGGGAAGATATTTAGTGGGCTAGTTTGAAGTTTATTTAATGGGGGGGGGAGATTTAGTGGGCTAGTTTGGAAGTTTATTTAATGGGGGGGGGAGATTTAGTGGGCTAGTTTGAAGTTTATTTAATGGGGGGGAGAGAGATTTAGTGGGCTAGTTTGAAGTTTATTTAATGGGGGGGAGAGATTTAGTGGGCTAGTTTGAAGTTTATTTAATGGGGGGGAGGGAGATTTAGTGGGCTAGTTTGAAGTTTATTTAATGGGGGGGGGGAGATTTAGTGGGCTAGTTTGAAGTTTATTTAATGGGGGGGGAGAGATTTAGTGGGCTAGTTTGAAGTTTATTTAATGGGGGGGAGAGATTTAGTGGGCTAGTTTGAAGTTTATTTAATGGGGGGGAGAGATTTAGTGGGCTAGTTTGAAGTTTATTTAATGGGGGGGGGAGAGAGATTTAGTGGGCTAGTTTGAAGTTTATTTAATGGGGGGAGATTTAGTGGGCTAGTTTGAAGTTTATTTAATGGGGGGGGAGATATTTAGTGGGCTAGTTTGAAGTTTATTTAATGGGGGAGATTTAGTGGGCTAGTTTGAAGTTTATTTAATGGGGGGGGAGATTTAGTGGGCTAGTTTGAAGTTTATTTAATGGGGGGGGGGGAGAGAGATTTAGTGGGCTAGTTTGAAGTTTATTTAATGGGGGGGGAGAGATTTAGTGGGCTAGTTTGAAGTTTATTTAATGGGGGGGAGAGATTTAGTGGGCTAGTTTGAAGTTTATTTAATGGGGAGAGAGATTTAGTGGGCTAGTTTGAAGTTTATTTAATGGAGGGGGAGAGATTTAGTGGGCTAGTTTGAAGTTTATTTAATGGGGGGAGAGATTTAGTGGGCTAGTTTGAAGTTTATTTAATGGGGGGGAGAGATTTAGTGGGCTAGTTTGAAGTTTATTTAATGGGGGGAGAGATTTAGTGGGCTAGTTTGAAGTTTATTTAATGGTGGGAGGGAAAGAGATTTAGTGGGCTAGTTTGAAGTTTATTTAATGGGGGGGGGAGAGATTTAGTGGGCTAGTTTGAAGTTTATTTAATGGGGGGGAGAGATTTAGTGGGCTAGTTTGAAGTTTATTTAATGGGGGGGAGAGATTTAGTGGGCTAGTTTGAAGTTTATTTAATGGGGGGGGAGAGAGAGATTTAGTGGGCTAGTTTGAAGTTTATTTAATGGGGGGGGGGGGAGATTTAGTGGGCTAGTTTGAAGTTTATTTAATGGTGGGAGGGGAAAGAGATTTAGTGGGCTAGTTTGAAGTTTATTTAATGGGGGGGAGATTTAGTGGGCTAGTTTGAAGTTTATTTAATGGGGGGAGAGATTTAGTGGGCTAGTTTGAAGTTTATTTAATGGGGGGGGAGAGATTTAGTGGGCTAGTTTGAAGTTTATTTAATGGGGGGGGAGATTTAGTGGGCTAGTTTGAAGTTTATTTAATGGGGGGGAGAGATTGAGTGGGCTAGTTTGAAGTTTATTTAATGGGGGGGAGATTTAGTGGGCTAGTATGAAGTTTATTTAATGGGGGGAGATTTAGTGGGCTAGTTTGAAGTTTATTTAATGGGGGGAGAGATTTAGTGGGCTAGTTTGAAGTTTATTTAATGGGGGGGGGAGAGATTTAGTGGGCTAGTTTGAAGTTTATTTAATGGGGGGGGGGAGATTTAGTGGGCTAGTTTGAAGTTTATTTAATGGGGGGGGGAGAGATTTAGTGGGCTAGTTTGGTTTATTTAATGGGGGGAGATTTAGTGGGCTAGTTTGAAGTTTATTTAATGTGGGGGGGAGATTTAGTGGGCTAGTTTGAAGTTTATTTAATGGGGGGGGGGAGAGATTTAGTTGGCTGTTTTGAAGTTTATTTAATGGGGGGAGAGATTTAGTGGGCTAGTTTGAAGTTTATTTAATGGGGGGGAGAGATTGAGTGGGCTAGTTTGAAGTTTATTTAATGGGGGGGGAGATTTAGTGGGCTAGTATGAAGTTTATTTAATGGGGGGGATTTAATTAGGCTAGTTTGAGTTTATTTAATGGGGGAGATTTGAGTGGGCTAGTTTGAGGTTTATTTAATGGGGGGAGAGATTTAGTGGGCTAGTTTGAAGTTTATTTAATGGGGGGAGATTTCAGTGGGCTAGTTTGAAGTTTATTTAATGGGGGGAGATTTGGGTGGGCTAGTTTGAAGTTTATTTAATGGGGGGGAGAGATTTAGTTGGCTAGTTTGAAGTTTATTTAATGGGGGGAGAGATTTAGTGGGCTAGTTTGAAGTTTATTTAATGGGGGGGAGAGATTGAGTGGGCTAGTTTGAAGTTTATTTAATGGGGGGGAGATTTAGTGGGCTAGTATGAAGTTTATTTAATGGGGGGGAGATTTAGTGGGCTAGTTTGAAGTTTATTTAATGGGGAGAGATTTAGTGGGCTAGTTTGAAGTTTATTTAATGGGGGGGGAGAGATTTAGTGGGCTAGTTTGAAGTTTATTTAATGGGGGGGGATTTAGTGGGCTAGTTTGAAGTTTATTTAATGGGGGGGGGAGAGGTTAGTGGGCCTAGTTTGAAGTTTATTTAATGGGGGGGAGAGATTGAGTGGGCTAGTTTGAAGTTTATTTAATGGGGAAGGGGAGATTTAGTGGGCTAGTATGAAGTTTATTTAATGGGGGGAGATTTAGTGGGCTAGTTTGAAGTTTTATTTAATGGGGGGAGATTTAGTGGGCTAGTTTGAAGTTTATTTAATGGGGGGGGGAGATTTAGTGGGCTAGTTTTGAAGTTTATTTAATGGGGGGGGGGGGGAGATTTAGTGGGCTAGTTTGAAGTTTATTTAATGGGGGGAGAGATTTAGTGGGCTACTTTGAAGTTTATTTAATGGGGGGAGAGATTTAGAAGTGGGCTAGTTTGAAGTTTATTTAATGGGGGGGAGGAGATTTAGTGGGCTAGTTTGAAGTTTATTTAATGGGGGAGATTTAGTGGGCTAGTATGAAGTTTATTTAATGGGGGGGGGGGAGATTTAGTGGGCTAGTTTGAAGTTTATTTAATGGGGGGAGAGATTTAGTGGGCTAGTTTGAAGTTTATTTAATGGGGGGGGGGAGAGATTAGTGGGCTAGTTTGAAGTTTATTTAATGGGGGGAGATTTAGTGGGCAAGTTTGAAGTTTATTTAATGGGGGGGGGGAGAGATTTAGTGGGCTAGTTTGAAGTTTATTTAATGGGGGGGAGAGATTTAGTGGGCTAGTTTGAAGTTTATTTAATGGGGGGGAGAGATTTAGTGGGCTTGTTTGAAGTTTATTTAATGGGGGGGGGGGGGAGATTATATTGAAACATTTTTTTTTTCGTTTTATTTTTCAGTTTATATTTTTAGGAAGATTTGGAAATGGGAGGGGGGGGGGGAAGGGAGGGGTAAAAGATTTACGTAATTTTACTATGGGGGGTTCACCGAAAGTTTGACAGTTGTTGACGGTGGGGGACGGGATGGGGGCTGTTCTTAAAAGAGCAAAATTTGTTGACGTAATTTTTTGACGATCACTATAATTGCTTCGACGCTTTTATCTTTTGCGGTTTATAAATTTATTTTTAAATGACATTGTCAATGACTATGTCGGGCAGTGGTGTTATACTAAAAAAAACAAATCATTGAAGTTCTGTTGCAAAGAAGATTAAACCAGAGGCCACTTGGTTTGTAAATTATGTTAACAAACTACAAAAATAACTCCATATGAGATAACTCCACATTACCGATAAAATATTTGTGTGAATGTGTGAATAAATAAAAAGACAACTTACATAATCAACGACACGACACTGGTGAGAGATTTTTTTAATCAGGATAAATAAAGTGCACCAATATGTCGCACACTCGTACAGATGGCTATGGTGTCCACTTATATTAAGGGGGGGGGGGATAACTCTCAACCTCATGATAGTTTCTATTGTTGCTGTGTGTTTATATCCTTAACACAGTTGTTTGACCCAGATCACAGCACGGAGATAAAAAAAGAATATGACCTACTTTAGAGACCTAGTGTGAAAGCAATAAGAGACAGCTATGTATGCTATTTAATAGAAAAAAACAATAGTGACAGAGTGCAATAGACAGACAATAGTGACAGTGCAATAGACAGACAATAGTGACAGAGTGCAATAGGCAGACAATAGTGACAGAGTGCGATAGGCAGACAATAGTGACAGAGTGCAATAGACAGAGAATTTAGAATCCACGCTACACATTTTAAATGAAAGTCAAAGTGAAAGCGATGTCTTAAGGGGTGGGTTTATAGAGCATTTTCGAAAAAAAATGCTCTATTGTCCCCGTTTTGTCTGTCTGTCTGTCTGTCCGTCCGTCTGTCCATCATCACCCGTCCGTCTGTCCGTCATCACCCTAGATCTCAACAACCATAAGTCCTAGACCCATGATGTATATATCATTTTGTAGGTCTTGGCCTGCCAAGAAATGACTTTTTTCCATTTCGCGATCTGACCTCTCAGGGCCGTAAAAGGGGCCTTATAAAGTACCGTTTTTTACTATATAAGCTATATAAATAATGGAGCGCCCTATATCTCAGCAACCATAAGTCCCAGACCCATGATGTATATATCATTTTGTAGGTCTTGGCCGGCCATGTGTACATCAAAAGTTCATTTCGCGATAGGACCTCTGAGGGCCGGGCTTCAGGGCTCCTAATATTATATTTACACCTTGTACGTTCAATAACCCATTCATTTGGTGCGAAATACTGCAGCACGTAGTTTCACCAAGATTTATTAAGAAACTCATCAAATGAAATAGTAAGCTTGTGTTCTGAGTTTAATTGAAAGTATCAGAGCTATGCAACAATCGACGGAGTTTTCGGACGATTAAATGACTACAATTTCGAATGTTTTCAATTATGTGTCTTATTTCAGTAACCACAAACCACTTGTAGTTAGATTTAAGAGAAAATATTTTTTTTTTCAAATATAAAGAAACGTCTTTATAATATTTTTTTTTACAGATATATACATTACACAATTGAATTTATAAACATTTCCAAAATTTACAAATATTTACTGAAAGCTAACAAACGTACTGATACATAACATGAAAATGCGCTAACACGTCCTGTGTCCAGAATGGAACAGGCTTAATTGCTTGTTTTTTTATAACCCATTCATTTGGTGCGTTACCGTGCTACAGGGAATTCCCTCTAACATTTCTCTTTTCATGTTGACTAAAAACATGCATTGACTACAGTAAATATAACAGAGTTATGACACCTACCATAGGCAGTAGTGCCCGCGGTAAACAGGTGATACTGTGCAGCAGACCTTTCAGTTGTAATATATTATCACTGGACTTGTAAATGGATCGTGTGGTTAGCACAACGCCCTAACGCCTTTACTTCCCTAAATAAAGTCATGCACCCATTTAAAGCTGAGTGGATTTGTGGGACTTTAAACCCAATTTCTTCACACCCTGGAAAAATTCCATTAAATTCTCACCGATCATCGAACCCACGCCTCTCAGTTCGACAGTCGAGCATCGATACCCATCGGCCATCTATACCCATCGGCCATCTATACCCGTCGAGTCATCTACACCCATCGAGTCATCTAT
Source organism: Bulinus truncatus (assembly GCA_021962125.1). Lineage (NCBI taxonomy): Eukaryota > Metazoa > Mollusca > Gastropoda > Planorbidae > Bulinus > Bulinus truncatus. The sequence goes on along the minus strand of JAGDYQ010000005.1, from coordinate 2,129,179 downwards.
ACCCATCGGTCATCTACACCCATCGGTCATCTACACCCACCGGTCATCTACACCCATCGGTCATCTATACCCATCGGTCATCTATTTAGATTGCTTTCTTCTTTGTTTACATAATTTGTTTCATTAGTCATTACTATAAGTCTGATGTCTATTTCATCTATTCAGACCTTAACCGCAGAGCAGTGACGTGGCGAGCTTAACTCGCGCCTGGGGTACAATACCTTTTTAATACCTTTTTAGCCCCCCCTCATCATTCGAAAACCATGTAATATTATATGTAAAATATACCAATTGGCAGCCACTTTGTGAGTAGCGCCCGGGGCACGATGCCCCACCCCCTTTGCCCATCCCTCGCTACGCCACTGCCGCAGAGTAACACTGAGCAGAGCTTGTTGTTTATATGTGTGTGTTTTCCCGATTTGGCCGCTTTCTGTGTGCATATTGGCGGTTGTAGTACAACTGGACGTGTTAACAAATGTTGACTTTGGACTTTGTAAACAACTAAATGTTAAACATAACTTGGCGAGTTGCTTGTGATCCCGTTGAGCTTAGCGGTGTCCTATAATGAGTCCTATGTGGCAGTGGTACCCAGCCCTCCGGGGCTGCGGACCGGTATCGGTCCTTTGAACGAAAGTTAATGGGCTGACCGAGAAACATTAAATTATTTCCCTTTTTTATTTATTTATCTCGTGATTGTGGCGACTTTCCATGGACGAGAAAAAATTATCGCTTGGATGGCCTGCAGTTCTTGGAATAATTTGCCTTGTCGTTGTTACGTTTATTGTTTGCTTGCTATAAAGTATTTCGCAATATTTGCGAGATGGCCTGCAGTTCTTGGAATAATTTTATTTGTCTTTGTTACGTTTATTGCTGTTTGCTGTTGTTTTAGTTTTCAAAGTGCCAGATTGCAATAAAGTTTACATACAAGATCAATACATTACGTACAAAAATACAACAACTGTCACAAACACACTTTTGACTGCTTTATTTTACCGTGTGCGTATAGCCAGAACTATTCATAAACACTGGCGAACTAAGCCACTATCTGTTGGCTCCCCTATTCATATTGAGTTCCATTGCTCGTTGGAATTTTCTTCATACGCAATGAAGTTTGATCTTTGCTACTATAATACTTGTAGAAGAACATTTATACTTCTGTTTTTTAACATTTTAGGTCTGTCTTCAATATGAAGAATAACTTTTTTATTAATTGAAACGTATTTGTATAAAAGAAAAACATGCGATAACTTCATTATTTAACAGACTTGTTTTAATTGGACATAAACATTTGACATTACATTAATCAATAGCTTAATTAATCCTCAAATTTAAAAAAGTTTGTTTTGACAATAATACGAGTATCAAATGTTGTTTTTTATTCAACTTATCCGTTTTTTTTTTAAAATCAGCCTATCATCGCGGTTACTTTTTTGTTAGGATAGCATGGAAGAGCGTTTGAATAAAACGCACAATTTATGTGCACTGCATTTGTCAAATTCTCAAATACTGTTATATCTACTCTCGTTATATCTACTGACATATTATTGTTATTATTTTTGTTTACAGTCACTATCACGTTGGTCCACTGAAAGCCAAATGTGACGTGCTTTTTGTTGATACAACACCATCAGTCGACGTAGACAGTGTCAGGAATATGGTTATAGGAGATTAAGGAAAGACCACTATTTGGGTATACAATAACCAATTATATTTAATTATAATCTAAAATATCAGAAAGCTTAAATATAGTTCTGAAATCATGTGTTTTGTTTTGTAAAAATTCGTATATATTCTTGCAAGTAATAGTTTAATTATCTTGATATTATCTCAAATGTTTAACAGATGGCAGCTAACGACTTGATTTTTAAAACTATGCACAATGAAAATTTAAGTGCAATTGAACTGTTTCATTTGTTGTGTTACATAGAAAAAATGTCTAAGAGTAAATAATGATCCATAATCACGTACACGTTAATGAAAATTAAAGTTTTATGTTTTTCAATTTTTTGAAATAATGTAAAAATACTATATAACTTGTTTTTCGTGATAACAGCTTTATTATTTGACAATTAACAATTTTCATCCCCGTCGCTACTCTACTAATGACTGGACGGTATATCGGAACTGGTAATCGAAATTATGGGTACTAGATCAATACTTTCGTACGTTGACATAAATCACTAATATTGTAGTACTAACTGTACCCTGCAAAAACTTTGCATAGAGTTATATTCCCTAAGGTTTGATCAGTAGGCTAGGTTATTTCTAGTTTCGGGCGGATCCGATTTATTTTAATGATTTTTATTACTTTTGTTTACGTTTGACGATTTTATACTGGACTACTGTTGTATTAATTCTTTGCTTTCGATTTAACGTAGAACCCACACCGCTATAATTTATATAACTCTTCTAGGTGTAATCATGCCTTCACGACTTCTAGGCTACATGCATATCTTTGCCAATATATCAAATCGTCAATATTGAATTATATGTATCATCATATAGGCATGAATCCTCCATTTTAAATACTACAACAACATTACAACTTAGAATTTTAAATTCATCAAGGAAAGTCAATCAATTTGTCAACTGATATCGGTACATGGGTATGACCTTTTACATAGTGATGTGTGTGTGACCTATCACATAGTGATGTGTGCGTGACCTATCACATAGTGATGTCCGTGTGACCTATCACATAGTGATGTGAGTGTGACCTATCACATAGTGATGTCTGTGTTACCTATCACATAGTGATGTCTGTGTGACCTATCACATACTGATGTGTGTGTGGCCTATCACATAGTGATGTCTGTGTGACCTATCACATAGTGATGTGAGTGTGACCTATCACATAGTGATGTGAGTGTGACCTATCACATAGTGATGTCTGTGCGACCTATCACATAGCGATGTCTGTGTGACCTATCACATAGTGATGTCTGTGTGTCCTATCACATAGTGATATGTGTGTGACTTTTCACATAGCGATGTGTGTGACCTATCACATAGTGATGTGAGTGTGACCTATCACATAGTGATGTGAGTGTGACCTATCACATAGTGATGTGTGTGTGGCCTATCACATAGTGATGTGTGTGTGACGCACCTGTAAGGATGAGATGAATTCTCTTAGATCCATAGATCATTAATTGGGCGGTTTTTATTAGGTCTTTCTTTCATCCTCACCATAGCCGGATAGTGCAACGACTATGGAGGCACCACGGGAGATATAGCGGGACATTAACTATGACCTGAAAATCCATTGGTCCTTATCGGAGATCCAACCATCGGCCCTTAGCTCGATAGTCGATAGCTTTACAATATGACCATCTATCCCCTAGTATAGAGAGAGATGGAACTGGTCAAATGTACGGAGATGACTTAACACCTTTTTTTTTGGTTATAGATTCCTATTTTAAAAATGTTCATTTACATATATGTCAGTGAGTTCCGACTGTATGTCAGTGAGTTCCTACTGTGTGTCAGTGAGTTCCGACTGTATGCCAGTGAGTTCCTACTGTATGTCAGTGAGTTCCTACTGTGTGTCAGTGAGTTCCTACTGTATGTCAGTTAGTTCCTACTGTATGTCAGTGAGTTCCTACTGTATGTCAGTGAGTTCCTACTGTGTGTCAGTGAGTTCCTACTGTGTGTCAGTGTGTTCCGACTGTATGTTAGTGAGTTCCTACTGTATGTCAGTGAGTTCCTACTGTATGTCCGTGAGTTCCTATTGTGTGTCAGTGAGTTCCTACTGTATGTCAGTGAGTTCCTATTGTGTGTCAGTGAGTTCCGACTGTATGTCAGTGAGTTCCTACTGTATGTCAGTGAGTTCCTACTGTATGTCAGTGAGTTCCGACTGTATGTCAGTGAGTTCCTACTGTATGTCAGTGAGTTCCTACTGTGTGTCAGTGTTTTCCGACTGTATGTCAGTGAGTTCCTACTGTATGTCAGTGAGTTCCTGCTGTATGTCAGTGAGTTCCTACTTTATGTCAGTGAGTTCCTATTGTGTGTCAGTGAGCTCCAACATTGGCCCTATGGGCCCTAGCTTCTGGCTTACCGAAATTAAAGTTTACCCTATTTTAACAAGACATAACAGTAATTAGTTTAACACCCAGAAGGTTTCATAAATGATTTTTAGACCTTACAATTTTTCTTTAAAACTAAACTTCTTTATAAACAATATCGAAAACGCATATTTTTTGCAAACATGTTTATTTCCGCATTAGAACATCAATGGAATAAAAATGTTTTCAATTTAAACAGATTCAGGCAGTGTAAACTTTGGATGCTTGCTGTTGTTGATCCAGCTGTTGAATCCAGACACTCTAGTGTAGACGAAGGGCAATGAAGCTAGGGAAGCATTAAAGAAATAAGAGTTTAAAATTCAGGGAAACATGTCCTTACAACTTTATTTTGCACGATTATCAAACAATTTTTAGAGATAATAGGTTTTAAGCATAATGTTTTTTATGCCCTACATTAAAGCTTTTAACAAAAAATTAAATTATAAACGAATGTTGACGAAATATTCTGTACACATGAATGTAAATGTGATTAATGTATTATTTAATAAAATTAAGCAACATCAATGATATATTCATCATCAGCACTACTAAAATTATTTTACAATCTTTGAAATATCTCGAAAACCCAAAGTCTAGTAATTAAAAAAAAAGGTCGAAGGCGTTACAGATAAGCAGGTACAGGCAGGTATCATTTCACGCAGGTACATGCCGGTAGAATTTCAGGCAGGTACATGCAGGTAGAATTTCATGCAGGTACAGGCAGGTAGAATTTCAGGCAGGTACATGCAGGTAGAATTTCACGCAGGTGCATGCAAGTAGTATTTCCCGCAGGTACAGGCAGGTAGAATTTCACGCAGCTACATGCAGGTAGGTAGAATTTCACGCAGGTACAGGTAGAATTTCACGCAGCTACATGCAGGTAGAATTTCAGTCAGGTAGAATTTCACGCAGCTACATGCAGGTAGAATTTCACGCAGCTACAGTCAGGTAGAATTTCACGCAGCTACATGCAGGTAGAATTTCACGCAGGTACAGTCAGGTAAAATTTCACGCAGCTACATGCAGGTAGAATTTCACGCAGCTACAGTCAGGTAGAATTTCACGCAGCTACATGCAGGTAGAATGTCACGCAGGTACAGTCAGGTAGAATTTCAGGCAGCTACATGCAGGTACAATTTCACGCAGGTACAGTCAGGTAGAATTTCACGCAGCTACATGCAGGTAGAATTTCCCGCAGGTACATGCAGGTAGAATTTCAGGCAGGTACATGCAGGTAGAATTTCATGCAGGTACAGGCAGGTAGAATTTCACGCAGGTACATGCAGATAGAATTTCAGGCAGGTGCATGCAAGTAGAATTTACGCAGGTACATGCAGATAGAATTTCAGGCAGGTGCATGCAAGTAGAATTTCCCGCAGGTACATGCATATAGAATATCACAGCATGATTTATGTCTTTCAAAATGCCCACCCCAAAAATAATAATAATAATAATAAAAGTGTATCTTAAAAATAACCTGAGATTTAGCTGCTAATGCCCCCGCTTCCCCACACACACATTTATCAATTCAATTCCACCCCCCCCCATTCCGCATCCCCAATACAGTTGACTCTTTGTAAAATGTAACCGCACCGCCCTGCTGAGAATAGAACTGATGAGAAGACTAAAAGTATAGTACCTTCTATAAAAAGTCTTCTTATTTTGAAATGAAGTTTTTTTTTAAAGTTTCCGAAAAATCGCTGTATTAATTTAGACCCTTCTTTTTTTTCTCCTATTGTTATTTTTTTTAGAGCATTTTCGAAAAAAAAAATGCTCTATTGTCCCCGTTTTGTCTGTCTGTCTGTCTGTCATCACCCTAGATCTCAATAACCATAAGTCCTAGACCCATGATGTATATATCATTTTGTAGGTCTTGACCTGCCAAGAAATAGGTTTTTTCCAATTTTGCGATCTGACCTCTAAGGGTCGTAAAAGGGGCTCCATTACGTTTTTTTACTATATAAGCTATATTAATAAAGGAACGCTATATCTTAGCAACTATAAGTCCTAGACCCATGATGTATATACCATTTTGTAGGTCTTGGTCTACCAAGAAATGACTTTTTTTCCATTTCGCGATCTGACCTCTCAGGGCCGTAAAAGGGGCCTTATAAATTGCTGTTTTTTACTATATAAGCTATATTAATAAAGGAACGCTATATCTCAGCAACTATAAGTCCTAGGACCCATGATGTATATATCATTTTGTAGGTCTTGGTCTACCAAGAAAATGACTTTTTATCCATTTCGCGATCTGACCTCTCAGGGCCATAAAAGGGGCCTTATAACTGTCTGTCTGTCATCACCCTAGATCTCAATAACCATAAGTCCTAGACCCATGATGTATATTCCATTTTGTATGTCTTGGCCTGCCATGAAATAGAGAGTTTTTTTTTTCCGTATTTCGCGATCTGACCTCTCAGGGCCGTAAAAGGGGCCTTAGTACCGTTTTTTACTATATAAGCTATATTAATAAAGGAACGCTATATCTCAGCAACTATAAGTCTTAGACCCATGATGTATATCAATGGAATGTACTTTATCTTTATAATGCGATAATTTGTCACGTCGTTAGTGATGAGCCACGCAGCAAAAATACACCTTCTTCAAACTCATTGGTTGGTTTAAAAGATAATTACATGTCGATGCGTACCCCTGCATGACCTTTCCCCGTACCCTTGAAGTACACGCGTACCACCGGTTGGGAGCTGCGGAGTTAGAGCGAACAAATACATGGACACAGATAAATACATGGACACAGATAACTACATGGACACAGATAAATACATGGACACAGATAAATACATAGACACAGATAAACACATGGACACATATAAATACATGGACACAGATAAATACATGGACACATATAAATACATGGACACAAATAAATACATAAAAAGTAAAGTTCCTTAACCCTAACGGGCCATCGGGGCAGATGAAGTGTAGAATTCATCTAATTTATAACCTCGGCATATGAAGGGGTTGTGTGGTTAGCACAACGCCAAGCCGCCTTTACCCCCAACTTAAAGTCAGGTACCCATTTAAAGCTGGGTGAACTTGGGGACTTTCACCAGGACCTGAAAATCCCAAGGTTCTCACTGAGATTCGAACCCGGGACCTCCGGCCGACAGTCGAGCGCCTACACCGCACGACCACCCGTCCCGCCAAATAAATACATGGACACATATAAATACATGGACACAGATAAATACATGGACACAGATAAATACAACTGAAATTTAGAAAATGTAGATCACTGATATAACATTGAATAAAACTTAGTACTGATACAACATTGATCTTAAATAGGACTAGGGCCGGGTGTAATTTGTGGGCCCTAGGGTGGCTGTTATAAGGAGGGCTGTGTCAAGGTACTCATGTGCCCTAAGCATTGTGCCTGTAGCTATACGGCCGTGGCTAGGTGTGGGGCCTGGAACAAACATCTAGTTGTGTACATTTAGTAAAAAAAAAACAACAGTCGCAGGGACTCAGTGTGATCACCCAGTTGCCTGCCACCCACTAAAGTTACTTGGCACCCTACTACTTGGCACCCACTGCTGTTAGTTGGTACCCACTGCCGTTAGTTGGCACCTACTGCAGTTAGTTAGGTTAGAAAGTCATTCAATTATAATGAGTTGAATAATTGTAATATTAGAATACCAGGATAATACATTTGATCAGATTATTAGACTTAGGTCAAGAATGTATTGTTTGTTAATCAAATAAAGAACTAACATTCATTCGGTACAATGACCTATTACTCAACTGAAGTATTTCATTTTAAACGCTTATTTGAAATGAAACAAAACCATCCATTTCTAATTCTTTTAACTGAACCTAACTCATCAAATCATTTAGGAAATAAATTGAATTATATAAGAACCAATCTGAAGACATAATAATAAAAAAATGATTTAATAAATTTATACTTAACGTAACAACGAAGACGACCATACCAGAGCTAAACTCCTGTGTAACAGGTTATTCAATGTTTTCACAATTCATTTAATCCAACGACAAAATCACGCGCCAGTGATTCCAGCTGCCGAACTTAAAGTAAAATGCACACAGGACTTACCTTAGAAGTACATTAGCACATCAAAATCCTTTCTATTGTCTGCACATTTTAATTTAAGTCTTTCCGTGTCATGGCTATGTTGTCGTTGTATGAAATTTTACATTGAATCATGATATAGTCTGTGGTTACGAGTGGAATCAACACAGCATTGTGTTTACAGTGCACAGTCGAGTGCAGCTATGTGCACACCAGGTTAATCTGTGCAGATCTAAGTTGAAATAGGTGCACATCATTGCAAATATATACACTATTAAAACTTTAAAATTGACACATTCAAATAGTCGTAAGTAATTGTCAACTTCGTTGAGTTGTGAATAAGAATGTAAATAAATGAATGGTAAAAAAATAATTAGATTTTAGTTATTTATACTTATAGTTCCTCATTAGTGTTTCCAGTGGGTTGATGTAGAAATAAATTAATTAATAAACATCTTCAAAGAAGAAAAGAACTGTCAGATAAATACAGACAACACATAATTTACTTGGATGTTGTCGAAGACCTAAGAGGGTATCCTTGGCTTGTTGCTAAGATTATGAGGGCCGACTCAGTGATGACCCGTATTTTATTTGTGTGTCTGCCACACACTGTCTCACCAGTAATTAGACGTACGACACAGGACGATAATCAATTCGACAAGTCTTGTGTAACAACAACGATATATATTTTATTTACACAAAGGCACCAGTCCGTAACAGGGATCTGGTGGCTGTTAAATCATAAAGCAAAGGTAATCCAAATGCAGCAAAAATAACACTGGTAAAACAGTGATTTCATTGCCAGTGATATTTGAATCATTTTATACAAAGTCAACTATGCTGATTTAGAATATGTAAGTGCGTTTGCTAGATTGGCTCTATTTTACGAGATAATTAAAATTAATTAAATAATGTATGCACCGTGTTTGAAAATTGTCAAGAATTGCATGAAGTAAAATAGTATACTAACAAATACTAGTGAAAATCCGCTATAGTCAGAGACCCCCACGGCTATAGAGACCCCCAACGGCTAAAGAGACCCCCAACGGCTATAGGGACACCCACGGCTATAGAGACCCCACGGCTATAGAGACCCCACGGCTATAGATACACTCACGGCTATAGAGACCCCCAACGGCTATAGGACGCCCACGGCTATAGAGACCCACCGCTATAGATACACTCACGGCTATAGAGACCCCCAACGGCTATAGATAACTCACGGCTATAGAGACCCCACGGCTATAGAGACCCCACGGCTATAGGGACACCCACGGCTATAGAGACCCCACGGCTATAGAGACCCCACGGCTATAGATACACTCACGGCTATAGAGACCCCCAACGGCTATAGGGACACCCACGGCTATAGAGACCCCACGGCTATAGATACACTCACGGCTATAGAGACCCCCACGGCTATAGAGACCACCAACGGCTATAGAGACACTCACGGCTATAGAGACCCCCACGGCTATAGATACACTCACGGCTATAGAGACCCGCAACGGCTATAGGGAAACCCACGGCTATAGAGACCCCACGGCTATAGATACACTCACGGCTATAGAGACCCCACGGCTATAGAGACCCCACTGCTATAGATACACTCTAGAGAGCTGCACGGGATTGGGATTCGCGGGTGTCCCGCGGAATCCGCGGGACTCCTGCGGGATTGGAAATAAATTTATCGGGAGTTCCATGGGATTGGTTTTGTTTTTGCGGGAGTCCCGTGGGTTTGGGTTTGGTTTGAGTGGGACTCTCGCAGACTTCTGATGAATCAATCAAATCGCACGGATGATCTTGGGATGATATGTTATGTAAGATACACACCTAGTTTAGGGCCTTTCCTTGACATTCTTGGTATTTAGGTCAAAACGTCATTAGCAATAATATAACCAACACATTTTGACGATTCAGGCGATACCGTTGGCGACTAGGTTAGATAGGTTAATTTTCATACAACCGAAAGTTGAATATCGTCATTTTTGTAAACTTGACACAAAAAAACACATAACCCACTCCCAATATAAATTATTTTCAATATAGTAATGATACTTATTGTGACGAGCTAGAGTAGATTTAGAGACAGAGACTATCCCCATCGACGGTTTAATATAATAGATATCTAAGAGTTAGGAGTAATACCAATAAGGGTGACAAGGTGACAGACGACTTAGGACAAGGTGGGGAAACAATAGAATAGTACACAGCAAAGGTGTGAAGACCGAGAGGCGACGTCTGACAGGCTGGTAGGGTTAACAATGACGACCAGGTGACGCTCCTAGAAAAAAAAATTCAAAGAGCTGCATACACTAAGCAACCAACAATGAGTAAATAGACTAATTCTTCGCTGTTTACTTGGACTTTACATTGAAGAACTGTTTATTTTACCTATTATCTTAAATGTTTTTCATGTATGTTTTTCGAGAGGATTTCTATAAACAAAATTTTAAACCATTATTTATGAGTTATAGAATATTTTTTTGACGGGAGCGGGTGGGGTTGGGAAAAAATTTTCGCGGGAGCGGGTGGGACTGGTGGGAATTTCTTTTGGGAGCGGGTGGGACTGGTTATGAAAACGTGGGAGTGGGTGGGACTGGGTGTGATTTTGACTCCCGTGCAGCTCTCTAATACACTCACGGCTATAGAGACCCCCACGGCTATAGAGACCCCCCACGGCTATAGGGACACCCACAACTAGAGACCCCACGGCTATAGAGACCCCCCACGGCTATAGGGACACCCACAACTAGAGACCCCACGGCTTTACACTCACGGCTATAGAGACCCCCACGGCTATAGAGACCCCCAACGGCTATAGGGACACCCACGGCTATAGAGACCCCCAACGGCTATAGAGACCCCCAACGGCTATAGGGACACCCACGGTTATAGAGACCCCCAACGGCTATAGAGACCCCCACGGCTATAGAGACCCCCAACGGCTATAGAGACCCCCAACGGCTATAGGGACACCCACGGCTATAGAGACCCCCACGGCTATAGAGACCCCCAACGGCTATAGAGACCCCCACGGCTATAGAGATCCCCAACGGCTATAGGAACACCCACGGCTATAGAGACCCCCAACGGCTATAGAGGCCCCCACCGCTATAGAGACCCCATTCCATAAGTAAAGCTTTCACAGTCTGATAATTAAATGTCCCCGACAATTATCTTTTTTAGCCCAGACCCCCTAGAGTTCCAAAAATCTTTGAAAGTTACTGCTAGGACCCCGTCCATTGAGAGCCAGTCTTATGGTGAGGACAACTAAACAAACGCCAGTGGGGCCCTCCCCCCACTGCCACAGGGTCCCTTCCAGTAACAATGCCTATAAAGTCTGATACTATACTGAGCCCCGACAATACACATTTTAGCTTGAGCCCCGAAAATCTTTGAAAGTCTCTGCCTAGTGACCCCTCCCCCTCCCCTCCTCCTTCCCCCCCCCCCCAAAGACATGAGAACCCATCCGCTCATGCATCCAACACTGATAAGGACATTGGGGGGGGGGGGGGACAACGTCACATCATAGCTCTGATCCGCCACAACGCAATTCATTTCAATTAGTTTATGTAATATCTGTTGTTGTTTTTTGATTCGCATATGACCATCATCAACCACTCAATATAAATCTGCGTCGAGTCATATTTCACTGCAACCTTTTGATGAGAACTAACGGCACTAAACGGATGTCCTTATTTATTTTGCTCCTGACAGCACTAAAGCGTAAAGTTCAAGTGAAAGATAACGATAATTTAAATATTTTTTTTTGGGTAAAAATCTGGTTAATTTAATTGTAAAAATTTTTTTTTATTCGGAATCTATTAGTCTCTTTTTCTCTCTTTTGTGTTAAAAGAAATGTAAAAAAAAAACAAAAAAAAAAACAAAACAAAACAACATTAACTAAATAAAGAATCGCACTGCACTTTTAACAATCAAAGACACCAGTATCGATCTTCAATTATGAAGCACGACGCGATACCGTGTCATTGTCCTGTTATCAGATCATGTCAGTGCGATACTGCTATTTCCACCACGCAATTAGCGCACTTCAGATTTTAAGCCTGCTGATTAGAGAGTAGTTAAGCTCACAAGATTAGAAATAAAATGACGCCATTAATATCTCTCTGCGTCTTTACCCTCCTGCCGACCACCCCTGTTTCTTTCATTGTAAAAAATCTGCATTAATGAAAGCTCCTATCTTGACATTTCTATTGTTCCTCCGTTTACTGCTAACAATCAAAATCTGGCATTGAATCAACCTGAATGAGCATGAGTATGTTTAATTATGTTAATTTCTATCTCATTAACTCAGCAGGACTCAACAGACAATTAGTTATTTCCATTGACAATATCAGTCAAAATATCTAATGATCAAGTAAAATATCTAATGATCACGTTACGTCTGAGCTGGGGCATGAATTATTACTAGCTCTATTCTTAAATAACTCTGCTCAGTTTTCTTTTCTGAATTACTGATCACCTTCTAACATTCCTGCCTATTTCCTGTCACAGCTGATGTTTCCCGTTATGAGCTGCCCATTATTTCCTTCACATGCCAATTATTTCATTGTCATGCTCACAGGCTCATTATTTCTATCACAGGCCCGTTATTTCCTTCACAAGCCCATTATTTCCTTCACAATCCCATTATTTCCTTCACAATCCCATTATTTCCATCACATGCTCACTATTTCCTTCACATGCCCATTATTTCCTTCACAATTCCATTATTTCCTTCACAATCCCATTTTTTCCATCACATGCCCATTATTTCCTTCACAATCCCATTATGTCCATCACATGCTCACTATTTCCTTCACATGCCCATTATTTCCTTCACAATCCCATTATTTCCTTCACAATCCCATTATTTCCATCACATGCCCATTATTTCCTTCACAATCCCATTATTTCCTTCACAATCCCATTATTTCCATCACAATCCCATTATTTCCATCACATGCCCATTATTTCCTTCAGATGCCCATTATTTCCTTGTCATGCCCATTATTCCCTTCACAATCCCATTATTTCCTTCACATGCCCACTATTTCCTTCACAATCCCATTATTTCCATCACAATCCCATTATTTCCATCACATGCCCATTATTTCCTTCACAATCCCATTATTTCCATCACATGCCCATTATTTCCTTCAGATGCCCATTATTTCCTTGTCATGCCCATTATTCCCTTCACAATCCCATTATTTCCTTCACATGCCCACTATTTCCTTCACAATCCCATTATTTCTATCACAATCCCATTATTTCCATCACATGCCCATTATTTCCTTCACAATCCCATTATTTCCATCACATGCCCATTATTTCCTTCAGATGCCCATTATTTCCTTGTCATGCCCATTATTCCCTTCACAATCCCATTATTTCCTTCACATGCCCACTATTTCCCTCACATGCCCACTACTTCCCTGTAATGCCCATTATTCCCTTCACAATCCCATTATTTCCTTCACATGCCCACTATTTCCTTCACATGCCCACTACTTCCTTGTAATGCCCATTATTTCCTTCACATGTCCACTATTTCCTTCACATGCCCACTATTTCCTTCACATGCCCACTATTTCCTTCACATGCCTACTATTTCCTTGTCATGCCCATTATTTCCTTCACATGTCCATTCCCTACCAGAATTTTTCATTTGAGTGTTCGAAAAGTTTATTGTTAGAGTTTAGTTCTTCAATGAACAGACTGCTTTCACTAACCAATAAATTTCCAGATGAATCTTGACATTCCCTGCATTAGAAGTTCATCTCCTGTTTCAATTATCATTACCTGCCCGAACATCTAATTCCCAGGCTGGGCTGCTGATTCCCCTCATGACCTGCTCCACCACTTCTTGAAATAGCCCTTGTCTCTCTCTCTCTATCAATCTCTGCACCTTTCTTTGCTACATCACCCACTCTATATTTTAACTTCTTCATTAAAACATTGCGCTAGATGTTCGTCTAAACTGTTGTCCTTTCAACTATCACCTCAAACAAATTAGCATTCATGGAGAATAAATAAATTGAAATAACATATTATATATATATATATATATATATATATATATATATATATATATATATATATATAATATAGTATAATATAATTGGGACCGAGGCTTTTTGTCCCAATTAAGCGGCTGTCCCAATTAAACATACAAATTTACTATTGGCTTCTTGGTTTGGTTCCTTTAAGATTTGTCCCAAATAAGCGGCTGTCCCAATTAAGCGGTGTCCCAATTAAACGGAATCCACTGTATATATATATACACCCGAAAACAGGTGAATATTATTTAAAAAAAAACCCATTCTACCAAAGAAATATTTTCTTTGCTTTAAGTTGCAACTATATCTGCCAACTACATGTTTTCCCCTGATTTTCCCAATTTCTTCTCTATTTCAGGAGCAAGACTCTCATATTGAAACTGACAGAGTTGTCTAACATCGGTCTGAAGGTCTTTGTCCTGCACTGTTCTCCCGAGCTGATGTTGAAAGTGGTCAAAGCCGCACTGACCACTAGACTGTACAATACTGGACATGCCTGGTTTTTAAGTGAAATGGCTTTTAGGTAACCGCTCTCTTTTTTTCATTAAAAATAAATAATTAAATAAAAAGATCCACTTTGAACTCTGTAACTCGGGAATGGGTATGGTTCTTCTGTCACATACACAATATCTAGGCAAAGCCACGGGTATTAGAAATAGCGCAACAACACTTTCCGTGACAAAACCACCAACTCCAACTTTGAAATGCAATTCGAAAAAAAAATCTTTATTTGCCCACTTGAATGCGATATACAAAGAAAACAAAATTTTAACACGAACTCGCAGTACCAGGTTCATAACCCAAACTAACTGGACATCCAACTAAATGTTCACACAGTCCAGCTACACACACAAACACACAGAGATCAGAATACAACTCAAGTCTCCAGTATAACATGCTCTCCCCTGATCATCTAATTAATTCTAATTATTGTAATACATAATCGTCTAGCCTGGCGTACGTACGAGCGAGCGTATGTATAACTTTCGCGGCTAAAAATAGACTGAGGAATTCCAAAATTTTAGTCTCCTCACTCAAGGGGAGTTAACTCTTGCTTGGCTAAAAATAATACTCGCCGGTCCGGGTACCGGGCCTTTGATCGAGTACATACCATAACAGTTATTCACACCTTCAGAATACACAGTCACTCTGTGACATTTTCCAATATAAAGATTAATTCTCTACATTCTCAAATTTGTTAGGTTCGCATCTAATAAACATTGTCCGAAGTTATATCTTCTAAAATACGTTGAATTGGTACCTTTGAAAATATTTTACCTGGAGTACCCAGAGAAGGATTGTAGATAGCTTTGAGAGACCCTAACAAAATGAAAAGGTGCAATATTAAAATATTGATAAAATTGGGAGCGTTTCGGCCTTACGGAGCCCTTTTTGAGCTCGATGAGCCCCACAGTTATATATAGACTTTACCCGCCCCTTAAGTAGATAAGAAAATAAAAAAAAAATAATATGAACAAATTGGGAAAGCTTCAAACAATCTTTAGCAAAACAAGGATGTACAATTTGATTTTATCTGTAGTTTTTTAAATAAATTCTCATCTTTCCAAAACGGAATTAGACTATCTTTAACGGAATGTTACCACGATTAAAAATAAAATTAAGTTAACCACACTAATGGTTTCTTCTCCATCCATTTAGAGCCAAACTGTATTTATAATCTAACTAGTTTTACGATGTCTTTCTTAGATCGAAAACATAAAAAGTAAAGTTCCCTTAACCCTAACGGGCCATCGGGGCAGATGAAGTGTAGAATTCATCTGTTTCTATAACCTCGGCATATGAAGGGGTTGTGTGGTTAGCACAACGCCCAGCCGACTTTACTCCCCCAACTTAAAGTCAGGTACCCATTTAAAGTGGACTTGGGGACTTTCACCAGGACCTGAAAAAATCATAAGGTTCTCACTGAAATTCGAACCTAGGACCCTCCGGTCGACAGTCGAGCGCTTTACATCACTCGACCACCCGAACATTATTATTTTTTTTAAATTCATTTTTTAAATATTTCATCCAAACTTCAAATTTAGAAATCTGTCGACATGACGATATGAAGAGGTTGGAAGAAAATTGACATCAAACAAACTTCTCATGCAAATGAAAAAAAATCTCATTCCGATTTAACACAAAATAAGTAAAAATCTGGACTGAAATATTTATATTGCCAAATTGGAGTTGGCAAAGCGAAAAAAAACAACAACTATAAATTTGCATCAGGGAATTACTTGAAGTGTATTTATCTTGTCAATATGTTGACAGAGTGGGGTTTAGAGCAATAAATAATTGAACTTTTTCAATTATATTTGCATCTATACATCTGTTCCAGTTCGAATATATACATCCTTCTATTCATCTATTCATCCACCCATCTTTCAACACATCTATCTATGTATGCATGTATGTATGCATGTATGTATGTATGTATGCATGTATGTATGTATGTATGTATGTATGTATGTATGTATGTATGTATGTATGTATGTATGTATGTATCTATCTATCTATCTATCTATCTATCTATCTATCTATCTATCTATCTATCTATCTATCTATCTATCTATCTATCTATCTATCTATCTATCTATCTATCTATCTATCTATCTATCTATCTATCTATCTATCTATCTATCTATCTATCTATCTATCTATCTATCTATCTATCTATCTATCTATCTATCTGTCTGTGTATTCATACATTGTCTGTTGTATAGTAAGTCAGCCGAGGTTTATCCTGCACGACTAATTACTCTAATAATTTCTATTCTCAATCATAACAAACCTGTTATCACAATCCAATCATCCAGCCGTGACCCAGAGGTCATCGCCCAGCTGCCCGAGGGTCTTCTAGCCATTGACAACTTCTGGCTGGGCGGTCTTTCCGATACCATAGCGAGCTCCTTCAGTTACGTCATAGCCACTGTGTCGTTCATGGTCAGCTTGAGTGACCCGACGTCACCGGACACCTTTGTGCCTTACGATGATCCCCAGGCCACCTCACTGGACAACAGGACAGTCGTACACGTCGGACTGAGGCACTCACACAAATTTCCCAGTTTGTTCAAAAGGTAGGCCCAATATATGTAATAATCCGTTAAAAAAATAAATGTTTACACTCTGATTGTTTACTTCTGTACAACATGTTTTAGACTTACTCTCTGACTGTTTACTTCTGTACAACATGTTTTAGATTTACTCTCTGACTGTTTACTTCTGTACAACACGTTTTAAATTTACTCTCTGACTGTTTACTTCTTTACAACACGTTTTAGATTTACTCTCTGACTGTTTACTTCTGTACAACACGTTTTAGATTTACTCTCTGACTGTTTACTTCTGTACAACATGTTTTAGATGTACTTTCTGACTGTTTACTTCCGTACAACATGTTTTAGATTTACTATCTGACTGTTTACTTCTGTACAGCATGTTTTAGATTTACTCGCTGACTGTTTACTTCTGTACAACATGTTTTAGATTTACTCTCTGACTGTTTACTTCTGCACAACATGTTTTAGATTTACTCTCTGACTGTTTACTTCTGTATAACATGTTTTAAGTGAACTAGTTTTACTTGATTGTAGAGCCTTATACCCCGCCCCCCCTTTCCCTAGACACACCCCCTTCGTCTATTGCAGATAACAACTTTATTATACTTTGATTTTAATGAATCAGTGGCGAAGAGGCATGTACACTTGATCAACGCGGTGTTCGTTACAGGTTCAAACCCCCCTCCCCAAGGGATGGTAATCACCCAATGCTCATCGAAGTGCATTCCTCACCCAGTACAGACTCAACCTATGATGAAGAGTATTAAAAAGAGAAGTACAGGGGTGGGATGGTTGTGGTGGAGGGCAGTATATAAATATCCCAAATGTTAGCTACAAGTTTTGATTTATGGTCAAGAGAAAGACATCTCAAACTTACCGCCATCCTCTTGGGTTCAATCATCAGTAATTGTTCGGGTAACTCTCCACGACTTGTGCTACTTTACTGTTGACGTGTGAAGGTATTAATGAAAGAGAGAGAGAGAGAGAAAGAGAGAGAGAAAGAGAGAGAAAGAGAAAGAGAGAAAGAGAGAGGTAAAGAGAGAGAGAGAACGAGAGAGAGAAAGAGAGAGAGAGAGAGAGAGAAAGAGAGAGAGAGAGAGAAAGAGAGAGAGAAAGAGAGAGAGAGAAAAAAATAAGAGAGATAAAGAGAGAGAGAACGAGAGAGAGAAAGAGAGAGAGAGAAAGAGAGAGAGAAAGAGAGAGAGAGAGAAAGAGAGAGAGAGAGAGAGAGAGAGAGAGAGATAGAGAGAGAGAGAAATAGAGAGAGCTGAGAGGTCAGATGAATATATTTTAATTTGTTTGAACGTGTATAATGGTGGCTATCTGGATCTAAGTTTTTATGTTAATTTAACATCATCTCGTATTGCACTATCTAAATCATTTTTTTTCCCAACATGACCTCGTAAACATTACGTTGTGATATTTCTGACCCCCTACTTACTCTAATGGTGTCGGCCATTGTATCCAGTCCCAAGTAAAACAACAACAACAGCAGCAACAAAGTAAACGGGTTATAACTTTAAGTAACCTTTTATCATAACACTGTATTAACAGGAATCGAAAGTCTTATGTCCGTGCTTGATGAGTGTGTGTGTGTGTGTATAGGTTTAACCCCTTCTGAACTAACACTTTATTGTGCCAAACGTAAAGCCAATCTCCCAGATTTCCTGAATACCGTTAAAGATAATCCTGTTGTCTATAGATAACCTCACGCGCGCTCTAGGAACTGCGCGTGCTTTAGATAAACATGGCGTCATTAAGATGGACAGGCCGTCGTGCTCATGCGCAGAAAAAAACAACTCAATATTGCGGTTTTGCTTAAAAAGAGTCTGTTTTACATAAGTCACGAGTACAGAAAAAAATATATTGGCAGGGCTGAGATCAAATTTTGAATTTAAAAAATGGCTTTTGTCCAACATTGTGGACATTTACAACATGTTTTAGACTGCTAGAGAGTTAATGTTATTGACTACCCCGAATGCCTGACAAAACACAAATAATACAGGTAATTCTTATCAAGAAATCAATCATGAAAAGTTTTTCACTTTCTTTGAATACATTTTTTCAGCATTTTCATTCGCTGTTTCTTACAGCATAGTGGGAATCTTTCTGCACCTAGATATTATCACAAAGCTCTAGAGTATATCCCTCTAAAATTGAAGACAACTACAGAATGTTCTAAAATATTTTCCTCTAAAATTGCAGTCAGCTTCAACATGTTCTAGAGTATTTCCCTCTAAAATTGAAGACAACAACAGAATTTTCTAAAATATTTTCCTCCTCCAAAATTGCAGACAACTACAGAATGTTCTAGACTGCTGCTCCAACTACTCGGACAACTACGACGATGATAAAGTAGATAACTCGTTCGACGAGAAGCGATCAATGTACATCGGGGGCAGAAACGTGGAGGAATTCTTCGACGGCACTGGACAAAACCAAGGACCGGCGTTCTACCTGCTCAACACCGTCGAAGATGGAACTGGGACTCGAATGTGGGCCAAGGTCGGCTACATAACGGCCAGTGGCAGGAAGGACTTGAAGACCGTGTTGTGGCCAGGTAGGTTATGCCGTGGCAGGAAGGACTTGAAGACCGTGTTGTGGCCAGGTAGGTTATGCCGTGGCAGGAAGGACTTGAAGACCGTGTTGTGGCCAGGTAGGTGATGCAGTGGCAGGAAGGACTTGAAGACCGTGTTGTGGCAGGTAGGTGATGCCGTGGCAGGAAGGACTTGAAGACCGTGTTGTGGCCAGGTAGGTGATGCAGTGGCAGGAATGACTTGAAGACCGTGTTGTGGCCAGGTAGGTTATGCAGTGGCAGGAAGGACTTGAAGACCGTGTTGTGGCCAGGTAGGTTATGAAATCTGGCAAAACAAAAAAAAACGACCTTTTTAATTTTATTGTTGTGATGATAATGAAATCAAAATCAACCAGTTATGAGTATGGGGAGGAGGGTTGGTCGTGTGTTGAACAAACTCAACTGTAGACTTGAGGGTCCCGATCTTGATCTTACTAGTCAATATTATTTTTTTTAAAATCATCATTGTGTCAGTCAATCTAATTATATATTAACTTAAGGAAAAACAAAGATAAACTTTTGTGACCTTATACAAATAATATAATTTAAAAGTACGCAACATAAAGGTAAATAATAAAAAAAAATTTCTACTAATATAAAAATCGAATCAAATTTGAGAAAAACTAGAACTATATTTTTATAAATAGAAATTTTGACCTTTCCTTACTATAGGGAAATGCCGTTTAAAGCAAGGGATTTTTGTTTTGATTAGATAGTCTTAGATTGTGGTTCTTGCAGAGAGCATTTGTATTTTACTAGGCAAGTGTTTTTAAAACAATGAGACCAGTCAGTTTAAAATTGTCTTTGCCAATAATATTGACCGATTACTTTTTGGACACAGGTCACAACATTTACGGTCCATCGTCCAGCACTGTGAAAACCTACAGAGTGGTTACTCGTCCGGCCGAGCCTTTTGTCTTTGTGGCCGAGCAAGTGTCCAGGAAAGAGGAGTGCTTTGGTGATGTCCCTTGTTTAAAGGTGAGTGCTGAACTTACACTTTACACACACACTACACACTTTACACACTACACTGCAAACTACACACTACATCAGGCCCGTAGCCAGGTCAAAGTAAGCAGGGAGGCACCAATACCTAGCAAGGGGGCACCTTCTCTTTTTAGTTATTTTTTCTTTTTTTCCCCCCTCTTTTTCTTCTTTTTAAAGCGGGGGAGGCACTCCACAACTAGCGGGGGCACGGGGCTGCACTACATACTAACACACATACACTACATACTACACACTACACACTACTTATATACACACAACATACTACACACTACATAATACACACTACACACTAAACATTACACAAACATACGCTACAGACCACAAACATACGCTACAGACTACAAACTACACATTACACACACACACACTACACACTACACATTATACACACATACACTTCACACAACACATGGTAACAGAAGTCTGAGCAATTTGAGTATGGAAACAAAACATAACAGCCATTTCCGGAAAATATGCATATACATCTCTATAAATAAATGTTTTTTTAGTTAAATTTTTATCTTATTCACGATTTTCAATGATAATGTTGTTCCCCCCCCCTTTCCTTTCTGCAAACAACAACTAAAACAACCAAACAAAATACCAAGAGACAATTTTAAAGACATCTTTATCAGGTCTTCATCTCTATTTAAGACTTTTATTGTATCAAAGATTATCACTTCTAAAACAGTATAATGTTACTGAAAGCTTTATTTTTCTACTCATGTATATGATCTTATAAAAATAACGCAAACCATAAATACATAAAAGCTGCAGATTTCAACAGTATTCTACAGTTAGATTGTGGGACGGATGGCCAAATGTTTTAGATACTCGAATTTCTACCTGAGAATTTTTTTCCAGGTGAAATTTGGTGCAAAGTCGTCCCACAAGTCCACCCAGCTTTAAATGGGTACGTGAATAAAGTGGAGTAAGTAAAGGCGACTAGGCGTTGAGATAGCCACACAATTCCTTAATGCCGAGGTTATAGAAACAGAAGAATTATACACTTCATCTGCCCCTTTGGCCCATGAGGTTAGGGCTAAGGGAACTTAACTACAGTGCGATAGATTATTTGATACGACATTCTTGTTTAAAATCGTCTATTATATTGCTACATAATAAAAGGCAACTTTGTTAAATAGCCTAATGCACTGTTCCCCAAACTTTCGACCCTTTTTATGTTCATTTTTTTTTACGCTAACCTCCCCCCCCTCCCAATTTCATTGTGTTCGCCGTGCACTTTCACCCAATATTCTCAGACTGGTGCAGCGCTTGCCCCGCCAAACTCTACGCGTACGCCCCTTTGGAAACACTGGCCTAATGCGATGCACAGACTTTACTGAGACGCATGCGCACTGAACCGGATGACGGATATGTTTTAACGTGCCCTCCCCAGGTAGACAACAGCTCTCACAGTCTACTGGCTGCAGTTGTGGATGACTTCCAGTCCGAGATGAAGTCCATTGGTCAGCTTTACACTGTCCACTGCTGTAAAGGGCTCACTCTTGAAATGTTGAACACGCTGGCCCAGAATCTGAACTTCAGGTAGAACATCTCATACATTCAGTTTCATGTGAAATATACATACACTTTTCAAATCTTATGTTTGTTGACGGTTAGTATCGAATACAAAATTTGTTTGGATACTAGTCAGTAGATATCGATACTTCTCTAGTGAACGATCGTTAAGAAAGTTTTATTTATAAACATAAAGAAATCAAACTTTAATTACTTTTAACTTCCTATTGATTTCTGCTGTATCTATTTTCATCGATCGCTTACCTGTTAATGTTCTTTTACAATAAATCAGTACCATTCACTCAGCCCCGTAGCGTGAAAATTCTACAACAGGGGCCAGGCATTTTACAGCAGGGGCCAGACAATAGCAGGGGGGGGGGGCAGGTAATACAATTTACTAAGTAGAGCAAATAAGCAGAGGGGGCCAGACAAAACGCAGGGGGGGCTGCCCCCTGGCCCCCTCGCACGCTACGGGCCTGCATTCACTTGTTATCAATCAATTGATACCTTCATCTAGTTTTATAATCAAAGGATTACATTTAAAAAAAAAACTCTTTATCATTTTATCAATAGAGACTTTCATATGAATGGGCTAATTAGGCGACCGACTAGGCCCCCTCCTTATTCCAAAAGGGCCCCTTTTAAACATAGGATAGGGTCTTTTGACTGCCCCCCTCCCCACACAGATTACATATTATACAGATAGCGCATCTCTATATAAATAGTCCTCGGTTTTGTGTTAAAAACTCTCTCGCCATTGTTGTTATTCGCTTTTGTTTCCAATGACGCTTTCCATTCATAAAAACCCACAGACCTATTTACACCTCTTTGGGTTTTTTCCAGACATGAAATATGAATGAAAAAACTTTCAATTTTCTTCATAAATATAAAAAAAAATGATAATATATTATTTAATGCATGAATTCATGGGTTTTAGGAGCTTTATATATATATATATATATATATATATATATATATATATATATATATATATATATATTAGAGCTGCTGTTTGATTAAAAAAATTGATCGAAATTAACGCATGATTAAAAATTTTAATCGCAAATTAACGCACATTTTAATCGACACAATATAATACAATTGTTTGTATTCAAACTAATATGTCATAATATCAAAGCATAACATTGGCATAATAAACAAGTCGTTTTAATTTACGAAAGAAATATAATGAATTATAACATATTTATTAAGCATTAGCATATATGTCTATTGAATTAGCTAGTGAGACCAGTTTATGGACATGTATCAATCACGTCAATGATGCGAATTAGGCATTGTTGTTAAATTAACAACAATGCCTAACTTTTTTTTTTCGTACCGCAGTTTCCGGACTAATGACGTATGTCAACCCCTCTTCCCTCCCTCCCTGTCATATTTTGCTTCACATTGCCCACACGTACGTCTGCTTACCCTACCCTCCACTTCCCATCCAAAAAAAAATACACACGTCATTTATATATCAAATGTAACTTTTCTTTCATAAAATAATAGTATAGCCAGAAAGTTGTCGCTCACTTATTATTAACGCGTTTTTTTTCTTTATTCCACCCCCCCCCCCACTCTTTCCCCACCAAGTCACACTTTTAACACACTCTCTCTCCACTTATAGATGTACCAAAAACAAGTTGACACCGGTTCCATTGTTTCAAACTAGGAGCACGCGTCATAAAAGACAATCCTCTTGTTTTAAGGTCATACAGCTGCTATGATTTTAGTTGTCGTGACGTTTATCACACCAAACTACGGTCGTCGAGTTGAAGGAAAAATTTCCTCTTTTGAAGTTTTTGTTTTGTGCCGCGATGTTACTCTTTTATTCTTTCATTCATTTACTTTCTTACTATCAACTATTATTTCAATGTTTTAGTGAACAACAGAAAAGAAAATTTTATTTTTTTATCGGTCTGTCAGTTATATTAATAAAAAAATATCTTGTAAAATGAGACTCTTTAATGTTACCGTATGGCAATTTTCAAACGTTCAAAGCTAAAATTTTAAAAGGTCGGCTTTCATTTTTCATCTTCTGTTGTTCTTCTTTCGTGTGTCAACATTAAAGATTCTTTCTTTCGTTTCATTTTGGTTATAGCAAGGGAACAGGAGGTTCACTTGTCGAAGGGCTATATAACAAAACATCTTCATTTTATATTACAATTGGGGCTTTTGTCGACGTACCTAGGGGTGAGGGTGTGTGTAAATTGTGACAGGGTGGGGGTGGTAGATCTACTTAATAAGTGAACGCAACTTGTAGCGTGAAAATCCGTTATTTATCGATTTGGTGAACTTTCAGCATTTTGGTCAAATTAACGCATTTAGGTATTGCGTTAAAAATTTTAATTGCAAATTTTTTTTGACGCGTTAATCGCAAATTAACGCAGTTTAATCAGCAGCCCTAATATATATATATATATATATATATATATATATATATATATATATATATATATATATATAGTCATGCCCGCCCCTTCTTTAAAATTTTATTTTATACTTTTCATGTACAATTCTTGATATTTGTGTACACTGTGTAATGTTCATTTACATTTCATGTTGAACAAATCATTTCCGTTCAATCGCAGTAATATGAAGCCCATTATTTGACACCCATTAGCTGCAAACCATTTACTTATCAATTCTGAAATGAACTGTCTTTACCTGTATATTCATTGACCATCTTTCATTTAAATTTCAATGTGTGTAGGTATAGCAAGACAAAGATTGATGTCATTTGTTGATAACTTCGACTCCATCACTTAGGAAAATATAAATAGGGAAATACAGATGAACTTTTAGAATTAAGAAATGGAGAAAATAGCGATATGGAATATTTTTTTTTTTTTTGTAAATACTATTTTAATTTAACAGCTTGTCTAATTGCTTAATCTGACTATACATTAAGTACATGTTCATAATATATTTATTGATAGATCATCAAGTTTTGATCAATCAATTAAAGATCATTAAGTTTTACCGTATTTTTAGTCCAATGTACTTTTAACCACATAGTTCCATGTTCTTCTTACTATTGATTTCTGACCAATTAGTTCTACGTACTTCTGATCAATTACTTCCAAGTACTTCTAACAAGTTAGGTCCAGGTTCTTTTGACCAATTAGTTCAATGTACTTCTGACTAATTAGTTCCATGTACTTTTGACCAATTAGTTCCACGTACTTCTGACCAATTAGTTCCATATACTTCTAACCAATGACTTCCATTGTACTTCTAACCAATTAGGTCCAGGTATCTTTGACCAATTAGTTCCATGGACTTTTGACCAATTAGTTCCATGTTCTTCTGACCAATTAGTTCAATGTACTTCTGACCAATTAGTTCAATGTACTTCTGACTAATTAGTTCCACGTACTTTTGACCAATTAGTTCCACGTACTTCTGACCAATTAGTTCCATATACTTCTAACCAATGACTTCCATTGTACTTCTAACCAATTAGGTCCAGGTATCTTTGACCAATTAGTTCCATGGACTTTTGACCAATTAGTTCCATGTTCTTCTGACCAATTAGTTCAATGTACTTCTGACCAAATTAGTTCCACGTACTTTTGACCAATTAGTATCATGTACTTCTGACCACCAGGTATGTGGTCTACTTTGTTAACGACACCAACTACGGCACGTTCAAGGACGGCAACTGGACCGGCATGGTGGGTGACGTGATCGACGGCACCGCTGACATCATCGCTGGTGCTTTCAGCATGACGTCAGACCGGATGGCCGTGCTGGACTTCACGGAGCCTTACTTCCAGAACGAGTACGCCGTGGTCACAGGGGAGGACGCCCACTACGTGTCCATCTGGGCATTCATGAGCCCCTTTTCGGGACAGGTCAGTTCAACCTTCGGCTACAGTGTCCACAGAATAAATGATTTATTAATTAAGTGTAAGCAGGTTTACGGAAGAAGGCTAATTTTAGAACAGGGGATTCCCACATTTTGTACACTCAAGAGCACATTTCCCTTGTTTTATTATTACAATAACAAACAAGCAATTAAGCCTGTTCCATTCTGGACACAGGACGTGTTAGCGCATTTTCATGTTATGTATCAGTACGTTTGTTAGCTTTCAGTAAATATTTGTAAATTTTGGAAATGTTTATAAATTCAATTGTGTAATGCATATATCTGTAAAAAAATATTATAAAGACGTTTCTTTATATTTGAAAAAAAATTATTTTCTCTTAAATCTAACTACAAGTGGTTTGTGGTTACTGAAATAGGACTCATAATTGAAAACATTCGAAATTGTAGTCATTTAATCGTCCGAAAACTCCGTCAATTGTTGCATAGCTCTGATACTTTCGATTAAACTCAGAACACAAACTTACTATTTCATTTGATGAGTTTCTTAATAAATCTTGGTGAAACTACGTGCTGCAGTATTTCGCACCAAATGAATGGGTTATTGAACGTACAAGGTGTAGAATGGGGCTATATATAATATATAAGCCCCTTAGGAGCCCTGAAGCCCGGCCCTCAGAGGTCCTATCGCGAAATGAACTTTTGATGTACACATGGCAGGCCAAGACCTACAAAATGATATATACATCATGGGTCTAGGACTTATGGTTGCTGAGATATAGGGCGCTCCATTATTAATATAGCTTATATAGTAAAAACGGTACTTTATAAGGCCCCTTTTACGGCCCTGAGAGGTCAGATCGTGAAATGGAAAAAAGTCATTTCTTGGCAGGCCAAGACCTACAAAATGATATATACATCATGGGTCTAGGACTTATGGTTGTTGAGATCTAGGGTGATGACAGACAGACAGACAGACAGACAGACAGACAGACAAAACGGGGACAATAGAGCATTTTTTTTCGAAAATGCTCTAAAAATGGTTTGTGTGTATTGACGTATATAAACATATGCGCCTTTGTCGTCCAGCGGCGTACACACGAAAAATTAGTCGGCGTAAGCCAAGGGCCACAAGATTCACCGCTCCTTTGTAACAACATAATAATTGTTTTTTTTTTGCACAAGTTTTAAATTATAACAACAATTTTGCTATGAGCATCCATGACATTCGCCAAATCTTGAGAAAAGATGTCACATTATTATGATTTATTCAAATTAGTTTTTTTTTAAAAACTCTGATTTAACAATTATTGGTCCGTTACGACCAGAGGACGTGGTTTCGGTTCCTGGGCATGTGTATAATATTTTGTTTCCCTGAAATGTCCCGGATGCTGGAATGGGGGACGAGCCTCGCCTGGTTTGAGACTAACTGGTCTAAAAAACGTGTTCTGTTTTCCAGGTATGGCTGTGCATAATTCTCAGCTCCATTGTAGCTGGCATCGCAACTGCATTCCTCGAGTGGCGCAGCCCGTTTGGTCTGAATCCAAGAGGACGTAAGCGGACCAAGAATTACGGCCTGGGGTCCGGTCTGCTGATGGTCATGGTTTTATTAACTGGCCACACGATCAATATAAAGGTATCTAAAACGAAATAGCAAACGATTTAACTATGATGTCATTTCTGAATTAAAACCTTTTTTTAAAATAGAGTGTCGTCCCTTGTGTGCAACGTAAAGTTTGTTGCTTGAAGCTAATCTCTAACCAAAACATCAACTAAACGGGTTTAACTGATGACGCCATTGAATGTAAATATTAGGATGGCATTTAATCTCAAACCAAAACAGACAGTGTTGTTGGAAACGAAGCAGTCAAGAGATTATATGCACAGAGTCAAATCCAAACAGCTTAATTTTTATTGATTTTGTTAAATCATTTTCCATAAGCTAAATTATATTTGCTTTTTTTGAAAATAATTGGCTTACCGAAAATAAAATTCGGTCTACTTTTCTTCTTCATTTAATCTATTCCGCAGATATATCAGATTTTAAAATGCAACTGTTTATTTTTATTAGGATTCATTCATTTCTTTATCTATGATGCAGCAAGATTTTATATGTATATAAGGTGGGCCAAAAAAGTGAGAACATAATATAAAATTCAAATTATTTAAAAATTAAAAAAAATTTCGTATTAAAATCCAAAAAAGCGCCCGGAAATTATCGTACTAATGACGTCATATATCTAAACGGGCAAGTAAATGAGTTAGCAATTTAAGATATTATGCATACAGGTAAACAAACTTTGATATAATTATATTACTTTCTACGCAATGTTCTCACTTTTTTTGGCCCACCCTGTGTATATATATATATATATATATATATATATACATTAGGGTTATGACTTTTTTGTAACCTCATATTTACATATCAAGAAAAGGTGACTTTTTATGAGTGTATTATGACACAAATAACCTTTTATGGAAATATTTGAAAAACCTTCCCCACCAAACCATAAAACGAATATCATATATTAAGATATGTAACACAACGATGTAATGGAAAGTTACATAAGAACAACATGTGTAATGAATGTGTGAATATGAAATGATAAAAACAGACGACATAGGAAACATAAAAAGGTTTTATGCTTCATCATTAGTGAGAATGAAATGGTTATTAAGTGTCTTTGAAGTCTTGCGACGTGGAACAATGTCTTACATTATTTTTATAGCTCTTTCTGCACAGCGGTTACTTCGTTCTATACCATGTATTGCTGAATCTTCGCAAACCCAGTGCCTCAAGAAACATCTTTTTGCTTTAGGGTATCTATGCAAAGCAGGTGCTAAAATCTTATTTCTTATTTTCCGTTCCTTTTGATCTGAAAACCATACTTAAAACCATGGTCTAGCTATGAAAGCACACACATTTTCAAATTTCTCGTTTCTAGTTTCTGGAATTAGAATTAATGCCAGAAGTGCTAGTATTGCATGTGAATTCCAACGAGCATTACTTAAAGCCGGCAATCTCTGAAAGGAAATAACTGGAAGGGTTTTATTTAATTCGTAAAAGCGAAATACTTGCGTCATGTGATGTAAAAACTTCATGTCATCTCTCCATCCTTTGTTTTCTCCCATGAGTTCTTGACTATTATCTTGAGAACAAAATATCTCTTTAAGTGACTCATAATTTGCGCTAATTTCAGCAACAAATGGATAGGAAATGTTTGGACTAGACGTTTCCCTGCCTAAAACAACCCATAGCATGCTTGAGTACTAGGTCTAAAACATGAAGCTGGCAGCCTATGTACTGAGGGATTTGTACACTGTTCTGTTGACAGTAATTTTGCAGCTTGCGTACCACACCATTTTTTTAAGATCTTTCGTAGCACTGATATTGTTTCCATACACGGTAAGTCAAATCTGTTCCAAAGATCAATAACTTCAGATCTTATTGTCTTGCATCTATCTGCTTTTGACTTGCACTGTTTTGATAGAAACAAAAATCTACCGATAATGTCAGACTCTTTTGGCAACTTGCAGCGGTTAGATAAAGATTCTTCTACTACTGCAAACTCTCCACATTTCCTTGTAGACTTCTGAAATGACTGAAGATTTCTTGACCATACTGCATTATTCTTCTGTACAAAAAATGCTGAACTTTTATATGACATGTCGGTATAAAACTTTCTTTACAATTCTTCTGTAACAGAACACAAAATACAAAATTAATTACAAACAGACGATTACAATTGAATAAAATTGACATGAAAGAATACAATATGCCCAAATCAACCAAGCAGACTTTCCAAATTCCAAGCAGACTACTTGTGACAATTATCAAACAATGGTATCATAAGATTTGAACATTTTTGTCAAAGTTGCAGTAGACGCATATTACATTAAAACAGTGCACTTTATATTTAAAATTACCTTTTTTATTTATTTTGTATCAGACATAATGGTAAAAAATACCCTATAAAGTTCCTGGATGTAATTAATGTAATTAAATATTTGCTATTGCGCAATCCATCAAAGAAGTAATTTTATTGTAAAACGCTTCTTATTTGTAAACACAAGATGGCGTTGGTGGGGAAGGTTTTTTTGAGTGAAAAATAAATACATATTATTTTCATATTTTGTTTACAATTGTTCATTAAAAAATGCCATGTAAAATAAGATTCTGAAAAAAAATGTAAAAAGTACTAACCCTAATATACATATATAAACATATATATATATATATATATATATATATATATATATATATACATTTATACATATATATATATGTATATATTACAGGCTCCCAAGAGTTGGCCAGGAAAAGTTATTCAAAACGTTTGGGCCGGTTTGGCCATCTTTATCATGACCAGCTACACAGCAAACTTGGCGGCCTATCTCGCTGGACAGTCCGCAGTGTCCACTGTTAAGAACATCTTCGACCCTGAGGTAAGCCATATGTTTTGAATCACTATTGATGATGGTATGTTATTTGTAGTCTATTCATATACTAAGTTCATTTATTTCAAACGTAAGGACGAGCGGCGGTTGCGCTTGGCGGAGCTCGATTATCAATGCTAGAGAGAATTGTTGTGTTTTTTCTAGTGAAAGTTCACGAATCTATCTAGCTTAAAACGCGAATAGTTGGGGGATGTTAAAGGCTACAGGGCTTTGTGTGCCTGCCAAGCCTACACCCTCTTTAGGCCTTGGGGAAAGATATCTTCCATTCATATTCAAATGAATTTATTAACTTTAAAAAAAATACAGCGACATGCATGCATATTTCATACTGTTAATTAATCTCAGCACTTGGTCTTATCAGTTACTGACCAAGCGTATAGCGGTCATGAAGTCCAGCGCCGTGGAGAACTATGTTGCCAAAATAAATCCATCGCTGGGCAAGAGAGCCAAAATCAATTACGTGAATTCGACCATCATGGCAATAAATAAACTCAGGTGAGTCGTACCTGTATCTGACTTTGTGTACTATTCATCGCCACCTTCATCTTTGAATCTGTATATCTACCTTCCTTCCTAACAACCTACCTGTCTATCTGTCTCTCTATCCATCTGTCTGTATGTCCGTCCGTTCATCCGACAGTCCATCTATCCATCTAATCTATTCGTCCGCCTGACTGTCGCTCTGTGTGTGTGTGTGTGTGTGTGTGTGTGTGTCTATCTGTCTGTCTGTTTTTGTGTCTGTCCGTCTGTACTTTCTTGCCTATCCGCCTCTGTGACTGTCTGTCAGTGTGACTAGTCATTTATCCACCAATTTATCTTACCATAATTGATAACTCGATCCATCTATTTATAAATCAAAATAGCTGTTAATCTGATAACGCAATTGCAATCAATGTCTGTCAGAATTTGTGTGTACAATTTTTCCAAAGAATGGACAATAAGATGATACATTTTCTTCGCGATTGTTGCAAATTTGCACTCACCAAAATCGTTAAACACACAATGTGTTCATTATCAGCAGATTAATGAAAACAAAAACATTGAACTTAGCCTCACAGTTATCATTTATTTTCTGCTTCATCCTGCTGCTACTCACGCACCCATAAAAATACACACTCGCATAATCACAACACACGATCTCTCTATCTCTGTCTCTATCCCTCTATCTCTCGCTCTCTCACACACACATGAACACCAAACTCGACCTTATCAGTTCATTCTAAACTCAATTTCCATAGATCCAAGAGCAAGCAAACCAATACTTTCTCAAGCATTTCTCGTGAAATATTCCTCATGAGTTAACGCTCTCGTGTACACTTTAGTAGCTTCCCCTATTTCTAACCCTTTATATATTTAAGCTAATGACGTTTACATCGCACGTCGCCCATGGCAACAGCTATTGTTATTTCCCGGCAATGTCCTTTGTTTGCAGAGGCGGCTTTCATTACAAATGCTATGACAACTACTCTTTTAGATACAGGTAGGGGTTGGGGTGGGAAAACAAACGTCGGCTGTCTTTGAACTACCTTTATTTAAAAAAAAAAATTCTTTACAATACATGTGAAATAATTGATATCTGTAATTTTATACCTCAATTTCAGAACGGTCTAAAACGTGAAGAATGGGAACATCAATAAATCTATCTATCTATCTATCTATCTATCTATCTATCTATCTATCTATCTATCTATCTATCTATCTATCTATCTATCTATCTATCTATCTATCTATCTATCTATCTATCTATCTATCTATCTATCTATCTATCTATCTGTCTGTCTATCTGTCTGTCTGTCTGTCTGTCTGTCTGTCTGTCTGTCTGTCTGTCTGTCTGTCTATCTATCTATCTATCTATCTATCTATCTATCTATCTATCTATCTATCTATCTATCTATCTATCTATCTATCTATCTATCTATCTATCTATCTATTTATCTGTCTGTCTGTCTGTCTGTCTATCTATCTATCTATCTATCTATCTATCTATCTATCTATCTATCTATCTATCTATCTATCTATCTATCTATCTATCTATCTATCTATCTATCTATCTATCTATCTATCTATCTATCTGTCTGTCTGTCTGTCTGTCTGTCTGTCTGTCTGTCTATCTGTCTATCTATCTATCTATCTATCTGTCTGTCTGTCTGTCTATCCGTCTGTCCGTCCGTCTGTCTGTCTGCCTGTCTGTCTATCATCTATGTATCATATATCTATCCACCCATCACCCACCCATCTATCTATCAATCGATCTATCAGCCTGCCTGCCTGCCAATAAGTTTGTCTATTTATCTAACTCTGTCTGTTTATCTGCATGTCTGTTATTTTTTTCTACTTCGTCTGTGTAAATTTCGTAGAGTGTGATAGAGATACGGATAAGAGATAGAGAGAGAGGTAGATATATAGATAAATAGACAGAGAGAGAGAGAGAGAGAGAGAGAGAGAGAGAGAGAGAGAGAGAGGAGAGAGACAGAGAAAAGAAAAGAAATGCAGTTTAATTAGAAAAAAAAGACAGGAGTGAGTGAATGGGCAAATAGATTTATTTCATAAAGAGTTTCCTGTAAGCAGTTTCCTGTAAGCAGTTTCCTGTAAGCAGTTTCCCGTAAGCAGTATCCTGTAAGCAGTTTCCTGTAAGCAGTTTCCCGTAAGCAGTATCCTGTAAGCAGTTTCCTGTAAGCAGTTTCCCGTAAGCAGTTTCCTGTAAGCAGTTTCCTGTAAGCAGTTTCCCCTAAGCAGTTTCCCGTAAGCAGTTTCCCGTAAGCAGTTCTCTGTAAGTTCCATCTTCCATTATAAAATTAAATTGTGGAGGATGCTGACATCATTTTCCGATTCATTAATTCCTCTTAAGACCTCTCCACGGCATGGATCGATTTACAAACATTTATCAACTTAATTGATTTTTATTATTATTATTATTAATTTTTTTTTTTTGGTTGACATTTCATGAAGAAATATCTGTTTATTGCAATTCCTTCGTCCACTGAACATTCTGCAAATGTTGAGATTAAAATTTCTAATAAAATGGATGAAAACATTGACATAAACAGGAAAAAAATCTATTTCCTTCTTTAAAGTTTAATTTGATTTTTAAAGATTGAAAAAAAAAAATAGACAATATTTTGAAGTTGTAAAAAGATACTCTTTCAGAAAATTGATTATTTTTTTTTTTACATCAAAGCCAATGAATTCATTCAAATACATGGAAAATATTCTCTTAATTTTTTTTCACCGGGGGAGGGCACTATTTTAGAGTTGTAGGACGAAGGTGGTCTGTTAAAGTCGTGGGCCGCAGGTGGTCTGTTAGAGTCGGCGGACGCAGGTGGTCTGTTAAAGTCGTGGGCCGCAGGTGGTCTGTTAGAGTCATGGGCCCCAGGTGGTCTGTTAGAGTCATGGGCCCCAGGTGGTCTGTTAGAGTCATGGGCCCCAGGTGGTCTGTTAGAGTCATGGGCCCCAGGTGGTCTGTTAGAGTCATGGGCCCCAGGTGGTCTGTTAGAGTCGTGGGACGCAGGTGGCCTGTTAGAGTCATGGGCCCCAGGTGGTCTATTAAAATCGTGGGCAGCATGTGGTTTTTTTAAAAATTTGGCCTATAGAGATAATGGACGGATTGTTTAAATGAACCGATATAAACTAGACGTAAAAGTCGTCATGTAAAATGTGCACGCCCGACCCAACAGCCAAACGGACTACACTTTACTGATCTCTTAATCAGTCTGCACCTTTCTTATGACGTGACTTGCGAGCACACCACACAAGAAAGCACACTAACCGTTTCAAGATGACTTGTATAGTATACCGCAATGTTTTGTATGAAAGATTGAACTTTCCTTGTTAAGTGGCACAGATATTATTTACTAGCCGTATGCTATGAAACATTTGCAAGATGGATTTTATTACAAAAGATCAGAGTTTAAATTTAAAATGACCCCTTTATGTCAAAATAAAAAAATGACTTATTTATGTTGATATGTTGCATTACTAAATCTAAATTTAGTGAACTTAATTTATAAAATGGTAAGTCATGCATGAATTTCATATCTATCTATCTATCTATCTATCTATCTATCTATCTATCTATCTATCTATCTATCTATCTATCTATCTATCTATCTATCTATCTATCTATCTATCTATCTATCTATCTATCTATCTATCTATCTATCTATCTATCTATCTATCTATCTATCTATCTATCTATCTATCTGTCTGTCTGTCTGTCTGTCTGTCTGTCTGTCTATCAATCTATCTATCTATCTATCTATCTGTCTATCTATCTGTCTAGCTGTCTGTCTGTCTGTCTGTCTGTCATCTGTCTATTTTGCTAGCCACCTCCCTACCTATATGTCTCTCTGTTTATCTTGCAAAGAGTAAATCATTAGATGTACCAAACGACTTATACGTATCAGAAGTTTGAATAAAAACAAACAATCAAACAAACATATAGACAAACAAACATACAAACATACAGACAAACAAACATACAAACATAAAGACAAACAAACATACAAACATACAGACAAACAAACAACACTAAGCTTTAAACAATAACTGCTATGATGAAATGAGTCTATTGGAAGTATTTATATCCGAATAAATCAAATCACGCCTTCAGCTCAGAGTGAGTGCATCGCTTGCAGGGCTCATTGCTCCACTTCTCACCCCCCCCTCTCTCTCTCTCCACCCCCCCATCCCCCGTCTCAGGATTGCCACTTCTCAGTGCTCAGCCGATGAAGAGGATTTTGATTCTCGGAGTTTTACGAAATCATTTAAAATGTTTCTTCTTGAAATATTTTGTTTTGACGTGAATGTATCGACCTGTAGCTTCAACCCCCCCCGCCCCCCCCCCACCTCTTACCGAACTTTGAATTAGCCTTATACTCCCCCCCTTCCCCCCCCCCCCAACTTACCACTTACTTTTCGACCGTCTCTGTTTATACTTTAATATCACGGCGATAGACAGATAGAATCACCCCCACACACCATCCCCTCTCAACATTTTTGTACATCTCGTTAACAAAATCTTGGGTTCAAGAAAAATATAAATTTGAGAGAGAAAAAAAAAATAATTGAAAGTCTTACATTTCTTGGTAGATTTTCGAAATCTTGTTACACGTGTAAAGAAAAAAAAAATAATTCCAGTTATGACGTAATCACTTTTTGCTTATACATGAGAGGGTTGAACAGTTATACAGAGAAATGGAGGAGCACTGAAATTTTTAATCATTTTTTAAACTGTTTAGAGCATTTTCGAAAAAAAATGCTCTATTGTCCCCGTTATGTCTGTCTGTCTGTCCGTCATCACCCTAGATCTCAACAAACATAAGTTCTAGACCCATGATGACCCTAGATCTCAACAACCATAAGTTCTAGACCCATGATGTATAAATGATTTTGTAGGTCTTGGCCTGCCATGTGTGCAGCAAAAGTTCATTTCGCGATCTGACCTCCCAGGGCCGTAATAGGGAGCTTATAAAATAGCGTTTTTTACTATATAAGCTATATTAACAAAGGAGCGCCCTAGATCTCAGCAACCATAAGTCCTAGACCCATGATGTATATATTATTTTGTAGGTCTTGGCCTGCCATGTGTACATCAAAAGTGCATTTCGCGCGCGATAGGACGTCTGAGGGCCGAAAAAGGGGGCGTATTAAGTACCTTTTTTTTACTATCCCTGCGCGTGGAGCAATATTTATGGCTGTAACCCGGAAAAAAAATACGGATTTCGTCCGGCGTAACCGAAAATGCTCTAAAATGTCCTTTGTCCGAAACGGAAAAGACTTAAATTGCTTGTTTTTTTTTTATACATTCAATGACCAGATTTATCTCTCAAATCAAGTCTTTGCCCAATAGGGCGATCTAGAAAACCTAAAGGGTATTAAAAATTGTACTTTCCATTTAATAAATTGTAAGTAAACTAAATATATATATATATATGTATATATATATATATATATATATATACATATATATATGTATATATATATATATATATATATATATATATATATATATAATTTTTTTTTAGTTATTTGTAATGGCCAGTTTATTGAATGTAACTGTGAGTTGTTCCAACAGACACATGGTACTCACTCGTATGATAACAAAATGAAAGCAAAAAAAAATCACGAGCTGTAGATTAACATGAGGCCCATATAACTGTTTGTCAATAGAACGGTGGGGCTACATAATGGTGAGCCATATATAGCAGTGGCAGCCCCGTAGCGTGAAAATTCAACATCAGGGGGGCCAGGCATTCTACAGCATGGGCCAGGCCAATAGCAGGGAGAGGGGGGCAGGAAATAAATGTTACAAAGTAGAGCAAACAAGCAGAGGGGGGCAGACAAAACGCAGGGCGGGCCCGGTCCCCTGCCTCCACCCCCTCCCGCACGCTACGGGCCTGAGCAGTGCGTGGCCAATAAAATTGTTGTGCGGACCATATAATAGTAGGGATTATTTAATACTAGCTGTACCCTGCAAAAACTTTGCATAGAGTTATATCCTCTTAGGCTTGATCGGTAGGCTAGGTTCTTTTTTTGGTTTCGGGCAGATCCGATTTTTCATGATTGTATTTTAAACTGGAATACTGTTGTATTAATTCTTTACTTTCGATTTAACGCACACTGGAAATGGGTATTATTATATATGATTGGAAGGTCTCGAAAGTTTTTACAGGCCGGGCTTAAGCGTTAAGAAAGCCCTGGTTGTAATCCGGATACAGTGATTGCCATGTAAGGATCAGTAACACCATACCTTAATCCCTTACTGAACCAACACGTGTCCTCTATTATAACAGCCAGGAAAGCTCCTCCCTCTCCGCCGCTACACAGCAGCCATGGCCGATGAGTGTATAGATAACTGCAAAACTTTAGGGCCATGTTAAATACCCCTGCCTAAAGCTGCTGAAAGCGAAGAGCTTTTTACATTGTCATCACATTTAAAAAAAAAAAATCATTGCGACAATACTCTAACCGGTTTTAGCCATAAGCTAATTAATCGGTTGAAACGGTTTACCCATTCCCCCCTCCCCTCCCCTTTCGCCGCCCCCCCCCCATAGCCGGTCAAAAGGCTGCATGGCAAGATCAATTGTATTTTTATTTTTTTTACAAAGTCCAACACAATACAGTGCTATATTACAAATAAAATTATTACATTATTTTTTGCACCACCGTTCCCGCGAACAAGTACCTCCGCATCACCCTTCCGAACTACCTCCACCCCCCTCCATCAACCCCGAACAGGCACATCCAACTCCCATCTAGTCCCCGCATACATACCCCCCCCCCGAACAAGAACCTCCTCCTTCTGTCACCATACCCGAACAAGTATATCGACCCCCTGCTCCTACTCCCCGAACAAGTACATCCACCCCCTACTCCCCGAACAAGTACATCCACCCCCTACCCCTACTCCCCGAACAAGTGCATCCACCCCCCTACTCCTACTCCCCGAACAAGTACATCCACCCCCCTACTCCTACTCCCCGAACAAGTGCATCCACCCCCCTACTCCTACTCCCCGAACAAGTACATCCACCCCCTACTCCTACTCCCCGAACAAGTACATCCACCCCCCTACTCCTACTCCCCGAACAAGTACACCCACCCCCCTACCCCTACTTCCCAAACAAGTACATCCACCCCCCTACTCCTACTCCCCGAACAAGTACATCCACCCCCCTACCCCTACTTCCCAAACAAGTACATCCACCCCATCCCCTACTCCCCGAACAAGTACATCCACACCCTACCCCTACTCCCCGAACAAGTACATCCACACCCTACCCCTACTCCCCGAACAAGTACATCCACCCCATCCCCTACTCCCCGAACAAGTACATCCACACCCTACCCCTACTCCCCGAACAAGTACATCCACACCCTACCCCTACTCCCCGAACAAGTACATCCACACCCTACCCCTACTCCCCGAACAAGTACATCCACACCCTACCCCTACTCCCCGAACAAGTACATCCACACCCTACCCCTACTCCCCGAACAAGTACATCCAATCCTCTGTCCCCCCTTCCCCCACCCAAACATAGGAACTACATAAACCTACCTAATAAACTAGAATGCCCATTGAAAATACTAACAGAAAGAACTTTACGAAACATTCGTTGTTAAATGTAATGCTTACTTTTATTAATTCTGTTATGGAGAACGTAGTTTCTTCCAGTTAAATTAGTTTCAATGAAACATAATAGTAATAATAATATTGTAAATGCATCGTTGCATTTATTATTTTTTTTTAACGCCGCCATTGCCAGCATGGTAGGGTGTAGTGTGCCTACCACACCAGCACCGTTGGCGGCGCTGATGCAGTCTGCCATGCCTACAGAGCGGCGGGGTGAGTGTACCCGCTATCTGCAGGGACGGCAGAAAGATGGGTTTTAATCCTTGCCAGACCAGCAGAGTGTGTGTACTGCCGGTCGGCCAGAATGGCAAGGAACGGGGTTTTTCCTGCCACTTGGACAGAGGGGAGGGTGTAGTGTGCCTGTACCCTCAGCCCGAAATGGCAGGCTGCGCAGGTGTGCCAACCACATCCGTCACCTCCGCCAGCTGTGAATACTGCGGTCTCGGATAGTCCTCATTGACCACAGTACCACCACCCTCGCAAGTAATGAGTTTTTTTTCCTGACTAGAGAACCCCTATGATCCATCCCCCGTGGATCATGGTATGTCTCTCAGACCAGGAAGGAGAGATCACAAAATCATGCCAAAATATTTTGTGATACTCTCCGAAATAAATTGTTGCATTTATTATTAGAGAGTACAGTGATGCGGCAGTCTGTGCGTTAAACTTTGACGTTATTACGAACAGGTCAATGAAATTATTTGGGTCTTTTTGTTTTACATCATGAGAATAATTTTTTTAAAACATTTATCTAATCGCCAAACTATCAAGAGATTATTCATATTTAATCAAAAAAAAAAAAAACGGCATTTTTATTTTTAAGTTACAGCAAACAGACTTGAGACAGCAAATATTTATATAGATATTTTGAAGATTGTGGCTAATGAAATTATATCAATT
This sequence comes from Bulinus truncatus, assembly GCA_021962125.1. Classification (NCBI taxonomy): domain Eukaryota; kingdom Metazoa; phylum Mollusca; class Gastropoda; family Planorbidae; genus Bulinus; species Bulinus truncatus. Next base: position 2,089,500 of record JAGDYQ010000005.1, on the reverse strand, counting down.
ACTGCCCTTATATTTTATAAGCCCTGATTACTTACACCATATATGAAATTTAAACGAAATGCTTATTGATGTGATGTTGATCCCTTTTACAGGGAACGCAGTATTGACGTCTATCTGGATGACTCGCCACTCTTACAGTACGCTCTCGTCAAATACGACAAGGACTGCAGGATCAGATTCGCAGGGAAAGGTTTCGGCGCGGATGGATACGCGTTCGGACTGTCACGTCACTCGTGGCTAAAGGTAAAGTCCTGTGACTGAGTAGGTAGCTGGAGTGTGTGAGACGTGAGTGCTATTCCGTTCTTTCGACTTTAAAGGCCCAAGGTAAAGGTAAACCAATGGGGTTAAAGGTAGTAGAGTGGGGCTAGTAGAGTGGAGCTAGAAGAGTTGGGCTAGAAGAGTTTGGCTATAAGAGTTGGGCTAGAAGAGTGACGATAGAATAGTGGGGCTAGAAGAGTGACGATAGAAGAGTGGGGCTAGAAGAGTGGGGCTAGAAGAGTGACGATAGAAGAGTGGGGCTAGAAGAGTGACGATAGAAGAGTGGGGGCTAGAAGAGTGGGGCTAGAAGAGTGGGGCTAGAAGAGTGACGATAGAAGAGTGGGGCTAGAAGAGTGACGATAGAAGAGTGGGGGCTAGAAGAGTGGGGGCTAGAAGAGTGACGATAGAAGAGTGGGGCTAGAAGAGTGACGATAGAAGAGTGGGGGCTAGAAGAGTGACGATAGAAGAGTGGGGCTAGAAGAGTGGGGCTAGAAGAGTTGGGCTAGAAGAGTGGGGCTAGAAGAGTGGGGCTAGAAGAGTGGGGCTAGAAGAGTTGGGCTAGAAGAGATGGGCTAGAAGAGTGGGGCTAGAAGAGTGACGATAGAAGAGTGGGGCTAGACGAGTGGGGCTAGAAGAGATGGGCTAGAAGAGTGGGGCTAGAAGAGTGGGGCTAGAAGAGTGGGGCTAGAAGAGTGGGGCTAGAAGAGTTGGGCTAGAAGAGATGGGCTAGAAGAGTGGGGCTAGAAGAGTGGGGCTAGAAGAGTGGGGCTAGAAGAGTGACGATAGAAGAGTGGGGCTAGAAGAGTTGGGCTAGAAGAGATGGGCTAGAAGAGTTAGGGCTAGAAGAGTGGGGCTAGAAGAGATGGGCTAGAAGAGTGGGGCTAGAAGAGTGGGGCTAGAAGAGTGGGGCTAGAAGAGTGGGGCTAGAAGAGTGGGGTTAGAAGAGTTGGGCTAGAAGAGTGGGGCTAGAAGAGTTGGGCTAGAAGAGATGGGCTAGAAGAGTGCGGCTAGAAGAGTGGGGCTAGAAGAGTGGGGCTAGAAGAGTGGGGCTAGAAGAGTTGGGCTAGAAGAGTGGGGCTAGAAGAGTGGGGCTAGAAGAGTGGGGCTAGAAGAGTTGGGCTAGAAGAGTGACGATAGAAGAGTGGGGCTAGAAGAGTGGGGCTAGAAGAGTGGGGGCTAGAAGAGTTGGGCTAGAAGAGATGGGCTAGAAGAGTGACGATAGAAGAGTGGGGCTAGAAGAGTGGGGCTAGAAGAGTGGGGCTAGAAGAATTGGGCTAGAAGAGTGGGGCTAGAAGAGTTGGGCTAGAAGAGATGGGCTAGTAGAGTGACGATAGAAGAGTGGGGGCTAGAGGAGTTGGTATAGAAGAGTTGGGCTAGGAGATTTGGGATAGAAGAGTGGGGAGCTAGTAGTGGGGCTAGTAGAGTGGGGCTAGAGGAGTTGGGATAGAAGAGTTGAACTAGAAAAGTGATGATAGAAGAGTGACGATAGAAGAGTGACGATAGAAGAGTGGGGTTAGTAGTGTTGGGCTAGAAGAGTGACGATAGAAGAATGGGGGCTAGAAGAGTGGGGCTAGAAGAGTGACGATAGAAGAATGGGGCTACGAGAAAAGTCTGGGTATAAGAAACTGTCGTTTTTTTTATCGCCACCAACTCTTAGAAAAATAATAAAATAGACAGGTGAGACTATCATAGACAGGTGAGACTATCATAGACAGGTGAGACCATCAGAGGCAGGTGGATGAAATCAGATGAAGACAGGTCAGCGATATAAACTGATGTAAACAGGTAAAAAAAAACAAGAGCCCCGCCCTTATCAATAAGACCAGCTGTTACAGTTCTAACCCAATTGGTTGTACTCAACAATACTGTTATATCAAATGGTTGTACTCAACCACTGGGGTAGGGGATGGATGTACTCAACAATACTGTTACATAAATTGGCTGTACTCAACAATACTGTTACATAAATTGGCTGTACTCAACAATACTGTTACATCAATTGGTTGTACTCAACAATACTGTTACATCAATTGGTTGTACTCAACCACTGGGGTAGGGGATGGATGTACTCAACAATACTGTTACATCAAATGGTTGTACTCAACAATACTGTTATATCAAATGGTTGTACTCAACCACTGGGGTAGGGTAGTGTTGTTTTAGTCCCAGGTCATATTTTAGTTTCAGTTTTTATTTCGTTTTTTCTGTAATAATTTTAGTTTTCGTCTAGTTTTAGTCTTGCTTCTAATTTTAGTTTTAGTTTTAGTTCTCGTTGACGAAAAGTCAACATTTTCGTCAACGAAGGTTTTAGTTTTAGTTTTCGTCAACGAAAACAACACTAGGATAAGGGATGGATGTACTCAACAATACTGTTACATCAAATGGTTGTACTCAACCACTGGGGTAGGGGGTGGATGTACTCAAGAATACTGTTATATCAAATGGTTGTACTCAACCACTGGGGTAGGGTAGTGTTGTTTTAGTCCCAGGTCATATTTTAGTTTCAGTTTTTATTTCGTTTTTTCTGTAATAATTTTAGTTTTCGTCTAGTTTTAGTCTTGCTTCTAATTTTAGTTTTAGTTTTAGTTCTCGTTGACGAAAAGTCAACATTTTCGTCAACGAAGGTTTTAGTTTTAGTTTTCGTCAACGAAAACAACATTATGGTAAGGGATGGATGTACTCAACAATACTGTTACATCAAATGGTTGTACTCAACAATACTGTTACATCAAATGGCTGTATTCAACAATACTGTTACATCAAATGGTTGTACTCAACAATACTGTTACATCAATTGTTGGTACTCAACGATACTGTTACATCAAATGGTTGTACTCAACAATACTGTTACATCAAATGGCTGTACTCAACAATACTGTTACATCAAATGGCTGTACTCAACAATACTGTTACATCAAATGGCTGTACTCAACAATACTGTTACATCAAATGGCTGTAATCAACAATACTGTTAAATCATTTGATAATTACAGTTTACTATTTGTTCATTAGCTTATCTGAGCATTGCATAGCTGGTAACAAACTGTCTGCTTGCACATGCGCGTTGCGGATAGCAGTAATATCTGCTAGCTAACGTTAATATCGTTGCGGTGTTACATCAAGAAATTTACCGATTAACTAGTTTCATGAAAGGGAAAACACGTCGCTCATCTGAGAAAGATAGATTGTATCAATTTATTCTTGAAACGGTTGGGTTTTTAGCAGTGCTTGATGTATTTACGTCAAAAACTGGCATCACCAACGAAAGTGACTTACTCACATTCATACAAATACATTTTATGCTTAAACAGATGTAAAAAATGATCACACTCAGTCCGTGTAGCAGAATGTTTGTAATGTAAGCATCGACCGAAGCAAACCAAATTATTTGGCTAACTTTTGGTTTTATTTTTAATTACGTACTCAGGTCTGCAGCAGGAAACTCGCGCGGGACGCGCATCGTTTCGCATAATCCTTACAATTATACAGATATCTAGTTTTACCATGACCTTATTGTATCACCTATATTTCTCTTGACCTATATCATTCATCTAACTTGTATTAACTGTAATGACAAAGGCAATAATAATAATAAAGTATTCGTGTACTTAATGAACTAAAAAAAAAAAGAGTTCACATCTAATAATGTTATCAGATACGGAAATACATAATGATACAAGAAACACCCCCCCCCCACAAAAAAAAAAGAAAGATAAAACTTAAAAAAAAAGTACTTCTATAAAAATTTAGTAAAAAGTAAAAAAAAATAAATAAAAAATAGATTCATTTGGATCAGATCCCAACTCGCAAACATCCCATTGTTTACAGTCTTCCGGAAAACATTGACACTGTCTTTAACGGAAGTATTGGATTATTTATACATGTATTTCTCTCTCCGGTCACTAACCGTCATCCCTACTTCTGTCTGTCCATGTATTCATGCTTAGAACGTCCAGACACATCGAGTTAAATAAAAAGTATTTTTTTTTAAAAAAAAAAAAAGCTGTGTCTATCTCAGGGAAATTTTCTTTTTTACATTAGCGAGCTGATCTGTCAGCTCACCATCTCATCCGTCAGCTCACCATCTCATCCGTCAGCTCACCATCTCATCCGTCAGCTCACCATCTCATCCGTCAGCTCACCATCTCATCCGTCAGCTCACCATCTCATCCGTCAGCTCACCATCTCATCCGTCAGCTCACCATCTCATCCGTCAGCTCACCATCTCATCCGTCAGCTCACCATCTCATCCGTCAGCTCACCATCTCATCCGTCAGCTCACCATCTCATCCGTCAGCTCACCATCTCATCCGTCAGCTCACCATCTCATCCCATCTGTACTGAACTCCCCCCCCCCTCCCCCATCTTCATCTGACCCCCCTCACTATAACTCAATACGTAATACACAGTAACGCGCAGTAACAACACAAATGACGAATGCCGTCCATCTTGTAACTTATGCGAACGATCAACTAGCACGAGAAACAAGAAGAGAGAGAGAGAGAGAGAGAGAGAGATGTATAGGGATGCGCATATTATTATATCCTGGATACTGGCTGACCTATCGACTCCGGCTCATCCTGGGCACCGGTCATCATCAATCATGTGACCGCTCCCTTCACCTGCCAAGCGTGTGATTTAGTCCGTAAGCCGTCACCAGGAAAGTATAAATATCTGTATTTCCTGATCTGGACACGGGATCTCTTTGTAGTACAGCCGCGCATAGCAAAAATGTGTTGACTCACTTTGATGGCATTTAGGTTGTGTTTTAAATGATAAGATGATGTTCAGTTTGCATCTATCTATCTATCTATCTATCTATCTATCTATCTATCTATCTATCTATCTATCTATCTATCTATCTATCTATCTATCTATCTATCTATCTATCTATCTATCTATCTATCTATCTATCTATCTATCTATCTGTTTGTCTATCTAATTGTCTATCTGTCTGTCTGTCTGTCTAATTGTCTATAAACCTTCTTTTCAATTGTAACCCACTTTATATTCGAAATATATATATATATATATATATATATATATATATATATATATATATATATATATATATATAATTTTAAACAAACACTCTGTAAATCGTTCAATTTATATTAAGTAATTCCTCTCAATATTTTCGTACACAATTTAACATTTAACTTTATCTTAATATTAAAAATTTAACAATTTTATATTTTACCAGTTGACAGAATCATAAACTCAAAACATTTCTTTTTAATATACTTGATGCCAGTTAACTTATGTCTTCATGCGTGGATGAATTTTAACTGAAGAGTTTTAAGTCAGATTTGACTAAGCATTTCTAGGGATAGACTAGTATGACTTAAAGTGCTTCTCTCTCTCACTCACACTCACACGCACGAGCGCACGCGCGCACGCACGCACATAAACACACACAAATAATCATAATAGGCTGTATCCCTCGTACATGATGATGAATGGTTTGTACAGATACATATAATAGAGTCAGTTCAAACAGATTTTACCACAAAAGTAATAAAGCTAGTCCAAACAGACATTATGACAAATGTAATAAAGTTAGTCCAAATAGAAATTACCGAAAATGTAATAAAGTTAGTTTAAACAGAAATTACCACAAATGCAATAAAGTTAGTCCAAACAGACATTAGGACAATTGCAATAAAGTTAGTCCGAACAGACATTAGGACAATTGCAATAAAGTTAGTCCAAACAGACATTAAGACAATTGCAATAAAGTTAGTCCAAACAGACATTAGGACAATTGCAATAAAGTTAGTCCAAACAGACATTAGGACAATTGCAATAAAGTTAGTCCAAACAGACATTAGGACAATTGCAATAAAGTTAGTCCAAACAGACATTAGGACAAATGCAATAAAGTTAGTCCAAACAGACATTAGGACTAATGTGCTAAAAGTCTACAATCATTTCACTTTCATGGCTAAGCTTATCAATAAATGGAGTTACATTGTTCATGAAATTTATTAAAAATATTTGTTTGCTCCACTGAATGGTCAGATAAAAAATCTTTCCAATGATTGGCTCCTTTATGTTTTCAGCCGCGTGGATCATTTTAACGCAATTTTTCTAGAATAACATATTCTTATCAGACAGCTAAAGGTTGCTGTGAGTTGTAGCAGATCAACTCAGTCAGACAACATTCCTAAATCCGATTCACATATTGCAGTCAACCAAAACTGACAAGTTCAATATGGTAAACTTAAAATACCCCCCTCACTACCTTAATTTTAGTGTTCTGTCGTCGAATACAGATCTGCAAAAAAATTATCTTGCTCCTTTGACATAAAGTCATGCAACATGTTGCCGTACTATAATCATCTTGCTGCTTTGACATAAAGCCAAGCAACATGTTGCCGTCTAATAATCATCTTGCTGCTTTGACATAAAGTCATGCAAAATGTTGCCGTACAATGATCATCTTGCTGCTTTGACATAAAGTCATGCAAAATGTTGCCGTACTATAATCATCTTGCTGCTTTGACATAAAGCCATGCACCAATAAAGCTTTATGTTATTTCAGATATATATTCTGTAACTACATTATAAATAAATGTTTAGGCTTCATATCTTACATTACCAATGACTAAAAGTAATACGCAATTAAATCATTAATACCTTAATGGTCAGTGATCTAGTGTGAGAAAATAGCAGTCTTCAGTAACCCTGTCCCGTCCTCACACAGTACTTAACTACTTATTTTTCGTCCTGTCAGATTCCAATGTCCAATGAGATCATGAAGTACACTGAAAGTGAGAAGTTCCAGGAGCTGGGTAAGAAGTACCTGTCACGACCTCAGTGTGAGCACTTCCTGTCTGGCACGGCTAACCCTTACGGTCTGGAACATACAGGTTAGTTAACCAACACAACACAGCTATTGAGATGAACATCTAAATAAAACATGTGAGTTGACCAACATGTCAGTTGGCCAACTCAACGCAAAATGTGAGTTGAACAACACAACACAAGACGTGACTTGACCCCAGCACAAACACAACACGTGAGCTGACCATAACAACACATGAATTGACCATCACTACAATTTGACCCATCTCACCCCAATTCATTTGACCTGGTTCTACATCATGTTCATCTCTAATCTTATTTGTAAACCAAACATAGTTGGTTCTTTCTTTGAGCCGGCCTCAAGCCAAACGGGCCGATCGCAAAATGAGGTCCCCCCCCACCAAAGTAAGATATACTCTCGGCGTAAGATATACTCTCGGCGTAAGATATACTCTCGGCGTAAGATATACTCTCGGCGTAAGATATACCCTCGGCGTAAAATATACTTCCGGCTTGTCTAGTTCTCACACCAAAAAATTGCAATATATACATTGTATATTATACATGCATAATAATCCCTAGGAGCGATTGAACTATTCCAAAATTACGCCTCGCACCTCTTAAGACAGGCACTGTTCGTTGATAAAATTAGCCATCAAAAATAGACTCTTTAGCCCAACACAAACGGATATGAGAAACTTTAAAACAAAAAACAACAAACAAACAAACAAAAAACAAACCAAACTTATCAATGATTTATATTATGGAAATCCACAACACAGAAAAGCCAAATTATAATATACTAGTGGAAAAGCCTGCTGAAGCTGGCTGAACGAAATCCGACAGAAGGGATAACAAAGAAATATACGAAATACTGCAATAGAAAAGAACACGTGGCCTTTATTGCCATGAACAGAATACGATATGAACAGAAATAACAAAGAAATATACGAAATACTGCAATAGAAAAGAACATGTGGCCTTTATTGCCATGAACAGAATACGACGATATGAACAGAAATAACAAAGAAATGTTTGAAATACTGCAATATAAATTAACATTTGGCTTTTTTTGCCATAAGCATCCTTAAATACAACACATACACCGCGCGATATGAAAACTACCCACGGCTACAATGCATACACCGCATGATATGAATAATACATGAGGGAGACACACGCATAGGTTAGACGATTATGTATTTAAGGACTATTATATACACACTTATAACGCACATTTTTTTTTTGGCCTTTACTTGCCAGGTGGCCTGTTCATCATCTTGAGCACCGCCATCTTGGTGTCGGTCCTGTTCCTTATCTTGGAGCACCTGGCCTATCATTTCTTGGTTCCCTGGCTCAGGAAGCAACCGGCGGAATCTTTCTGGAAGACAGAGAACCTCGCCTTCATCAGTCAGGTTGGTATTTCCATTTTTCCGTTTAAGCGCTGGCCAGGTATCGATCGATCAGACGCTGAAATAAAGTGGGGGGGGGGGGGAATGCTGGTATTTCATTGGATCTGTCATTTTTTGTTTTTTTACGGGGGATAAAAAACAACAAGACATGACGACCAATTTTTATAAATGCATATATATATATATATATATATATATATATATATATATATATATATAAATATATAAAAGTATAGTATAAAAAAGAGCGGAAATTAAGATTTTGCATTGCATTATGTCCCTTGATATTTCATTTTTTTTTATAAGCAAGGTTTGTGTGCGTATGTGTGTGTTGGGTCCGGGGGAGGGGATAAGAAGCTTAGTGATTTCATGAACAGTTTGCATTATTATGTCCCCTAGTACAGTGGTACATTTTAAAAAAAAAAAAAAGTAATTTTTATATACCATCTGCGTTATTGTTGATTTGAACAAATTGTTAATTTTGTTATGAGTAATTATTAAATATTTGATAGACTATCATGGGTGAAGACAAACGGAAAAGTAAGCTCCCCTTATACAAACGATCCGTTCTCGATTCATTTCAGAACTTTTAAAAAGTAAATTTGATTTAATTGTGAATTTGTCTGTTAATTCCGTAGACTACTCTTTCATCGCTTGCGGTTCTTGGGGGTGAGGTTGGGGCGTAGGGGGGGGGGAGAAAGGCTTAGATCCCCTAAATCTTTAACGTGTCATTTTGAATCGTTTATAAATGATTTATTTATGTATTTTTTTAATTGTCGATCTCAAATTATCCACTGTATTCGTTAAAGAAATATACTTTGAAATTCCTCTCCCCCCCCCCCCCCAATACTGACCCGAAATGTAGAGCATTAAGTTGTAGCGAAAATATAATACAAAGTATTACATGATGTCAAGCATGAATCAAATATATAACATAACGTATTACGGAATGTAAACCATGAAGCGAAAACGTAATACAAAGTATTACATGATGAATCATGAAGCAAATATTCAACACAATGTACCGCATAGTGCAAAACGTGACGTAAGGTATTTTTTTCTAACTTTGTGTATATCATACAATATAACATACGGTATTTTGAAAAAGTATGAGATAATATACATTATGGTATGTATGGTGTAATATAAAGTATTACAAAGATAATATATAGAACAAAGCTTAATATGAGGGGTAATGTATGGTGTAATATAAAGTATTACAAAGATAATATATAGAACAAAGCTTAATATGAGGGGTAATGTATGGTGTAATATAAAGTATTACAAAGATAATATATAGAACAAAGCTTAATATGAGGGGTAATGTATGGTGTAATATAAAGTATTACAAAGATGATATATAGAACAAAGCTTAATATGACGGGTAATGTATGGTGTAATATTAAGTATTACAAACATCTCCGTGAAATGTACGTGATACAAAGTACCATTTGTTCGTATATTGTTCAAAGTTAACTCATTGACGCTCTATCTGTTTACCTCTCCCCCACCCCCCCTCCCATGTACAGAGAGTGTTCCGTGTGGTCCGCAGTGAGAGACTGTATAGTCAGAAGCAGGCCGCGCAGGAGATGATCTCCATCGTCAAACAGAGAGACTTCACCAGACTCATACAGAAGAATGAGTTACAGAAGAGGGTCAGTCGGTCATCTTTTTATTTAGAAAACTTTATATATATATATATATATATATATATATATATATATATATATATATATATATATATATATATATATCCTGCTTTGTATACCAGCGATGAGTTAAATACTGACAACAGATTCAAACAGAAGAATGAGTTGCAGATCAGTTGGTCTTTTTGTTTTGGTACTGCTTTCTCTGTAAAAAAAAAAAAGTTACATATTGAAGACAGGCACGCCGAGAGGGGGGCATGGGGGTCATTGCCAGTGGGCCCGGCGAGTTTTAGGGGCCCGGACTGAGCTGGCCAATCAACTTTTGAAAATATTATCAGCACGGGGGGGGGCGTGACAGCCCTGCCCAGGGCCCCGAAATTTCTGTCAGTGGGCCTGATGATTATAGACAACAGACTGTGATTCAGAACGCTAAAATCGTTATTTCATATTCTGTGTGATAACATTGTCAACCAAATGGCTACATTATTTATTATCTCTAATTATGCCAGTGTTTCTCCTTGCCATGAAATTTTTGCTGAAATAATTTTGACATAAAAATGTTAAGATTAAAAAAAAATCCGAAGGCTGCCAAATGAATTTGTGTGAAAACGTTATATCCAGTAAAGGCTCAAAGAGCCTTTATTTAAATAAGAATACATGTCTATGTTTCAATGATTGATCTGTGACCTAATTGTGTCTTGATCTGTGACTTAATTGTGTCTTGATCTGAACAGAGAGCGACGGCTCAGAAGAGAGTAAAAACGAAAGCGGAAGTGTTTCAAGAAATCACTGCTAACATTGTCAGGTAAGATTTGAGTCGTGTTTTGTATTCATTTCACTGAGTGATTCACTCCAGACTCTTTATTAATTGTGCATATCTATCTATCTATCTATTTATCTATCTATCTATCTATCTATCTATTTATCTATCTATCTATCTATCTATCATCTATATATCTATCTATTTATTTGTCTGTCTCTGTGTCTTTAAGTCAGTCTGTCTGCTAAATTGGCTATGTATGTACGATATATTCATAGACATGTAGAGAGAAAGAGAGAGAGAGAGAGATGGAGAGAGAGGGAGAGATAGAGAGAGAGAGAGAGAGAGAGAGAGAGAGGCGAAGATTAGGTGCACTGAAATCTCAATCAATACCGAAATTGATGCAAGCATCTGGATCATTCTTTGACGAATATCTCTCGCTTTCACTCCGATGACCATATTCGGTTAAATCACGCTGGGCAACCTCACCGCCACAACTAACGTATTTGAATAACCGCTCCTAATTAATGAGACGCATACAAGACATCTCTCACGTCACCCTTACACCAAAAACAAATTGCGACCATTAAGAGACTCCGGCTACAGCTGTGACTAAAAGAACGCACACACACGCACACACGCACGCACATCTATGGCACGTATGCCCTCAATATATCCTCGTACCGGCGGCAGTCGCCTCCTAGCGACGACATCACTTTCCATTACTTCCGGCCGGCTTCACCTGTCACTAAAGGGCAATAATTTATCTCTGGACGATACCGGCCCCTGAATTAAACAAACATTTAGTGTCATTAGCCGGCCGACACTGCTCCCCTTAGGACAGGTCCGTCAACTTTCTCGCCGTAAGAAGCGCCATAGAACCGTAACGGAGGGAAATGGCGGGAAAAGGGGGGGAAGGGGGAATGGGTTAGAATCAAGAAAATAGTCATTTGTATTAGGTTACATTACGTCGTCTGCGGATAGGACTTGAGCCGATATCTGGGTACAGTAGTACACCCGTTTGAATAGGGAGAGTCCACTCAGTAAAACTTTGGCTGTGAGCACAGTCTATTGTGGCCAGATGTTTTTTAACAAAAAAAAAAACAAACTGGTTAAAAAAATAAACAAAGTAGAATCCGCCCAATTTAAAAAAAAAAAAAATGCCGCCCAAAACCTGCCAGATTAGTAAAAAGTGTAAAGAATATCAACATTTACTTGTATAATTTTTGAAAAATAAAGTATAAAAACACACAAAATTTGTTCTAACATGAATAAAATCAACTCTAGCACTGGAAAGTTTAAACAAGATTTCTTTTTTTTTTTTGCTTTTGTTAACCAATGCGCACCACAAATTTCTTTAGCCGACAGAACGCACCAAGAGTTCCTGCGCATTCCGCGGTCAAGACTGGTGTGATCAAATGAGACTTTTGCTTTCATTATCGACAGCACAGTTGATTCTCCCCTTATCCCCTATATATATATATATATATATATATATATATATATATATATATATATATATATATATAGACAGAGACAGGGAAAAAAAAACTGAGGGCATTCCCGCAGGGTTTCACACACACCCCCCCCCCCCCCCCCATTTCCCTTCTCCTTTTCCACTCAATGTCCTAAAAAAAAAGTCTTCTTGTAACGCTGCTAGGCTGAAGACCATTAATCAAGGCTCTGTTATATATTTTCCCTCTCCAATTCTCTTGAGTCATTGGGTCGATAGGCACCTAGCGAGGTAATGCTAATCAGATTTATCATGTTTAAGTAAATGAACTCACAATAAATAGCATTCACACTCCCGGCGCCCCCCCTTTCCCCCCTTCCTCCATCCCCCCCTACCCCCCCCCCCATCCTGGGTTATTCTGTAGATTCACTTATTGCTCGGGAAATAAGGATCGACCATTAAAATATTGCCATTTTTTTTTTTGTTTTTAACCTTTAGGGAATTTCCGAACGCTGACGTACTCATGTTTACACTGTTAGATGGATGGGTAGACTTTGATTGATTCTAATTTGTAGAGAGTATAGAGTTTTTTTTGTGTCCTTGTGTGAAAGAGGGATACAGAGATGGAGAGGAAGATGGAGAGAGAGAGGGGGGGAGAGGGGGTAGAGGGAGAGAGATGGAGAGAGTGAGATGGACTGGGAGATGGAGAGGAAGATGGAGAAAAAGAGAGAGATGGAGAGAGAGATGGAGAGAGATGCAGAGAGAAAAGAGAGAGAGAGAGAGAGTGAGAGAGAGAGAGAGAGAGAGAGAGAGAGATGGAGAGTGCGATTTGTTAGTTGTTGTATGCTTGTATTTTCGGACATAATATGGACATCGCATTAAGAAAGGTGGTTACTGTAAGGCGCTGACGTTTAAATTCAGGGCTGGACATGCATGCAGTTAATGTGGGCCCCATTTCGTGGCTTTGGTAACCCAGTAGTTTATAGAGCAGCGCCATCAGAGTCGGACTTAGCTCGGCGAAGGCCCCCGGGTGCCCATAAGAAAGTAGTGAGCCCCCTAAAAAAAGAGACATTAAAAATGTTTATTGTTAGGATTTTTTGGAGGGGCCCTTAAGAAAGTAGGGGCCATGGGCGTACGCCAGGTCCGCCCAAAGTTAGATCCACCTCTGCGCGGCCTTTTCTTTTTGATTGATGAAGATTTAGATTATAAAAAAAAAATAATAGGAACAAATGTACCAGTGTAGTTAAGTGTTGTGCACAAGAACCTGTACAGAGACGAAGTGGTGCGATGAGTTGGGACATGTACCAGTGTAGATAAGTGTTGTGCACAAGAACCTGTACAGAGACGAAGTGGTGCGATGAGTTGGGGCATGTACCAGTGTAGATAAGTGTTGTGCACAAGCACCTGTACAGAGACGAAGTGGTGCGATGAGTTGGGACATGTACCAGTGTAGATAAGTGTTGTGCAAAAGAACCTGTACAGAGACGAAGTGGTGCGATGAATTGTGACATGTACCAGTGTAGATAAGTGTTGTGCACAAGCACCTGTACAGAGACGAAGTGGTGCGATGAGTTGGGACATGTACCAGTGTAGATAAGTGTTGTGCAAAAGAACCTGTACAGAGACGAAGTGGTGCGATGAATTGTGACATGTACCAGTGTAGATAAGTGTTGTGCACAAAAACCTGTACAGACAAAGTGGGGCGATGAATTGGGACATGTACCAGTGTAGATAAGTGTTGTGCACAAAAACCTGTACAGAGACGAAGTAAGGCGATGAGTTGGAAAGTTTCAACTTAGCAGTGCCGAACCTAGGGATTTGGGGGCCCGGGGGGCTTGGTCTCTTTGGGGGGGGCCCTGCATTTTGACATTCGACACCATGACATGAGATAATGTACTTCATATTTAATTTAATGTAAAAAAAAATTGTGGGGGGCCTCAAACTGGGGCCCGGGGGACTTTCAAATTTGGACCCCCTCCCGCTCCCCCCCACCCTAGGTACGCCTATGCAACTTAGGGTAGAGTCACGATGCAATGAGGCTTTGCATATTTATAGATTTATTGATGGATTGACATACAGCAAACAGATATATATATATATATATATATATATATATATATATATATATATATATATATATATATACACTTACACAGATAGTGAGATTGATTAGTGATACATTTCAATAAAAAGAAAAAAATCAGAAAACGCAAGACATAGACAGACAGGCACACGAAAAATGCATATATAAGAAGATAAATGAATTTATAAAATGATAGATAAATAATAATGAGGAATTGGACTTGGGAAAATAAACACAAGATAACAAGATAAAGAGAAAAAAAAAGAATTATTTGGGAAGAGAAGCAAAGAAATGAAGATTAAGAAAATCGGGAAGAAAAACGCTTTATATAAACTTGTCTGGAAATTCCCGTTTCGCTGGCGTGTCTATAATCTGTGTTGCCGTACACTGTTTAGTCTGCAGCTTGTCGTCATAGCGAAACTCACACAAACAGTAAGGGGCTTTCGGTGGTTCTCACTCTGTCTGGCGAGCCTGTTTTAAAATAAGCCATTAATCACCCGGTGGTTTATACACACAGGTAGTGGCGGTGCATTATATATAGATGTGATGTTGATTGGTTTAAATATATAACTGACCTGACCTGTCTCATGAAAGTGTGGGTGTGTTTGTGTATACTGACAGAGAGATAGATAGATAGATAGATAGAGAGAGAGAGAGATAGATAGATAGAGAGAGATAGACAGAGAGAGATAGACAGAGAGAGAGAGAGATAGATAGAAAGATAGATAGATAGAGAGATAGAGAGAGAGAGAGAGAGAGAGATAAAGAGAGATAAAGAGAGAGTTTTAAACCATTCTACGACAAATTATAATGTATTTCAAATGTACGATATTTCAAAGACCGAAAAAAAAATCATTCTTCTGTAATTCTATTATTTTTGTTATCTTTTTTTTTTTAAACATTTTTTTTATTTTTTGAAACAAATACATGTTAAACTACCCCGTCCATTGTGACCTACTTAAATCTATTTTTATCTTCTACTCCCACCGTAGTTACCACCGGCAACTCCAGTCAGCCTCGGAAACAGCGGAGAACTCTGAGGCTGAGATGGACTTCGAGGGCCTCCACGAGCCAGGCGAGGGCTCTAAATCAGATCTCGACTGCGGGGCCGCGGGAGTCAACAACGACGCCTACGCCACGGACAGCTCGGACGTGGTGGCGCTGAATCGATTCTTCCTGAGACGTGCCTCGAGTGCCAGCAACGACATGTCAAGAGTCTCCAGTGAGGAGATCGTGTCTGGCCCGGGAGGGGGGAGTTCACGAGACATCTCTTCGGCCAATAACGTCCCTCGGAAAGTGTCCTCCAGGTCCTTAGGGTTTCCGGTGATTTCTGGCCCGCGGTTCCGGAAGAGGTCGGATTCCTATTTTGTTTACCCACCGCCCCCGGAGTTTCTGAATGATAAACTTTTCTTTCAGCGAAAATCGCCGAAGCGTGCGGACGAGCAAGCTGATAATATCATCAGAGCGCTTCGGCCGTACCAGCAAGAGAGTGATAAGTCCGCACTGACGCTGGACGCCAATAAACTGACTACTTATCCGCTGCCGGACAAAGAGATCGTCTACTACGACTCGCCGTCTTCTTCGTCCGGGCGGTCACCGAGCGAAGAGAATATAGAGTTTTCGCCCTTACCTTCGCTTACTTCCCCTAGCGGTGACGACAGCAGGGAGTTCGCCGGGAGTTTTTCCCCTTTACCCGCGTTCGGCAGCCAGTCGCTCTGCTCTCCCGACCGGGAATACCCGACAAACAACGAACCGGCCCGTCTCAGCACCGTCCCCTCCCACGGGCCGAGTTCCACGGCAGCTAACGTTACAGGCTCTCAGACACAGGCCAGCTGTAACCATTCTGACCGGCCCCAGGAGCAAGAAGTAGGTACTTCTGACCTGACCAGGTCAGACTCCGTCCTTAGACTAACCGTTCCAAATAATGACGCGTTACAGTCTACCTACCCTAATGCGGATGTGGCCAACAAAGACTCACGCAATGAATCGGGAAAAACTCCAAATCTGACCTCAGGGGGTCACCCAGATAGCAATAGGAAGAAACCGGCCAAACCTTTGAGAAAGTTTTCTGAAGGTCATTCAACAGACGACGGTGGACATTCTCAGGTGACAAATAACAACAAAAAGAAAGCGAGCTATGAGAGGCCGAGTAAAGATTACTTTCAGAGGAACCTGAAGCTGAAGGTGAGAACACACCAATAAGTAAATTCGTCTGCCTATCAATCAACCAATCAATTAAACTATCAGTCTGTCTGTCTGTTCAACTGACTTGTCTTACTTTCTGTCTGTCTTCCTATTTACACATAAAATTAACTGTCTTTTTCTGTCTTGATTTTCTTTGTTTAGTTCTATGTTTTTGATACCATTTCTGCAGCAATTCTAGACTCACTCACATACCTATCAAAAGGTCACCAATCCAATCATCCCTATGACTAGCTTACCTGTGTCAATCTATCTATATTTAACTACCTGTGTCCACTACACTTATTACAGTAGGTTGGAGAAGTACGAAACGTTTCAATGGCTGACATAAAATTCCTTGCTACACTATCCCCATTAATATCCAATTCCTTGCTACACTATCCCCATTAATATCCAATTCCTATCAACACTATCCCCATTAATATCCAATTCCTATCAACACTATCCCCATTAATATCCAATTCCTATCAACACTATCCCCATTAATATCCAATTCCTATCAACACTATCCCCATTAATATCCAATTCCTATCAACACTATCCCCATTAATATCCAATTCCAATCAACACTATCCCCATTAATATCCAATTCCTATCGCCACTATCCCCATTAATATCCAATTCCTATCAACACTATCACCATTAATATCCAATTCCTATCAACAATATCCCCATTAATATCCCATTCCTATCAACACTATCATCATTAATATCCTATTCCTATCAACACTATCATCATTAGAATCCAATTCCTATTAACACTATCCCCATTAATATCCAATTCCTATCAACACTATCATCATTAATATCCAATTCCTATCAACACTATCATCATTAATATCCCATTCCTATCGACACTATCACCATTAATATCCAATTCCTATCAACACTATCACCATTAATATCCAATTCCTATCAACACTATCCCCATTAATATCCAATTCCTATCAACACTATCCACATTAATATCCAATTCCTATCAACACTATCACCATTAACATCCAATTCCTATCAACACTATCCCCATTAATATCCAATTCCTATCAACACTGTCACCATTAATATCCGATTCCTATCAACAATATCCCCATTAATATCCCATTCCTATCAACACTATCATCATTAATATCCAATTCCTATCAACACTATCATCATTAGAATCCAATTCCTATCAACACTATCCCCATTAATATCCAATTCCTATCAACACTATCACCATTAATATCCAATTCCTATCAACACTATCCCCATTAATATCCCATTCCTATCAACACTATCATCATTAATATCCAATTCCTATCAACACTATCACCATTAATATCCAATTCCTATCAACACTATCACCATTATATCCAATTCCTATCAACACTATCCCCATTAATATCCAATTCCTATCAACACTATCATTATTAATATCCAATTCCTATCAACACTATCCCCATTAATATCCAATTCCTATCAACACTATCCCCATTAATATACAATTCCTATCAACACTATCATCATTAATATCCAATTCCTATCAACACTATCACCATTAATATCCAATTCCTATCAACACTATCACCATTAATATCCAATTCCTATCAACACTATTATCATTAATATCCAATTCCTATCAACACTATCCTCATTAATATCCAAATTCCTATCAACACTATCATCATTAATATCCAATTCCTATCAACACTATCACCATTAATATCCAATTCCTATCAACACTATCACCATTAATATCCAATTCCTATCAACACTATTATCATTAATATCCAATTCCTATCAACACTATCACCATTAATATCCAATTCCTATCAACACTATCCCCATTGATATCCAATTCCTATCAACAATATCCCCATTAATATCAAATTCCTATCAACACTATCACCCTTCTTCCATTTATTTTTAAAATAAATCAATAAATATCATAAATTTGTAATGCAATGTTCATGGAGGCAACCAAGGGAGACGTGGAGGTAACTTTAATCTTGACCTGCAAAATTTTCCCCTGGTTCTCATCGAACATCGAACCCGGAACCCTAAGGTCAACGGTCGCGGGTTCCCCCCCCCCCAGTCCCTCTTTTTTATGATCATCCCTTTGACCGGGCATTAATTATTTATCTACTGATAGTGATATTAAAATGTGTTTATCCCCTTCCTAACCTTAACCCCCCTTCCCCCCCCCCCCCATCAACAGGACAATCGTGTCAAGTCGACCCTGAGGCAGCACGCCATGTCCGGGTACCAGAGCCACCTGCCGGCAGACTTCATTGACGAGTGCACCCTGGAGGCCCTGTCCAAGGAGGACGTCTTGATATTGTGGAGGAAGTCCGAGATCGACCTGGAGACTCGTCTGCAAGAGGTGACGTCACGTTTATGCCTGTCTGTCTGTCTGTTTGTTTGCCTGTTTATTCACCGGATGAACCTAAACAAGTAAACAGGGGGGCAAGCCAGAATCTGAACCTTCCACTACACAGACCTAATATTGCTCCACATAATATTAAAATAATAATTATAATAAACCAACTAAAACTACCATAGCCAGAAGCATGGGCGTCGCTAGGAATTTTTCCAGGAAGGGGGCAAAAATTTTCCAGTGGTGGGGGGGGGGCAAATAACAACTTTATGACATTTTTTTTAAATGTAGGGGGGGGGGAACAAATGCCCCCCTCTTATATGACATTTTTTCAAAATCCCCCCCCCCCCCCCATGAATACGGCCATGGCCAGAAGCAAGCAAATGAATCGGTTTTATTGTTTACATCATTGATTTGAATAACTAAATGTGTATTCTATTTTTGAAATATTTTTTGTGACAGTTGAAATCAATATGGGATCCAGTAGACGATAAAAGTTGTGCCGTTAACAACATAAACATACTAAGTGACAAAGTTTATCTGTGACATACATGTAATCTTTGATATGTACGTAATTTGTGACGTAAACATATTCTGTGATATAAACATAATCTGTTTTTTTTTTCAAGATGGCTTCATATTTATTCGAAATATGTACATTTCTTACAGTGGCGTAGCGAGCTTAACTCGCGCCCGGGGCAAAATACCTTTTTAGCGCCCTCCCCCTTTCGAAAACCATATAAAATTATATGTAAATTATACCATTTGGCGCCCCCTTGTGAGTAGTGCCCGGGGCACGATGCTCCCCTTGCCCCCCTCGCTACGCCACTGATTTCTAAAGGCTCTTTAATTTAACTTTGCCTCATAGTTCATCGCAACTAACCGGACGGTGTATCCATCCACAGGTACTCGCCAAAAATCGTCGTCTCAGCCTCGCCATAGATTTCCTGACGCGACATGAACTGTCTGGAGAGCCGGAGGAAGTCTGAACACAAACTCGTCAGATTTATTATAACCGGTCCATCCCATGAGAGCCATCCATCCATCCATCCATCCCTCTGTGCGGCAAGACGACCCGCGGCGAATACTGTGTCCAGCTGTCCAGCCAAAAAAAAAACTGAAATGTGCGATGGCTTACTGCCCTTGAATTGGGTTCAGATAATTGGGCTCTATCAAAAACACACATTGAGTGTTTTAATTGATGATTTTTTTTTTCAAATTTTATATTTTTTTACAATAAAATGAGACCGGACAGATTGTTCCGTCCTTGTGCTGCTGAAACTTGATTGTTCAGTGCATACAGCAATATTCGGCTACGGGGTACGCTGGTTCTGATGACGTAATTTTTATGTTTTATTTTGCTGTCGCTCGTTGGCTGAAAGGTTCGAGTCGGTTTCAACACAATGTCAACAAATGACCGATCAACGCACAATACATACCGTTCTGTGAGGGGGGGGGGAGAGGGTACAATACGCCTGAAGGTATTTGAATTCACTGTGACTGATGGATCACTTAAGTGCTTGTACTGTGACATATGCTAATGAAGCTGTTGATGTCTTGCGGAGACTGTGATTCCCCCCTTCCACCCCACGTGTACGCCTTTAAAACAATATTTTTGTGCTGATTCCTCCACTGTACTGGTCAATAAATATCAACATGCGGTTTATAATAATGATACATGGGTACTGTGTGTGTGTGTGTGTGCGTATGATGCCATCTCGTATTAAACCTGTTCAACACCAAAATCATCCATTTTTTATTGACGGATGCGCGTACATGGTTATATGTCTAGCCTTACCTTAGAAAAAAATGACTAAAGCTTTTATAATTTCAGAACTTCTAGTCTAAATTAAGATATGCAGTCTAATGTATTCTGATCTATTTAATAGAATCTAATCTAACCTGATCTGAGCTAATCTAATCTAACGTTATGTTTTTAATTATTTAACTGTTCACAATTATGATTTTTTCATGACGTATAGAAGAAGTACTTTTAAATTTTAAAGTAGACAGTTCATTGGTTCTCAGTTAACTCATCTAAACACTTTCAAAGTCACGGTGCTGTATATGAAGATATGCCTGGAATATTAGTAATTGGATAAGTCTACTTTGTACATAGTCCCACCTTCCGATCAACCATTTTGTCTTCGTTGTTGGTGACGTCACAAGAGTTCTCATTTATTTTGGTGATCCAGAGACAAACAATTTGTGATACCCTCAGTCGTTACACATTTCGTGATACTATGCAAAATGTTTTTTTTTTGTGTGTTCATTTTCATTTTAATTTGTTTGAGTAATTAATTTTTATAGAAATATTTCTACATGTATATATGTGTGTGTATGTGATAGATTAGACTTTCTATTGAAAGCAATACATTATTAAAATCGTTGCACTGTACCAGCAGCATGGAAAACAATTTCTAAATAAAAGTTTCCGACAATGATTATTGTTAAACAGTGGTTCTAGAATTTTTGCGATTTGTCACCTTTAAAAAAAAAAAACAAAAAAACCTACAAGTTTTTCATCGATCCATAAATAAATAAAGAAAATAAAAATCTAAAAAATATTAATTGCATAATTTAAAAAAAAAAAAAAAATAATAATAATAATTAAAGTTTTGTCGAGGTTGCAGTGTGGTAGAGCGCTCAAATGCCGACCTAAAGGGCCAAGGTTCGAGTCTCTGTGAGTACCGGGACATTTGTTTAGGTCTGATCGTTGTCCGTAAGTCCTCCCAGCTTAACAATAGGGTGGTCGTGCATTAAGTGTGCGACTGAAGACCTGAAGGTCCCTGGTTCGATGCCCGGACTTTAGGGGTTAAAAGATGTGGGGGGGGGGGTCTTCTAGTGGAAGGTCATGGCTTAAGTCCGCGCAATTTCCCCTCGTGGTGCCTCCAAGGCCATTGCACTATCGGCTAGGACGGAGATGAAATAAGGGCACCATGAAAACAGCTCCGTTAGTGGTTTATAAGATCTAAGAGATTTCATCTGATCCTGACAGGAACTTCACACACACACACACACACAGAAACAAAATACCTCTACTTCATCAGACCCCGACGGTTTATATCAGCTTTATAAAATGTATAACGGTATTATTTTTTACTTCATTTATAAACTTCAAAAACTCATCTGTTGAGATCTCACTGTGAGAACCACTGTTGTAATAATAAAAAAAAAAGAAACAAAGAACTTTGACACTATTAAGCCCATTCATTGTTTTAACAGATGACGTAAAATGGTCAAGGTTTAGTGTGTACATACAGTTCATGAGGATTTCATTATTACCATCCTTATGTAACCATGTTTAAACAGACACAACTTAGGCCAATATTTTTTGTCACATTACATAGAAAATCAGAAAGAAATGACATTCACTTGTAACTTGCATGTAAAATCATAATATTGTACATATTCTATGTTTTTTTTTTTTATCATTTCTTTATCTCTTCAAACTGTACATGATACTTGCAGCTCTCCATCCAGTGCATAATATAAATGTGCACCGTTTTCAAGTCAATATATATATATATATATTGTATATTTCACACCTAGTTTGACCCTTTCATGATGTTGTGTTAGAAATAACTTTGCTGTGAGATACAAGGGTCCACTGAATGTATTGAGGGGGGAACATTACCATACGGTGAACAGAAGTTTTTTTTTTTTTATGTGGGTACCCCTTTTATAATGTCGCTAACAACTTGAGGATCTTTCGCAAAATGTTCAGCTGTGGCCCACCTAAAATAATTTATCATTTCGGATAGATTCCAAGGGCATTCTATAATGCCACACGTCCCTAACACTACAGAACTACGCCATTAGTCATAACCTAAGGGGGTGTGGGGTAAAACAGACAGCCTGGGCAGCGAATGGACACCATTGCCTATCAAAAATGCCAAATAACAGCTTTTGAAAATAGACTGAAATATACGCTTTCATTTGGAGCTATAAAAAAATAAATAATTGTAAACACTAAATACTGCACACATCTGTATTATATGCACCCATCTAATAAAAAAAAATATATATACCGACGCCTTAAGGTGCGTAAATCAGGAATCGAAATTGAAAGTAGAAAAAAGTACTAGCTTCCATTTTGTAAATGATTTATAAATACTTTCTTTGTCTGCAGTAGAGTATCTGGATTCAGTGGTTCTCGTTGTGAAAAAAAGCTGCCCCGCTCCGGATCAAGAATATACTGAACGGGCGAAATTGTCGCCCCTTGCTGGTGTCAAAAGTAAGTGCCGTCCTGTACGCCCTTTCCCTAGTTCCTCCCTTGTGAGACTCTGATCTGATTGCAAGTCACAGGCCGAGACTTTCCCTGGATTGGGCGACGTTCGTAACGCAATAGCCGGGACGCGCCCCCCGGTAAGCCTGTTGGGTCACTGCCATGGGCGTAGTGTTTCCGAGGGCAACGGTTGGGTCTGGTCACCTTAAATAAGGTCACGTGGGTGATCAACAATGTTTTCTTTTCTCTCCCCCCCCACCACCCTGCTCGTCGGCAGCTGTCTGGTAAATAATTTGAAAGCATAAAAATTGGTTGTTTCTAAACAATATGGTCATGTGATGTCTTCTGTTTTGACCCGAGAGGTCACTGTGATGAGCCGCTGTACATAGTTCATCTGTAGTTAGGAAAGGGTTAAATTTATTTCTGTTGAAATTGTTGACAGATCTATTGATTGTGAGGAAAATATAATGTTTATGTGTGGTTAGGAAAGGGTTAAATTTATTTCAATTGAATCTGTTTACAGATCTATTGATTGTGAGGAAAATATAATGTTCATGTGTAGTTAGGAAAGGGTTAAATCTATTTCTATTGAAATTGTTGGCTGATCTATTGAGTGTGAGGAAAACTATTTTCTATTTACTTTTTCTATTCATGTAATTTGATCATGTTTTTTATTAAATATTTTTTTAATGTATTTTTTTTAAAAGATGCTATTAAATCTTTAAACCACACTTTGAAATAAAAAAGAGTTTTGAGGTTTAGCTATTAGATTAAAACATATTTTCAGATACATTTTATCTGTTATTATTATTATCTGTGCAATCAAGAGAGAGAGAGAGAGAGAGAGAGAGAGAGAGAGAGAGAGAGAGAGAGAGAGAGAGAGAGAGAGAGAGAGCCCAAATCAAGATGCGGGTGCCTCTCTACCAAGGCATCCTTTTGAAGTTCACAAATATATTTACCTCCCTTGGTATACTATCAATGGATTTTTTTCAAGATCTTTCTGTATACCTCTCAATGCTCACACAACAACAAGTATTGTGGTAATTTTAGTTCCCTACAACAACAAGTATTGTGGTAGTTTTAGTTCCCTACAACAACGGGTGTAGCTTGTTTATACGTAAATCCTGCACATTATAAATAGGAAGATGGAGTTGAAACAGAAAAAGATTTTATATTATTTATATTTACACAACTTAAGAAACTAATGAGGTAAAAGAGAGAGTGAGACAGGGAGAGCAAGCTGTGCAGTTTGGACATTAATAAAAGGCAGTGGCTACGGTTCGGTCCGACCGAACCCGTATTTTTTTTACTTAGGGTACCAGCATTGCTCCACACCCTATCCCTAACCCTATCTCTAACCCTATCCCTAACCCTAATCCTGAAAACAAAAAATTCTGAAAACAAAAAAATTATGTTGTTATATAGTTCAGTGCAGCGACTCGGCCGCTATGCAATAATAAGTAAGGCTGGTACCCGAAAAAAAAAA
Organism: Bulinus truncatus; assembly: GCA_021962125.1. Classification (NCBI taxonomy): domain Eukaryota; kingdom Metazoa; phylum Mollusca; class Gastropoda; family Planorbidae; genus Bulinus; species Bulinus truncatus. The sequence goes on along the minus strand of JAGDYQ010000005.1, from coordinate 2,064,806 downwards.
TACGCGTTCGGTCGGACCGAACCGTAGCCACTGTGTTAATAAAAATAACCTAAGGGAAACCATCCCAGAAATACATAATCTTATTTATAAGCATTATAGCGCCCCTTTAAAAAAAGTTTGATTTTATTCTGTTGTGAATCAGGTCTTTTCATTTTAGAATTAGTAGATCAATGGTTTACACCCGATAGTTCTAAAATAAAAGTTTGACATATATATTATTTGGTTGGGGAAATGCAGGTAATAATTTAGAACACAATCCTATTTTTTCTATGAACTTCATCTTGAGCTTATAATCCTATAAATGAAATCCTCCATCAAACATAAAGCTAGTTTAGATTATTAAAGAAAACGCAAATCAGGTATTCAGTAAGTAAAGACAATTTATATTGAATTCACAAAGTTGTTTTTTATTCGAAGCAATGGAAAAACTGGGAAATAAACTGAATTGAGTTGATATAATTAATAGTAGATTCAAAAGTCATTCAGTTGATGACCAAAGGTGACCGCAGGTGATACGTTACTGTTGACCCAGTTATTAATTAGCGTTGATCCAGTTGTAGTAGGCTGAAATACGTGTGTAGACACTTGGCAGGTCACCTGATGATAATAACAAACATGTCATAAGAACAACTGTAAAGGTATAGTTTTGTACATTTTTCCGGATGACAGTTTTGTAAGAACATAACACACAGACATAAGTAAATGTTAGGTATAACAATATAGCCTGACAGAGCACAGAGTGTAAGAACAACCATAATACACAGACATACGTAAATGTTAGGTATAGGGCTGTACCGGAATTCGGCTCCGAATCCGGCTCCGGCCAAAGTCCGGCCATTTTACAAATCCGGCTCCGGCTCCGGCAAAATTTTTGGATTTGGCCGGATATTCAGCCGGATTTCTGTCTGACTTTACTGTTTACATTGTTCTCCTATTATCGCCCAGTGAACACTAAACACATTTCTATGGCTGTTAACTGTTTATCTTGTTCTCCAGTTATCACCCAGTGAACACAAAACACATGTCTGTAGCAGTTCCATTCTATTTTATATCGCCGGTCTCAGTGAGGTGGAGAAGATACTACGTATAACATACCTTCTCCACCTCAGTGGCCGGTCTTATAAAGTTGTTTATTTTGTCTTTCAATGAGAGAGTTAAGAACTTTTTTTTTTGTTTGACTAACAATATTTTTTTGAAACAACGAAAATTTGATTTGTTTTTGCGTTAATGCCGCCATTTTGCCAAATCCGCCATTTTGTCGGTTTCGGTTCGTTTAATTGACAAACCGGTTAACCGTGAACATCTTTAGTTTAGTGTTCACTGGGTGATAATAGGAGAAAAGATAACAAGTTGCATTCAGTTAATTTTTTCAAACTATCTACAAACTTTAAATCATCATTCATTTTCATTATACAAAAACAATTTAAAACATAGAGGTAAGTAAATTAAACTGTGATTTAAAAAAAAAAAATCAATTTTTCATGAGGTTTATCATGATTGACAACATTGATTGAATGTTCTTCCGGTAGTGTGGTATACCAGTCTCTGTAGCAACCTTAAGGGAGTACGGAATGAAGAAATTGAAAAAAAAATATTTCAAAATCGATTTTTTTTAATTTCATATTCACGTGCTATTACCAATCTAGATTATGATGATCTTAATGATTTTGATTTCGGAACACTATAAATTACTTTAAAATGTATTTGAAAATCGGTAGTGCATTACAAAAATCATTAAATTACCATTAATATGCCAATGGCAACGATTTTTCTACAGATGAAACTACACATTCTCCTCCGACACATTATATATCATTGTATGCGGTCCGATGACCTCGTTATGAATGACACAGTTTCATAAGCTAAATATAGCCTCAGCTTTTGGAATCCCACGTTACAAACAGTGATGTTTGACCTCATTCTAATAGATCCAATTATTTCATTGGACGGCACACAAATATTCCCGCAAAACAGCGCGCGAGGGTTACCCATACCCAGAATTCAATGCAAAAATGTACTGATCGCGAACCAGAATGAGATTGAGACATCTGAAGAATTGCCAGCTTAACAACCACGTCTGAATACGTCTGGTAGTTGCAAATCAATTCTTTGGGATTGTATTAACGAAATTGTACATACATCAGCAAGTGCAACTAACAGTGAACAGCAGGAACAAAGAGGTATAGACTAGGGAGCGACAGATATGCCTTTTTACCGATAGTCCGATACCGATATTTTCCCCCAGCATTTTTACCGATACCGATATTTTCGATTTAGGGGCTGTCCATTATTTATGTCAACAATTTTTTGGCGATTTTTACCTCCCCCCCCTTGTCAACAACTTGTCAAACTTCCAGAGACCCCCCCCCCCCTATAAAAGTACGTCAACATTTGATTACCTCCCTAAAAAAGGTGGCTTCCAAAATGTTTATGTGGCAAAATTAGTAGAAATATAGTTAGTTTAATTAAAATACTGAATGTTAAGCGAGTGTGTAACACAGAACTACAAACGCTGCTTAATTTACCTATTTATTAAAAAAAAGTAACATTGTTGACGTCAACTTTTCTTGACCTCGCCCCTCCCCCTTGTCAACAATTGTCAAAAATTTTCTGACCCCCCCTCCCCCTATTTTGTTGACGTAATTAATGGGCAGCCCCTTAAGCAACAACAATGCCAAACACGTGTTATTCTCGTGCTATATGACGTATTTCAACCCAAGTTCACATATTTTGTAACACTTCGCCCACGCGTGTCTTGTTTACCCCCCCCCCCCCAGATACCGATATTTTTTTTAATCAACAACAATGCCAAACACGTGTTTCTCTCGTGCTACAGCAAATGACTTCCCATCCCAACAAAAAATACGCACAGATGTTCACTAATTGTATCATTCAAGGTCATACATTAGAATTTAGAAATGCCAATCCTATTGTTTCAAGGTCATATCTCTGATGTAGACGTGACAATTTCTGTGTACGGGTTTTTTCTTTTCCTTTTTTTTAAAATCTTGTCTGATCTGGTTATAGAATTGGGTTATTTACTGATTTTTTTTTCTGCAACTCTGTTGTGAAAAAAAAAAAAAACAATGTATCGGCAGCCAAAAACGGCCGGTCCGACAGTTAACCCATAGTGCCAATATCGGTTCGACTATCGGTCGCTCCCTACAACAATCGGCCGATCCGATATTATCCGATAGTGCCAATATCGGTCCGATACCGATCCGATTATCGGTCGCTCCCTAGTATAGACATCGAACTGCCCAAGTATCTGGCTCAACCAGTGATTTAATAGGCAGGAGGATCCATTGCATTGGTGGAGACAGAATATGGAGCGTTTCCCTAGTCTTGCTGCAGTTGCTCGCAGGTACTTGGGTGCACCTACAACAAGCGTTCCAACCGAGGGCTTGTTCAGTGTAGCTGGAGGAGTTCTGAACGAGCATCGTAGCTCACTGATGTCAGAGAATGCTGCTCGTCTTATTTTTTTGAAGTACAACTCGAAGCTGATCAAAGAGTAGAATGACAGTTGACACACAATCGATTTGAATTTGAAAAACTTGAAAACTCCAGACTCTAGGGTATTTTAATTTTTACTTTTTAGTTTTTAGTACTACTTTTTTTTGTTATTTACAGGAAAATGGAAATCAAATCAAATATCATTTGAATGATTGATTTACAGTTATAATTACTATTTCGCCACTGTTGCCACTTTCCCAGCAGCTGATTACTATTAGTGGTTACTGAGATTAGCCAAATTCTGCAAACTATCGTTACTGGCGTATTTATTCTAATAATATCCCATAATATTTCTAATAAATTAAATAATAATAGCCCATCCCCCATTTTTTGGCCCATGTTTTAGGTTCTGAATAGAATTGTATTTACCTGAGAGGCTGAGACATCCAATAATCCCTCGTCCCAAACTTGGGGGGGGGTTGTCCAATCTATTCTATGTTTACAACTTTAATGTGACAACCGAACCCGGCTCCGGCTCCGGCCGGATTTGTGTTGTCAAATCCGGCAAAATCCAGCTCCGGCCGGATTTGAAAAAAATCAAATCCGGTACAGCCCTAGTTAGGTCTAACAATATAGTCTGACAGAGCACAGAGTGTAAGAGCAACATAGCACACAGACATACTAAATGTTAGGTATAACAATATAGCCTGATAGAGCACAGAGTGTAAGAGCAACCATAACACACAGACATATGTAAATGTTAGGTATAACAATATAGTCTGACAGAGCACTGAGTGTAAGAACAACCATAAAACACAGACATACGTAAATGTTAGGTATAACAATATAGCCTGATAGAGCACAGAGTGTCTTTGCAAGACAGACTAGTTGTGGAATATCTACAGAAGAGAACATGCCCTTACAGTCTAGTTGCGCATTGGTCAATGGCTCTCTGGTGGCTATTTGGTGGCTGAACCCAATTGCCACATAATGTTCGGTCAGTCTGGGACAGGGGGTAACAGCTGGGCTGCAATCTGGACACTAGTGTCTGGGTCTGCGGTTCTCAACCGATGGTGCACGTCCCCCTCAGGGATACTGGAAAGGCCATGCAGCGCTACGCGGGGACTTAAAACTTTCGTTTAAAACAACTAAGGGCTTTGAACAAGGTCGCCTGTTTGCTCAGTGAGTCATCACTAAACCACTTAGCCAAGTGTCACAATAGTGGGGTAAGCATTTTTCATTTTGAAAATATGTACGTTCAACCGCAAATTTACGTGCGAAGGGGGGCCCACGGAGATACTGAGGTACAGTCGCGAAAATGTTTGAACATCTTTGCTATAGGGCACATCCGAAAGAGACAAAGTCTTGCCTAAGCATTAAATAGCTGAGACTTTATAAATAGATATAGAAAAGATGACTTTGACTACAACATCTTGGGCAGCAGGAAAAAACTAATAACGTATACGGTAATTACATCTGCAGGAAACCCTGATATTCGTTTGGTGTTTACATCTGCAAGCCAACCCTGATATGCGTTTGGTAATTACATCTACAGGCAACCCTGATATGCGTTTGGTAATTACATCTGCAAGCCAACGCTGATATGCGTTTGGTAATTACATCTGCAAGCCAACGCTGATATGCGTTTGGTAATTACATCTGCAAGCCAACCCTGATATGCGTTTGGTAATTACATCTACAGGCAACCCTGATATGCGTTTGGTAATTACATCTGCAAGCCAACGCTGATATGCGTTTGGTAATTACATCTGCAAGCCAACGCTGATATGCGTTTGGTAATTACATCTGCAAGCCAACCCTGATAAGTGTTTGCAGAGCCGTAGTAGTTAGCTATCATGACGCCCAGTGCAAGTAATTTTTTTTGGTGGTTGTTGGGTCAGTCTCCCAACATAGGTACAACTCGGACAATGCTCATTGCAAAGTTGGACTGCTAGGGCTACCCTAGTAGCGCCTTGTTAGTGCAGACGATCCCCTTGATTTATAAATAATACATATATTCCAATGTGCGTATTACACAAGTGATCATTTGGAAGCATTAGAAAATCAAGTTAATTTACCATAGAATGTTTACATAATATGCCTTAATATATTAAGACAAGTTAATATATGTCGTACATTGATTCATCCTAAATGGAGAATCTAGTACTATTGATTTATTAGATTGATAAGTTAGTTAATCATTGTGTTGATCAGCATACTTCTTGTCGATCGATTAAATAGAAAAAATACTTCAATGATCACGAGATCGCCCTGGCTTTTAAATGAAGTAGTTATTGATATATCTCGACCTCCCCCAGGAATTGTTACTCACCACTGCAGGTGCTGACACCCCATGAAGTCACGCCGGCCAGGTATTCATAGGTAGGGCCACACATCAATGGGCCACCGCTGTCACCGTTGCAGGCGCTGGGGCGGGTACCAGCGGGGTCTGAAATAAAATTAATTATATTTATATTCACTATTTATTTAAAAGTCTGGAATGGAATAAAGAAGTATATGTGTGCATATGAGAAAAAAAGGGAATAGTGCCATTTCTGACGAATTTCTTTTTATATGTATACAATCCCTATATTCCTTAATAATATCCCCCCCCCTTTTTTTCTCTCAGTCCCCCCCCCCCCACTTTTTCACATGTCATGAGTTGTTCCCCTGTAATATGTTAATTTTTCAAATATACTGTAATACTGTACATGAGTATTTAGAACCCTTGAACAAGTACATCCATTTCTATTTTTTGTTTGTGCTCTTTAGAGAATCTAAAATGAAAGAATTGTTTTACATTGATCAATTAAGACATTTGACTTCGGTCGGTTTCCTCCCATTTGGGTTTGCGTTAGCTTCAATGGTAGTCGATTTCCGTTTTCGCCGATTTCGGTTTTCGTCAATAACGGTTTTCGTTGGTTTTTTTTTTTTGGTTTTCATAGATTTCGTTAATAACGGTTTTCGTCGTTTTTTTTTATTTTGGTTTTCATAGATTTCGTCAATAACGGTTTTCGTCGGTTTTTTTTTTTCGATTTTGGTTTTTCGTAGATTTCGTTTTTCCGTCAATTGATGAATACGTACTTACCGGAAGCCTGATAGACGCAGATGTGGTTGTCAGTGATGATCTGTCCATACCAGATCCATTGGTTGTTGCAGGCTGCCCTGGAGATCTTGGTGATGTACGCCTGTTTAAGATGAGTGGCGACGTTTCCGCCTCCGACTACGCGCCCCCAACCGGTGATGACGCACTGGGTGTTGGCGAAACTGGAGCCGATGGGTGCTAGAGTGGCGGGCTGCGTTGAAGAAATAACGTTTTTCTATTTTAGAATCCGAGCTCATGTTTGAACTCCGATACGAAATTTGTTACCGATACTGAAATAATCTCAATTATATATTCCAGTTCGAATTAACCCATCTATCTATCCAACATTCCAACCAACCCATCCTCCTATCTATCTATCTATCTATCTATCTATCTATCTATCTATCTATCTATCTATCTATCTATCTATCTATCTATCTATCTATCTATCTATCTATCTATCTATCTATCTATCTATCTATCTATCTATCTATCTATCTATCTATCTATCTATCTATCTATCTATCTATCTATCTATCTATCTATCTATCTATCTATCTATCTATCTATCTATCTATCTATCTATCTATCTCTGCACTACGAACCAACACGCTTACATTTCGCCCTTCATAAACATATAAGTTCAATTTCATATAGAAAACAACATTCCTGTGTGTATTCCATAGCTCAGAAGTCTTGTAATATCTCACCTGTACATTTTTTCAGTGTCTCCCCTGTACATTCTTTCAGTGTCTTACCTGTATATTCTTGCAATGTCTCACCTGTATATTCTTGCAATGTCTCACCTGTATATTCTTGCAATGTCTCACCTGTACATTCTTGCGATTTCTCACCTGTACATTCTTGCCATGCCTCACCTGTACATTCTTTACAATATCTCACCTGTACATTCTTTGTTTCATATCTTACCTGTACATTCTTTACAAAATCTCACCTGTACAGTCTTTACAATATCTCACCTGTACATTCTTTACAATATCTCACCTGTACATTCTTTACAAAATCTCACCTGTACAGTCTTTACAATATCTCACCTGTACATTCTTTACAATATCTCACCTGTACATTCTTTACAATATCTCACCTGTACATTCTTTCCAATCTCTCACCTGTACATTCTTTAAAATATCTCACCTGTACATTCTTTACAATATCTCACCTGTACATTCTTTACAATATCTCACCTGTACATTCTTTACAATATCTCACCTGTACATTCTTTACAATGTCTCACCTGTACATTCTTTACAATATCTCACCTGTACATTCTTTACAATATCTCACCTGTACATTCTTTATAATATCTCACCTGTACATTCTTTACAATGTCTCACCTGTACATTCTTTACAATGTCTCACCTGTACATTCTTTACAATGTCTCACCTGTACATTCTTGTTGTAGGTCACAGCTCGATCCACGTAGATGACGCCTACGTCATTGGGGATGCCATTGCCGTTACCGTTGTACTGCGGGTGAATGATGGCGACGGACACGCCCAGCGTCTGCTGGTAGGGGGTGGTGTCGTTGATGAGCAGGGCGCCGACCACGATGCGGAGGTTGCGGACGTTCTGGCCCTCCAGGCAGTGGGCGGCTGTCACCAGCTGAGAGGGGAGAGAGAGAGAGAGAGAGTGAAAGAAGATACGACCAATGAAATAATGCTGATGTTGCGTAGAGTTAACGTCATCGATTGCCGCGATGGAACAAAGCAGATGGCGGGAAAACTTTTTTTTTTTAATCGCGATCTCAAATAGGTTCTAAAAATAGACCAGAACGATTGGATGATAATGGATGGTTGTTTATATATGAGCTAATATACATATATTAAAGGTAAGATTCCCCGTGTGTTAAAAATGCGCTGGGAGTAGAGTGCTGGACAGACGAAATACCGGAACTGGTCAAGCTTGGCCTCAGTTTGTTCATAACTGTGTCATAGAACGAGAGGAAATATTTGAAAAAGAAAAATTTAACAACTGATTTTTTTTTAAATAGCTAGTAGTGTAGATCCTGATATGTAACAAACAGACAAAACTTTTTTGAAATTCTTTTTTTTCATTACATAATAATATTACGGTACGGAAGAGTTCAGTCATAGATCTAGACACTTGTTGGGTATCTCTGTCTGGGAGCCTAGAATTTACTGTTTCTGCTAGCAACAATTACATTCATAACTTAATGTTTGACTGTGAAATTGATCGTAATGGTGGAGCTAACAATACTTTTTATTTTGAACTATAACTGACACGAAGACTGAAAAGGCTAAGGAAAATTTTCAAAGTTGTAAAGATTTTTAAAAGTTTACCTTACAAGTATTTTTAAAAATGTCTTTTTACCTCATGCTCTTATATTGTAAAATCATTTATGCCTACCAACTTCCCACCTCTTGGCAACCCCCCCTCCTCCCCCCCTCTCACACACATAAAGAATTAGCGTTTGTTTTAACTAAAATCCCCCCCCCCCCCTGTGGCGTCAAGAAATACCTTGTTCTCTCCAATAAGCACGGCGCCACAGATGTGGTACCAGCCGTATGTGGCGTGGTTCAGCTGGAGGGAGGCCTGGTGAGGCCAGGCGTACAGCTCGGCCTTCTCTCCGTTCACAATCCTCTTGTCCACTTCATCTTCCTCGGCCAGGACAATGGCTAGCGGGTGTAGGGAAGAGAGATTAGAATGAAATGAACATTTACTCGTTGTGAATTCATCAAGAGTGAAACTAGTCTGCTGTTGGCCCAGACGACATTCAATGCAATTAATTAACTGTAATACATCTACTAATGCCCTAATGCTCCCGTTAGCTTGGGGCCCGACTTCCAGCGGTAAAAAGGGGGGGCCCATAATACTCGCTGCATAATAGGGCTCAAACAATCGTAGCCGCATATGGCCTGTGTACAACATATTGGAGCCCTTATAATCTTAGCCTATTGGCGCTTGTATACTCGCAACATATTGGGGCTCTAACAATCGTGTCAGCACATGAGGCGTACCTAGTGTGGGGGGAGGGGGGGTCCTAATTCGAAAGTCCCAGCTTGAAGGGGGCCCCCAAATTTTATTTTACATTAAATATTAAGTACGTTATCTCGTGTCATGTTGTCGAATGTCAAAAGGCAGGGGGCCCCCAAAGAGGCCAAGCCCCCCTGGGCCCCCAGATCCCTAGGTTTGGCACTGGTCAGCACAGGGACCTCATGGGCTTAGCACAAACCAATTAGACAGTTTATGAGTCCATGAGTTTTCTTTTTTTTCAAATGAAATAAGTATATTTTCTAAATGTTTCTGTAATCAACAACAATAACATAGTATTACAATGCTGGCAATTTAAGTTTAAAGAGACTAGCCTCTTGAATCATGTTCATAAAACGCCTCATTCCACACCCTTCTGTATGCATACGTATTCGCACGGTTATCGTAAAAAGCAAAATCTTAAATACACCATAAAAACAGAGTTTTTTTTTATAACTAACCGTTTTCTAAAATATATAATTTTTTTAAAATTTTGCAATGCACGCGTGTGTACCTCTGATTTGACCCACCAGCAAGCGGTAATTACGTCTTAGCATTCATTGATTTCCATCTGAAACATGTAGCATAATAATGCAAGGGAAGTAACTAATATTTTTATGTCATCCGTCTTAGTTAAACACGGTTATATCCCTTAATGTATAATGATAATTTATTTTTGACATTTGGGTCATTCCATGTCAACTCAACCAGTTTTTTGACAATTGGGCAGTCTGTGTGCAAGCTATACTTCAGATAAATACATCATTCAACTCAGGATAAAACAATGAGTAAATACTAAAAATTTCAGCCTGATACCTCTTTTAGTTTTTGAAATATTCATGTTCAAATATCGCGAAAATGTAAATGTCACGCGCACTCGCGACTACCCCTAAAAATTAAAAAAATCATATCTCAGAAAGTTTTTGACCAAATGGCCTAAAATTTTCAGGAATCACTCAACTTTGAATGTACCACAAGCCCTGAAAATTTCAGGAAGATCTGAGGGGGTCGGGTGAACACCACTGGTTGAGTTGACATGGAATGACCCATTTGTTAAAATACAATAATTAATTATTTGCAAATTAATTATTGAATCAGGCATTGTCATAAATCAATAACGTGTATGCAAAATTTCAAGAAAATATATCACTTAAATATGCCTCAAAAATCGATTACAACACTTTTCGCAAATAGATAAAAAGAAGCTTTGAGCGGAGAAAACGATTAGAAAATAAAACACCATTACACTCTTCAGGCAATAAAAATACACATGTTAACACCATCTTACACAGAAATTCTCTTAGTTCTAAAGCTATGTCATGATAAAAGATATAAAGACTTTATATCTACGGTAATGAGATTATAAGAGAATTTTTCATCTTGTGAGGTGAGAGAAAAATTTTTTTTAGAGAGTACAGTATTGATGGCGCAAAATATTTTGAATTAACAAAATGAGATGTCATTGGACTCAATGACTGTGCTTTTACTCTTGCCTCTTATTCGAAAGTACGATTTTTATTGATTTTAATATAATAATAAAGTTCTTTATTAATTATTCGTCTTTGAAATTTTATCCCAACATTGACCCGCTGTGCAGGTTTTTCGACTAGTTAGGTAGTCATACATCTTTATTGCATGCTTTCATTTACTTTAAAGGTGTACTCGTAAGCGACGATAGTCGAAAACAATAACATATAACCGATATACGATGTCACCAAAGAGACACACACAATGGTTGCCAACACATTAATACAGGAAAATAAAGTTCCCTTAGCCATACTGGGCCATCGGGGCAGATGAAGGGTAGAATTCATCTGTTTCTATAACCTCAGAGTATGAAGGGATTGTGTGGTTAGTACAACGTCCAGTCGCCTTTACTTCCCCAATTTAAGTCAGGTACCCATTTAAAGCTGGATGGATTTGTGAGACGACTTTGCACCAAATAGCACCTGGAAAAATTCAGTGGTTCTCACCGAGGATCGAACCCAGAACTCCCTCAACATGTTATAACAGAAAACCATATGACCGATGTAAGGTCTTACCAAAGAGACACACAATAGCTCCGAGCAACTTCATCTTCGACCTAGTGATGGTGTAATGCAACACACAACGAAATGCATCAATTTTATACCTTGCGAAGATCTGACCTATGTTGGTTATAAACACCGGATTTGATGACCCTTAAGTTGTTAGGGTTAATTGATGAAACATACTTAAAGATGTCATGTCAGTCACGAAGAAAAAGTCAGCAATTGTGTAAAAAGATTATTTTTGCATTTTATAGCGTAATAAAAGTTGGAGGGAACCAGCAGATGGCCATGTAGTAAATGGTCCTATGAAACAAGTGAAAATACAACATTTTGTGTTTAAGTCAAGTCAGTCTAATACATTTATGGTCATGTCTAAAAAAGATGTTTTTCTGAATATAAGACTTTTGAAACCTGTTTAGACATACCTGGCAGATATTTTCAAGAAATCACGTAAAAATTTCTTTGAATGTGGTGGCTCATTTAAAGAAAAAAATAGACAAGAATAATAAAGTTAAATGACTTTAGCTGAAAGCATTATAAAGTCAAATGACTTTAGCTGAAAGCATTATAAAGTCAAATGACTTTAGCTGAAAGCATTATAAAGTCAAATGACTTTAGCTGAAAGCATTATAAAGTCAAATGACTTTAGCTGAAAGCATTATAAAGTCAAATGACTTTAGCTGAAAGCATTATAAAGTCAAATGGCTTTAGCTGAAAGCATTATAAAGTCAAATGACTTTAGCTGAAAGCATTAAGTTTGGTGATTTGAAGAAAATATAATAAAGTAAAAATGTAATTTAAAACATGGAGATGATTTTGGTCTTGAGATTCGCTTAACTTCATTCCTCTACAAATTGTTATGGTAGGTTTGTTGAGCTTCACTTCACGTCATGTTTTATTATAAAACGTTTGTCAATCATGGTTTAGCAATCAATATTGTTTGACTGTTTACCTGTTTGACTGTTTACCTGTTTGACTGTTTACCTGTTTGACTGTTACCTGTTTGACTGTTTGACTGTTTACCTGTTTGACTGTTTACCTGTTTGACTGTTTACCTGTTTGACTGTTTACCTGTTTTACTGTTTACCTGTTTGACTGTAAACTTTATCGCAATGGTGAGGCTGCCCATACCTTTTATTGAACTCCAAACAGACATGGACAACCTACAGCCATCGGGTCAAGTACGAGCTGTTTTTTTTCAGACCCTTGCATTCAATACTAATGTTGATGGGCTCACAATTGATTTCTGATCACAGATTGATTTCTGATCACAGATTGATTTCTGATCACAGATTGATTGCTGATCACAGATTGATTTCTGATCACAGATTGATTTCTGATCACAGATTGATTTCTGATCACAGATTGATTGCTGAGAATTTTTCGCTTCGGATCCTTGGCCCATCAACAGAACTTTTAAACGAATAGTGTGACCCCGTGGTCCGTACGATTTGCTCCCTCCTGAACACGGACTTCCTTATAAAAGGGAAGCCAGCCCCCTCCCCCCTTTCTCGATGCTAGCGCCCTTAAAACCCCCCACCCTTCAGAAAGAGTTACAGTTTTTCCGCCTTCTCACTGCGCCCTCATTTTAAATAATTATAATGAACTATTGGCGTGAAGGCACATCCTTAGTGCCAGCCGTATCGACAGCAACTGCGAGGCTCAGAAGGCGACAAACAGTTGTTATTAAACAAAGACCCATGTGGTTTAAACCCACACTATCGGTAGCCTTTAACCACAAATGGCTATTTATTTAACATTCAAGAGTTTTAAGTTTTATAATTTTTTTGAAAAAAATAGTCCACTACAAACCATGTTGTGACTAATTGGGGTCAGATGAAGAAGTTTCAACCAAGGCTATTCTAGGAGATCGCGTGGTTAATACAATTCCCTGGCGTTCTTGACTTACCGCAACAGTTAAGTATCGATATTTACCATGGCGTGCTTTACTTCCTGCATCAGTTAAGTATCGATAATAACCATGACGTTCTTTACTTCCTGCAACTATTAAGTATCGATATTTACCATGACGTTCTTTACTTCCCGCAACAATTAAGTATCGATATTTTCCATGACGTTCTTTACTTCCTGCAACAGTTAAGTATCGATATTTAACCATGACGTTCTTTACTCCCCGCAACAATTAAGTATCGATATTTACCATGACGTTCGTTACTTCCTGCAACAGTTAAGTATCGATATTTACCATGACGTTCGTTACTTCCTTCATCTGTTAAGTATCGATATTTAAGTTCAGTTGACCCAGGGACATTAGCCAGACCCGAGTAGAATCCCTTCGCTCAGCAGGACTCAAACCCGATACCTTCCGATTACCAGACAGTGAAATCACTGCTAGGATGAAAAAAAAATTGATCTCTCAGACACGATGAGCCAATATCGAAATGATCATGGAGGCATCACGGGAGACACAGAGGGAACTTTAACAATGACCGGATAAAATTCCATTGGTTCTCACACCGAAGATCGAACCAGGGACCCGGAGATTGACAGTCTAGCGCTTCACAACAAGTCTATCCATCCACCCACCCACCCCCCTCCACTTCCCCTCTTTTCCTCCATGTTGCCAATGGAGAGGTCCATTTCGACCAATGTATTTGGGTCATGCTGGTGATGAGAAAAAGTTTTAATTCTTAGGGTCGCTTCCTTTTAAAAAGTAAACTACCTCCTAGAACATTTAAGGAGTATGTGGACAAGAGTCAAAGTTTATCAGATCTAATAGTGAGGGTATCTCAAAATCTTTAATGATTTTTTTTCAATGAATTAAAAAAAAAATATATAAAAAGCAAAAAAGTTGCAAAACCTGAAATTTTTAACCCAAATATAAAAAAAAAAATTTACCACAAAAAAAAAAAGTAACTAAAAAAAAAATTAAAAAAATGCGCCGACTGACATTAATTTATTTGGTGAAAATTCGACAATGTTTACTTATCATACTTAAAACTACGATATTTTTTCCCTTTATGAATTAAACAATTTAAATTGCACTTAATGTACTCAGAATGAAAAAAAAGGATAAAAAAAATAATAAATCAAAAGCAACAATCTTTTAATAAAGAATTTAGCCAAAGGGATATAACTTCATTGAAATCAGTTTTCATTGAAAACAGACAGTAATTTCCCCTTTCAACACTATTTTATCAAACCCTGGGTTTTCTCACAGAGTAAATAATGGTACAGCGTAGCTTTGAAGCTAGAGTATACAGTGAATTCCGCTGAATTGGGACACCGCTTATTTGGGACAAATCTCGAAGAAACCAAACCAAGAAGCCAATGGTAAATTTGTATGTTTAATTGGGACAGCCGCTTAATCGGGACAAAAAGCCTCGGTCCCGAAGTGTCCCAATTAAGCGGAATGTAATGGTTGACACACAGTCTATGGGAGACTGGCCACAAATCGGTTAAGGATATCCGCACTTCGGGTTTTTCAAATAATAAAAACATAGTACAGTCAAACCATTTCAATTCATAAAAGTAATTAAAAAGTCAGCAACAGTAATTGAGTAATGGTGAAATAAAAAAAAAAAACTGTTTGGAAATATTTTCCATCGTCTAGCTGGTCGGTCACGTGACTTCCCAACATCAATAACTCCGCCCCCCCCCCCCATGCCCCTCCTCTTGATATAAACCAACAAAACAAAGTAAATAATAACTATGTCCAATACTCCTTAATGCTCCTATCACTCCTGTGGTCAACTGAACGATTGTTCGTTGCAGGTTTAACTTCCGGTGAGTCCAGTCACATGTATACGAGTCACGTGGTGCCTCCATTGCCACTGAACTCTCGAATTTGGTAGGGATGAAACAAGGTTCCCACAAAAAAAAGCCACCCCATTTGTGGATTAAAGCAGTAGTCCCCAATCTATTTCTCGCCACGGACCGGTCAGCGTTTGATAATGTCACTGCGGCCCGCTGGAAAGGGAAAGGGGGGAGGGCGTTGATTATTTCTCGTCCATGGAAAGTCACAAAATTGAGAGAAATACAACCCAGTAAATAAAAAGGAAATAATGCTTCTTTGGCGGCCCGGTACCATTCGATCCACAGACCGGTACCGGACCGCGACCCAGGGTTGGACACAACTGGATTATAGGATCTAAGAGATCAACAAATCTCACTCACTAATCCTAACGCTAACCATCGATCTAAGATAAACATATTAACAACACATTATGTGGATGTACGTTTTGTAATATCTACTGGTACTTATTATGACGCGTCTTATTAAACATATATTATTACGAACAGTGTCTTTAAGTTTATAACATTTTTTATTTAGTTATAAACCTAAATACGTACATAAATAGATTCATTTTAATATTAACAAATTTATCAAAAGTCACTTCATCTTCCCTTTATTTAAGAGTCACGTGATGATATATTGCAAACCAAATATACTCTCGTTCCAGAAATGGTCTCTTTTTAAAATAATGATTTTCGAGGCTAAAGCCACCAATTTCAAAACCTTGGTCAATCTGAACATATATTTTACAGTCATTTGAGTCCGGGGCCCATGACAAACGGACAGAGAATGCCCACCGTTGAGATGAGCGTTATTGTAAGCAATGTCATCCTGACAAAATGTAAGGTTTGCCCACATTTTTTGTGAAAATAATCCACCTCTTAAGTAACAAGATGGATTAGAAAATTCCAAATTGTAAATGTTTACAGATTAAACATCATAGACTTGTGATTGGATTAAAACAAACAAACAAAAAAAAAACAAACAACGACAGTGGCCCAATTAGAAATGGAGGCCCCCCCAGCCAACATGTCTGCCGATCTATAAGAAGGGCTCTTTGGAGCAAATGGAGATTGATCGGCCACTCG
Organism: Bulinus truncatus; assembly: GCA_021962125.1. NCBI lineage: Eukaryota > Metazoa > Mollusca > Gastropoda > Planorbidae > Bulinus > Bulinus truncatus. Next base: position 2,048,380 of record JAGDYQ010000005.1, on the reverse strand, counting down.
CTAAGGAAGCCTCCAGAAGACATCACAACAAAAAATGGCTCTGCAATGGAACCCCCAAGGCCAGAGAAAGGTTTGCCGCCCAAAGACCACTGGGAGAAGGTCTTGCGAGCAGGAAATGAAAATCTGCAAACAGACATGGGGAGAACTAAAAAATGCCTCCCAAAACAGAGTGCGCTGGAGAGTGGTTGCAGAGGCCCTTTGCTCCGCAAGGAGTTCAAGGAATTAGGTCAAGTAGGGACTTGCTAAGACTATCATAAATGACAAATTAGTCACTATGGATTTCAATGCAGGGAAATAAATTCAATTACCGATTAGTAGCAAATATAGCAAAAGATAAACGTAAGAGTAAAATTAAAAACAACAAAATCAACTCCTCGGTGTGTAAGTGGAATCTTTTGTCAAATTTGTTTATTTCACTGTCAAATTTTTGTAGTATTTACTTTCATTTCTTTGTTGAACTTTGACATCTGAACTTTTCATTGAACGTTCGTTTTTGACAGCTCAGATGTAGTTGGCTAACCAGGTGCGGTACTCAGAGATACGTGTGTAAACACTGGGCAGGTCACCTGCAATAAATTGTATCAAGACATTGTCTAGCGGCCGTACAAGATCGTACAAGGAAATAATAAATGTATATTTATTAATTTATTCAATTAATGCAAAATGAGATGTAAAAATTAATAGGTGTAAAACATAATGAAATGTAAAACATAATAACATGTAGAACAATGCAAAGTAAAAACTTAAAGAGACGAAAACTTAGTAGATCTAAAACACAATGAGATGTAAAACACACTAGGTGTACAATTTTAAAAAAAAATTGTTTTTGTTTTGAACATGTGTACGGTTTGTTTAAAGTAAAAAAAAAAAATTTTGATTTTATCAGGTTTCTGAAAAAAAAAAATTTTTTTTTAAAAATACAATAGGTCAGCTAAATGTGACCTTAATGTGTCTTACCACTGCAGGTGCTGACACCCCAGGATGTAACACCAGCCAGCTCATCTTTACGTGTGCCGCACATCATGGGGCCGCCGCTGTCACCCATGCAGGAGCTTGGGCGCCCACCGGTTTCGCCTAAGTTACAAATATGCAATAAACAGATGACGGTGAATAGGCATATTACAACAGGTCTGTTTGTGCTGCGCGTCCCATTCTAGCGTCTACTCTAGTGCTACCCACTCATGTTTAAGTTAATCTAGTGCTAGTAAATCTAGTGCTACCCACTCATGTTTAAGTTAATCTAGTGCTAGAAAATCTAGTGCTACTAAATTCAAATGTTACTTCGAATTTTACAAAGACTGTGCGATGCATTATTGAATATAGGCCAACAAAACGAAATCCATGGAGAATTAATTGTAATGTGTGCGCTCACAGGCGCACAATTTAGATGAGATACTACTCTTTTGCTACATATGATGGTAAATCTATTGCTAGTAAATCTATTGTTAACAAATCTAGTGCAAGTAAATGTAATGTTAGTAAATCTAGAGCTACCCTCCCTTTGCTACTTTACTCAAATGCTACTCTTAAGTCTACCCAGACAGTGCTAGTGCTATCCTACTATCTAGTCAACTAGTGCTACTCACCGTCTCTCTCAAAGACACAGATGTGTCTGGCCGTGATGCTGACGCCGTACTGGCTCCAGAGGGCGTGGCACTCCTCCCTGGAAATCTTGAGGATGGCGGCTTGCTGGAGGGTGTTGGGGGAGCCGCCGCCGGAGCCGGATGTCTGGCCCCAGCCGGAGATGATGCAGGATGTATTGGCGTAGCTGGTACCTTCATCAGCCAGTTTAGCTAGCTGAACAATAAGGTCAATACGTTTGATTATATTTACAGAAGATAAATCAAATTGCTATCGCACACTCGAAAATGTTGCAGGTAAACACGTGCACCTGAGCAACGCAACGTTGAGTGGTTTATGCGATGAAGAGATAAAATATAGAATTATTTAATTCTTAAATAACCTTAAGGATAATCTGCACTCTTCCAATCTGTCTGCCAGGAAATATTTCAATATAAAGGTTAGTCATCTTTTTTTTGGCTGTCAATCAGTCATCCTGAACACTGTAAATAACTCATCTGACCTACTGTCATCACTCACCCCAGCCCACTGTCAATCAGTCATCCATCCTTTTTGATTGTCGTCCAATCACTGTGTGAGTCAGTTTGACTTCTAGTTCTATGAAGCTCAGTCGTGAGGAACAATAATTTAGGTATCTAAATAAGTAAATGTCCGTAACCCAACGCTTCAACTGACCTGAACGTTTTTGTTCAGCGTGGCCGGCAGTGCCAGGACGATGACGGCAATGTCGTTGGGGTATCCGTTGCCGTTGGCGTTGTAGTTCTCGTGCATGATGACGTTGCCCACGGCGATCGTCTGCTGGTACTCGTTGGGAGGGTCGTACAGGTTGTGGACCCCGACGACCACGCGGAGGTTCCTGATCTGTTTTTTGTCCACGCAGTGGGCAGCGGTGACCAGCTGTCGGGGGCAGACAAAGAGATACTGTTGTTATATCAATGAAGCAATGAAAGAGCAAAACTAAATTCTGAACCAGACTTTTTGAGTTGAAATAATGTATATATTGTGAATATAGCGATTAATGTAGCCACCAAAGCAGAGATTCATGTAGCTATGTAAAGATCATCTATGTCGCTGTTCACGTGACACAGGGCTGGCGATCTAGCTATGGGAACTTGCGGTGCAGGAGCATGTTTTGAATATTGGCAGAATAAATAGTTTACCAGGAAGAACTCCGCTATGATGCATTCAAAATAAAGTTCGATAAATCTACATAATTTTTAGTCTGGAGGAAAGAAACAAAGGGACAAAACTTCTGTCGCATAACTCCGACAATTTAGAATAGGAAGTGTGAAAGTATAAACGAGGAAATTAAATTTTTTTATTTCATTGGGCATTATTCATAAACAAATCTTTAAACATTGGCCTATAAACTAATCATTGACTTTTAAATATTTACTGAATATTTACTTTTCAAGGTAAAAAGAAAATCGTACTATACCAGTGGTGGTGAACGTATGACACGCGTGCCACCGACGGCACGCACGGCCTCATCAGTCGGTATGCGACTAAAATATCACTTTGCTATAAATAAGTGGGTTTTTTGGTTGATTCTGAGCCCGCGGCCCGAAAATGGTTCACCAACACCGTACTAGACCATCAATTAAATAAAATTACCTTGCATGGGACCAATATACCACTATTTAAGAAGTTACCTTGTCTTTAGCCATCAGACCACCAATAAAAAAAATATCCTATCTTTGGCCACTAGACCACCATTAAACAAATTACCTTGTCTTGGTCCATTAGACCACCATTAAACAGATTACCTTCTCTTTGGCCACTAGACCACAATTTAAACAAATTACCTTGTCTTTGGCCACTAGACCACCATTTAAACAAATTACCTTGTCTGGGGCCACTAGACCACCATTAAACAAATTACCTTCTCTTTGGCCACTAAACCACCATTTAAACAAATTACATTGTCTGGGGCCACTAAACCTCCATTAAACAAACTACCATGTCTGGGGCTACTAAACCACCATTAAACAAACTACCATGTCTGGGGCCACTAAACCATCATTAAGCAAATTACCTTGTCTGGGGCCACTAAACCACCATTAAACAAACTACCTTGTCTTTGGCCACTAGACCACCATTTAAACTAATTACCATGTCTGGGGCCACTAGACCACCATTTAAACAAATTACATTGTCTGGGGCCACTAAACCACCATTAAACAAATTACATTGTCTGGGGCCACTAAACCACCATTAAACAAATTACATTGTCTGGGGCCACTAAACCACCATTAAACAAATTACATTGTCTGGGGCCACTAAACCACCATTAAACAAATTACATTGTCTGGGGCCACTAAACCACCATTAAACAAATTACCTTGTCTGGGGCCACTAAACCACCATTAAACAAACTACCTTGTCTGGGGCCACTAAACCACCATTAAACAAACTACCTTGTCTGGGGCCACTAAACCACCATTAAACAAATTACATTGTCTGGGGCCACTAAACCACCATTAAACAAATTACCTTGTTTGGGGCCACTAAACCACCATTAAACAAACTACCTTGTCTGGAGCCACTAAACCACCATTAAACAAACTACCATGTCTGGGGCCACTAAACCACCATTAGACAAAACTACCTTGTCTTGGATCACTAGACCACCATTAAACAAATTACCTTGTCTGGGGCCACCAGAACAGCTCCACAAGCATGGTACCAGGTGTTGAACTGGTAGGCCTGCAGTGAGGCCTGGTGAGGGTGGGCGAACTGTGGGGCGTCTTCACCGTTGACAATACGGGTGCTGGGGGCCGCAAGGCCTGTAGCTGTTGAGATTAATAAATAAACAAAATATTTCATTGGCAGATCTTTAACAATGGGTCATAGAGCTGAACAGCATTAATTGCAACAAATGATTCCATTATTGTTGTAATTGAATAGAACATTTCCTACATATATAGAAGAAAAAAAATAGGTTTTTTTCAAGTTGAGATGAACATTTCTCAAATTGAATTTGACAGAAATCTACAGGTTTCCTATGAAATGTCCAACTAAATCAAATCAATAGTACAACTCCTAAAATATTTAATTTATAAAAATCTGGTGTGGTCAAAAGGCACCCATGTAATTAAGATTAAGTACAAAAGGACAATGTATGAGAACTTGGTTAAACTTAAAGCTAACTACTTTTCGCATTACTATTGTGACTGACATTTTGTTTTTGTCTTTTACACTAAATGACATACTCAATAGACTGACTTGCACAATAGAATGACTTACCCAATAGACTGACTTACACAATAGAATGACTTACCCAATAGACTGAGAAAAACTAATAACTTCATGCCAGAGTCTGATGCAGCGAGGTGTTATCGGCCGTGAATGAGATAGGACATGTACCAACAGGGGTTCCGTGTTCTAATATACCAGTCTATATATTGCTCACAATTAGGAAGGGAAGGCATGACCATCTATTCCCCCATACCCCAAAGTTTTATGGCCAGTCTGAGTCGTGTGGTCATTTTCTCACGTTCGGCTCAAACATTTCGTGAAGTTTTGTCATGTTTTTTCTGTCTGGACACGCTTTGTGTATGTCTGATGTTATTGTCTTTATCGTTTTCTTTGTTCTATTAAAGCGCTTTGTAAAATATTCTTAATTATTCTTTACATGTATTAATCTCTCAGCAAAAAACAAAACTAAATTACATGTCAATTTTAATCAAAATTGATATTAAGTCGGAGATAAACTTGACATTGTAAACTTGTTATCGTTTAAATAAGGGTACAAACCCTTTCAAAATTATGGTCTATTAGTAAATTGTAACATTTGTCTGGAGATTGAATGAGGCGTATGACATCGAATTATTAAGCTGTTCGGCGAAAATTGACAGCATGAAATTTTAAATTTCTTAAATATTCGATTATACTTTAAAGATTAAATAAAAACGAAACCCAAAGAGATCTTCAATTAAAGAAAATTCCGAATTTAAGGTTAGGGATTGGCTGATCCTATTATCCAATGATATGATGAACCTCCCCACCATAGCAGAGTGTCGATGGCTATGAGGGCATTGCTGAAGACAAATGTAGGTGACTGAACTGAATGGGAATTGAACCCGTTTAACAGCCACCATGCATAACGGGCTTACAATAAAAGTGCCGCCGAGTTATCCGCGAAATTCCAAATTTTTTTTTAAAATTCTGTTTTTACAAAAAATTTGCAAACTAAATGATTGACTCCCTTGAACCGATGACTGTTATAAAATGATTGACTCCCTTGAGCTGATGTCTGTTATCATATGATTGACTCCCTTGAACTGATGACTGTTATAAAATGATTGACTCCCTTGAAATGATGACTGTTATAAAATGATTGACTCCCTTGAATTGATGTCTGTTATCAAATGATTGACTCCCTTGAACTGATGACTGTTATCAAATGATTGACTCCCTTGAATTGATGTCTGTTATCAAATGATGGACTCCCTTGAACCAATGACTGTTATCAAATGATGGACTCCCTTGAATTGATGTCTGTTATCAAACGACATGAATAAAATTATCGTCAAAGTGTTTATATTTTAAGGGGACGGGTGGTCGTGCGGTGTAGAGCGCTCGACTGTCGACCGGAGGGTCCCGGGTTTGAATCTCAATGAGAACCTTGGGATTTTTTCAGGTCCTGGTGAAAGTCCCCAAGTCCACCCAGATTTAAATGGGTACCTGACTTTAAGTTGGGGGAGTAAAGACGGCTGGGCGTTGTGCTAACCACATAACCCCTTCATATGCCGAGGTTATAGAAACAGATGAATTCTACACTTCATCTTCCCCGATGGCCCGTTAGGGGTAAGGGAACTTTACCTTTTACTTTTTTTTATTTATATTTTATTTTGTCATTCTTATTTCTTTTAAGTCACAAATGTATCAACAAACATACATGTACAATGTACAATATAAACATGTCGTGTTTATCTCAACACACAGCAGCTGTAGTTTCCACAAGACTCAAAATAATACAAATAGCGTAATTCCCAACTCTGTTCCCATTTTATTGACAGTCGTATATCAACGAACACGATTTGATGTGAGCTGGACAATAGCAAAGAATGTTCTACAATACGTGACTTTTTATAGCAGGCCACCTGCCATTACTACCTGCCATTACTACCTAATGGTACAAAGACATAGGCCGATGTGTTTTAAAAACAGATCCCTCAACCCTACTTGGCCAACGGGGCAGATGAAGTGTAGAATTCGTCTCTTTCTATAACCTGGGAATATAAAGGGATTGTGTGGTTAAGCTGTATACCTCTTTAAAGCTGAGTGAACTTGTGGGACTTTAACCACTAGGACCTGGGAAAAATTGCATTAATTCTCACCGAGGATTGAACCCAAGATTCTCAGATCGATAGTCCAACATGTATACCACTCGGCCACCCGTCAGGCTAATGTGTTTTAAAGTTTATCGCTTCAAATGAAATACGTCTTTTGCGTTATGTTTATGCAATATTTGGATGTATAATCAATCAATTAGTCCAATTAACCAGCCTACCTGTAAATTCAATCTTAAATTTTCCACCTATCAATATTAATATCTACCTGTATTTGTGTGTTCCCTATTGGTTATAGAAATGTCATTGTTGTCAAAGAGTGATTGTTTCTGGTATGTGCAATCACTCTGCTACATAGACAGAATTGTGTCTCCTGTGACACCATGATTCTCTCCCCTGACAATACATACCAGAAACAGCCACTCTTTGACTCTTGTATATACTTAAGTTTTATGAAAATTGCAAATCTTTATTGTGTAAATTTCACCTTATGTGGAACTGATACCCTAACACTGTAGCCTACACCAGAGTAGAATGTCTCGAACCATTCAATGAAAATGCTTTTTAAAATTTATCGTAACGGTCAGTTAAAAGAATATCATCATGTAACACGTGGGAATCAAATGGTCAAGATTATAATAACCAAATAGGATCACCAATTTAACATGTTAATAACACAAAATAATGTTCGTTTGTTTAATTGGTTTATTTATCTTGGCAATGCAGATTAAAGTTCATTAAGCCATAGGCGTAGTTTTCAAGTTTGTTTTAACTGCTATTGTTATTGTTTTGTTTTGGATGGGAAAGGTAAAACATAATAAAAGAAATGAAAAAAAGCTACTTATGTAATGTAATGACTTATACCTGTGTAAACGAAAAGTGTATTGAAGCCTAGGCTTAACGTTAATCATCTCAAAATTATATATATATATATATATATATATATATGTATGTGTATGTGTGTGTGAGTATAAAGCATGGCGTACACCCAGAATCTTTAGTCATACTACGCGACCGCCTAGCTCCCACGCCCTTGCCAGAGGCCACCCACCCCTCCTCCTTCCGGTACTAATCCCTTCTACAATCTTATGGAATGTGAAATCCGGCAGGTATTTTTGCTTCTGCCTAAGAACTATGGCCTTGGGAAAACAGACAACATTGGAGGTTGAACCTGCAACATCCATCACCTGAACAGTTCCACCGATCAATTCACAGGAATCAGTCATGTACTGTTTTCTTTAGGTATCATATGATTAACAAAAAAGCAGCTAAACTAAAACAACTTTCCAGATAAGCTATTAAAACACAGTTTTGTTGGGAAAGGTGAAACATTTAAAAAATAGGTTTCTTTCAGTGTTATATATTAGTTTCAATTTAAGGCCATGGTTGGCCATGTACTGTTGCACACAACTGCTGAGCTGATAATTTTAGGATCACTACTGAGTTTGTTCTCCTTCAGGCCTTTACGTCCAGTCTGTGTGTACATATACACACACGCACACACACGCACATCGACGCACACACACATATACACACACGCACACACACGCACACACACGCACAAACACGCTCTAATACACACAAATATACACACACGCACACACACACGCACACACACGCACACGCACACACACGCTCTAATACACACAAATATACACACACACGCACACACACACGCACACACACGCACACACACGCACACGCACACACGCACACACCCACACGCACAAATCGAAATTTATGGATAGTGATTGTCTCATCATCTTAACCACTGATTAAATCTATATCTATTATCTATAATTCTAAAGTATGAAAATATTGAATTGTATGACATAAGTGTCTCCGTCACAATTCGTATTGAAAGTAGTACACGTGATATACCTAATAATAATAATAATAAAATAATAAAACACACGCACGCACACACACACATTGACACACACATATCAGGCAACTTGATGTTCATGTATCTATGGCGTCCACTTGCCACTTGCTAGTGGGATGAGGGGGAGGTGAACGTGTTTGTGTGGTGAAGTTCCAACAAAACCCACTATTTACATTTCATCTTGAGGTTGGGGGGGTTGCCGTAGGGGCCCTCAACGCACTGGTTCACTCCGGGGGCCCCGAAGATTTGTTAAGACAATTAAGGTCACATGACAGATGTGCCTATTTAAACGCACGACAGGAGCCCCAGACCAGTACTGGACCACCCGTGATCAATGAAAGCACGGAGGTTTGGCGTAGTCGACCCCTGGCTTAGATGTATCTGACCCATGGCCTAGGTTAGCTGACCCCCTGGCCTCGGTGTCTCTGATCCCTGGCCTAGGTGTATCTGACCCCTGGCCTAGGTGTATCTGACCCCTGGCCTAGGTGTATCTGACTGCTGTTCAAAAGCTGTTCATTTCTTCTCTGTAGCTCATATTTATACCTTTTGTATATATATATATATATATATATATATATATATATATATATATATTTATATATATAACACAGCTGATGAAAAACTCTTAATTTCCATATTATAATAGAAAAATCTCTCTATCTCTGATTAATGTACGAGTCAGGGCAATACCAGCAGTTAGTTTTGAAATCTTTCTTATTGTTTCAGAATCGCCATGCAGCCGCAGATCAGTCACGGAAAGGAAAGACACTTGTAGAAAATCAAAACACTGCAGATACGACTCATAGCGATAATTCGTTTTATGTTCCATTTTCAGAATTAAATTTTGAAGGATATATTAGTGTTTAGGGCAGCCTTATGGACATAATCCGGCACTGCTCCTGACTTAAGAAGGTCTTCAGGTACCTAGATCTGATATCAAATTACAGCAGCTGATGTGAGTCAGGAGGAGATGACCAGGGTCCCAGATTTTTTGTAGTTGGTCATTTGTTAGTAGGAGCTGCCCAGTTATCATGAGAAGTACATTGAGGGGAAAAAATTAAATGTATGAATATTATGATTTCTGGTTGATTTTGTTTTGATAATTTCTTTATTTGCTACAGTCAATAATTATTTTTCATTTATATAGTAACTGTGTAATACACTCTTTACATTTCATTTGAAGTTCGATTTTTTATGTTATAAATTATTTTATCTCGTATTACATTGCTGTTGAAGTTACAGGAAAATAATTAATTATAGTATATTTAATACCATCTATTTCTTTGTATCTGTACACTTATCTTTACATTGGCTTATTGTTCATGGGCTTTGAGAGATTATATGTTTAGATATCTCATTGATATTATTTTTAAGGCATTTGATTTAAATTCATTTTGTGTAAATAGCTAGTCTCTCTATTAGTGCATGTTAATAGGTTATTAATTCATAAACATTTGTTTACAAGATATTCGTTAATAGGCGTTTGTCTAACGATTTTTGTTTAATGGCTGTTAGCGCTGTTTGATATTGTGCGATTCGATTAGGTGCCAGTTGATAATTTGCTATTTGACAATGTGCCATTGAATTATGTGCTATTTTATTATGTGCTATTTAATTATGCGCTATTTAATTATGTGCTATTTAATTATGTGCTATTTTATTATGTGCTATTTAATTATGTGCTAATCCCCCTCCCCCATTTTTTTTCAACAGTTTCTTTCGAGCTTTTAAATTTTGTGATAATATTTATTTATGGTTAGATAAATATAGGATTTATAGTGTATATTAGATATCCATTTTAAACAAATATATAAGCCTAAGAGCTAACAAAATATGTAATATGCAGACAATAAACACACTTAAATACTTGGTGAAAGTTTTTATTGATTTAAAATTAGATTAGTAGTAGATTACTATTTAAGATTTGTGTCCACTGTGTAGTGACCAGGACACTGACCAGTTAGTTGGCGTTGATCCAGTTGTTATAGGCGGATGTACGAGTGTAGACACTGGGCATGTCACCTGCAAGGTAAATACATAATGAGCATATATTAGTTGAACATAACATATCTAATATAATAATAGCGATTTAGGTTCTGCGTTATATCGAAAGTAAAGAATTAATACAACAGTATTGCCAGTTTAATATACAATCATGAAAAAAACGGATCTGCCCGAAACCAAAAAAATAACCCAGCCTGCCGATCAAGGCTGAGGGGGATATAACTCTAAGCAAAGGTTTTGCAGGTACAGCTAGTATCGATATAGCGTTAAGCCTTTTAAGAATGTAAGATAAATATTTGTACTTAGCTGATATATATGTTGGAGATTTTACAATAGAATTAAACCTAACACAAGGACTTACCGCTGCAGGTGCTGATACCCCAGGAGGTAACACCAGCCAGGTAGCGGAAGTTGGTACCGCACATCATTGGGCCTCCACTATCACCGTTGCAGGCACTGGGGCGGGTACCAGCGGGGTCTAGGTGGAAGTTGAAAAAATAGATTCATATTGTCAGGACTTCATGCATATTCATTCGAATAAACGTTTGAATAGATTCAAAAAAATAGACACAATAATAATACAACAAGCTGTAGGCAAAGATATAAACTTTAACATTAGTTGCAGTAGATGTTACTAGGCGAAAACATAAACTGGAATATTAGTTGCAGTAGATGTTGCTAGGCGAAAATATAAACCGTAACATTAGTTGCAGTAGATGTTGCTAGGCGAAAATATAAACCGTAACATTAGTTGCAGTAGATGTTGCTAGGCGAAACTATAAACCGTAACATTTGTTGCAGTAGATGTTGCTAGGCGAAACTATAAACCGTAACATTAGTTGCAGTAGATGTTGCTAGGCGAAAATATAAACTGTCACATTAGCAGCGGCCAATGTTACTAAAAAAGGTAGAAGAAAGAGCGATTTGGAGAGGATGGGACGATTAGCCCATTTTATTGTTTGAGCGATTTTACGCACACCAGACAAGAATAAGCCAAACATTATTGGTTGTAAGTTGTTCGAAACCTTTTACATTTAGCACCCAAGAAGTGACAATTAGCCCCAATATATATTTTTTTTTTGTAAGGTATTTGGAAGTAGCCCATACCATCAGCCTCGAAGACGCAGATGTGGTTGTCTGTGATGGTCTGGCCGTAACGGCTCCAGAGGCTGTTGCACTGAGTTCTGGTGATCTTGGTGATGTAGGCCTGCTTCAGATGCTGGGCGGCACTTCCGCCTCCAACTGTGCGACCCCATCCAGTGATGACGCACTGGGAGTTGGCGAAGCTGGAGCCTGTAGGGGCAAGGGTGGCGGGCTGGAATGAAAAGGTAAAAAGACTTGGCAAGGGCTTAGCAGGAAGTCAGCGAGACAACTCTAAGTTAATATTAACGTGTATGAGTTTTAAGCAGGAAGTATCTGTGTCATACGCGTTGTTGTATTAATATGGTTGCTTTACGTAATTGAATAGTTAGTATAAATAAAGACTAAGACTTCCTCTATAACTAGTCTTTCTACGAAACTTAAGTAAACTCAAGTAAACTTCTCAATATAGCTTCAACTGATTTCTTCAATAATACTGATGATGATAATGATGATACACAAGTTTCCATCAATCCTAACTCTTTCCATCTCATTGGAAGACCAGTCAAAACAGTGTACGTATTACCTAGGATTTTTTCTATTCATAATTTGCTTGGGTTCTTCCAAACACGAGAAATACCTAAAAAAATTAAATTGCGCTGCAATATGTGCATTATAATAGGTATTTAATAGTTTATTTAAAAATGTATTCATCAAAATAGATAATTAGTATGGCGTCGACATATTCTACAATTTCACAGCAATTATCTATGGGTACCGTATTCTTTTTTGTTTTTAAAATCAATATTTATTGTTTAAGTTTTTTTTTTTATAATTACATGCACATTATAACGGTTGTTCCATTTTAAAAAAATTCAAATCACACTTTAAAATCAAAGTACTGAATGCTCAGTACAAGAGCATACCGGTTATTGACTAGTCACTGACTATGTACATTTATTGCCCCACTCTCCCCCCCCCCCCAACTACCTTACCTGTACGTTCTTGTTGTAGGTGACGTGGCTGGCCAGGTAGATGACGGCGATGTCGTTGGGGATGCCGTTGCCGTTGCCGTTGTACTGTGGGTGGATGGTGAAGGAGGCCACGGCGACGGTCTGCTCGTAGGCGTTGGGGGGCTCGAAGAGGTTCAGGGCGCCGACCTCGATACGGAGGTTGCGGTAGTTCTGGCCTTCAACGCAGTGAGCAGCGGTGACGAGCTAAATGAGACGAGAAATGAAAAGGTGGTGCACTTCAAAGATTTTCACCCTCCCGTAGTTTTACGTTCACCAGTGAGCTTAGGAAAACTACGACGACGGGTATGATTGCTCAATATAAAGCAACACCCAACACAAAACATACTACTAAGCGCTCAGTTGGCTAAGATACATTCAGAGCCGTTGCTAGGACTTTTGGGGGGCCATAGGGAGAGAATTTTAGAGATATTTGGTGGCGCAAGGGAGTGAATTATAGAGATATCTGGGGGCACAAGGGAGTGAATTATAGAGATATCTGGTGGCCAAAGGGAGATACTTATAGAGATATCTGGTGGCCCAAGAGAGTGAACTATAGAGATATCTGGTGGCCCAGGGAGTGAATTATAGAGCTATCTGGGGGCCCAAAGGATTGAATTATAGAGATATCTGGGGGGCCCTCTTACAACCAGACTAAAAGAAATTAATTATGAAAGGGAGCCCCTTTATCATATAGGGCCAAGAACGGTCCTATAGAACCATTAAAATGGTCGTTTTTTTCATTGAGTGTGCTATAAATACTCTTCATTGGGGGAAGTTAAAAATAAGTATCTATATTATTATCAAAGGCTTTTAATTATTGGACTTATTGTTACGTAATGTACCCGTCTATTAACTGTATGATAATTAAATTCAATAAAAAATGCATGTAGTACATAAATTTTTTGTTGAAATAAGAGTATAATATAGAAACAAGCAATTAAGCCTGTTCCATTCTGGACACAGGACGTGTTAACGCATTTTCATGTTATGTATCAGTACGTATGCTATCTTTCAGTAAATATTTGTAAATTTTGGAAATGTTTATAAATTCAATTGTGTAATGCATATATCTGTAAAAAAAAATTTATAAAGACGTTTCTTTATATTTTAAAAAAAAATTATTTTCTCTTAAATCTAACTACAAGTGGTTTGTGGTTACTGAAATAGGACTCATAATTGAAAACATTCGAAATTATAGTCATTTAATCGTCCGAAAACTCCGTCAATTGTTGCATAGCTCTGATACTTTCAATTAAACTCAGAACACAAGCTTACTATTTCATTTGATGAGTTTCTTAATAAATCTTGGTGAAACTACGTGCTGCAGTATTTCGCACCAAATGAACGGCTATTGAACGTACAAGGTGTATATATAATATATAAGCCCCTTATGAGCCCTGAAGCCCGGCCCTCAGAGGTCCTATCGCGAAATGAACTTTTGATGTACACATGGCAGGCCAAGACCTACAAAATGATATATACATCATGGGTCTAAGACTTATAGTTGCTGAGATATAGCGCTCCATTGTTAATATAGCTTATATAGTAAAAAACGGTACTAAGGCCCCTTTTACGGCCCTGAGATGTCAGATCGCGAAATGGAAAAGTCATTTCTTGGCAGGCCAAGACCTACAAAATGATATATACATCATGGGTCTAGGACTTATGGTTGTTGAGATCTAGGGTGATGACGGACAGACGGACAGACAGACAAAACGGGGACAAAAAAAATATATTGAATTTTAAAACTAGAATCTAAGTGTCATAAAAACAATTTTTATATCAACCTATTACGCTATACATTTCTAAAGCCTAAATGGCTGTAAAAAAAATGAAAGAATGAAAAACAACACAGAGGTCCAAAGGCAATATATAAGTCAGTACTCTATGAGTAATGGCCAAAGGGCAGACCAAGAAGCTTAAAGCCCTTGGAGTAAGAGAATGGAGGAAGAAGACCATAGATCGAGAAAAGTGAAAAAGAGTCGTATTGCAGGCCAGGGCCCCATATGGGCTGTAGAGCCAAAGGAAGAAGGAGAACTGACCGTTACAATTATTAATCAATACAATATTGCAAACTTTAGTTGGGGAAGTAAAGGCGGCTGGGCGTTGTGCTAACCACACAATCCCTTCATATGCCGAGGTTATAGAAACAGATGAATTCTACACTTCGTCTGCCAGGATGGCCCGTTAGGGTTAAGGGAACTTTACTTTTTTTTTTACAGTAATGCAGAAAGCCACATACTCAAAAAAACGACAAACAAACAAACAAAACAACTAAAAAAGTTACAACATAATATACTTTGTAAAACGTATTAAAAACATCATGTGCTCAAAATTAAGCACAGCGCCTCATAGACCACCAACCTTGTTAGTTCCAATGAGCACGGCGCCACAGATGTGGTACCAGCCGTAGGGAGCCTGGTACAGCTGGAGGGAGGCCTGGTGGGGGTGGGCGTACAGCTCGGCCTTCTCCCCGTTCACAATCCTCTTGTCCAGCTCATCGTCCTGAGCGAA
Source organism: Bulinus truncatus (assembly GCA_021962125.1). NCBI lineage: Eukaryota > Metazoa > Mollusca > Gastropoda > Planorbidae > Bulinus > Bulinus truncatus. The sequence goes on along the minus strand of JAGDYQ010000005.1, from coordinate 2,033,009 downwards.
CACAACGGCTGGAGACGAAAAACAACGAAGGAATTTATTTTTTTTATATCCTTTCAATTACAGTCAATGTTTGTTATTATTTAGGGTTTTTTAATTTTGGACAAATGTTGAACGAGCGTTTTTTTTTTTAGGTTTAGGAACGTACTAACAAATATTGTTATGTGTTTAAGTATAGTAATGTGTTAAAATATAGCAATGTGTTAAAATATAGTCATGTGTTTAAGTATTGTAATGTGTTTAGATATAGTAATGTGTTTAGCTATAGTAATGTGTTTAGATATAGTAATGTGTTTAGATATAGTAATGTGTTTAAATAAAGAAATGTGTTTAAATTTTAGTTGTAGAATTGGATAACTATTACTCTTTGTAAAAAATTGTTGTAAGATATAAGTGCGTATTGCAGTAATCTGTAATGAATTAATATTACATCAAATGAATATACAAACAGTTTATTTTACAAATAATAATTTATAATAATTTATGCCCAACTTAGAATTTAGGATCTGCATACTTAAGATAGCTTTTAAATATTATAGATTCCTCATTAACCAAGTTAATATTATAATGTCAATATGACAAACTTAGAATTTAGCATCTGTATACTTAAGATAGCTTTTAAATATCTTGTATTACAGATTTCTCATTAACCATGTTAACACTAAACACTGACGAAGTAGTAAAGAGTCAATATATTTGTAATAATTATAATTGGCCAAGAAATTTAGTTATTACAGCCAAATATAATTATTACAATATTTAAGACAGCTAGAGCGCTAAGATCACGTGTAATCGAACCCATGGTCTTATCCTCACAGATGTTGCTCACTAGCTCGCAGCCATCGAATCGTACACAATAAACGACAACCACACAACCACCGCAACCACCACCAACAACAACAACATCAACAGGGAAAAACTTACCCACGAGGCAGACGAATGCAGCGAGAAACTTCATCCTGGATTCTTAGTGATACACCTGGAGTGGGGATGACCAGCTAGGGCCAGGCGACCACCTTATATACACCTGGGGCTGTGACCCACAGGTAAGCAAAAGCTTACGTTTATGGTGATCAAGTTGACACTGGAGTGGGTTTTACGACGGGCTTGAGGGCCCCCAGGAACTCACGACATCTTTAACAGAATCACGCGCGGACCACCGTGAGCTATTTATGGGTTATGGTGGATGATGGGGAAAACATTTCGAACTCACATCTGGCTGATAAGACTTATTATAACTTATAATCGAAACACAATAGTTTGACACACTTAGCAATGACCCACTTATGAAATCTGTTTTCATTATTATAATTTACATCAAATTAACAAAAACTTTTATTAAAACAAAAATTCATATTAATATATTAGTGGTCGGGACGAGTGGTCGTGTAGTGTAGAGCACTCGACTGTCGACCGCAGGTGCCGGGTTCGAACCTTAGTGAGAACCTTGGAAATTTTTCAGGTCTTGATGAAAGTCCCCCAAGTCTACCCAGGTTTCAATGGGTACCTGACTTTAAGGTGGGGGAGTAAAGGCGGCTGGGCGTTGTGCTAACCACACAATCCCTTCATATGCATGAATTCTACGCTTCACCAGCCCCGATGAGCCCTTAAGGGGATAAGGGAGCTTTACCAACTTAACATATTAATATGCAAATATTCTTTTTGTATATATATATATTTATATATATATATATATACCTCACATATTCCCATATGCTCCTATATATTCCAATAAGCTCCAACATATTCCCATATGCTCCTACATTTTCCCATAAGCTCCCAAAAATTCCCATAAGCTCACACATATTCCCATAAGTTCCGACATATTCCCATAAGCTCCCACATATTCCCATAAGCTCCAACATATGCCCATAAAATCCTACATATTTCCATAAGCTCCTAATATTCCCACAAGCTCCAACATATTCCCATATGCTCCTAAATTTTCCCATAAGCTCCTAATATTCCCATAAGCTCCTACATTTTGCCATAAGCTTCCAAAAATTCCCATAAGCTCACACATATTCCCATAAGTTCCGACATATTCCCATAAGCTCCCACATATGCCCATAAAATCCTACATATTTCCATAGGCTCCTACATATTCCCATAAGCTCCTAATATTCCCATAAGCTCCCACATATTCCCATAAAATCCTACATATTCCCATTAGCTCCCACATATTCCCATTAGCTCCCACATATTCCCATAAGCTCCCACATATTCCCATAAAATCCTACATATTCCCATAGGCTCCTACATTTTGCCATAAGCTCCCAGATATTCCCATTCTCTATTTCTTTTTCCCTTATTTCGCTCTCTCTCTCTCTGTCCTTCTTTCTCTCTCCCTCTCTCTCTCACTCTCTCTCTCTCTCTCCCTCTCTCTGTATATATACATCACATATTCCCATAAGCTCCATATATTCCTAGAAGCTCCCGCTTGTTCCCATAAGCTCCCGCATATTCACATAAGTTCCCATATATTCCTATTCTCTCTCTCTCTCTTTCCTTATCTCTCTTTTTCGATAATTGACATAAAGTTGAATGTACTTATGCATATATGTGATAATACTATAGATGACAGATACTATATATTGGATAATACTATATATAGGATGATATACTACTATAGATGGGATGGTACTATAAATGTGATGGTATTATATATGTGATGGTACAATATATGTGATGTTACTCTATATAGGATAATACTATATATGGGATTAGACTATAAATGGGATGGGACTACATTTGGAATAATACTACATATTGTATGGTACTATATATGGGATAATACTATTTATGGGATGTACTTTATGTGGCATGGTACTTTATATGGGATAATACTATATATGTGATGGTACTTAATATGGGATTATACTTTATATGTGATGGTACTTTATATGGGATAATACGATATATGAGATGGTACTATATATGGGATGGTACTATATATGTGAAGATACTATATATGGGATGGTACTATATATGAAATAATACTATATATGGGATGGTACTATATATGAGATAATACTATACATGGGATGGTACTATATATGGGATGATACAGTGACTGTAACTGTGCAGTGTGTTCGTCTTTTGTATTTACATGTGTCTTTATATGATGGAGGTATTTCACATGCTCATGGGCTGCATGCAGCATGTGTGAGTATGTGAGTATGTGAGTGAGTGAGTGAATAAGTGAGTGAGTGGGTTAGTGAGAGTACTATTGTTAAACTGTGTCTGTGAGTTGTACGTTTGTTCATGGTCATGTATGCTGGCGGTTTTTTATTCGTGCATATATGTGTTTGTAGGTCATTTTATGTGTTTTCATGTCTTTATATGTATGTATATTAGGGTGGCTCACTTTATGAAAAAAATAAAGTGAATTTTTTATCATGAGCATTTTAGTTTTCTGGTTCACTGGGATATAAAACATGTATATACCAAATTTCACATCATTTTGGCTCCTATAAATACTGCCTCAGTGCACTTGTTATCTCGTGTTTTATGGTATTCGGCAGTTGCATTAAATGAAAATTTTACAAGATTTAAAATTCTGTTTTTTAGATACAAAGAACAATTATATTACACAGTATGGATTAAACAGTGAAATAATACTAGTTACACGACACATTAACCTGACTGTATTGCAGTGTAGTTCTAAGTACGCCATTAAAAATACACTTTAAAAGTATTTAGTCTGTGCTTTCTGAATCCTGAAGGTCTTCAAGTTGCGATCTCTTCAGCACAGTTGATTTTTTTAGAGAATTTTCGAAAAAATGCTCTATTGTCCCCGTTTTGTCTGTCTGTCTGTCTGTCCGTCTGTCTGTCCGTCTGTCCGTCATCACCCTAGATCTCAACAACCATAAGTCCTAGACCCATGATGTATATATCATTTTGTAGGTCTTGGCCTGCCAAGAAATGACTTTTTTCCATTTCACGATCTGACCTCTCAGGGCCGTAAAAGGGGCCTTATAAAGTACCGTTTTTTACTATATAAGCTATATTAACAATGGAGCGCCCTATATCTAAGCAACCATAATTCCTAGACCCATGATTGTGTAGGTCTTGGCCTGCCAAGTGTACATCAAAAGTCCATTTTGCGGTTTGACCTCTCAGGGCCAAAATATAAGAGTTTTTTATGTACCGTTTTGCTTATATTTTAAATATAAATAATAAAAGCTAATCAAAGGGGCGTAATCATTATTTATTTTTGTAACAGTTATTCAACATGACTTACTTCCCGTACTTTATATAAAACAACAATTGACGGAATTTTCGGACGATTAAATGACTACAATTTAGAATGTTTCAATTATGAGTCCTATTTCAGTCACATATAGGTCACGTGACTGGTCTCGATGCACCGTCCTGATGCTAGCGCCTAGCGCCAGATGAGAAGGGGGAGGGGAACGACTGTTGTTTCACCCCCACCCACATCTCTTATTTACACACCTGTCCAGGTGACGAATGGTGCGGACGATTAAATGACTACAATTTAGAATGTTTCAATTATGAGTCCTATTTCAGTGACCACAAACCACTTGTAGTTAGATTTAAGAGAAAATAATTTTGTTTTCAATTATAAAGAAACGTCTTTTTAATATCTTTTTTCAGATATATGCATTACACAATTGAATTTGTAAACATTTCCAAAATTTACAAATATTTACTGAAAGATAGCATACGTACTGATACATAATACGAAAATGCACTAACACGTCCTGTGTCCAGAACGGAACAGGCTTAATTGCTTGTTGCATCTGTAAACTCTTTGCGATGGTGTTCATTAATTTGCAGCAAGTACTGCTTTTCCTCCTCTGAATTGGTGACAGATGAGTTGAATGATGACGCCAGTGCAATTCCCTGCTCGACACAGTCATTGACAACTTTCAAGGAAGAGACCATTGCTGTTGCCTTCTGAAAAGATGGAGTTTGTTGCCAGGTGAAGCATCAGTCATGAGAAAATTTGTGAGAAGCAGGAGAGCATTAAAGAAGATCAGCGATGACGAGGTCACAAAATCATTTAATGTCTCATTACGAAGTACTGAAGGATCATTTGTGCTGCAGATGCACATTTCTTCTTTCTGATCATCAGAAGATTTCTCCATGAATTGCCTCAAGCAAGCAGCAAGGCTGTATTTCTCATCCACCGAGACAAGTTGAGAAAAGAGAACCAGAGGAATGAGTTCTGCACTAAGGTACTAGAGATGTCGGCCAATCGTTTTCAATGCAGTCTGCGACATGGAGGGAGAAAAATTCTTATAATCAATTAGAAGCTTTATGAAATCCAGATCATTCAGAGGTGCGTCTGCTGGAATGAGACACTGAATCCAAGTTTTAATGTAAACCAACGATGCAAAGATACCAGAATACAAATGATCTGTCTTCAAGCTTAGCTTGAATTATTTTAGACATCCATCTTGCATGGGGATAAGCTCCTGGTACACGAAAACGCACCCCTTCCAGGAAGATAAGAGTCAGAAGTTCTTTGTAATCTTTACGTGGCAAATATCTTAAGTTGTCTTTCATTTGGAGGATATTTGAACAAAATGTGATGACTTCTTCTTTTAATGGCTTTAGATTTTGCTCCAGTCGAACATTGGGGCATATACTAAATTCTGCCTTATTTTTGGTCAAAACGTCTTAAAGCGCTTGAATAGCAGCAACACATCCGGTCCAGTTGTACTACCCCCAAATGTCTTATTGAAGACGGCTGTGTTTGTAAACAGTAGGCTGAATTAGGGGAAGTACCTAGCTCAATAAACATTGGCATGTCCAGTGGACAGTATACAAGCAAAGAAATAGTTCATGAAAAAATAGTAACAACTGACTGCCAGACGGCTATGTGTTTGTAAACATACCATGGGCCAGTAGGTTCATTTAGGGGAAGTACCTAGCTCAATAAACAGGAGTTGTATCAACTCCTAAGCCAGTTAAATGAACAACCCTTTTCGACCTAGTACTCATAACTAAACGAATGATATTTATACAGCCGCAACATTGATCTTATAGCACTTGATTTTTATAACTAAATTGAAATGCACTGATGAAGCTGGCTATTTATATGAAAATCAAAACTTCTAGAGTTTTCTAGAATTTCCGGGAACCTTCTCAAGTTCTCCACGTTTTTGTAGAAGTTCTAGAACATTCTAGATATTTCATATAACCTTCCAGAACCTTCTAGAATTGTATAGGTTTTTCTAAAACTTTCCTGAACTTTGTAGCATTTTCTGTGTGCTTTACATATACTTACATTCATAATTCATCCAAAATGATTTAAAATTCAGTGTCGATGAGGTAGTACTTAATAAAGTCATATATTCATGACATTTTTTCTGTGCTGTTTTGAAGTCGAAGGAAACACAAAAAACAAATTGCTCCAAAAAAATTTGACAAAAATTATGTTGGGCCACCCTATTGTATATATGTTTGTATGAGTTTGTATGTCTTTAGAAATTAAATGTGTTTGTAGATGTTTTTATTTGTTTGACAACAATTTATTATGGATTAGTACCCCATAGTAGGCTGTTATGTACATAGGCAACAGGCTTAAATTAATGTTTCAATACTAAACATATGAATCTTTCCGTTTTCTACCAGTATCAGCCAATCTGAAATCAATCGATCAATAAATCGATAAACCAATCAATAAATGTAATTCATTAAATGAATATCCCCCCCCCCATCGTAATTTTTTTTTATTATATTTTAAGGAATACGAAAATGAACAACACAAAAACAACAATAACAACTCAACAACAAGACATTTTAAACAATTCTTTATTCATTTGTCTCCATATGTCAATAGAGTGTCGGGAACCCCTCAAGAGTTCTTTCTTTAGGATGTTTCCTGTTGTTGATCCAGTCTGTGTAACCAGCAACTCGGGTGTAAACTATCGGATAGTTTGCTTAAACAAAAAAATTAAAAAGAAAGTTTTTATTCATATGTTTCCAGTTTAACTTTATATAATAAATTTAGACAGTGACGCTTTACTGGCTGTTGGTGTTAGCTCTTATACAGACTGTTGTGTACAGGATCTTTTTGGGCCTCTAATTTATCTCCTTCGTTAATACTTCATAATATGTCCGCATTTTTTAAGATCAACATCCCAACAGTCTCTTGAACACCACGCACCAAATGACAACGGGGAAAAAACAAACTCGCCCATAGGAACACAGCGCTGCGCAACTCACAAACTACTACACAACAGCGAACACTAAAATATCCAATCAGTAATAGGGACGATGTATTCATAAAAAAAAACAAAATAATAAAGTCCAAATAAATAGTACAGTCACCAAAGGCCCAACTTTTACACTATGAACTAGCACCTGTTCCATACGACGATAAACTCTTTACTGTAGGTTAACTCCCTTCTCCACGTTCACCTACAACCACCTTCCCTCTTAACCCCCTTGATCTCCTCAATCAAATACAGCCATGCTCCACTGGTCACACTGGTCACTCCGGTCACTCTCCATTCACGACGTTGAACTTCCAACCTTTTCACGATCAAAACCCACGCCAAGCCATTCAAACACGCTAACTGACCCAACGCAGTTCTCACACCCACACATAATATTCTGACAGCAGATATTCTGCAGCGCAACTTACAAACTAAGCTCTTAGTCATACAAGTCATGCTGCACTGTGGTGCTTTACTGGCTGTTGGTGTTAGCATTAAGACGTACCATACTATCTTTCTTTTTGCCTTATACGCCTCAAGCTTTTCTTCTTTAAGATTATCCGTGAGGCTTTTATTTGATCAGTTTTTGTCAATGTTAAACTTATTGTTTTTGTCAATGTTAAGACTATAGTCAAAGTAAAATAACTTAAGTCCTGAATGGCTAAGGGCCTGATGAAGTTAGAATACGCCCATTTCTTTCATACCGACCAACCACGGGATTGTGTGCTTAACACAAAGCCCAGCCGCCTTTACTTACCTTAATAAACCCGTTGGATTAAGGGGGACCAGCATTAACAGAACTTAGATAAATTCCCTTGGTTTTCCCTGAGGAATGAACACTGTACCCTTAACTACACTCGACCATGTGGCCTCCCCTGGTCACTACATTAAACAACTTGCTTTAACTGAAAGAATTATTTAAAAAAAAAAAACGCGTCTTGTTCAAACTTACTACTGCATCTGTCGAAGCCATATGACGTCACGCCGGTCAGATACTGACGTTTCTCACCACACAAGAGGGGGCCGCCACTGTCCCCATTGCAAGCCCCAGGCACGTCGCCGTTTTCATCAGCTGAAAAAATACAAAGCTTTTGTTTTTGAGATGATATTAGGTATTGATTACATACTCTGATAACTGACATATGAAGCCTGCCCAAAAAAAAATTCTCCAAAGGTACTGTAGAAGGCGGTCGACGCAGATAGCGCCGGCGGAAATGTTGGTTTCACAGTATGGAGCCCCGGTGAATGAACTGAAGACTGTCACACAGGATAGGTAACTATAGAGAAATATGTCTTTTGAGGTGTCCATGCGCCCCCCCCCCCCAACGATCACACTGGGTAAGGGTATGATGATGATAGGATAGTTAGTGGTCAGCCAGTAGTCAACCAGAGGTCATCCAGGGGTCAATCAGAGGTCCATCAGATGTCCACCTGGGATCAACCAGAGGTCCATCAGATGCCTACCAGACGTCCATCAGAGGCCTACCAGAGATCCATCAGATGCCTACCAGAGGTCCAATAGATGCCTACCAGAGGTCCACCTGGAGTCAACCAGAGGTCCATCAGATGCCTACCAGAGGTTCATCAAATGCCTACCAGAGGTCAACCTGGGGTCAACCAGAGGTCCATCAAATGCCTACCAGAGGTCCACCTGGGGTCAACCAGAGGTTAATCAGATGCCAACCAGAGGTCCAATAGATGCCTACCTGAGGTCCATCAGATGCCTACCAGAGGTCCATCAGATGCCTACCAGAGGTCCAACGGGGGTCAACCAGAGGTCCATCAGAGGCCCATATGAAGTCCATCAGATGCCCACCAGAGGACCACCAAGGACATACAAGGGATCTAAAAGAGTCCCACTAGAGGTCACCAGGTGTCCAACACTTACAGATTATGGTCAGATAACGTATAGTGCACTGTATTTGATTTCCACGGTACTCAATAGATTGGTTAGTTGTAATTGGCAAGTTCAGGACTAAATCTAGGCTAAGATAGGCACCAGAACGTAACTAACTATTAAGGCGATCAAGGAGCCCCGGGCAAGCTAAACTTTATGGCGCCCATTCTCTTAAAAAACAACAACAAAATATACCAACACTTTCAAAACAACAACAAAATATACCAACACTTTCAAAACAACAACAAAATATACCAACACTTTCAAAACAACAACAAAATATACCAACACTTTCAAAACAACAACAAAATATACCAACACTTTCAAAACAACAACAAAATATACCAACACTTTCAAAACAACAACAAAATATACCAACACTTTCAAAACAACAACAAAATATACCAACACATTCAAAACAACAACAAAATATACCAACACTTTCAAAACAACAACGAAATATACCAACACTTTCAAAACAACAACGAAATATACCAACACTTTCAAAACAACAACGAAATATACCAACACTTTCAAAACAACAACGAAATATACCAACACTTTCAAAACAACAACGAAATATACCAACACTTTCAAAACAACAACGAAATATACCAACACTTTCAAAACAACAACAAAATATACCAACACTTTCAAAACAACAACGAAATATACCAACACTTTCAAAATAACAACAAAATATACCAACACTTTCAAAACAACAACGAAATATACCAACACTTTCAAAACTACAACAAAATATACCAACACTTTCAAAACAACAACGAAATATACCAACACTTTCAAAACAACAACGAAATATACCAAAACTTTCAAAACAACAACGAAATATACCAACACTTTCAAAACAACAACGAAATATACCAACACTTTCAAAACAACAACAAAATATACCAACACTTTCAAAACAACAACGAAATATACCAACACTTTCAAAACAACAACGAAATATACCAACACTTTCAAAACAACAACGAAATATACCAACACTTTCAAAACAACAACGAAATATACCAACACTTTCAAAACAACAACAAAATATACCAACACTTTCAAAACAACAACGAAATATACCAACACTTTCAAAACAACAACAAAATATACCAACACTTTCAAAACAACAACGAAATATACCAACACTTTCAAAACAACAACAAAATATACCAACACTTTCAAAACAACAACGAAATATACCAAAACTTTCAAAACAACAACGAAATATACCAACACTTTCAAAACAACAACGAAATATACCAACACTTTCAAAACAACAACAAAATATACCAACACTTTCAAAACAACAACGAAATATACCAACACTTTCAAAACAACAACGAAATATACCAACACTTTCAAAACAACAACAATATATACCAACACTTTCAAAACAACAACGAAATATACCAAAACTTTCAAAACAACAACGAAATATACCAACACTTTCAAAACAACAACGAAATATACCAACACTTTCAAAACAACAACAAAATATACCAACACTTTCAAAACAACAACGAAATATACCAACACTTTCAAAACAACAACAAAATATACCAACACTTTCAAAACAACAACGAAATATACCAAAACTTTCAAAACAACAACGAAATATACAAACACTTTCAATACAACAACGAAATATACCAACACTTTCAAAACAACAACAAAATATACCAACACTTTCAAACAACAACAAAATATACCAACACATTCAAAACAACAACAAAATATACCAACACTTTCAAAACAACAACAAAATATACCAACACTTTCAAAACAACAACGAAATATACCAACACTTTCAAAACAACAACAACAAAATATACCAACACTTTCAAAACAACAACGAAATATACCTACACTTTCAAAACAACAACAAATATACTAACACTTTCAAAACAACAACGAAATATACCAACACTTTCAAAACAACAACAAAATATACCAACACTTTCAAAACAACAACAAAATATACCAACACTTTCAAAACAACAACGAAATATACCAACACTTTCAAAACAACAACGAAATATACCAACACTTTCAAAACAACAACGAAATATACCAACACTTTCAAAACCACAACAAAATATACCAACATTTTCAAAACTCGAAGTCCTGTTAGGTCACACACACACTTTCCCAAGATGTTGTCAGTGATTATAATTAGACTTTTGACACTTTTTGGGGGAATGGAATATCTCATAATGAAAGCAGAGAGGAACATAAGATGTCCGTTAACTTAGATATCAGCGAAGTAAAAGGCCAGTATAATAATGGTTATGATAAGACACTATTTAATTTCTTAGAGGTGAAATATTTATTAACGATTACAGACAAGGCCGTGCAGATACACGACAATGCCCCGAACTATTTTTCCAACGAGTATAAAATTCCATAATCGATTTTATTTTTTGCATGTTGGACTTTTAAGGACCAATTTTTCCCACAATACTGCTAAAAAATCCCTTAACATAACAGACCATCGAAACAGATGAAGTGTAGAATTTTTAATTTCTGTATTCACGGTTATTGAAGGGATTGTGTGGTTATCACAAAACCCAGTTACTTTTACTTCCCCAACTAACGTTTTGAAGCTGGGAGGACTTGGAAGACTTTTTACAAAGAAAATCACCTGGAAAAATTTCCTTGGTTTTCATCGAGGATCGAACCCAAAACTCTCAGCTGGCCATCCGTTCACCCATAATGATGTTAAAAAGGCCATAATTACGTAATTAAAGGCCATAATTACGTAATTTGTTAAATTCTAACCTTCCCCCTTGACACACAGATGGTTTTGATCAATAATGATGCCAGAAGGTGCCTGAAGGTCATAGCACTGCTGAAATGTCCATTTCTTCATCTTGGCCTCACGAAGAACCATGGAGTATTCGCCTTCGAAAACTGTTCTCCCCCATCCTGAGATGACACACTCCTGGCCATCAAAGGTCTGGCCACCAGGGGCGATTTTCGCTGGCTACAGTGGTGAGAATATTTCAAAGAATATATTTTAGTTTGATTATCTCGAGTAACATTAATTATACATTATAATTATGTATTATAATACATTAAACAATGAGTTACAACAAATCAGACATAAATGTAATTTTAAACTATCGAACTTCGTTGTATTGTAAAGAAAGCCTTACATCAACCAATAGGAAAGCTTAATATTCTTCTCCATTTGAACGAAATTGTTCTTGAATAAATTGATAGGTTATTATGTTTATTAAAAAACTAGCTATACCCTGCAAAACCTTTGCATAGAGTTATATTCCAATGGGCTAGGTTATTTTTTTGGTTTCAGGCAGATCCGATATTTTCGTGACTTTTATTACAATTGTTTACGATTTTAAAACTGGAATACTGTTGTATTAATTCTTTACTTTCGATTTAACGTAGAACTCACACCGCTATTATTTATATAGATTTTTAAATAGTATATTAAAGACAAGCTTCACCTGGTGTTATGTCCTTTAATGTTAGTACATTACTTAATTATCATCTACTTTTATCGTTCAAGTTTAATTTTTATTGACATTGTTACCTTGACATTCTCGTTATAAACTAGACGTGTCTTTAGGTATATAATTCCGATGTCGTTTGGGAACCCTTGATATACGTCAGTACTGTAGTTCTCGTGTACTTCCACAGCCAGTACTTCACTGTACTGTGTGTACTGCAGCGGAGGGGCAGATAAATCCAAACTGCCCACCTCGATACGAATGGAATCAACTGGGAAAACAACCAGGCAGTGGGCAGCACAGACCAGCTGTAACAAATTTAATTACAACAGATGAAAGCTCCGTTATTTATTTGTTTCATGCGTTAAAATGTTTATGTTACGTACATTGGCTGTAAACAATATTTATTGAGTTAATAGGCTGTAAAGAACGGATGAAAGAAAGTCATTAATTATCCCAGATATTCTCTATCTATCTATCTATCTATCTATCTATCTATCTATCTATCTATCTATCTATCTATCTATCTATCTATCTATCTATCTATCTATCTATCTATCTATCTATCTATCTATCTATCTATCTATCTATCTATCTATCTATCTATCTATCTATCTATCTATCTATCTATCTATCTATCTATCTATCTATCTATCTATCTATCTATCTATCTATCTATCTATCTATCTATATATCTATCTATCTATCTATCTATCCATCAATCCATCCGTTTATCTATCTATCTATCTATCTATCTATCTATCTATCTATCTATCTATCTAATCAATTCACCAACCCTGTCAGCATCAATGACCACAGCTCCACAAAAATGGAACCATCCGTACGAAGGTATATTCAGCTGTACAGACGCTTGGTATGGACGTGTAAATAGCTCAGAAACCTGACCGTTGACAATGCGGCTATTCGTACCATTGTAAGTCCGATGGAATAAGGGGGTATCCACACCAAACCTCACAGGCAAGTCTGGTATAGCTTGGATGGTATTGGAAGCTGAAAAAAAAAACAAAGAGTGAAGAATAAAGTCCAGACATATAGTACATTCACCAACGGCCCAACTTTTACACTATGAACTAGCACCTGTTCCATACGACGATAAACTCTACTGTAGGTTAACTCCCTTCTTCACGTTCACCTACAACCACCTTCCCTCTTAACCCCCTTGATCTCCTCAACCAAGTACAGCCATGCTCCACTGGTCACACTGGTCACTCCGGTCAATCTCCATTCACGACGTTGATCTTCCAACCTTTTCACGATCAAACCCACGCCAAGCCATTCAAACACGCTAACTGACCCAACACAGTTCTTACACCCACATATAATATTCTTACTGCAGATATTCTGCAGCGCAACTCACAAATACACAACATACTTCAGTAGATACCTCGTATAATTTCTATGAAATGATGAACAGTTCTTTGAATTTCGGCTCTGCCAAGACATGTAGCCTTATAAGTTGATTTAGCATTTGACTTTTATATTGTTGATGTTTAATAGAAAAAACAAACAAAATCTATATTAATAATAGCGGTCTCGCGTCTGCGTTATAACAAAAGTAGAAACCAAGAACTCAAAATGGCGTTTAGCGAGCGTCTAGATTCGATAACAGTTTTTTTTTTTAAATCCAAAGTTTTGAATAGTTTTTGCGGTTTTCAAACATGAAACCCAAAGGCCAGAATATAATTCCATTAATTTTTATTTGTATTTCTACAATATATTGCATCTTAAAATTGTAATAACTACTGATAAAATCGGATCTGTCCGAAACCAAAAATAACCTAGTCTACTGATCAAACCTAAGAGTAAATAATCCTATTAAAAGGTTTTGAAGGGTACAGCTAGTATTAATATTATTAAGTAAAAGGTAGCTCATTATGCTTAAAATTTATTGGCGTATTTAGCTTACCAACTAGAATAAGTACATTCAGGAGTAACATTTTCTTGACCAATGACTGACTAGAAACTAGCTACTACTGATACTTCAGTGCATGGTCTACGTATTAATGAATCATACGCAACCTTTTAAGGCAAGTAAGGGGCTAATGCACCTGTTAATTTCACGACAGACTAGGGCTATTCAGACGACATGTTAATAGAACCTGAACGTTTTAATGTATGGCAATTGGTTTCGTTAACGAGCAACTTTGTAGATTGTCATTTTTATTTCTTGAACATTATGTTGAGTGTGTTTTTTTAGGAGATTCTTTTCAGAGAGACAAAAATAAAACAATTTATAACCGTAATGCCGCATAAGTGGAAATTGTTCTCTTTTTAAGAACGTCTCCTCTGGAACTCTTTAATAAAACGTGGCGGGTCTTGGGCACCATTTGACGTCTCCATTGGAACTCTTTAATAAAACGTGGCGGGTCTTGGGCACCATTTGACGTCTCCTCTGGAACTATTAAATAAAACGTGGCGGGTCTTGGGCACCATTTGACGTCTCCATTGGAACTCTTTAATAAAACGTGGCGGGTCTTGGGCACCATTTGATTCGTACTGTCGAACGTCCAAACCTTTTTTTTGTTTGTTTTAAGTCGTGTGAGTGTTGAAATAAATTAATCCGTGAGTAGTTTTTTTTTTCTTTTTTTCTGGTAAATATAGGGATATTTATAAAAAAAAATTATTTTAACTCTGTGTGTGTGTATGTCGGTATGTTGTGGGTGTGTGATGTGTATATGTTAGGTATGTGTGTGTGGGTGTGTGGTGTGCATATGTTGGGTATGTATGTGGATGTGTGTAGGTGTGTGTGGGTGTGTGTGTGTATATGCGGGTGTGTGGTGTTTATATGTTGGCTATGTGTGTGGGTGGGTGTGAGGGTGTGTGTTTATGTGTTTGTATGAGTGTGTGGTGTGTATATGTTGGGTATATATGTGGGTGTGTATGTGTTGTGTGTGTGTGTGTTTGTGTGTGATGTGTGTATGTGTGCGTGTTTGTGTGTGATGTGTGTATGTGTGTGTATACGTTGTGTGGTTGTGAGATTGGGTGTGTGTGTGTTTGTGTTGCGTGGGTGTGTGTGTGGGTGTGTCTTTCTTTGAGCCCCTCTAGTTTATGCACGAGTTTAGTCTTCAAGACTAAATTTTCTGTTATCAACATAAGGAAACTGCCATACAGGCAAATGGCAAGCAGGCTACCTCAACTAGTCCGCACTGTAGCCCGCCAGTCCGGGGGGGGGGGACCCAATGTTTCGTTGTTCTACTCAACCTGTCCATCTGCGACCACTCATTTCTGCCTGCCACAACATCGTCCTAAGGTTGGAAACCAAATGAGTGTGTCCAGCCTCCGCCCCATTGACCCATCAATGACTACAGCAGCTGGACCCATCAATGACTACAGCAGCTGGACCCATCAATGACTACAGCAGCTGGACCCATCAATGACTACAGCAGCTGGACCCATCAATGACTACAGCAGCTAGACCCATCAATGACTACAGCAGCTGGACCCATCAATGACTACAACAGCTGGACCCATCAATGACTACAGCAGCTGGACCCATCAATGACTACAGCAGCTGGACCCATCAATGACTACAGCAGCTGGGTATTTCATAACTCACACCCTTTTTTTTTTTTTTACCTTTTTTTATGCCCTTAATTTTATATTTAGTTTGCCTGCCCTCTTACAAACGATTTATTTTTTAGTATACAACAAACAAACCGAAGAAAAACAATGACGTTTTCTATATCGTAAACCAAACTGTTTATTTATTCAAACATTCGAATAATATTATCATCATCAAAATAAAAGAAAGAAAAAAAAGTCTATATTTTGAAGGAACCACTTGACATCTTCACCTTTTTGAAAATACTTTATGTGAAATGTGAAACTCACGCAAATAACGACTGAAGTAGTGAAAAGAATATTGGGTATGAATTACAGATGAAGTGTTTATAATAAAATCCAGCCTCATTACAACTGCTGGTTACACTTGCTCATTACGCTTCTCATTACACTTTCTCATTGCATTTTCTCATTACACTTGCTCGTTACATTATTCAAAAAGAAGATAAATGTTTTCCTGTAGTTCGAATTTGAGTTCTTAGTACATATAAGGAATACAGTGGTGAAGTAAATATAACACAACCCGGGGGCCGAAATGGTGTCATTAGGACCTTTAGGATAAATCTGTTCAGTCAGAAAAACAGGAAAGAAAAAAAAAACAAGTTAGCTCAACAATGTATACAGTTTTTAACTGCACGCATGGAAATCACTAAAACTTCACGTGTCAAATTCTCCCAATAACATTACAATGTCACGATATTACTTCACAGTGAAATCTAATTAGACAGGTTATATTTACTTCGCCGCTTGCGTTTAATAAATGTAATGTTCACAGAGTAAATTGAAGACTAGCTTACAGCTTTCCCTGATGCTGCTGCCGTAAACACATAGGCCTATTACAAGTTATAACCTTTCTTTATAATCGGACTAATCATCTATCTTTAACAGTCAAGTGTAATTTTATTCACATCATTATCTGTACATTCTGTTTAAAAAAAAACTAGACGTATCATGAGGTATACGATTCAAATACCTTTTGAGAACCCTTGATATACACCAGTACTGTAGTTCTCGTGTACTTCCACAGTCAGCAGTTCACTGTACTGCCCACCTCGATATGGATGGAGTCATTGGAAAACGGGTCGTCGCGTGGTAAAGCGCTCGACTGTGGACTTGAAGGTACATAGTTCCATCTCCGGTGAGGATCAAGGAAATTTTTCAGGTCTTGGCTTAAGTCCCCGCTATGTCTTCCGTGGTGCCTCCATGGCCATTGCACTATCGGCTCTGAAGGGCACCATAAAAACAGTCCCATTAGTGGGACTAAAAGATTTCATGTCATCCTTACAGGGACTTCACACACACACACACACACCTACACACACACACACACACATACACACACCTAAGAAAACTACCAGGCAGTGGGCAGCGCTGTAAAAAAAATGCATTACATCAATAGATACAAACACCGTTATTGAATTATTTTCATGGGTTAACATTTTATGGTCCATGAATTGCCAACTAATCAATATTTTCTTTACCTAATTGGCTGTAAAGAGCAGTAAACAGTTTAAATTAATCATTAATTATCTTGGAGACTTTAGGATAATGGCATCTATCTATCCAACATTCCAACCAACCCATACGCCTATCTATCTATCTATCTATCTATCTATCTATCTATCTATCTATCTATCTATCTATCTATCTATCTATCTATCTATCTATCTATCTATCTATCTATCTATCTATCTATCTATCTATCTATCTATCTATCTATCTATCTATCTATCTATCTATCTATCTATCTATCTATCTATCTATCTATCTATCTATCTATCTATCTATCTATCTATCTATCTATCTATCTATCTATCTATCTATCTATCTATCTATCTATCTATCTATCTATCTATCTATCTATCTATCTATCTATCTATCTATCTATCTATCTATCTATCTATATGTCCGTCTGTCTGTCTATTACATTTTATGGCTTTTATTTTATATTTTAAGTTTTCATGACCCCAGAGAAACGGTTCATTTTTAGTACAAAAAACATGCAATAAAAAACTATGGCTTTTATTTATCATTAACCGAACGGCTTATATATTAAACTTTTAAACAATATCATTTTCATCATAATTAAAAAAAAACCCAATAAAATTCCAATATTATTTTGATTATACAATTAAACATCTTAACCTTTTGAATACGATTTACATTTAAAGTGTACTCAAGCCCTTTGCTACACACAGTGTAAAAAATAGTGACGTGAATTGTTTATAACTGAATCCAGCCTTATTACACTTCAAAGTGTTCATCCATATTTAAATTGATTACAAAAAAAAAAAAAAGCAACAACAACAACATAACAAACGACACATTTTTTGAATATAATGATTTGAATTCGATCTTTAGAAATAACATATTTCTTCTCATGAAAGGGTTTTAAGTAAACCATTATTGTCAGCGATAAATAAATCAGCGAATGAATAAAGATCCTGTAGCTGTGGACGGTAACGAAGTGAGAGCACTTAACACTAGACACGTGTGACTCAAATGTGTTTAGTTTTTTTATGATTTAAATGTACAATTCAAAATATTTAAAGGAAATCTTCATTCTGACATGTATCTCTGTTACTTTTCCTACCTTGTTTTTTGCGGTAAGTGGCTTTATGCCCGCTGATTATTATAGTGGCAATAATTTCTAAAGTTAAAAACAGTGTTGAAATGTATATTCATAAACAGTGAAACAAGGGGATTTTTTTGTAGTCAAATATGCAATACAAATAATTGTAATAACAAAGCACAATGCATGTAGTACCAGATTGCTGTACTGTATAATTCTAATAGTGTGTAACAAAGTGCAGTTATTTATAGCTACATATGTAATATAAATGCTATATATAGATTCATATATTTTTTATTCAGAAAAAAAATAATATTACTTTATAGATATGACAAGCAAAAGACAAAAACCTTGATAAAAATGATTAATTAGGGAACTCCCCCATAATTCAGGCTTTTTACTAAATATTTCAAAGATTTTAAGGAGACTTGATAGTCATTCTGACCACATGTCACAGGGTAGTGGTTTGAATCTTCTTTAATTCTGCAGAACGTGTATTCTTCACGTTGTATCTCCATGGCTGTCACAGATTTGGTCAAAATGTATACATGCAAATGAAATCGTCATATCTACCAGATGTGTACTTAACATGTCCTCAAAGGGAGTGCATAATCTGAATCAGTCATTTTTATCAGTTGTCTCCCTTTGCTAATAACATTTTTTAAAAAATGCGGTTTATACCTCACTTTTTATGTGTGTATTAGTGTGATGTCACTGTAAGAATGTAATATTTATCTCTTAGATAAAGGAAGGTTTTTTTCAGTGCTCTTCTTTCAAAACCTAAGGTGCAATAAGTTTGGTGGTACCACGGGAAACGTTTCGGGAACTTGAGCTTTGACCTGAAAAATTACGTTTGCTGTCACCGAAGATCCAACACCTAACCTACAATTGGTCGACAATTGAGCGCTTTACCGCACGACCAACAATTCCTATCTTTGTAAACAGTAACTACGACCAATTTTCTCTATTTTTTTCCAAAGGCTATGTGCGGCAAAATATTTCGCCCAGTTGTCATTTGTGTGCACGCGCTAGGCGAGTTGTGTGCGCGACCACAGCTTAGTGTGAGCGGCAACAGATTAGTGTGAGTGGCCACAGCTTAGTGCGGACTGTGACTACGACTTAAACTACGGGTGAGCAATAATTGTTATAAGCCGCTGGTCGCAATGGGGCCGGACCAAAAGATAATGTGCTCGGAGTTTTTTCAATTGAAATATTTTAAATACACCGGAGCAGAGCACGTGCTGGATGCAAGAGCCTGCAGTGTTTGGTTTTCAGGACGTAGTTGGCCCATGTCTGACTTTAAAACCTGACAGTGTTTGGTCTTCAGGGCGTAGTTTGCGCATGTCTGTCTTAAATAAATTCTACTATTATTTTTATATCATTAAAGGAAATGAATTTATTAAAAATTTCTTATGCATATTCTGTTTATGTTTCAGGAGTAGCAACGTCTCAGAGTTCACCGGATTCCATTACAGTTGAAGGCGTCACTTACCCAATTATTCAACGTTCTAACGTCTCCAGCGCTGTGCCGGCTCTGTTTATCGTCAACGGAGAGCAGTCGCGGCTATTCGCACGACCGTATCAGGCCTCCATCTAGTTCTACAGGTCTCCCTTTGGATGGTTCCATCTGTGCGGAGCCACGATCATAGGTGTAGACAAAGTGGGTACCTCACATATCATAGGTGTAGACAAAGTGGGTGTACCTCACACATCATAGGTGTAGACAAAGTGGGTACCTCACATATCATAGGTGTAGACAAAGTGGATATACCTCACACATCATAGGTGTAGACAAAGTGGGTACCTCACACATAATAGGTGTAGACAAAGTTGATATCTCTCACATCTCATGTCTGAAACAGAGATTTTCAAATTTTTTTCTTTTTAGCATATGACAGACTTAGAGCCCAGTGAAAGATTAATAATGAAAATATTTACAAATCAATGTGACATCGTGCATTTACTGCAGTTAATTAAGACGATGCCAGAAAGTTTTAAACGAAAGTAGCGCAAAACCTAAGACAAAAAGTAGCTTAAAGTTTCACAACATTTTTGCACTCTTAAAACTTTGTAAAAATAATAATAATTTTTTTTTGCTGATTAGAAAATATTTTGTTGCAGCGCACAATCTTTTATAATAAAAAATTTGCGAAAAGTAGCGCGAATTAGCAACACTGGTTAATCCATTATCTTTGTTTTGTTAATGTAATAAACGTTTATCTTTTGTTTTTGGTCAGTAGTCCGTCACAGAATGTTGTCAATCTGCCATCTTTGTTTTAAAAAAAACCCACCAGTTAGTGACCGCTGCCCACTGTTTGACCCCATTTCCAGCCAGCTTATTACAAGTTGAGGTCGGTGTTCTTGACCTGTCCAAAGATCCACTGATCCTCACACGGATTCGTAACGTTTCAACAGTATACGCCCATGAAAACTTCACGGCCAGCCCCAGGGCTGTATATAACGACATCGGCGTCGTCTTTCTGACACACCCACTTGTGTACAACGACAATGTCCAGGTAAAGAAAAAAATAATGTAAGCTATTAAACTGTCGTGACATGAAAATCGTATATGCATCTTTTTAAATTATGTTTCTTAATGTTTTAAACCATTTACGTTCGATAAACTGAGGACTTTGTTTGTACTATGTAGAGCGCCACGACTGCAATGCTGATGGTGCCATGTTCAAATATTTCACACACCTTAGTTCAAATTGTTGTTTTGAGTCTACATTGTATTGAAATATCAGATTTCTTTCAGAATGATATAGCTCTAACAGATTTGTTACTGAAAACATTGTATACATTTGACGAAGTTATATGCCTACCTCTGATATCATCACAGTATAACTCAAATAATAACCACAATACAACTATTAACAACAGCTTATCGTTAATATTACTAATGAAGATACTACAAATTCGACACAAGCTGTGAAGATTTTAAACCCCGGGGCCAGGGATTCGCAGGAGCCGTTGTTACCTGATTGACTGTAAACAATTTATACCCGACAGTGTTGGCATATTTATATAACAGTTTATACAAAATATAACAGTATTCTTCAAGTAATGAGATCAACTCTATTTAATGCAATGAGTAGTTAAAGTAATTGTTGTTTTGTTTTCTGTTGGCCAGGCAGCAAAACTTTCTCCTGGTGGTCAAGCTGTGGACAATCTGTCGTGTGTCGTGTCTGGATGGGGAAGGACTGGACCGAACAGCCCTCAGTCTCCTGTCCTGCTGGAAGGCAAGATGTTGACGCAATCGTTCCGAAATTGTGAGACTCTGATGGGGGAGTTCGGGGTCACCATCACAAGAGATCAACTGTGTGCTAAGGCAGAAAGTGAGTACAGCAGTGATATGAGACTTCCCCCCGTCCCCTCCGCCTCTTTCCCATACCACCTTTTTTTCAAATTAAGGTTTATGCATACACCTTGGTGTCCTTATAAGCTGATTCATAGAAAAGGAAAATAAAACGTGTCACTTTCTCTTCATTTGTTTTTTTTTTCTGATGGCGACATGAATACACTGTGGTTTTTCGTCGTTGTTTTAAAATCAAGTTATGCGTTAAAGTTTAGAATCAATACATTTGCTTACAACTTGGAAGGCCACTGGTGCAATTGAGGGGGTGAGTTCCAAAACCTGCTAAGTACAAAATAAAAAAAAAATTGAGTTATTATACTCATTAGCGTATTTCCCTATATTGGCATATATTCTGGGAATGGTTAATAATTAATAGCGCTGATTTAAAAGTAATTTAACAGTTTTTGGAATTAACCACTCTCAGAATATTTGCCAATATAGGGAAATAAGCTAATGAGTATGATAACTCAATTTTTTTAAATTTCGTACTTAGCAGGTTTTGGAACTCACCCCCTCAATTCTAGACAACCCGTGCCTATGGTCTGGCCCACCGACAGAAATTTCGGGCCCTGTCACGCCCCCCCCTCGTGCTGATATTTTCAAAAGTTGATTGGCCAGCTCAGTCCGGGCCCCTAAAACTCGCCCTGAAACTCGCCGGGCCCCTGGTCATTTACCCAACCCCCTGCCCTTCCTCTCGGGGCACTGCCTATGGTAGTGTGTGTGGGTGGGGGGGCGGGCGCTTAGAGATTTTCAGTTACCTAACTGTGGCTTAACTTTTCTTTCTTACAGCCTTCGTCCTATGAGTCTTTCCATAGGCCCGTCAAATAGCTCTCATCCTAGGCACCGCAAATGACTCTCATCCTAGGCCCGTCAAATAGCTCTCATCCTAGGCCCGTCAAATAGCTCTCATCCTAGGCCCGTCAAATAGCTCTCATCCTAGGCACCGCAAATGACTCTCATCCTAGGCCCGTCAAATAGCTCTCGCCCTAGGCCCCAGCGTACTGCTAAGGCCGCCTATGATCGGCCTCCATATGTAATTGATATACGCTGTTATTATCTGTTATCGTTTATATTTACAATCCTGCAGGTGCAAATGGTTCAGGCCCGTGCTTTGGGGACAGCGGCGGGCCCCTGATGTGCGGTAGGAACTACAAGTTTCTAACTGGAGTCGCGTCAGCTACATTGAACTGTGACGGTAAGAAACCGTTGGTAGTCAATATGACATATCAAAAGTTGATTATAAGCCATAGGTGAATAGGGCCTAGGCCCCTGCAGCTATCACAAGCCATTTATCTAAACCAGTGCAAAGTGATAATTCACTTTACAGTATGTAATTCTGTGATGAACGCATACATACATTTTAGTTTAATCCTTTCACTACCCGTTTCTAATAGACTGTATAGATTGAGAGTGCAATTACCATCAAATAATTGGCTGCTAAAATATGAGTATTGATTGTTTTGTTCTTAAAATGGTTATAATTAGTTTTAAACAGTTTTTAAAGACTATTGATTTGAAAAAAAAAATAATTCGTTATTTAAACTAAAATTAAGCTGGTACTATCTCAAGTTTAACATTAGTATTGTTTCTTTAAAATGTAAGATTTTATTATTTATACGCATCATAAACTTTGACTGTCTTCAGTTGTTTTTTTTTTATAATTTTTATTGGAGGAGGCCCTTCCATTTGTAGAGTATTAATTCGATCACGTCAGCCATGTTAAGTGTACTGCAGTCTCAGGGATATCCTTGATAGATACAATGATTTTCATGTATTATGTATAACTAGCTTTACCCTGCAAAACCTTTGTATAGAGTTATATCCCCTTAGAATTGATCGGAAGCAGAGATGAGCGAACAGCAGACTTTTCCGAATCCACGGACTGACAGCGGACGCTTCGTATGGCTAAGTTGCGGACTCGCGGACTGACGCGGATCATCGCGCCCTTGCCTATAATAATTTAGTTTTAATGGTTACTTTACTTATTCGTAAACTTTTGCCACTGAATCTGAAAATAAATCAATAAATAAAAGTGGCTTTTTGAAGAATAAAAAACAGGGAGGGATGTTAAACAGGGATGATAACATTCATGTTAAAACATCTAAAAAAAATTTCTTAAGCGTTACCATAAAAAATTTCAAGTCATTTAAACAGCTAAATTTCAGAAATGCGGACGTGCGGACTGACTGCAAACCAATGCTGTAAGACGCGGACGCTAAATTTCAAGATCCGCACACCTCTGATCGGTAGGCTAGGTTATTTTTGGTTTCGGGCAGATCCGATTTTTTCATAACTGTATTTTAAACTGGAATACTGTTGTATTAATTCTTTACTTTCGATTTTTACGCAGAACCCACAATCGCTATTATTATTATAAAAGATAATTATTTATTTTTATGGAAACATCAATACCCAGACTTATGCTTTATGTCTAGTATTATAAAAAAAACCTGAAAATATCTTTTTACCTTATTTTGCTTAATGTTTCTAGACATATTAAAGACATTATTAAATAGCATGCGACTAATCTGTTCCTATTTTTTTTTCAGTTATTATTCCAACTTTGTTCACTAAAGTCTCGAACTATATAGACTGGATCAACCAGAAATATAAACTTTTCAGAAAACAACAGTTACAAATGGACTTGTAACTTATTTAAACAACAATTGTTCATTCAAAAAATGAAGAAGTTTTATTTAAAAATTCTGTATTAAATAAAATAAACTTACATTAAAACTGAATAAAGAGCTTTATTTTTTTTAATTAAAGCAACTAAATTTAAACCTTTCCATAACATTTCATTGAAATATTTAAGATATTCTGGGTAACTTTATTTCATTGAAAATATGAAGGTATGTTAGAGTGATCCATGTAATACCTTGACCCTATACACACACACACACACACGCATATATATATATATATATATATATATATATATATATATATATATATATATTAATGTGGCCAATAAACCACTATGTGAGGGTTTTAAATATTAAAATAATAATTGTCCTCGATGTGTAAATATCTTATTGTATAAGCTTGGAGGCGTGTGGTAGCTGTGGCTCTTTCATTCAAATATTGAATAAGACAGTTATTTGCTGATACAAGTTTTATTACGAGACTGTCACAATAAAATAAGAATATAATAGAATAAAGTTCACTGCATATATTATCAAATGTGTTGGATCACCACATAAAACAAGAATTCAATTATGCTTTCCAAAAGTCCATTGGGATTACACTCAAAAATACTTATATATCATCATAAGCCTGTACAGAATATTTCTATTATGGAGGTGAACTCTCACTCTCAATATAACTCAC
Organism: Bulinus truncatus; assembly: GCA_021962125.1. NCBI lineage: Eukaryota > Metazoa > Mollusca > Gastropoda > Planorbidae > Bulinus > Bulinus truncatus. The sequence continues at coordinate 2,007,595 of JAGDYQ010000005.1, read as the reverse complement.
AATATAAATCACAATATAATTCTCTAGCAAAAACTGGACACGTCTGTCCTATTCAAGAATCAAGAGTGAATTCTTAACAAAAACCCGGATCTCCAGTTGATTAAAAACTGATCCTAATATTTGCGAAACAAACTTATCCAATCATACCTTTACACACTATGACACTTTTGTAGTGTACGCACACACATACACACACACACACACACACATATTAGGTGGCTCACTTTATAATGGAAAAAAATAAATTTTATTTTTTATCATAAGCATTTAGGTTTTCTGGTTCACTGTGATTTAAAACATGAATATACTAAATTTCGCACCATTTGGGCTCCTATAAATACTGCCCCAGTGCACTTGTTATCTCAAGTTTTATGGTATTCGGCAGTTGCATTAAATGAAAATTTTGCAAGGTTTAAAATTAGGGGAAGTACCTAGCTCAATAAACATTGGCATGTCCACTGGATAGTATACAAGCAAAGAAATAGTTCATGAAAAAATAGTACCAACTGACCGCCAGACGGCTGTGTTTGTAAACATACCATTGGCCAGTAGGCTCAATTAGGGGAAGTACCTGCTCAATAAACAGGAGATGTGTCAACTTTACGCAAGCTAAATGAACAACACTTTTCGACCTCGTTGCCATAACTAAATGAATGATATTTATATATGAAACATTTTATCTTATAACACTTGATTTTTATAACTAAATTGAAATGCACTGGTGAAGCTGGCTAGTTATAAGAAAATCAAAACTTCTAGAGATTTCTAGAATGCCCGGAACCTTCTCAAATTTTCCTCGTTTTTCTAGAAGTTTCTAGAACCTTCTAGAGATTTCATAGAACCTTCCAGAACCTTTAGATTTGTCTAAAACTTTCCAGAACCATCTAGCATTTTCTGTGTGCTTTATATAAACATACTCTTATTCAAAATTCATTAAAAATTATTTAAAAACTCTGTGTCGATGAGGCAGTACTAAATAAAGTCATATTTTCATGAAATTTTTTCTGTGCTGTTTTGAAGTCAAAGGTAAAACGAAAAACAAAATGCTCCAAAAAAATTTGACAAAAAGTTATTTTGGGCCACCCTAATATATATACATATATATATATATACATATATATATATATATATATATATATATATATATATATATATATTTGACATTGGATTAAATTAAACTAGTAATTTTTCTAAAGTACTATTGCGGCATAAAGAATTAGAGGTAATTTGATTAGTTTTAGAAAATGACTTCGTTTTTTTAGGCACACAATTTTTAGGCATATTATGTTTCAAAACATCGTGCTTCAAAGCATATGATACCTGCCCAAGAGCAATATCCACAGAAGCATAGCAATAAAGTAGCAAGGTCTAAATATTGAACAGTTTAGGAATTTCTGTTATTTTCACAGATATTTCACCGACAAGTCCCGTCTTGCACATTTTAAAGCAAACAGTTTCATCATATTTATTACTAAAGTGTTTCAGTCACGTATGCTCACTGACTATAAACAACGGGAAAAATAATCAATTTTCGCTACTTGCTCCACATCGAATCTGCCAATGTATCGCAGCATCCTGCTCCACATCAAATCTGCCAATGTATCGCAGCATCCTGCTCCACATCGATTCTGCCTATGTATCGCAGCATCTTGATCCACATCGAATTTGCCAATGTATCGCATTTTTTTTGTCAGGGGATAAGTGCGGAACAACTCTAAATCCCCCACAATCTCCCTCTCCGATACCACCTGGCCCAACTCTCAGGTTAAGAACTTTTACCTACTAAACGCAAAATAGATGTAACGTATGCAGAAGTAGTAGGCAGCTATAAAGCTAATACACACAGGGCCGGCATTTTTACGTTTAGCATATCATTATCGGTCATGGCCCCTATTACAGGCTTTTAAAATTTTAGAAGAGGGGGCCTCGCAAGCATCCGTTGAATTGGGCCCCTTCAATTCATTTTTATTGTTTTTAAAACGACAAGCACGTGGGTGAGAGAGGGCTTTTGAGTACGCGCGTGGATGAGTGAGAGAGCACGTGGGTGTATGAGTGAGCGAGCACGTAGGTGTTCGAGTGAGTGAACACGTCAGTGAGTAAGCAAGCAATTGGGTGAATGAGCGAGAGCGTGGATGGGTAAGTGGGTAAAGACGTGAGTGTTGGAGTAGACAGGTTAATGAGCGAGCACGTGGGTGTGTGAGCAACAGCCCAGTAGCGTGAAAATTTTACAGCAGGGGCCAGGCCAATAGCAGGAAGGGCCAGACAAAATGTTACTAAGTAGAGCAAAAAAGCAGAGGGGGCCAGATACAACGCAGGGCCTGGTGAGCAAGCAGTCGGGTAAGTTAGTGAGCAAGTGGGTGAGTGAGTGAGTACGTGGTTGAGTGAGCGCGCATGTGAGTGAGTGAGTAAACACTGAGTGAATAAGCGAACACGAGAGTGAATGAGTGAGCATGCACGTTTGTGTCTGAATGAATGAGCGATCACGTGGGTGGGGAACTGAGCTTGTGATTGAATGAACTAGCACGTATGTGAAAGAGCGAGCATGTGGGTAAGTTATCGAGCACGTAGGTGAGAGAGCCAGCAAGTAGGCTACTGAGCGAGCACGTGGAATAGTGAGCAAGCACGTGGAATAGTAAGCGAGCACGTGGGTGAATGAACGAGCACGTGGATAAGTGAATGTGTTCGTGGGTAAGTGCGCGAGCACGTGGGTGAATAAAAGAGCACGTGGGATAATAAACGAGCACGTGGGTGAATACATGAGCGAACTACTATGCATCACTAAATACCAATATGTACCATTACTTACAACAATGTACCAAACTGTTGCACGATGTACTACCACTATGTACTACCACTATGTACTACTATAAATCCTTTTGTACCACTTTTTGCAATTATGTACTACCAGTGTGTACCACTATGTACCACTTTTTACTACACTATGTATAACTATGTACTGGTCTGTACTCTTATGTATCACTATGTATTACCACCATGTATCTTTATGTACAACTAACTACCAGTTGCTCACTCAGCCAAGTGCTCGCGAACTCCCTAGCGTGCTTGCTCACTTACCCAAGCGCTCCCTCACTCACCCACGTGCTTGCTCACTCATCCACGTGCTTGCTCACCTCGCCCCTCTCTAACTAATGGCAGGACCAAAAACACCTCGCCCTTCTGGCAGTTTTGTAGGGCATACCCTACTTGGCTAGTTGGTTGCGCGGGGGTACTCAAACACCATACCGATAAGGTTGCCGGTTTAACCTGCGACCTTGACAGGTATGGTTTAAAAAAAAAACTCTTAACACAATCTCCTCCATGTAAACAACTGCCTGAATGTTTTTCCCACGCCTCATCCTTGTTATTGTCGTAATTAATGGACAAATCCTGACATTTTAATCTTAATCTAGGTGAATTATAAACCATCATACTATTCATGACGTAACATCGAGATCGCGTTCCGTTTATTGACTCACTTGTGTCTGTAGCGGTAAATTTTGCAGTAAAATACTTAATAAGGCATACACATGTCACCTGTCCTTCCAAAGCATCTTGTTCCCCCCCCCCCCAGCACATGTTTTGCGGGGTGAGTCTGGTGCAATAACTTATCTTACCTGATTAAAGAGAAGGCACATGACAGGTGCAAAATTATCGGGCAAACACGTTGACAACTTTATACAGTATAAAATACCCCAGACCATCAGTGAGCATGTTGCATGTTCTACAAACTTGAGGCTCTAGCTGTAAACAACCAGCATGAAGTTTGAGTACATTCTGTTCCTGTTGGGTAAGCATAGGTTTATTGAAACAATATTGGATATTAAAAAAAAAGTAAAGTTCCCTTAGCCCGAACGAGCCATCGGGGTAAATGAAGTGTAGAATTCATCTATTTCTATAGCCTAGGCAGTGGTCGGCAAAGTGCGGCTCCGGAGCCACATGTGGCTCCCTGGCTCCTTAAGTTCGGCTCTGGCATTTAGTTTTATTTAGTGTACCACTTATTTAGTGTACTACTTATTTAGTGTAATAAAAGCAGATTTGGCTCCCAATTTTTTTTAATTGTTGTAATGTTCATATTTGGCTCTTTGGCTGTTAAGTTTGCCAACCACTGTCATAGGCATATGAACGCCCAACCGCCTTTACTTCCCCAACTTAAGTGTCAGGTACCCATTTAAAGCCGGGAGGACTTGTGGGACGACTTTGTACCAAACAACACCTGGAAAAAAATGTGTACGGTTCTCACGGAGGATCGAACGCAGGACTCTCAGGTCCACAGTTGAGTATCTACACCACTCGACAGTCCGTCCATATTGGATATGGAAGACCTAAAATTCGTTGATCGAGAATTTCGTCTTGATCAAGTCTTAAACGTCATTTTCATTAGCTGTGTAGAGTTAAACTGTTACAATAGCCACGTCATATAAAAGGATTATGTCGCTAGCACATCGCCCACCAGTATTTACTCTTCCATTTAAATCTGGCTGGACTTGGGGTGGGGGGCTTGAACAACAACAACAACAAGAAAAGTTATTACGGAGGTTTGAACTCTGGACCCTCCTGAGAGATGAGCGCTCCACACCACACGATCACCGGACCCCTATAAATTGAATGAAAAAAAAAGAGATGACTGCTACATTTAAGTCCCATATAATCTTAGTAATTTTTGTACATAAACTGATATGGATAGATACATTGACATATAAAAGAGACGTGTGCAAACATATATCATTGATGAAGTGAATATTCATAAATAAAACAGCTTCCGCCGCGATCCATCGTAGTACTGGAATCACTTTACACCAAGACCTCAGCATGATTGAACGAACCTATGATGAAGTCCAAGACAGTCGCATAGCCAACGGCGTTGAGTCCCAGCTGTTCTCTCGACCTTACCAAGCCTCGCTTCAAGTTTATTTACCTAGCCGTGGAGGCTGGTTTCATTACTGTGGCGCTGCCATCATTGATGTGGACAGGGTGAGGCTAACTTGTGTGTTGTTTTATGTTTAAGACTTTCGTTAAACTAAATTATTATCATTTTATTTTATGGTTATGTGGAGCTAAGCACTCCATTTTATAGTGGTTATGGTGTACATTTCTATTTGTATAATTCTTGTTTATTTAAACAAAGCAAATTCATAATGACCTTATTTGTAGTTTCATTTTGATTTGTATGCATCATAGCTTGCGTGTGCCGCGCATTGCCTGTATAAATTCCCAGCAGAGAGCCTTCGTATCGAGGTCGGTGTTCTGAATTTAAAGGCGCCGCCCCTGGAATACACACAGTTTATTGACGTCCTGGCCATTGAAGGCAACGAAGATTTCAGCCTCGACGTGTCTCAGGGATTCCCAAATGATATTGGTGTCATCTATCTGAAGCATCCAATGGTGTATAATGCTAATGTTCAGGTAAATAACTGATTTACAAAAGCATTAACAAAGCAAATGACATTTTGCATGTTGACTATAAAGCAAAGGGAATTGTTGGAAATGGATAGTGGGTCTTAGCCTAAATTCTTTTTCCTTTAGGACTGTAGCCCACGTAGAGCTCTGTGACTTGAGTACTATTACTCTCTGTGGCCCATGCAGGGCCCCGGCCTATCGTACTGCTCTCTGTGGCCCATGCAGGGCCCTGGCCTATCGTACTACTCTCTGTGGCCCATGAAGGACCCTGGCCTATCGTGCCACTCTCTGTGGCCCACGCAGGGCCCTGGCCTATCGTGCCACTCTCTGTGGCCCATGCAGGGCCATGTGTATTAGCGAGTGTTTTTTACCCAAGTGTCATTTGGTGCGTGGTGTTCAAGAGGCAGTTGGCATGTTGATCTTAAAGAATGCGGACATATTATGAAGTATTAACGAAGGAGATAAATTAGAGGCCCAACAAGATCATGTACACAACAGACAAGGGGGGTAAACCGGGAGCGAATGGCTGTGAGCGGCAGTCGCATTGTAAATCAGAACAATCTAAAATATAAATAATTACCCCTACTCCCCCCAGCCCCGCAGAGAGAAAATTTTACAGCAGGGGCCAGGCCAATAGCGGGGGGGGGGGGCAGACAAAATGTTACATGTTACTAATGAGAAAAAAAGCAGAGGGGGCCAGACAAAACGCAGGGTGCCCACGCCTTCAGCCCCCCCCCCCCACAAGCCACGGGCCTGTACTCCCCCTTCTCCAGCGGGCCGCGGTTAAATTATCAAACGTAGGTTGGGGGGTGACCACTGCTTTAGTCCGTTATAAAGTGTTTTGTTTCCCCACTCTAAACTATTGTGTCTATCGCAGCCAGCCAAAATCGCTCCCGCTGGACAAACTTTTGATGATGTGGATTGCGTCATCTCCGGCTGGGGGTCTTCTGTTTATGGTGGCCCAGGATCAGCAGTACTTCAGGAAGCCAATGTGACAAAATGGACCTATGAAAGATGCCGCGACCTGAACCAACAGTTTGGTATATCTATTAGTCCTACCCACATCTGCGTGAATGGGAAAGGTAAGAACTAAGAACATTCACTCTTGTTTTTTTGCAAGGATTGCTTAGCGTGGTATACACAAAAGTTCTCTAGCTTTGTGCTATAAATATTGCTGTACGTATTATTAAAGGGAGTGATTCGAGAGCTATATTCGGTGTTGAAACTCGGTTTATAGGGGGAATAAGCTTTGCTTATTATAGAAGTGGTTCTTGAAGTATTATAGAAGTTTGTTCGCAGGTGATGGCACTTGTAGCTTCGAGTATTATAGAGAGGTTGCTTCGAGTATTATAGAAGTGGTTGTGTTCGCTCAATTGAGAAAGCACTTGATTGTGATAGCGCTTGATATTGTGAAAGCGTGCGTTTGATTGTGACACCTGCTTGATTGTGGCAGCGTTTGATTGTGGTAGCGTTTGATTGTGACAGCGCTTGATTGTGACAGCGCTTGATTGTGACAGTGCTTATTAGTGACAGCGATACATTTTGATAGCGTTTTACTGACGGTGCTTAATAGTAATCAAGACTTGCAACCTACAACTTACTATGCTTAATACCGATAATGATTAATAGTGGTTAAGATATTTAGTGACAGAACTTACAGACATGACCGCGCTTCAAAAAACAGTTCTTAATAGTGACAGTGTTTAATAGGGTGCAGTGTTTAATAGGGTGCAGTGTTTGAAGGTATTAGAGATGAGAGTGCTCATGTTTACAACGTAATATTTCACTTTTCGATTTGATTTATATATACATATTTGCAGTATTAATTTTCTTCATGTATGTTTGCATCGTAGCTAATGAGGCTGGCCTGGCCCCGAGTGCCTGTAGTGGTGACAGCGGGGGCCCATTGCTGTGTGGGGAGAAACGTCAGTACCTGACAGGTGTTGCGTCCTACGTCATCGATTGCAGCGGTAAGACGACATCATCGACTTTGTCAATATTTTTTTGTCATTTCTGCCGAAAGTAAAAAAGTAAACACCGATCGCCAAGTAAAAGTGTTTTTTTTTGGGTGGCTGTGTGGCGAATCGCGCTCGGAATGCCAACCTAAGAGTCTCGGGTTCGATCATCGGTGAGAACCATGGCATTAAAATGGGTACCTGACATTAGTTGGGGGAACTAAAGGGGTGTGGGCATTGCGGCCTGCCGAACAACGCATTAATATGTCGTTGCAACGGAAACACACTCCATCTTCGACACAGTGGTTATACTGTACATTAAGTCTATAAACAAAACAAAATACATACAATTAAAGTATGCTAAGCCTTTAAGTCATTTGCTATTTGGGGAGGGGGGAGTCTGAATTATCGAATTCATCTGTTTCTGTAGCCGTGGCTGATAGTGTGGATTGTGTGGCTAGCGCAACGTCTTTACGTTTAACAACTTAAGTCAGACACCCATTTATAGCTGTGTGGATTTTGATGGGGATTTCCAAGAACTTTCAATAGGACATGTAAAAATTCGTTATGTTTTTAACGAGAATCGAACTCGAGACACAAAGGTATTTGAATAACTATAAAATGAAAATATTTTTGTTTTTTTAAATTGCAAACATTGTAATCATTGGTTTTTTTTAAAAATCCCTCTAAGGTGACTATCCAACTATCTACACCAAAGTTGCTGGCTATAACGAATGGATCAACAACCAAAAACACCCAAAAGAGAGCATATCTGAGAGTCTTTAAAGGAATGTACTTTACTAATTAATTCTCTAAGTCTACACTAGTGAGAAATAAAAACATTGTGTTTTACACAAATTATGTTATTTTCTAATAAAATGTAGTTTTTTTTTTATTTTGATTGCAATGGAATCCATTAAATCATACATCGCTGCAACTAATTCACTAGCCTAACTATATATATATATATATATATATATATATATATATATATATATATATATATATATATATATATATATATAAGAATTGAAGCCTTTAACTGCCATTCCCTTTTAGCTAGAGACCCCATAGCCACTGTGGCGTAGTGAGCTTAACTCGCGCCCGGGGCACACTACCTTTTTAGCGCCCCCCCTTTCGAAAACTAGATAATATTATATGTAAAATATACCATTTGGCTCCCTTTGTGAGTTGAGCCCGGGTCATGATGCTCCCCCCCCTTGACCCCCACCCCCTCACTACGCCGCTGCATAGCCAGTCCCCCAGTTATCTCTTCCTTTGTGGCTGGTTAAAACGAATAGCCCGACAGCGGCCCCCTTTTAGCGGTAAGGTCCATATGCGGCCCTGATTGGTCGAGGCCTGGGGGGGGGGCGAGTGTTACAGTTAGAGGTCGCACTCATTATTGTGTGATAGCTAGTTTTTCTCTAAGCGCAGGCCCTTTCTTCATTCAGGCCTGGAGGTGGGGGAGACGGGTAGGGCAAGAGATCACGACTACTCTGCGGATCCTTATCTTTTTTCATGATAATGTGACTCCCTCCCCCCTTTCCCTAGTCTGTCCTGATTGATTAATGCGCGGGCTTTCGCTCTTTGAATTAATGACCGTCGCATTTTGTAATTAACACGAACGAATGCCAGGGGCCCTAGCGAGAAAGGGGGTATTATCGGGTACAGTAATCAACAAAGCCGAACCTAGGGATATGGGAACCGGATGGGGGGCTCTTTGGGGGGGGGGCCTGCATTTTGACATTCGACACCATGACATGAGATAATGTATATAATATTTAATGTATAAAAACATTTTGGGGGCCCCTTTAATATGGAACCCCCCTCCCCCAAATCGTAGATACGCCTCTGGTAATAAACTTAAAAAAAAATTACTTATATTTAGATCAGGGGTCGGCAACCTTTTGAGACGAAAGAGCCAAAAGTTATAATTTACAATTTTCTCAGTTTTTAAGGAGCCACTAAAATTGTTGTTTCAATATTATGGTATTTGATTAGGCCGCAATTTGACATCGGAAGAGCCGCATGCGGCTCGCGAGCCGCAGGTTGCCGACCCCTGTATTAGGTCATAATGTATTCTCTGAGCGGGGCCGCGTTGTGTGGAGATTATCCAGGGCGCAGGTGTAGCTGGAAGCAGCCCTTGCCTATATTCGTTCATATCTTCACACTCCCTAGTTGAAAAATGTTTTGTATTGTAAGACTTCTATGGGTTCGTTTTTTTTAATGACAGTTTTTCAAAAACTAGCAAGAAAGTTTTATCGTTTACTTTTTTTTAACGAAATAAATAAATGAGCACTAATTGAGTAATGTGACATCTGTTTATTAATTATTTTTTTTTAAACAAAGAGAATGACTTAACATGGTCTTTTATTTTTTTAATTAAAAACTCTCAGATATTGTCTTTTGGATGTTTACGATTGCTGATCCAAAGATTCATAGCAGGCAAGTTTAGTGTAGACAGTTGGGATAATCCACTGAAGGAAAGAACAAATAATCTTTTCATTAGATTTCAATATGATATTGTTAAATGCTTTCACTGTTCAATAACAGACACACAGGCGTGTGTCCCATAAAAAAAATATTTAATGATTATAAATAACAAAAAAGACAACACAATAATGGCCACTGTTATTGCCGGCTTCGTTTCTCTCCCTTCTCTCTATCTGCTATCATTACGTCATCACGTTCATACCGTCACTGCTTTCAATTGCAAATTCTATGTTGCGCTGGTATAGGGAATTCCCAGATACTACCAAAGGGTAATGAGTTATAAAAATATATAACAGGCAAATAATACATATATATATATATATATATATATATATATATATATAGAGAGAGAGAGAGAGAGAGAGACGGAGGAGGGAGACGGTGAAGGTGGGGTTAAATTCTAAAAACTACATCTATCAAGGACATTTTTAAATGTATCTCAAAGAACGGATAAAACATGTGTACATGACAATAACTCTGTATCTCGATATATTACAAATAATAACATCAAGTTAAAAGGACAATCGCGAAATTACATTGATGATCAATTTTACACTCTTTCTCATGTAAGTATTTTTTCTATGAGGTTGGGTCGAGAAGTGTTACAGTCAATGTGCTAATTTTTTTGTTTAATTGGAAAAAATATTCGTTTAAGGTTGCTAATTTTTTTTAAAAGCTATCCATTTATTTGAGGTTTCTAAAACCTCGCAATATAAAGGGATTCTGTGGTTAGCACAAAGCCCAGCCGCCTTTACTTCACCAATTTAAGTCAGGTACCCATTTAAAGCTGGGTGGACTTGTGGGACGACTTCCCATGGTTCTCACTGTGGATCGAACCCAAGACTCTTAGGTCGACAGTCGAGTATCTACACCACTCGGCCACCCGTCCGCAATGAAAATTAAAGGACGTGATATTTGAGTCGCGCGCTGACAGATGAGGCTATGCGTTGCGCCTGTGGCACGCGTGCCATAGGTTCGCCCCCGCTGTAGTAGGGTGTTTACGATGTTAGGGTGAAATTTTGTTTGTCATGGCACCTTTGCCCCAGTGTCTCCTGACTTTCTGAACAGTTCTCTTTGAAGAGTACGTGGTGAGCCAAAGTAATAGACGGGTACTTGTTCCCATTATGTGGCAGCACGTCATCCATGGTATTTACATAACGCAGTAGCTACGGTTCCAAGTAACGGGACTCCTTTTTTTTCCGGGGTCCAACTATAGATGTGCGCAAGCGCTCGGCTAACCGTACTCCGTATTATTTTTTTCTGTGGTCCAGCTATAGATGTGCGCATGCGCTCTAGAAGGACTCCGTATTATTTGTTTTCGTGGTCCGGCTATAGATATTGCGCCTAACCCTAACCCTAACCCTAATCCTAACCCTAACCCTAATCCTAACCCTATTCCTAACCCTAACCCTAACCTTAGCCCCGAAAACAAAAATATGCAATAATATGCAGTCCGTCTGCCGCACATGCGCACATCTAGTTATCTATAGCTGAACCCCGGAAAAAATAATACGGAGTCCCGTTACTTGGAACCGTAGCCACTTCCTTTACTTAAAGACGTCACCACTCTTGCGGATTAAAGACTATTTCAACCAGAGGCGTAGTGAGGGGTGGGCAAGGGGGCATCATGACCCGGGCGCTACTCACAAAGGGGTCGCCAAATGGTATATGTTACATATAATAATACATATTTTTTTTAATGTGGGGGGGGGGACGCTAAAATGTATTAAAAAGGTATTGTGCCCCGGGCGCGAGTAAAGCTCGCTACGTCACTTATTCCAAAAGCATCAAATAAACCTGAGACGTTTTGGCAGAAGTGGAGACCGTCTCGCTTCCATACTACGGATAACAATTAAAGGTATTTTCACAAACGTATTGTAGCCTGCTAAATGTGATACATTGGAATGTCGACTTTATACTGTTACACTATCCTTACAATACGCCTTAAGTAAGCGCCAACATCACACTTGACAAAACATGGAAGCATTATCTAATTCAAATGGCTTAAATTATAATGTACCTACAACAATGTCTTAATTTCATTCGTAGAACAGTTTACCTTGTAACGTATAGGGGGTCTTATATGTCACGTTGCATTCCATCTTCCCGCGCAAGGCCACGTTTATTTGCTAGTTAATAACAAAGATTATATTACAATATATAATCTGTAGTTTGTAATAATGTCGCTCGTCTCCGTGACCCCAAACATACAATATGGTAAAAAAATGTGTTCTTAAAAAGAATTTTTTTATTTCCCTTGTGAATTATCTCCCTTGCTTGTCAGTATTCCAAAATCGTTACTCGTCCTTAAATACATAATCGTCTAACCTGCGTGTCTCCCTCAGGTAGTTTTCGTATCGTGCGGTGTATGCATTGTAACTTTGTGTCTCCCTCGCACGTAGTTTTCATATCGTGTGGTGTATGCATTGTATTTCATACGTTTCAGTGTTATTTCTGTTCGTAGTTGATGGCATTAAAGGCTACATATTCTTTTCTATTGCAATATTTCGTAAATTTCTTTGTTATTTCTGTTCATATTGTACTCTTTTCATGGCAATAAAGGTGGCCACATGTTCTTTTTCTATTGCAGTATGTCGCATATTTCTTTGTTATTCCTTCTGTCGGATTTCGTTCAGCCAGCTTCAGCAGGCTTTCCCACTAGTCAGATCATAAATGGCAAACATTGCCGTATAATTTTTAAGTATCGTTTTCATCTTAGACACGCCATAGCTAAGTAGGTCGTCACTTGTTTCTGTGTGGAATGACCAAAGTCACAGGAGGATAGTAATATGATGCGTTGGAGGCCCGAGGGTAATGTACCTGGAGCAACCCTCCATGTTCCAGCGCTTAAGCGGGGGGGGGGGAGGGAGATAAAAACCAGCATCTTAAGCCTGTTCCATTCTGGACACAGGACGTGTTAGCGCATTTTTCATGCTATGTTTCAGTACGTATGTAAGCTTTCAGTAAATATTTGTAAATTTTTGGAAAAGGTCAAATCGCGAAATGGACTTTTGATGTAGGAATGGCAGGCAGAGACCTACAAAAAAAATATATAAATCATGGGTCTAGGACTTATGGTTGCTGAGATCTAGGATGATGACAGACGGATGATGACAGACAGACGGTGTCACAGGTTGTGACTAATCTGTCGAAACCATCCCCTTACTCCAACCCCTAACTTAATAATATTACTCACGTTAAGATGTATATTATACCGTGTATAGTAATATACGTTCCCGTGCTCCAGTTTCCCCCCTTTTACCCCACCCCCGTAATTGCGTCATCAGCCAGGTGGACAGCGGAAGGTGTACGAGGCAGGGAGGTAACAGAAACACGTTACATTCCTCACGGGGAATTCTCTCGGACCACCGGACTACTATTCTCCGGTCGGCTTCTTCAAAGGGACAGCGACCCGCTCGATGTCCAGTTACTACGGTCTTTGTCTATATGACGTACTTCTCCCCCCCCCCCTCCTCATCTAGGCTCCACCCCCTAATTTGAAAGTTTGAAAGAAACATATATTATATTTGATTGGCTACGGGTCACGTGGGAGAAAGGGATATGAAGAATGAAATATAGATTCGTGGACATTCGACGGAGGGTCTTGGTAGCGACCAGTCGACTTGTGTGGCTCTGGGTGAGCGATAGAGAGAGAGAGAGAATTAACTAGTGATAACGTCCTTGTTCCCCTCATTCATTTTATATTGGATTATTTGCTGCAGTTTGAATTATCTTTGCTTATGATAAGTCACCAGATCCCTGTTACGGACTGGTGCCTTTGTATAATAAATATATCTTGGTGTTGTACACACGCTTGTGGAATTGATTATTCGTCACTTGTTATACGTCTAATTGTTGGTGAGACTGTGTGTGGTAGAAACACAAATACAAATACGAGTCACCGTTGAGTCAGCCCTCATACACTTAGCGACAAGCCAGGATACCCTCAAAGGGGTCCTCAACAGACGGATAAAACGGAAACAATAGCGCATTCGACTTCTCGAAAATGCGCTAAAAATGTTTGATTTAGTGCCCGCCAGTTCTCAACGATTTCTAAGAATCATTTTATTTCAATTGTAAATCTTTTTTTTTAAAGAAATATGTAATTAAACATAAATTCAGTAATGTGTGAAAACAAATATTATTTTAAATTTTTAACTTCTCCAAATCAGATAAGCTATCGGTAAAATGTTGTTTTCAAAGGACTTCAGGTGCATTGTCTTTTGGATGTTTTCGGATGTTGATCCATTCATTATAGCCAGAGACTTTGGTGTAGACTGACGGATAGTTTCCAGTAAAACAAAGAAATAACTTTGAAAGGTTAAAGGTGAAAACTTTATTTACCAATAAGTAAAGCCTGTGTACACTTTTTTAGGACATCCATTTTTAGTTCAAAACAAACAACAAACAAAAAAATATAGGTCAGAATCTAAGCTTTCTTTAGTCACCTGTACTAAAAGGCTCATTTAGAAACGTTCCCGAAAAATTAAATATTCATTAATTAGTTCATAAAAATTAAGAAATAATGGAGTTATATTCCATGTTGTAATTTATGCTTGTCACATGACGATACCTATATATATATATATATTTTAGATACTATTTCCAAGCATGGAACTATTTGATGTTTTTTTTTTTTTATAGGCGGTTTGCTTCGTCATCAACATTTTATATGACGTAGATACACAAAACTGACGCAAATATTTCATAAGTAAATTCATAGAAGTAAATTTTGATAATATTTTTTCAATTTTTCTTGTCGCGTGGGTTTTTTGCCGATGTTTAGTGAGTTTTGGAAGGTTTCTTCCCTCCTTGCTAACAAACCGTTACCCCACAAATGACATTTCTGGCTTTCTTGGACATTTTTTTCGGCGCAATATCCTTAAAATCAATTTGATATTTGTTATAAAACAGGTATTGCGTTTTAATGATTTTGAGAATTATACTAATATTTTTTTTATTCCTTGTTCAAATAATAATAATCTAATACATAGTCGGCTAGTCTGTGCGTGTGTATCCCTTCCGCATTCTAAAAATAGTATCACTCAAGGGAAGTGAACTCGTACTTGGCTAAAAATAGACTGGGGAATTTGTAAAGATGATCAAAGGGATACAACTCAAATATAATGAGTCACTCGCCGGTCCGGGTACCGGGCCTTTGATCTAGTAATAATATAAAAGTCCTTTAACCTTGACAGGTGGGAGGGAGATAATAGCCGAGCCGCAAGTCCTCCCCACCCCCTCGCCGAAAATGACGCCCCTGTTTGTAAAATGTCTTACCGGTACAGTCCCATCCGTAAGACGTTGCACCAACCAGGTATTTGCGATTCTCTCCACACAGCAATGGACCGCCACTGTCTCCATTACAGGCACTTGGAATGAGGCCTTGCTCATTAGCTAGGATTTAAACATATTTTTATACATATATTAGGCATCGATTCTAGATGAAATGAAATTTTTTTTTTAGATTTTAAATATTAACGCTGTCACTATTAGGCAGTGTCACTATTAGGCACTGTAACTATTAAGCATTATCACTATTAGGAATTATCACTATTAGGCACTGTAAC